>BGZK01000128.1:0-711668 GCA_005406025.1 Eumeta japonica
AAGAAACGCCGTCATCGCAAATAAATGTACCTATTAATAAGCTATTGTTTTAAGTTTATCAAATTAAGGAAAAAAAAAACTGTCAAATACAGACTGTCGATTTAAATTCAAATTGTGATGACATTTTGTCAGTGATTGCTCTCATCATAGAGCTAATGACGTTTATCTCTGGATGCGCCCGTCACTGACAATTGTATAGACATGAAGTGTAAATAATTGATATAAATATTGCAAACACAATTTTTACAAGTGCTGTGATAATTAATTGCATAAATCTGCATGCAACGAAACAATTTTTCGACATAAACATGAATTGTGTATTGTTCCATTAAAGAGTTCCATTGACTGAGTGAGGGCCCCAGAGCGACGTCGCTACTTTTTTATGTTATGTTTTTACAAAGTTTTGCATGCTAAGTTGACTGTTGAAATTAATTTTACCATTTCAAATAGGAGTTATTTTAATTATACATCTCATTATATTGAGTACTAGAAGACGATTTTATAACTTAAATGAGTGCTATCCTAGTTCTGAATCTGTTCTTTATCAATTTAAGTTTTGTTGTAGACATTTTACATTATTAATGCTAATAATGTTGGGCATAATAAATAAATAATATTTAGCTATTTACAGACTCGATTCGCTTCTTGTTATTATTAATCCTTAATAAATGAATTTTATTACTTTGATGTTGGTTTCATGTAGGAAAAATATTGATTTCAACATATTAAACCAAATAGTTATGATTTTGGATTTATTCCTATTTTCGTTAATACATTTGACCTATTGGATGTCCTTTGCTAGACATGACATTTCTGTGACGTATGATTCTGAGCCATCCAGACAATGGTAGCTTGCGATCTTTAAGTTATCAGTGCACTTTGTGAGAGGTCATTCGACACTGTAATATCCAGTCCATAGTTGCAAACTTTTACCCTACTGGTTATCGGTTTTACAAACTGCCTACTCATTGCAACGTCAAATGTCATTTAGAATCGTAAGTTATACACGCTGTATTTTTTATGTAGGCCCATTTAGATGGAGCAGAACTGCTATGGATATATTCTCATTTGATTATGCGTAATACGGTCTTCTGAATTTATATATTTTTTTAGTACCGTACGGTTTACGTCACGTAGCACGGAGAGCGCGCACTTGTCCGTCGTGACGCGTTTCGCTTGCACCGCGCCGTCATTAATCACGAAAGTACTTAATATACAACGCATGAGACTGGCACTATGAAGTTAGTAACGAAAGCGTCGCAGTGGCATAAGATGGGAACGCGGAGAAGTAGAGAGTAGGATCGGGGAGTGTTATACGCATTGCATCATTCACAAACAATTCAGAACGACAGAGTTTCGTGCGTTGTGCTGTAAATTAAATGAAACTCGAGAACAACAAAATAAATAAGTTTATTTTTCTTCATATTTTGATTTAAGACTGACAAAAATATTGCACTATAGCACATTAACTAATCCTAAATTAATATACTGAACAGTGTTTTTTGTTTATTAAAAAATTGGAATTGTCTATCTACATCAATTAATAATCAAAATAGAATATGAAAAAAAAAGTAATAATGGTTTTTCACATAACCCTTAATAAACGTCCGACATGAGCTCCTCTATTTTCAATACACAGTTGAACATTACTGTACATGCAAACTATTCTAAGTGCGATAGAACTGAAATATCGAATTTTACAGTTTCGAACTCCACTTGTATTTTATTTCTAAGTCAATCGTTCTATCGAAATTATTTCATTTTAGGCAAAAATCCATGATCAGTCAGGTCACTGCGCCATCATGGTCTATCCGTAACTTGTCGAACTCATTGTTAAAATATTCATGAACTTTTATCGCGTAATGAGGCGATGCAGCATAATTTGATTTAATAAAAGTTTCGTTACGATCATAGCCCTATTTTTTTAGCAATTCAGATACATTTTTTTTAGATTCTAGTGTAAGGGCTACTATTAAATCAACTGTCGATAAAAATAGGTCTCAAGTATTTCGTTATTTATGATACTAACTCACATATTCATACTAAACCTATGCTAGACAGCATATTCCCTCGTCACATGAAAGTTGCGATATGCTCACCAATGTTCACTGTGTACATTAAATAATCCTACTTTTGTTGTAATCTAAGATCCGGCATTAGAGAAATGTACCCTCATCTATTAATTCAATCAAATAATGTTTTACAGGCAGATAAAAATATAGATTTGTGAGAACAATGTCTGCCACCGTATTCCTGCTGCTACTAAAATTAATTAATAATTATTTTTTTGCTTATGTTAATTGCACATTGCAAATACAAAATTTTCGAATATGATGTTTTATACCTTGTTACAATAGGCAGCGACCTTTATGACTGCTACAGCTACCTGTAGCCAGGTGTTATCAGGTAGATAAACCGAACGTATTTCCCTCATCTGAATATATTTGTAACTGGCAGTTACTGTGAAATTATTTGCAGCCTACATTAAAAAAAAATGTGTTAATATCAGTAGGATTATGGTAGCAGACATTGTTTTCATAAATTTATAATATTATCTGCCTTTAAAACATTATTTCATTCAATTAACAGATGAGGGTACATTTTTCTAATGCCGGATCTTAGACTATTAACAATGGTTCGTCAGTCCACCAATTGTTTTTATCCAAATTATTGAAAATACATCTACAGAAAGTCATTTTCAATTTTACAAAAACCTTAAGGACGTTACTTTTCTGTCTGTTCCAATAACTTCCAAACGGTACTATGATCCGAATGGAAATGCCTTGCTGCAATCTCGAGTACTTGTCGATTTTTCTTCATAATAGTCCAAAATTTCTTGTAAATGTACATCAAGTTGGGGACAATTCGCTCTACAAGCGTGACCGCGTACGGTACACAGCGTTTACGGGGAGCAGTCGTAAACACTCCAAAACTGAAACGTTTTTCATGCAGACTCATTACGATTTTGGTGCATATCAACGTACAGCCGTTCAGCGCGTCGGCAACTGCGCCGCTCGACGAAAACGCGAACCATATATGTAACCTTTCGAGAATATATTTGTTTAAATTTAATTACATTTTAGAAACACGAAATTAAAGTGTTGGCTGTTTTGTATGCGAGCACACGACACGAATCTTATCGATTACTAGGTGAACGACGATGGATCAGTCGGCCGTGACCCAGCAGTTGATCGTAAACCGAGTCAGAGCCGATTGACGCATCGTGCGTCTCATTCGGCGTGCATTCCCACCACGACGGCGGCCCGCCAACCCCAGCGTTCGCAGCTTTCACAGCGGTGACCGCGTTTCGAGGGCTCAAAGACGCCCGCGCTGATCTCAACAATTGTAATCATAAATACCTGATATTTGATTGAAAAATCGTGCCGAAATTTTTTTTTGTTTTTGTTACCCTATCACCTGTACAAGTATAGGAAAACTATAAAAAAAAGTATGTGATATATACTTCCATTTTATTAGTTGTTTTATGACACATTTTCTGTGGAAACTGTTTGAATTTGGGGATTTTCAATTAAATGATAATTTCTTTTTTGGTTTAATTACTTGAAGGGATGTCCTCGTAAAAGGGTGAAATTTCATTTATTGTTTGTAAAACGCGAAAATAAAAAAAGGCTAATGAGCAGTATTTTAGTAACTGTCAGTTATAATTGTATTAGTCATAGAAATTGATCAAGTTATTTTATAGATTCTAATGAAATGTTATTAATCGCCATGGTATGTACATAATGTAAATAAACGACACCGCGTCATTTTCCCGTTACAAAATGATATCCTAATTACTATAAGCATAATAAAAGCTAAAATGATCCATATTTTTTTACTTTTATTATGTTTATTGTAATTAGAATATGATATTCTGTAACAGGGAAAATTGTCGTGAAGCTGTTCATTTGCATATTGCATAGGTATATATGCAACGTAAATGAAAACAGACTGGTGATGTGTTTGATACTTTATTATTTATGATAATCTGCTGCAATTATTTGACAATACAAAGAACACTGCCAAGTTTTACCTATACATATATGTCTTTTTTATAGTCTTGGTAGATTTGCACAAATGTATTTTATGTATTACTAAGTGTGATGTTTCATTGTATATATAGTGTTTTGTAGTCATTTTATTGTTGAAATGCTTGTAAATAAATATTAAATGAACCTATTTGGAATGAAACAATTCACAAAATTATTGAATAGTAATTTTTCCGAGTGAGTTCTCTTCCATGAAGCCGACAATATTTTTACAATTTAATGTTTTTTACAGTTGTTTGGTATTTTTCTTAATTTTTATCAATATAGTACAATTCAACAATTCCAAATTTTAAAAAAACTTGATTAAATATTTTTTCTATGGAATTTATATTGTTATATATCAAATTAATATACTCTTTGGATCCAAGAATGTTAATTTTGGTACTCCCTAGAAATATGAATATGTGTTACAATACAGGATATGTAAAATAAAGAAGGTAGGTGATTTTTTAGAGGCATTTTTTCATTTAGCTAAATTATAAAGAATATTCTTAAAAATTAGGCTGGAACGATCTACATGTTTCAACATTTATTAAATGCCATGGTAAATTATGGCAATCTTCAGGGACATAAATACACAAAAACTTTTAGGAATCGTCATATAATATTTAAAGTGAGTATTGTTGAAATTAATTGCTAACACATAATAAGAAATATTTATTGTTAGTCAGCAGAGAGAAATTTCTTGATATTTGCTGAGAATGAAAAGTGAGATTCTGCAAAATTATCAACACTTTGATCTAGTCGTCCTTTTTTCTCAATCCATAGCATACATAATTTTTGTTCATCTTTTTCAATGCTTACAAATCTAGTTCTTAGTGTAGCAAATAAATGTAAGTTAGCAATTATTTCTGATAAATTTATCGATCTGTGCATATAAATCCGAAGAATTGATAGGCACAGAAAAAATTATGAAATGGTAGAAGTTTTTCAATGTTTACCCTGCATGTGCAATTTTTTCCCTTTAAAAATTTTCCTATAATAGCTAAACTGAAAAAAAAATATTGAAAACATTATCTTAAATACTTCAAGATACCATGTAATAAATTTTATTTACTTTAAACCAACATTGTCATAAAAGGTGTTTAGAAAATTCATGACCATATTTCAATTTCCCTCTCTCCTTTAGTGCCTGTGTTATGAAGATATTAATCCTCCTTTTTTTGTTCTCAATTCATGACAAAAAAAAGTCGTCTTATTGGACAAATTTGTTTGACCATTTCCGAGATAGAACATTATATGATTGAGGTAAGGCGATTTATTGACCAGAAATATCACGAAGTTAAAAATATGAAATTTGTTCTGATCAGAACAGTATGACCTATAGAAATATAGTGTTTTGGAGGTATTCGGCACAGAATTTTCGTGAATAATAAAGAGGAGATATTATTTCCTAAGAACCCCTTGCGTCACAATGCTTTGACCACGTATAACTTTGTCTTTTTTTAAAGATACATAAATCCCAAATCAAAATTCATTTTCGTATTTTTATCCAAAATTATTTTGTTACATACAATGAGTATATATTGTAATTGGACCACTTTTGACTTTTTTTACAAAGTAAGAACCATGATAATCTAAATGCAGTTTTGTTCCTTGGATCAGTATGGAAAGACATGGTCTACCAAATTACATTAATTTTAAAGTGAGAGGTTAAGACTAAACACAGATTCCTGGACATGCTATGATGAATATGGTCGTTGGCATAATCTTGACAAGATTCTGTACTAATACCAAATGTGTGTAATATTTATCATTTATTATTGCGACAAATTGCCGCAATAAATACCAACACACTTTGGTATTCAATATTTGTTGAATCTTTTCGAATCATGATTAAATTTGTTGGATTGGGATTAGTAGGAGAACTGATTCAAAGGTCTTTGTGGGTTGCAAGCTGTATGCTACTGTATATCGCAAACCAGTGTCTGATAACAAATTCTGTGAATTAAAGCCTTCGTAATGGAAGGTTTGTAAAAAAAAATGCATTGAATAGCTTTTAGATCAGTATTGGCATGGTAGAATAAGGTTTTTTTTTTGTGTTTAGAATTTTTATTTTAAGATAAATAACATTTAGACCACTATAGTCCTACCATTGCCAAATAAGTATCTAGTCATGATTTGGTATGGTACCTGTGCATTGGTTTATAAAGAATTATTAAAATAGTCCCAATTCAGAAAAGTTATTTTACATAAGTATATATGACAGTATTACTTATTCATAAGTAGGTATGTGGGATGAGTAAAATAAACTTATAATTAATTAGACTGATTACTTTATATTGAGCAATATTTATTTCACTGGTGAAAAACTATACTTGTAAGTTCATGTAATAACTTATAAAAATTTGCCATCTTTCAAAAAAATTGATTTGTACACAAATTTTCTAGACTCGAGATTTTTATGGGTAGCAATAATTTTGTAACACTTTATTTTATAGATTATGAATTTAATTAACTCTAAAATAATTGATCTATACAGCTCTTCCTAATGTCCAATGATAATTTTCCATAAATGTATTCTATTGTTGTTATTTTAATAGCATTGTTTCACATCCAAAAGTCCAGTCTTCTTCAGGTGTCACTATTTTATTAGCATAATGTGTATGTATGAATGTAATGGGATCTTTTAATAGACGTTTCATTCACTTCCAAATATTTAAATAAACCGTAATTTTGTAGATGTAGAAATATTTTGTTTTTGGCTGCTATATAAATTTGAAACCTCTGCTAACTACATTATAAATTTTTGGTGGAATTACATTATTATGTCAGTGTCATGTTGCAGCTGGGAGGTTTTAATAGGTTCACCTATTTTTTTATCGATTTGACACTGAGTGTTTAAATATTCTTTAAGAAAATATATTAAATACCATCAAATATAGTTTAATGATACAGCACATGGTTTATTTACACTGGTTACCATATCAATCTGAAACTTTGAGAACTTTTAATATTCCTAAAGATACATTGATAGTATGACTAGTAGAGCAACATGGAATTGATATAAGCATGATTTAATTTTTTATAAATTAAATCTTATTCTAATAAGTATCCACAAATAAAAATAAATGGTAGATTACTTTCTCAATAAAAACTTAAGATTTAGAATCTCTTCCACTATTCTCTTTTCAACTGACATTTACTTAATAAAAAAAATCACTTTTAAAATTAATTTTGTATTCAACATCCTTTTAAGAGTTGTCCTGGTTAAAATCCCTTGAAAGGAAGACGTTAAATTAATAAAGACACTTATTATTTGTAAGAGATTCAAGCTTATGTTAGGTGAAGCCTCTATTACCACATTTGGCTCCCAAGAGTCATCCCGATGGTGACAACTTCAATTTCAAATCCATAAATTAATCAGAGAAATTAAAAATAACAAGTCACTGAAATTAATGGAATTTGTTTTTGTACACATAATGTATTAGGACGTAAATAATGTGGATGGGTGTATGCTCTATGTCACTCTTTTTGTGAAGTTTTCTGTCATTATATATGAATTTATACCAAAACAATTTTTTTACATTTAAAGTTTGTGGATAAATGGATATGTCCTTTTTCTAATCTTATTATATAAATAGAAACACAAGAACAAAACGTTTGTGCAGTGTGAAAAAACAACTTTTAGGGAGCACATTGCATTTCCTTTTTGCACTGATTACTGAGATGTCAAACATTATATTCGAATTTTATATTGTTTTTAAAATATATATATTTATTTCTTAAACCGACAGATACTATGAAAGCAAAATAAAATCTGAAACTGCCTTAAAGTCTAGGCATTATTCGAAACTATTTTACGTTACGTTCTTTCGCGATTTACAGGTTTTATGTGATACAGGTAATGTGTGTTTTTCCACATCATACTATAGAGATCATAATTATAATAAATAGTAGGTAGGTCCTAGTTATTAGCTTTAGAAATAAACTCCTTTTAAATGCATAAAGTGCCAAACTCTAAAAAATCGACATAAGCCTTTCATGTACCTAGTGAATTTAATTTTCTCCTTGAATTGCACCTGACCTCACTCTTAAAATTACATTACATTATTATCGGTTTTCACCCTACGAGATCAATGACCACCGGCCTCAAAGAGTACAATAATATAATATCGACCTCTACCAATATAAACAAAACGCAAGCAATAAATGACTATCATGCAGTAAGTGCAAAGTGAGTAGGGTTGTGCAGCGGCAAAAACAATTTAGTACCTAAATTGTAAGATATCGATTTATACATGTAACAATATATCTTTTATGTCACTGTGATTACTATGCATGAGGAAAGATAAAAAAAAAAAACGTGTTAAAAATATGTCATTTATAAGAAGTTTATATTTTATTGACAGTTCTAAAAATAAATATCGAGTACAAATACCAATAAATAGAATTTAGAACTTTCCGGATTATGTAGTTAAATTATTTGTCAACCAATTCCATAGGGTAATATATTGTACTACACATAAATATTTAAATTAAATCATTTGTAGGAAAAAAATACGGACATATAGAAATGGGTGTCGGTCTTCCATTATTTCTACAATTATATTTGTGGTCATTCCCGAGTAGATACTCGGGAATAACCGTAAATATGATTAATGTCTTAATTTTAATGCCTAAAGTAAACTGAGAAGATAGGTAATAAATATGTCCATTGTGTTAACAGTCCAAATTAAATTTGCAGTAAAGACTTAATTTACAATAATAATGTTTAAATGAATATATAAACATCTTATTAACATAATAAAAGACGTTATTTGCGCACACAACAGATTATGCAACATTGTTAATTATTATCATCTTGCCGATAAAATCTGCTTTGACATATAAGTTCTTAGTTCCCCATCGATGCTCAGTTCCGTTACCACTTAGACAGGTAGTTACCTAATAGGCATACAGACAATATCTTGTCATACCTATATTTTAGTTATTTTTTTTTATATTCTAACAACCTTTTTAAGATTTCTAAATTTCAATTTCGATAAAACGAACACAAAATAGTGTTGAAACGAGTCATCTATTATCGCAAATAAATAGATAAAATACCAAACACATTCGAAAGTTATTAAATTATTCGCCAGTTTTTCATTAGAACCTGCAAATTGTTAATTGCTACAACATAAAAATATACTTACTTAAGACATATACGTCAAAATTTTGAAAAATAATGTAATATTTAATACAAACTTTAACTGTGCTGTTAGTTTTTTTATTAACTATGTAGTAAAAAAGCTATCAAACCAATATCGACTTTGAGGTATTGTTTTTTTGCATATCGTGATTGTTAAGACATACTTATTTCTAATACACTTGCAACGATTTTTCAAAAAATTAAAGTAATATGTGTATTCATATGTTAAATAAAGGACTGTTTTAAAATACGAGCATTTACATTATTTATTTCTATTTGTATTTTTAAGGTCATAAGTATTTACATAATATGTGTATCTAATTATTAATAAATACTTATGTGGTTTAGTAAAAGGTCAAGATTTTACCATTTTGTAAAATATTTAAAATAACCCACAAGAATTGTTTCATTAAGCTTCATTTAAATGTTTATTTTTGAATTGGTTTTGTTTTTGGTCCTACTTGTTCAATGATAAGTAAATTTCTATCAAATAATGTTGTATTTTTTTTAATAGCTTCTTAATACCTATTTTAATTATGTCCTAACCCTTAACGTGTTGATTACATTATGAAAAAAAAGATTTCTACTACTATGGAGTATTATTTTAAATATAGATAATGATTTTGTTAAATTGAGTAGTTTACAACACTTTCTAATATCGTTTATACATTAAAAAGGTTTAAGACTGTCTTCACTGTTTGATAACTTCAACCCCGAGATATTTAAATACTATTGGTTTAGATGTTCCCGATTGTTATCATCGATGTCAATATCGATACTTTCTTTAGTGAAGAACATCCCTTTAATATTCATTTTATATATATAAAACAAGAAATAATTATTACGTACACGATGTATAGGTCGTACAGGATAAAATTTATTAAAGCAATTATTGAGAGGAAATGTTATTTTACCACGTTCCAATAACCTCATTTTGAAAGTCTGACACAATTAGAAACAGGACAATAAAACAAAATAATTTACAAACTTTGAAATAAGAAAGAAATATTGAGCAAAAATAACACCGTACGAATAATCTACAATGAAATCAAATTTTGACTTATTTTCGTTCGTTGTTGCAAATGGATGACAAACGAAAATGTGTAACAATAAAACAAGGAAAAAAAAATGCAAACAAATATGACAGCTGTAGTTTTCGATAAACTCATTTGATCTAACGACATATAGTGCACCTTTAGATTATCTACATATGAATATGTTGATGACTGCAATATTAAGTTAAACATAGGTTATGTATTAGATAACAAGTTTTTCCTATTTTAGAGCTTATTTTTACCTACTTAAATATCCTTATTTTCTAATTATATCATTATTATTTCCTTACTTTCTTTCATATCACATATTTATATACATGTTTTAAAACATACATTTGTTGCTGTTTATATTACGGCACAAGTAAAATGAACCCAAACATGAAATCACAATTGTTCTCTATATAACCACAAACTAAACACAACGCGATTGTAAAAAAGGAAAACAATACGTACAAGTATTTTCTTCTCTTTCTTACTGACATATATATAATATTTGAAAGCAGTGGGGATGGTGGCCATTTTGTCCGATGTCAGCGACTGTGAAGCTTGTTAATATCGTGCGAGAGTTGAGTTAGTGTTTGTGAAATAGAACAGATGAGTTTTCTAACTTTATTGTATATTTAAACTAATGAAATCTTTTGTTTGTAAGTGCTAATATTACATCCACGTAAGTATTTTCTCATTCAATTTGTTTTCGTAACTGTTTTAATATCATTATCAGTAAAGATGTCAACTAATACTGTTGTACTTGTTCAAAAAGTTGCCATGGTAGCCGTAAGATGGCGCGTTTAATGGCATTTGGTAGATGTTTCGCTATTACATAATAGGTGGCGTGCATTATATAAAAATGACGTTATGGTGTGTAACTACAGATGGCATTGTTAGTATTTTTTATTAAGTCAATTGTGGTCGGGATGGAATTATCAGTTTTCGTTTATTTTTTTAGAGATAAATTTTACGGTGTACACGTTTATCAAGTAGTGGTTCTAAAGATCCTGTGACTTTACGCAGTATTATTTTTAAATACATTTGTAGTAGTATTTAATAAAACCGAACAATTACGACATTAAAAATAAAATGTGCCATTCTCCGTCTTACAAAGTTTTCATCGAGTTTTCTTTTATGATTTAATTCGTTTTAAACGGTTTTAATAAATTATACTCTGTTAAAGTAAAATGTGTCTTTAGTATTTAATTTAAATTTCGAATTTGGTTAAATGTATTGTAAAAAAATTTAAAGTATTTTTTGAATCAGTAAATTTAAAAAAGTGTTCTTACATACAAATTTTAATACCTTTAAATGAAAATTAGTCTGTGTGTTACTCATAGACTCTAATATCACTGGATCGATGGAGCTGAAATATGTGGATTGTGGACCTAAAACTATAACATACTTCAAAATATTACTGTAAAAATTTATAGCAAAGCTTAGTGGCACAAGTCGCGTAATATACCAGGCGGCTAATTCTAAGTACTTAGTAAGCGTGACATCAAAGGTGTGATTTGTGTGTTGGCAGCAGTGTTTGTGTGCAGACAGCATATTTATTACATTAAAAAAAATACATTGCTTAAGTATTTCTATTATATTAAAATATGGGTACATCGATTAATTACGTGAACTGATTTTCTTTCAATTTGAACCCTTCCACCCTTTGGTGAATTTTGATGGGAAGTTTGCAGAGGTGATATTACAGCCTGTGAGTCCGTAAGTTGCATGAAGTATCGTTTACGCGATAATTTACCTTGTTTGTTTAGAGGTGAGCGGAATAATGTGGAAAATCTAAGACTAATGTAATAATATCTTCGGCCACCCTTACATCGCCCTGCGCAGTATCGTTTGGCCGAGTAGGGTTTGCTTTTTATTAATTTATGTTATTTATAATCATATTTTCAATGATATATTTCTGTTATAGTTACTTTGGCAAAGTTGTTCTAAAAAAGGAGGAGATTATGAATATTTTTGGAAAGATGCATGGTCGATTCCATCCTATATATATATATATATATATATATATATATATATATATATATATATATAGATTCTAGTATTTAACCCGGCACGTACAAATCGGAACCGTGACCGGTAGTGGTATTCAACTGAAAGTGAGACGGCGAGCAAAACCGAGATTCAAAACTGGGACCGAAATTAATAAGGGAACCAACGTTGAAATTGAGTATGGGACCGGCGGCCTTATTATCTAAAAGAATTTCTCTTAACAGTGTTGTATTTACAATGAAATCACTAAATTATCAAAATGGAATTTAATCGCATATTTGAATTCAAAAATCGTTAGGGATCGTGATTTCGCAATTATTCGAAAATTATTCGAAAACTGGTCTATAGCGATTCTCAAGCGAATCTATTTTCGGTCATTAGTATTTCATATAAAGTGAATAATATTTTTTTTATGTAAGTCGTTAAATTAAATAAAATCTTTGCACATTTATCGACATTGCAATAATATGGTATAATTTGACTGATCTGATGATGGAGTCAGAAGGTAGGCATAGGAACTCTTTAATGGAATAACATATCCTATGATGATGGAGCCGGAAGGTAAGCATTAGCACTCCTTAATAGAACAATGTAGCCTGGCCTTATATGGGCGTAATGGAGTTTATAACTTCCCGCTAAGAATATTGAAAATTTTCTAAAATTTTCGGGAAGTTATTGGTTTCACCCCATTTTGCAAAAATCGACTCATCAGGTCTCGACGTTCTGAGGGTCTAGGAAGCTTCGCTGATCATCCCTGAGATGTTGTCCGTATGTCTGTGTGGATGTATGCGTGTGTGTGTGTGTGGACGTATGTAAACCTCTTAGAACTTTTAAACGGCTGGACCGAATCGAGCCCACTAAACGGCGTTCCAAAGAGTTTCACCAAACTTAGATTTTCTGAAAGTTTGGGTCGATTTGGACCGGTAGATTTTGAGAAATTTCCAAAAAACTAAGAAAAAAATTTTTTTAAAGTGGTTTTTTCAAAATAATTTTAAAATGGCTTGACCAATCAATTCCAAAATCTAATCGACGTGTTTTTAATAACCTATTAAAAACACGTCGATTGCCGCAACTCGGGTCAAAATCGGTTGATTCGTTTGTGAGAAATCGTTATCGAGAGAAATCGAAAAAAAACAGTTTTTTTGGAATAGCTACGAAACGGCTTGACTGATTGATTTCAAATTCTAACCAGCTCTTGACCCTGTAAAAACACGTCGATTGCCGCAATCCGAGTCAAAATCGGTAGATTCGTTTGCGAAGAATCGATGTCGAAAAAATGGAAACAAACCGTTTTTTACTCAAAAAATCGCGTCAAATCTCGTATATTTTCGAGTGTTTTGAACTCGAAAATAGCGGGAAGTTTCAGGGTTGGCCTACAGGGTTAACCTATTTTTTTTAAGTGCACTTTGGGCATAATTGGCTTTCAGGGTTTGATGATGGAGCCAGAAGTTAACACAGGAAATCCATAATGAAACAACGTATCATAGCTATGTTTAGTCTTGTAGAAATCGTCTTGAGATGTACTTTGATCATGAACGATTTTTAGGGCTTGATGATACAGCCAGAAGGTAGGCACTAGTACTCTGTAATAGATCTACGTATCCGAGCGGTGTTCGCGGTTGTTGGAATTGTCTTGAAATGCACTTTAACCGTGATTGGTTGTCAGGGTCTGATGATGGAGCCGGAAGGTAGACGCTAGTACTCCATAATGAAACGACGCAGCGTAGCCGTGTTTGGACTTGTTGATATTGTCGTGGAATACACTTTCACCATGATTGGCTTTCAGGGTCTGATAACGGAGCTGAAAGTTCGGAAGCTCCATCATCAGACCCTGAAAGTCAATCGTAGTCGAAATCCATTTCAGGGCAATTCCAACAAGCCCAAATACGGTTAGGATATATTGTTCCGTTATGATATGTTGATTGCAGTGCCAACCGTCGGGCTCTATCACGGGCTCCAAACACGACTAGGATATGTCATTCCATTATAGAGTTCCTGTGCCTGCCGTCTGGCTCCATCATCAGATCAGTTCATTTGTACCATATTATTGTACAGTCATCGGTCCTCGATAAGTGTGCAAAGTTTTAATTTAATGTAACACTTTAAAGTCGCTCAAAATTGCTTATAAGGATAACATTTTTTTATACCCAACAATTTTGACTCGCAAATCGATTTTGGAATCGCAATCGATTTCTACTTTTACATAATAAGGCCCCGAGATTAGATTCAAAACCGTGACCGAGATCGCAATCAGAAACAGTTCGGGGACCAGAATTAAAAACGGGAATATGATTGGTGTTGACATCAAGACCGATTAAAATTAAAAATGATGGAATATATGTCAAGGCGGACGCATTTGCGAGTAGAAAACTAGTTTTAAATAGTTTAGTGGTTTGATTTTCCCGACCAGCATGTTAATACGTCTGCCTGTTAAATTCAAACTTTTCTTTAGCCCGCTAAAAATCAGAGCATTATACAGAAGTAGAAACATTGTAGTATTTAATTAGCCAAGTAAATGTGGCAAATTGTAAAAATATATTTTTTGTGACGTAAATGTATAAGTTAATAAAAATACTATAAATTTATTTTAATAATATATTTTTAGAAATTTAATAACACTTCCTTTTCGCTTGTGCCTTCGTCCATGTAAACGTAAAATAAATTTTTATTACATTGATTTTATCATAAACTTAACTCCAATAGCAGTCGCGTTTTCGATCTCCCGTCCAATCTAACTATGGTTCTACACTCAGTTTCAAGCCCATCCTGCCACGTTTAAATTTCTGTTTCATGCGCAACTAAAAATCAAATAGATCATGTTACATAATATATATGGGATACGATGGGATGCTTGCCAGGTTGGGGCGTTTCGCCTTCCATAAATGATAAAATCAAGGGAAATGTAACCAATTGAAATAAAATAAATAGCATTTTAAAATTTGTAAGCAACAGAATACACCGCATATGGATCCGATGAATCAAGCGCACGTTCAGTTAACGATTACTGAAGTAAATCTGCTTTCAATACAATTACACCGCCGCTGCTTACCACATATTCGTTAGTCGAAATTTGTAGCTCCCTTGTAATGCATATGCGGCTGTAGTGATGCCGGTAAAAGAGGTCCAAGATTACAACCGAATAAATGATTAGCTTTCGTTTTGGTTGAAATATATTGAATAATTTTTGCTTTTAGAGAGTGAAAATGTGATATGTTTTATTTGAAAATAAAAAAAATGGTACTATGGTACCATCGTCCTAAATTTAAAGAGTGATGACCTCACACTTATTTTTGTTGAAAGTGAGTGGACGTGGAATTAGACATTCAAGTTGTTTCATGCCCTCGGATTCAATGCTTGCATAGTGCTTTGTACTCTATTCGGAAAAATAAATGAAAAAGTATTGTCCCTTTTTTTTTTACTATAGTAAGAACAAGGGACAAGAGTGCTAATGTAGCTGTTAGAAAATACATTGAATAATGGCAATATATTTACTGTGGTTGATAAACCATCAAAACTGTTTTTGAAGTCATACTTCTTTAGGCATGTTATGGTAAAAAAATGCATGGTGTGTACGCACGTGAGAAGTTACACTTATATGAAAATAATAATATGACTCTGAATCCGGTAGACATCCACCAAATTCAGGGTCATCAAAAATTTGCATTGAGAGGTTTAAAATTTTTTTACATATTTTGTCCAAAAAATGTTTTTGTTTTATGTTCTGTATTGTTAATAAATATAATTATATTCATAAAAGTAAATAATTCTTATATATAACCTTAAATCTTAATACACAATTTTCACAGTAAAATAATAAATATATACTATAATATAAATAAATGGTTATAGATATAAGCATCAACATTAACAATGTAAATGATTAGCCATATACTGATATCTGTTGACAATATTAGTTGTGTTTATAATACGCAACACGTGCATTGAAGACTAACTGAAATAGTACTTGCATGAATGTCTGGCTCCCAAACTTTTATTGGAAACTAACTTCATGGTGTCTTACGTTGGCGCGTGCAATTCTGTAAGTTTATGATTCGAAACCAACATCACGGTGTCTTACAACGGCGCGCGCAACTATCTAACTTACTAAAATACATTCCGATTTTTTCTTCCTAATGTACCTACAGAAGTATAATTTAAAAAATCCCTTTCATTTTCATTTTTCGGAAATCAAGAGTGACTGAATCGTTCTACTGTATTTATAAAGAAGCTCAAATATAACTAAGGTAATTTATTTTATGACAGAAAAAACGCCGGGTTGCTTTCAGTGAAACAGCTAGTAACTGTATGAATTGCATGTAATATTATGAATAGATTTATTCTTATATATTATTCCATTAACAATGGATTCACAAAATTCGCCAATCAAAAATCCAGAATTTTAACCAGTAGAAACGATCGTTAAGCCTTAATTGTGTTTCAATTGTTGCGATTGTTTTCGATTATTTCCGCGTCAGTGGCTAACGCCGGGACCATCGAAAAGTACATGCGCGCGTCGTAGTTTAAGTATCCCCGCCGTCGTTTTGATTCGTTAGACGGCCGACGGATGCCGCGGCGGGCGGTTGCGTCTTGACATCGGAGCGGCGCACGAAGAATGCTGTGGCGAGGCCATGACGTGTGCGATGCATGGTTCGGTCATGTGGCTCGCAATTGCCACGGACATGCCGTAGTTCTTTTCAGAACTGTCTTTAATGTTTCGCACATATGATGTAGGTTGCCACACTTTTATTATTAGGTATTCAGTCAATTATCAATTTACGAAATTGATATGTATCTATAGTCATTAATTTTTTTAACATTTTTAACAGACTTATTTTGAAAAATTATAATTAATTTTTTTTTGTAGTGTCCAAAATGCCCAAAATAAATGCGGAGAAGTGTAAAGATTGTAGAAAACATAACCAATTGGAAAAAAAAAAGCGGAATAAGTTCGAGCTTATAGACTAGGACAAAACATAATTTCAGGACAAATTGGAACATCTATACGTGGTGCACCCATTGTTATATAAAATTCATGTATGTGTGTAGCAACTCCCGGACCATTGCGTTAGCTAGCTATTAATTTAAATGAAAATAATTCAAATTAAATTGTGAAGCAAGTTGGTAACAATATTTGTAATCTATTTCCGCCACAGGAGTGCCGCAATGTTATTACTGTACAAGCTGAGGTGCATATAAAAATTTCTACTCGGCTTTGCGATCTCTGTATAACCAACAAAGTTTCATCAACACCATCAGAGAGCATGCAACAATGATGAGCAAAAAAAAAAACAATTAACTGAAGACACAAATTTACAATTTTTTCTAATCAAGACATTTCGCCGAGTGAGAAAGTTATTTTACATCAATACATTATCGTGGATTACATTTGATTTGCAATAGTTTTATTGTTTTGACTTCCGTATTCTGATAATTATTCTGGTCTATTGAATTATTTTCACAATAAATTAAATAAGAAAAGTTAAAACGATATGTAATATAAAAAAATGCGCGTACACTGCGGTTAATAAACCGTCGACACCATTTTTGAAATCATACTTCTTTAGGTACGTGAGGGTGAAAAAAAAAGATGTGTAGTTAAGTATTACAAGTGAGAAGTTACACATATATAAATATCAAAATATGATTGCATTTGCCAGACAATCGCCTAACTCAGAATGATCGAAAATTTGCACTTTGAGGTTTTATAATTTTACATATTTTGTCAAAAATTATTGGATGAGTATTTGTTTTTGCGTCGTTAATAAAATTCATAAGAAAATAATGCTTAATTGTAAATTTAAATCTTGATGCATAATTTTTATAGTAGAAGAATAAATATAGACTACGACATAAATAAAGGTTTATAAATGTAAACACCACTATTGTCAATGTAAATTATCAGTCATGTACATAAAAATTCGTGAATATATTCGTATGTATTTATTTTATAAAGAATTATAATTAAAAAAAAAATCAGGTGAACCTGCGGGCCATCCCTAAAACTTGCCGCTGTGATATTAATTGATGTGTTTTTGAACTTCTTAAGTTCAAAAAAATAAAATTAAAGAAAAAAAACCTTTTTTAAAAACAAGCTTTTATAATTTGTTAATAAAATAAACTAAAAAGTTAAAAATAAATTAACTCTAATAAGAAGTATAACACTTTATAAGTTCATTGTAACCTTTAAATATAATTAAGCTTCTTCGTCTATGACAAAATAATTCCATATCGTACATAATTATATATTTTTAACACTAAAACTTTACACCTTAATTATTAAATCTTCCCGTTTTTATCACAGTCCCAATGTTATATATATAAAAGCATGTTATGATTGCAAGAGGAAAAAGGTGCTAAATGTTCTTAATTATACCATCAAAATGTAACGCTTATTAAATGAGCCCAAATTCTATATGGTTGCGTCGTTTAATTACGGAGTTCCTAAGGCCACCTTCCAACTCCGTCATCAGACCCTGGTTACCATATAGTATCACAGTACTCGTCAAGACGAATTAAACGAGCTCAAAACCGACGAGGGTTCGTCGTTTAATTACGGAGTTCCTATGGCCACCTTCCAGCTCCATCATCAGACCCCGGTTACCATACAGTATCAAAGTAGTCGTCAAGACGAATCAAATGAGCCCAAATTCTATATGGTTGTGTCGTTTAATTACAGAGTTCCTATGGCCACCTACCAGCTCGATCATCAGACTCTGGTTACTATATAGTATCACAGTACTCGTCAAGACGAATTAAACGAGCCCAAAACCGACGGGATTGCGTCGTTTAATTACGGAGTTCCTAAGGCCACCTTCCAGCTCCATCATCAGACCCCGGTTATCATATAGTATCACAGTACTCGCTAAGACAAATTAAACGAGCTCAAAACCGACGGGGTTTCGTCGTTTAATTATAGAGTTCCTATGGCCACCTTCCAGCTCCATCATCAGACCCCGGTTACCATATAGTATCAAAGTACTCTTCAAGACGAATCAAATGAGCCCAAACTCGATGGAGTTGCGTTGTTTAATTACAGAGTTCCTATGGCCACCTTCCAGCTCCATCATCAGACTCCAGTTACCATATAGTATCACAGTACTCGTCAAGACGAATTAAACGAGCTCAAAATCCACGGGGTTTCGTCGTTTAATTACGGAGTTCCTATGGCCACCTTCCAGCTCGATCATCAGACCCTGGTTACTATATAGTATCAAAGTACTCGTCAAGACGAATTAAACGAGCCCAAAACCGACGGGATTGCGTCGTTTAATTACGGAGTTCCTAAGGCCACCTTCCAGCTCCATCATCAGACCCTGGTTGTCATATAGTATCACAGTACTCGTTAAGATGATGAATTAAACGAGCCCAAACCGACGAGGGTTGTGTCGTTTAATTATGGAGTTCTATGGCCACCTTCCAGCTCCATCATCAGACCCTGGTTACCATATAGTATCAAAGTACTCTTCAAGACGAATCCAATGAGCCCAAACTCGATGGAGTTGCGTTGTTTAATTACAGAGTTCCTATGGCCACCTTCCAGCTCCATCATCGGTTGGTTACCATATAGTATCAAGTACTCGTCAAGACGAATTAAACGAGCTCAAACTCCACGGGGTTTCGTCGTTTAATTACGGAGTTCCTATGGCCACCTTCCAGCTCCATCATCAGACCCTGGTTACCATATAGTATCAAAGTACTCGTCAAGACGAATCAAACGAGCCCAAACTCGATGGGGTTGCGTCGTTTAATTACGGAGTTCCTATGGCCACCTTCTAGCTCCATCATCAGACGCTGATTACCATATAGTATCAAAGTACTGTCAAGACGAATCAAACGAGCCCAAACTCGATGGGGTTGCGTCGTTTAATTACGGAGTTCCTATGGCACCTTGGCTCCATCATCAGACGCTGATTACCATATAGTATCAAAGTACTCGTCAAGAGGAATCAAACGAGCCCAAACTCGATGGGGTTGCGTCGTTTAATTACGGAGTTCCTATGGCCACCTTCCAGCTCCATCATCAGACCCTGGTTACCATATAGTATCAAAGTACTCGTCAAGACGAATTAAACGAGCCCAAACCGACGGGATTGCGTCGTTTAATTACGGAGTTCCTAAGGCCACCTTCCAGCTCCATCATCAGACCCTGGTTACATATAGTATCACAGTACTCGTCAAGACAAATTAAACGAGCTCAAAACCGACGGGGTTTCGTCGTTTAATTATAGAGTTCCTATGGCCACCTTCCAGCTCCATCATCAGACCCGGTTACCATATAGTATCAAAGTACTCTTCAAGACGAATCAAATGAGCCCAAACTCGATGGAGTTGCGTTGTTTAATTACAGAGTTCCTATGGCCACCTTCCAGCTCCATCATCAGACTCCAGTTACCATATAGTATCACAGTACTCGTCAAGACGAATTAAACGAGCTCAAAATCCACGGGGTTTCGTCGTTTAATTACGGAGTTCCTATGGCCACCTTCCAGCTCGATCATCAGACCCTGGTTACTATATAGTATCACAGTACTCGTCAAGACGAATTAAACGAGCCCAAAACCGACGGGATTGCGTCGTTTAATTACGGAGTTCCTAAGGCCACCTTCCAGCTCCATCATCAGACCCCGGTTGTCATATAGTATCACAGTACTCGTTAAGATGAATTAAACGAGCCCAAAACCGACGAGGTTGTGTCGTTTAATTATGGAGTTCCTATGGCCACCTTCCAGCTCCATCATCAGACCCCGGTTACCATATAGTATCAAAGTACTCTTCAAGACGAATCCAATGAGCCCAAACTCGATGGAGTTGCGTTGTTTAATTACAGAGTTCCTATGGCCACCTTCCAGCTCCATCATCGGACCCCAGTTACCATATAGTATCACAGTACTCGTCAAGACGAATTAAACGAGCTCAAAATCCACGGGGTTTCGTCGTTTAATTACGGAGTTCCTATGGCCACCTTCCAGCTCGATCATCAGACCCTGGTTACTATATAGTATCAAAGTACTCGTCAAGACGAATCAAACGAGCCCAAACTCGATGGGGTTGCGTCGTTTAATTACGGAGTTCCTATGGCCACCTTCTAGCTCCATCATCAGACGCTGATTACCATATAGTATCAAAGTACTCGTCAAGACGAATCAAACGAGCCCAAACTCGATGGGGTTGCGTCGTTTAATTACGGAGTTCCTATGGCAACCTTCTGGCTCCATCATCAGACGCTGATTACCATATAGTATCAAAGTACTCGTCAAGAGGAATCAAACGAGCCCAAACTCGATGGGGTTGCGTCGTTTAATTATGGAGTTCCTATGGCCACCTTCCAGCTCCATCATCAGACCCTGGTTACCATATAGTATCAAAGTACTCGTCAAGACGAATTAAACGAGCCCAAAACCGACGGGATTGCATCGTTTAATTACGGTGTTCCTAAGGCCACCTTCCAGCTCCATCATCAGACCCCGGTTATCATATAGTATCACAGTACTCGTCAAGACGAATTAAACGAGCTCAAAACCGACGGGGTATGGTCGTTTAATTACGGAGTTCCTATGGCCACCTTCCAGCTCATCATCAGACCCCAGTTACCATATAGTATCACAGTACTCGTCAAGACGAATTAAACGAGCCCAAAACCGACGTGGTTGCGTCGTTTAATTACAGAGTTCCTATGGCCACCTTCCAGCTCCATCATCAGACCCCGGTTACCATATAGTATCACAGTACTCGTCAAGACGTATTAAACGAGCCCAAAACCGACGGAGTTGCATCGTTTAATTACGGAGTTCCTATGGCCACCTTCCAGCTCCATCATCAGATCAGCTCTATGTCATATTAATATTGCATTGTCATCCGATTTATACATGCGTGCAAAAATTCAGTTCAATCGGAAACCAGGAATTGAATTAAATTTAACTTGCAAGATTTGATTACAGACCGACAGACAGATAACGGGACAGGTGGAACTAAATAAAAGCTTGTAAAATACCTTAAGTTTAAAATTCCTTAAGCTCAAAAAGTTGTCTCAATGCTCAAAGACTTATCTTTAAGTTTTTCGAGTTTAAACATTCGACGAAACATTTGACCTTATAGGCCGTTCCAGAAAATTTTTGCTCCTTTCAAACTCAGTCTTCAAAAATTAGCGAGTGGTTTGTGAGTTAATATTTAAAATATGCTTTTAAAATGATTCGATAATGATGTTTCTTCAACGAATTGATGAAATTGTATTTTTTTTAATTTTCAATCTGCTATAACTTTTGAATAGGTAATCCAATTTGCACGCGGTTAACAGCAATCGATACAGTATTGCGAGTCCTATAAATGGTTTGTAAACGAAAATTGATCAGATAAAAAAAAATGTCTGATCAATTTTCAATTGATTAAAAAACAAATTACGGATTTTTTTTGGAAAAAGTAATTTTTTAGATTTCATTTTCGTTCACGATATCTCACGAACGAATCGACCGATTTTGTCCGACCAAAAGACGACCGACGTGGTTTTTATGTTAAGAGCTGATTAGTTTAAAGAATTGATCGGTGAAGTCGTTTAAAAGTTATTCCAAAAAAACCACATTTGAAAAAAAAAGGTTAGTTTTTTTGAGATATATTGGAATTTATTGGTTCGAACCGGCTCAAATTTTCAGGAAATATAAGTTTGATGGAATTCTTTAGAATGCCAAAATTTGGTTGCAATCGGTCTAGCCTTTCGAAAGTTATAAGAGGGTTACATACTTACACACACATACACACAAACGCACGCACGTACACACGCACACACGCTCGCACGCACACACGCAGATGCACATACACACACACACACACACACACACAAAGACATAGTGACTCCTCGCGGAAACCATCAAAATAGTTTCTTAGGACCTCAAAACGTCGAGATCTAATGAAAACTCGATGTTCGAAAAACGGGGTAAAAGCAGTAACTTCCCGATTTTCGAAAATTTTTAATTTTCTTCGCGAAAAGTTAAAAATGAAATTTCCCTATTCGATTGTGTTGTTATCTTATTTTGAGGTTTTATTATGTATTATTTTTTTGACGTTTTGACTGAGTACTACCTCAGTATTTCACAGAGCTACGGTTTAGGTTAAATATGATCAAATCCTTGGCCTTTCGGATCAATTGGTGCAGGCACCAGAGCCTCATAATGCTGTTCTTGTATCGACCGATACCATATCTCAAGGTGTTCTGGGAATGTTTTCAATGTTTGTTACATTGGAGTTGTCCACCTTCGATCCACACTTTAGAATATACTTTTCGTCAATGTCTTGACGCCTTAATTTAACACTAGGCGGATACGTTGGATACCTGCTTATTGAATTTTTCATCGATAAATATTGGCAGGTCATTCAACATTATCATCACAAAGGAGCTTCCTAAAGAATTCGGTTATCATGAATGATGATGGCCATGAGCCATTATTACGGTCATGCCGAAACTGTCTCTATTAATATTTATTCGTAGTCTAGTAGCGATGTCATAACTATAGCTATATAATACTTAGTTTTTACCTAAAAAACTGTCCATTGGTAGTAATTAAAGATAATTTCTATTTCTGCCGTAGACTGATTTACGCAACAGATTAATGTATTGACCTAATCGCTATCCCGGCGATAAAGTGCCATTATATTGCAAGCAACTGAAGATGTTGTTTTGGAATTCTTGGTGAGTATTTTCACGAGAACTTTCCCTTAGTTTGGCGTTACCATTGGCTTGCCTGTCATTCGGACACTTTCAGGTCATATTATTCACAGTGCAAATCTGGCGGAATTATGATAGTCTATTTCAGAGGATCTGTATGGATCGCACATTTCTCGGATTTCAGAATGTTCATATAGTTTTGCACATGGAGTTCCGTGTATTATTGGCGGAATCAAGGAAAGCAGTTGACTTTTGTGGGATTTAACAATGGGTCGCCGAGGACGGTTTCATCTTGTTCGTTGTTAGTGGTATGATTGGCTGAGCTATACCGTCGGTGTCGGTCTTATCCTTGAGAGTTGTAGAATTCTGTAGACGAACGGCCGTACGAGTCTCCATATTCCGCATTCCATCGTTGAGAATTTATATGAGCATATTGTTCACGCCTTACGTATATGCGTATATATATAATTGATACGTGTATGTCCTGCGTGTAATTTTTCACATTCGATAGTCCACTGCTGCAAGAATAGGTGTGCTAGCCCATATTCTTAACCCGAGTGCAATATGTTTCAGGTCACCGTTATCGTACCGAACTTCTAAAGCTTCTATTAGTCGCTCATATGTGACTTGCTCTTCCAGGGCCTCAAGGATGACGTGCACGTCACGATGTCCCAGAGTTAATGCAGTTTAAACTTCTTCTTAGTTTCAGCCATTCATCCTCACCATAACTTCAAACTTCAATTTGTACGCCGACCATAGCGAGGTTTTGTCGAATAAGGTTATTTTGAACTTCCCCATCAAAGGACTTTAGGTGGTAAAAGTAGCTACGCAGATTCAGCTCAAAACTTTACAGACTAGCTGGTGTATAGACTAGAATCATACAAGCTCCTTGTTGTTTTTAATGTCTATGTTATGGCTGTTAAGCCGATCCCATTATATTGATAATGAGATCGGAAGTAGAACGTTGGTTCTACTTCCACTCGGCCTACATTCTTTTGAGGGTTATCTTCACCTCTTCTTGGAGCCTCATAATGCTGGCGAGTATGTTTTTGAGTCTGTTCTCTTGCTTGCCTGCTCATCCAGTCGACGGACCTGTTGTTCCTGTCGATGGGCCTGTCCAGAGCCAATTCTCGAGCTCGTTCCTCTAATTGACGATGAAACAGGTCCGTAGACAGATGGAGTAGATACTCCATCTGTCTGCGGACCTGTTTCATAGCTTGTTCGTTTTGTCGACAACCTTGTATGCTAATTTCCATGAGCAGGATGCTCAGATGAGTAGCCGGAAATGACGAGGCCGTCAGAGTAACAGCGGTCCCCGTTATTACTGCAACCTCCACTTGCTGCGCTGCAATCTGACTCTGTGTCACCCTGCTCATCTTTCAGCATCTCAATTCCACTTCTAACATCAAATGTTACGAAATAAGCCTATATCAGAAGATTAAGAATTGAGACTACGTAAAATGTAATGACACAAAAGCAAAAGGTATATAAGTATCAAGAACACTGAGATATGATAATTCATCACGGAACCGCTTTAACACTTTTAGTTGACTTGTGAACACGCTGATCGCAAAAAGAAAACTACAACATGATTTTTATTATGCTATACAACCGAAACAAACCAACTAGGAAAAATATTTTTAAATTATTTTGTGTAATAATTAAAATTTATATTTTTATAATTTCATTTATTTCATAAGTGAATGAATTATAAAATCTCTGTCATTTATAACCATCATGAGTTATAAATGATATTGACTCGTCCCATTTTCGTCCATACATACTGCTGTCCACTTTCAAAATGTTCTCCGCCTTGTTGAATGCACAATCGAGCACGTTTACGCAAATTACTTTTTAATCGTTTAAGTTTGACTACAACCAAAAAGTAACGGCATGGTAGGTTTCGGAATTTTCCTTAAATAATTGAAAATATGCTTTTGTATTTCAACATTAACAACATTTACACCACGATCTACAAAAGGTGGATCTACAAAATTTGGAGGTCTAAGTTGTCCGAAATCGCGGAGACGCTGGGTTGCACTTAACATAGTGTTTCAATTTCCACTTATTCCGAACGGTTCACGATACGTACGCACCGCTTTTGAAACGTTGTCATTGTATATTGCAATTGTTCTCATCATTTCCGTATATTCGATGTTTGAATATCGATACGCTATTATTAAATTGGCGATATAAATATTACATAGCAAACCGACAAAACAGGCCAACGCGATTCGGCATACTAAGGTCACGGCGGCCGCCGGCTGCGATGCTCAAGCGCGGATGTTACCCAAGTGGTTTTTAAAAAAACAGCGATACCTTGTCCGCGCTTGAGTGAACATAACTCGCAGCGAGCGAGCGGCGGCGGCGAGCAGCGCGTCAGACTTTCATGTAGCTGACGCCGTTGTCTGCTAGTACCTACATAATATGACCAAATTTTCGAAATATTATTAGTCCAAATTAGTAAAAAAAAATTATAAAATGCATAATCAATTCTGCTGCTGATATAAAACAAAGTATTTTGTAGTTTCCTATATAATTAAAATTACGTGGTGTATATATATATATATCTTGACTAGTCATCTCGAACATTCGCTGAGTGTAAACAACTCATAAAGTACTTAAAAAAAAATTCGTCACCATGTTACGTCCGACACAAAAAATACAAGATTTATTTTAATCTGGAACATTCAAATCATCAAAATTCGTATAAAGTATTTCTCATAATTTTTGAACATATTAACCGATTGTTGACTGAAAAAGAGTCCACTCGACTTAGACTTTTGAAATCTTCAACTCATTCCGCCCGGTAAATTTTAATTTTGTTTTGTTATTAAGCAAAGTTTTGAAAAACATGATTTTAAAAAAATATTTTGAACACTACCGTTCGATACCAAAATCTAATCAGCTCTTTTGCCCAAACAGTTGCATTAACTGCAACTGCATATAGATTAAAATTATGATTTCCTTTTTCTTCGATAAAGACCATTTCTTTAAAAAAAAATAAAAAAGTGTCGAATGCTGTAAAGTTCGTAAAAATCGTATAACGTTTTCGGAACGCATCGTCGTTTAAAAATTAAAAAAGTTTCTTTTTTGTTTGAATCGGTTTAGAGAACTAAATTTTTATGTTCGAGAAGCTCAAATAACCACTAAAATCTATCTCGAACCTGATAGGTGTAATCTTTTATTTATGAACGCTTTGAGCTCAAAAGAGTAATAAGTTTCATGTATGGTCTGCAGGGTTAACCGGCTTTCAAATTTTTTTATTAAATACTCAAAAACTCATAGACAAAATTTATAACTTAAGGAGCTCAAAGGCAAATCCTTAAATATCATAGCGGAAAGTTTTAGAAATGGCCTGCAGAGTAGTAAACCTTTTTCAAATTTTCAGGGGAATTATTCTGTGCTTTTAATTATTGAATTTATGAGTGTAGTTCGCTACAGTGTCTTTAAGAATAAACAAAATTTTATAAATCGTGCGAGCTTAAATTTTTTGGGAGTGTAAAATGAATAGGAATTTGAACCCTTTTTAAATTCTGTGATTCATCTAGCTTTTCTTTTGATAAGATCTTACTGCATCTCGCTTATCGTTAAATACATACATCGAATGCATTTATTGTAGCGTTCTGTTGAAATGCTGTATCAATTCATTCCCTTGGGGATAGTACGTATTAGTATATCGTGATCGTGAACCATAATTTTTACAATTTTTATAATTGCATTAGATGTGAAAATCGTTACTTTATCAGATATAAATGCTACTCTGAAACGCTTGCCTGCAACATTCATTAACATACAGCATACGACCCACCGCTGACCTTCGAATCTATTCTTCCACTACGAATCTTTATCGAATAAATCGAATATGAATTCGAGGATTAACAGATATCGAACACCTAAGCAAGTATTAGTAATTTATTAACTTAGTCCGCTAAAGAGTTATGATGTTATTTCTAAATAAGTTTCGTGCCAGATAAGCATATCCCCAGGAAAATGCAGACTGTCATATCTACCAGGGTGTCAGGAGTGTTAAAATTACCGACAAATGCGCTCCCAACCACCTCACGCGACATGCAGTCATGAAATGAATAATACATCAAAGAGCGACAAGCCCCTACATCAACATCCACACACTATCATTCATAGCCATTCTTGTTAATGTCATAGACTAATCATCGCCAAGCCATTGCCCAAATTGTTAGAAGCAAACATTCAACAATATCGATTTGTAAATATTAGTTTGGTCGTTGAGCATATTATTATCTTTATATTTTTAAATTTCAAACGATTCCAAAACATTTAAACGTAATCTCATCTCACACACATGTAAAACATCGAACTTGTGACCGTTATTGAATTTATAATAGGTTTCTATCAAACGTTTGGAAAAATGAGATCTGTCTGCTTTACTGTTTTTAAAAGCCGTAAGTTCTGTCAGTCTTTGACGTATTACTCATTGCATGACTGCATGTTGCGTATGATGGTTGGGAGCACATTCGTTGTTCTAATGCTTTTGACACCCTGGTACATGTGACTGTCTGCATTTTCCTGAGAATGTGCTGATCTGTCACGAAAAGTACATAGAAATAACTGCATAACTGTTTAGTGGACTAAAATAAATAAAATATTACTTATTAGGTATTCGATATCTGTCAATCCTCTCTAATCAATATTCAATTTATTGGATAGGGATTCGCATTGGAAGAACAGATTCGAGGATCAGCGGCACATACTGCGTTTCAATGCTTATTACATGCAAACGTCTAATTATGCCTTTCCGCGAATTAACAATACATGCCCCACAACATACTAACCCCATATAATAGAATACTTTAAAACGGTACTCTTCCAAATTTACAAAAAATCTACTTAATTTAAAAGCTTATTATCTCGTTTGCGGTGGCCCATAGTACTTACTGTACTTGTGACGACATACTTCGTTACAAAGTCCACATACTTAAATATATATTTACATCCAGAAACTAACCATTTTAATAGACCTATCACGTCCATCATGATTATTTCTAAAATCTCTTCTGGTATTAGGAGTACAAATAAGTTTCCGCCGCTTTTTGTCAATAAAATAATATTTATTGTGAAAGAACGGTAATTTAATTTTAATCGAAGTATTGTCCTTCACTAGGAACGACTTTTTTCAATTTTTCAGGCAGCGTTCGGATTTCAAGTCTGAAGAACTTATCTTTTGAGACTATCCACAAATCAACCCATTTTTTAGTATCTTCATATGATGTGAACCGCTGCTCTGACAGAGTATGTGCCATTGACCGGAACAGATGATAGTCGGACGGCCAAATGTCTGGTGAATACGACGGGTGGGGTAGTACTTCCCAATCAAGTGTATTTAAATAGTTTTTCACCGGAACCGCTACATGCGGACGAGCATTATCAAGTAGAAAAATAATTTTGTTGCATCTGGAGTAGTATCGAGGGCGTTTTTCCTTCAGAGCTCGGCTCAATCTCATCAATTGTGTTTGGTATAGAGTTCCAGTGATTGTTTCGCTTGGATTAAGCAATTCGTAATACACCACACCCAGCTGATCCCACCAAATACACATCATGAGTTTTTTTTTCCATGAATATTCAGTTTTGTTGTGAATGTTGACGCGTGGCCAGGTAGTCCCCATGATTTTCTTTTTTTTTGATTATCACTTTTCATCACCAGTGATGATTCGATGTAAAAAACCTTTTTCTGTGCCTAGCTAGCAGCATTTCACTCATGCATAATTGGCGTTCAACGTCTTTCAGTTTTAATTCGTATGGAACCCAATTACCTTGCTTATGAATAATTCCTAACGATTTTAAACGATGCGAGACTGCTTGCTGAGTGACTTCTAAAGTAAGTGTAAGTTCCTTTTGTGTTTGAGACGAATCTTCCTCCAATAATTCCTCCAATTCTCATCCTCATAAATATTCGGCCTTCCACTGCGATCTTCGTCTTCTACGTCAAAATCATCGTTTTAAACTTTTGATACCACTCACGACATGTTCTCTCACTCAAGGCAGCCTCATTATACGCTTCTACGAGCAATCGATGTACTTCAGCTGCAGATTTTTATAAATTAAGGAAGTAAATTGAAAGTTCCCGCAAATGACGCTTATTTGCCTTAAATTTAGACATTTTGGGATAAAAAAATATGTGTGATGCTAATATGCAGTTAATAATATGATAGGGTTATGTTGTTCTTGAATGAGCAACCTAATTTTTAGGCCGGCCGGTGAGCCCGGCATGCCTTCAGAGCGACGCTGCGCTGGACAGCGTCGAGCATCTTTCGCACGCCGAGCTTCCTCGTCGCCGGTGCCCAAGCGCACGAAGCGTACAGAACGATAGGCTCTATCACGGTAATGTATATGGTCCTCACGATCTCCGGACTCAGACCCCACGTCGCCTTGGCTGCTCGGGCTAAGCCCTTGTAAATAGTAGTAGCCTTTTTACAAGCCTTGGCGACATGAGGAATGAACGCCAGCTTTTTTGTCTATGGTCAGACCGAGGAGGCGTATTTCGCCAACCGAGCTAATCTGCTCGCCATTTACGTGCACCACTGGGTCGTCATATTTCAGCTTTTTGGTCAGCAAGCCGGTTATCATCTGCGAATTCCAACGTAAGCCCCGTACCATGCTATGCCTCTCAAAACGGCGGAAACTTATATGTACTCCTAATAAAATCAATTGTAGTTTCAACTGCGTGACCCAAACATTGTCGACATTTCTTAATGCACCTTTTAACTATTTTTTCTGAATTTATCAAAATATCGTACCCGTAACCTCAAGTGACCCCCCGAATGTGGACAACCATGTATAGATTTCATAAATTTTAATAACATACCTCTTGGAGACACTAAAATCTTCTTTCTTCATGAACTCTTGACATTTGATCGTCCTACATAATACTCTATCAGCTAAAACTTCAAAATTAACCTCTTGTATTTCCCAAGATCATCTAGCCAATCTTCCGTTTATATTTTGTTTCTCTTTCAACCAGCATAAGGCCCTAGCTTAAGGCCAGACATAGTATTATGAATGAAAATAATTTAAAGTCCACAACACTGCTAGACATTTATTTTCTATAATTGAATTCAGTGTTTCTGGATCTGTTAATATATGTGAAGCGTAGGCTATCGGATTTATCTCTATTACACCTTGCAACAGTCTCGTTACTGAGGACGTTTTAAAAGTAATGTTGGTTTTCATAACTGAAATTCATATACTTTTTTTTAATTACGTCATAAATTGTTACGACAAGTTTCTAGTTCTATGAAGAGCACATTTGTTTTACTTTCTTTTGATGATATTGTCTGAGTTAATTCGTGGGGCAAGACCTTTTTGATAATAAAACGTAAGGAGTGCGATAAATATGCAATTTGTCAATTGTTAAGACATTATTGGAATTAAGAGTTTGAAGTAAAATTAAAGAGGAAGATATAGTCAATGAACGAAGAACACAGCGTCGGTTTAATCGTTTCAGTAGCGGAGATTTGACGCTGGTAGATCATTCGCGCTCTGGTCACCCGTCTGTATGGGATATTCAGGCTATAAAGGCTGCAATAGAGCCAACCGACTTCGTATCAACACTCGCCGATTATCGGATTTCCTTGGGTCTTTTTAAGACACCATACATCGTCACTTAAAATTATTAGGTAAAACCTATAGAAGATGTCGAATAGTGTCCCACGAATTAAACGGGGATTAAAGCGAAACGTTGAGTAGAATTGTTTCTTACGGTGTTGAAAGATGACCAATTTATTAAACACGTTGTTACTAAGATGAAAAATGGATTTACTAAACAATCCAAATATGGAATATTAGTGGTTAGACAAAGAACAATTATCTGAACCCGTCGTGAAGAGAAGTCGATTCCAGCCTAAAATCTTGTTACGTGTCTGGTGGATTTATGAGGGTTTAGTGTACTTTTAAATAATTCCAGATAATTAAACTGCCGAGATGTGTAGTGAATGAACAACTGATACGGATGTACGAAGTTTTGTCGTAGAAATATCCACGTTTAGTAAATCAAAAACGGGTGCTTTTACAGCATGACAATGCTAGACCCCACACTGCGAAAGTTACGCGAGATAAGATCGAAGAACTTGGTGGTATTGAACTCTTGAACTACTGAACTACCATATCCAGCATTAAATCCGGGCTTTGCACCGTCAAACTACTATTTATTTGGATCCATTGCGAAATCTTTTCGTGAAAATAAATTTAAGCTAAAGCACATGTTAAAAACGGCAGTGCAGCAATTCTTTGTATCTAAGCCCAAGGAATGATTTTACCAAGGTCTCTGGGAGCTTGCTAAACGTTGGGTTAAGATCACAGAATAAGATGGGTTATATTTTGAATATTAGGGGTTTTTTTTTGTACGATTATTTAATATAGTAAACATAAAAAACGATATTATTCATGAGACACCTTAATGTATTTTGTTTTTGCTAATAATTTGTCTTAATATCTGAGAACTGTAATTTAAGTTTTAAATTTCGATATGCGATTTCCTGTAATATCGTCCACTCAAAATTCATATTCTTCTTTAATAACAAAGTCAGAGATGAAGAATTATTATTAGTAAAATTTTCTTAAACTTCGAATAATATGAGATTAAGCCTATAAATGAATGTAATTTACTTTTTGAGTGATTCTAACTATGTTATTACCTTCAGTTTGGCTGCGTCAGAAATAATATCCATATCTGGTATCTCATGTTTTAAAAAAAAAATTATTATATAACTAAAATTGCGTTTACTTACTTTTAACTTAAGGTTTGTCTAACTTTTACAAAACTAATAAAAGAGAATTACAAAAATTAGCAAACGTGTCATCAAGCATAATAGGTATTTGGTTATGTCATTTACGTATAAAATAGCATACGATATATACTGTACATAATGTGTATTATATGAATGATAATATTTTATTCAATAAATCCATTTAGCCAATGGACGGAACTTTGAATTCAATAAAATATTTCAAGTTGAAGGCATTTTTAAAAGTTTTTACAATATGCAATATATTTGCCCCAATTACCATAACTTAGGAGTACCTCAGTATGTGATTTTAGTAATATTGATGAATAAAATTATGGAATAGTAGTACTTGACATATGTTTTTATCGATTAATGGACAAAGAATGAGACCTATTTAATAAATACAATTGCGCCATTTTTATAAATCAATTATACTGCTTAAAATTGAATACAAAACATCTGATATTTTCCTAATACAGCAACTACTATTCATGTGTTATAATACAAGCATTGTGAGGATTGTATTTAAATTTCTCCTCAAATCGTCCACCTCATTTAAAATATTGTTTATTTTATAAAAATTACATTTTGCAGGATTTAAGATGGAGTTATTTGAAATTGATCCCGAGTTATTTATTTCTTGTCGTCTCTGTCTGGATGAAAAAGGCATATATCAAATTATTCCCTCGGTGAAGGACCAAATTAAATATTGCTTTGATATTGACGTAAGTACATAATTTTATAAACTTAGAATTTAATTCTAAGTTTGTAATTACTTTTGATGCTGGTTAATATTTCATACTTCTAATAAAAGAATATTTCTTTTTATGTTTTCGCAGGTTGAACAATTTGATGGACTACCGCAACTACTCTGTAAAAAATGTAAAGGCGTATTGAGTGAATTTTATGAGACAAAGAAAAGATATAAAGAAAAGCAAGATAAATTAATAGAAACAAAAGCTCCTAAAGTAAGTTACGCTCAAGTATTACGTATTTGAATTTCAAACCATGTGTTAGTTTTATAAAATATTTTTAAATAAAAACTTTCTTACCTGGTTTCTTACACAGGATGGAATCGATAATACATCTTTTTGCAAATATTCATAATCTCCTCGTTTTTTAGAACAACTTTGCCAAAGTAATTATAACAAAAGTATATGATTGTAAATATGCTTATAAATAATATAGACACAATCCTATTAAATGCTCGGCCAGATTAAAGTACGAGTGCCGTACGCTGTTGCCACCCTACCACGGGTGATGGCGCCTAGTCATTTACCTAAAAATGACACTTGATGTTGTCAGTGACGTGAAGGTTGCGAAGGTATTATTAAATTAGTATCCGATTTTCCACATGTGTTCCACTCAGCTCTAAATAGACAAGGCAAATTATCGTAAATGATATATAGCACGCATATATTACTTATGAATTCGCAGATTGTTGACTATCAGGGTAACTTTCACTATAAAATCTACGAGCCGCAACAATGTCACCTCTGCAAACTCCCCAAAATAAATCATATTTGCATATTCGATAGCAGTGAAAGGCATTGTTATTAAAAACTTAAATTTAATATGTACTAAATTCAGAGGCACTTGTTTTGCTGCCTGCAGACGGAGGCAGGCTGTCTTCAGGTAGCAGAGCAGGTGGCGGAGAAACTTGTCAACCAAGTGTTCTGCCGATTGTGAATCCTACTAGAAATTCACACTGACTATGGCATGAACGAGTTCCAACTTTTTCAGGAAAATTTCTGAGTCCTGGGCAATGACTTATAAGACAAGGACGTCCTCCAATAACCCATAGCACAATGGCATGGTGGAAAGATTTAACCAAACTTTGGAAAGACATTTCGCATAGGTCGTTGAGGGCTATGAGAGGGATTAAGATCGGCATGTACCCTTGGTATGTCATATGTAACTGTGGTATATGAAAGCATAAACGCGACCTAGGCTTTCGTAGACTTTGGTCGGGAGCTACGTATACCAGCAGACCTATTAATTGTTTTCTCTCTGGACATACAACAATGTGTAACGGACTACGTAGATTCACTTATAAAGTCGAACGAATATAACTGTTCGAAATGAATAGATGAAGACTCACTACAACTAACTGATGCGACAATCGAAATTTAATGAAGGGGCCCTGGTGTGATTATATAACGTTCCTTACTCAATGCGAAATCGTTAAAACTGTAACCAAAGTAGAAAGTGACTTTATAGAGTCGTCACGTGAATTAACAACATCACATACTGCATCGGGCGTATTCGAAAGAGTAAGCAAATTATGTCGGAATGTACGTACGCGGGATATATACGACTTAAGGGGCAATGTCACGAATTATGCTTATAAGCAAATAATAAACATAGCAGAATAATGTTCATCTTAAACAAATAACAGAATGAGACTACGTTTGTTTATCTCAAAAAGCGTGGGCATTGTTGTTTTCATTATCTGTGAAGTTTTATTCGTCAAGATATTTGACATAATACTCATGGTAAACGTGAAATGTTTATATTTAGTAACTTTTGAAAACTCGAAAATTTTCACAGAATTGGGAAGTTACTATTTTCAATCCAATATTCGAAAACCGAGTTTTTATCAGAACCTGACATTTTAGGATCCAAGTAATCTACGCCGACCATGTTCAGAGTGATGTTTGTGTATGGGTGTGTGCATGAATGTGTGTGCGTTAGTACTGGTCTGCGTGTGCGCGCGCGCGTGCGTCTCTCTCTCTCTGTGTGTGTGCGTGTGTGTGTAAACCTCTTATAACTTTAGAATGCATTAATCGATCGAAACATAGTTTGCGACATTCGAAAAGAGTCCACTTAATTTGGACTTCCTGAAACTTCGAATTAATTTTGCACGGTAGATTTTGAGGAATTTCAAAAATAAGAAATTCAGAAAAACGTTCTTTTGAAATAATTTTCAGACTACTCTACCGATCGACATCAAAAAATTAATCAGCTTTTACCCCAAACAGATGCATCGACTGTCGAAACACTACAAAAAACGGTTAATTTATTCAAAAGATATCGTTGGTATATATTTTTTAATTTTATTTTACTATCTTTTTTAAACTACTCTACCAATAAATTGTAAAATCTGACCAGTTGTTCTTTAAAAAGAAGACCAACTTGGATCGTTATAATTGTATAAAAAGCGGTCACTTTGTTTGAGAGATATCGATAATGAAGAATACGAAGAAAAAGGATTTTTCAAAATAACGTGTAATTTGATTGATTACACTTGATTTATTGATGTTTGGTCTTCGGTCATCTTTTTATCCTTAGAAAACAGCGTCTAATGTGAAGCAGATTAAAATACACAATCATAGCTTAATAATTACAAAAAATCGCGTTTTCTTCAAATAAATCTAGACGTTTAAACTAACTAGCTGAAACGTATTAAGGTTGTATTTTTGAGCTTGGAGAGCTTGTAAAAACATAAAAATCGTTCTTTTGAGCTCAAGCTCTATAATTTACCACAAGATATTATTTTGAAAACTAAGCATTAAAATCGTTCTTTTGAGTTCAAGCTTAATAATTTACCACTATATATTATTTTGAAAATTTTGAGCTCGAAAGTAGGAAAAAATTTCAGCAATGGCCTATAAGGTCAACCGTTTTTCTAATTTTTGAGCTCGAAAAGCTCAAAGACAAGGCTTAAGGATTTAGACAACTATATTTTTGCACTCGAGGAGCTCAAAAACACGTCTATAAATATCATAGAGAGAAGTTTTAGGGGTAGTCTGCAGGGTTAACCCTTTCACAGTTTAGTTGCTCGTGAATATATCGTATGGAATCGATCATGCATTTTTTTGCAAAGATTTATAATATCTTTCTTTTTTAGAAGGATTTTCCAAAAAAACTATAGCTATTAAAGTAGTCTTTTCTAGAAGGATTTTCCAAAGAAACCATAGCTATTAAAGTAGCCTTTTCTAGAAAAATAGCTTAGAATATGTACATGAAAATTTCGTACCGACAACTTTTTAATAAAAGCACGTGCATAATGCTGTGCCTCCCGCCCCCCAGTTCTACGTTGCAGTGACGCAATCGATCGCGTGACCCAAACGCGTGCGGTGGGCGGAAGCGTGCGTGCGCGAGTATGTCGTTGAACTTACACGAAGTTCAACAAGACATAGGTATTTTGTTAATTTAAGTGTTACGTTTACGGTATTGACGTTTTTGAAACTAAGATTGTGTGTGCTTAATATTTAAGTGTTTAATAACAATGTCTTTCACTGCTATCGAATATGCAAACATGATTTATTGTTGGAAAGTTTGCAGAGGTGACAGTGTTGCGGTTGACTGACTTTATAGTGAAACTTAGTCTGACAGTCAACAACCTGCCAGTCCACATGCAACATTGCGTGCTGTGTATTATTTATGATAATTTGCCTTGTCTGTTTAGAGCTGAGTGGAACACGTGGAAAATCGGAAACTAATGTAAAAAATATCTTCGCGACCTTCACATCATTGACAACATCAAGTGTCATTTGTAGGTAAATGACTAGACGCCGTCACCGTCATGGGGCGGCAGCGGCGCGCGGCACTCGTACTTCCATCTGGCCGAGCATTTGGTAGAATTATATCTATTTTATAAGCATATTTTCAATGACATAGTTTTGTTATAGTTATTTAGACAATGTTATTTTAAAAAAGAAGGAAATCATGAATATTTGCGAAAAGATGCATGGTCGATTCCATCCTGTATATAGGAAATCAAATCTTGTAAGTTAATTTTTTTTTGTTAACATGCTAAGTGCGAGTAATAGTGAATTTAAGTATGATTAGTCGTAAATGATCTTGTGGTTCCGTAGTGTATTTTTATGTCACAGTGTATTTCAATATACACTTGCTTTTGTTAGTGTTGATTTATTATTTTTTCTCAATTTTTGAACCCCAGTATTAGAAGATTATAACAGGAATGTTGGGTACGTTCCTATCACATGGTGCATTTTATTTCCGTATTCTTTTTTGATGTAATTAAATATCCGCCTACGTCAATAATAATTTCTTGTGTTCTGTAATAGGTGCCGAGTATTACAGGCAGTTTTTTCGGTTCGTTGTAGAAACTCAATGTGATATAAGGAAATATATATCACATTAAAGGAATTCCGTTTCTGTATCGTTTTTTAACATCCATCCATATTCTGCATATTTTACGAGGTTAACACGGGAATGCAAGTTTTGGTCGTAAATCAGTGCAGTGCACAAAAGATTTTTGCCTTAAATGTTTTGGTATAGTCCTTATAGTTATAAATAACATAAAACTGAGTTTTCTAGAACATTCCACTATGAGTAGTAAGCCTCCTAAATTCTTAATAGTTTTAGCTCTACGTACCGCCTCCGCGTTATGATAATAAGTATTTATTGCTCCCAACCGAATTCGGGAAGGGTGCATACCGATAATTATACGCTGAACTCTTCATTCAAGAAATTTAACAAGTTTTGTTATGAAATTCTTGCTAAATATAAGCATATAATGAAAATATAGGACACAGTCATACTTGTCCAATAAAAATATTTTTAAATAATTGGTTGACGACGATATAGCGAGTGTAAGAAAATATAAAATAAGACTATTTAAAAAAAATATTTCTATTTGTGTGATTGAATAAACAGAATTCCTAAATTATTGAACGAATTTCCGTAGGATTTTAACGTGTAACTTTATGCATAATCTAAGATAACATAACATTTCATCAAACTTAATTCACAGAAAGTTGTGTTTTTTTAATAAATTCCACGTGTATGAAGTCGTAAGCACAATTAGTCAAAAATAAACTTGTTTGATACGTTTATAAATATTCTATTGTGAGGGGAGTTAATTCGCAAAAAAAATATAATTAGATGCTTACCTGCAACATATGTTAACATGTAGAATGCACCCACCGCTGACCTTTGAATCTCTTCTCCAATTACGAATCTTTATCCAAAGAATTGAAGATTGATCCGAGAGGAATTATAGATTGTAGACAGAAAAATAATTTTATTTATCGCAAGTGTTAATATGTAATTTATCGTACTCCTTTAAATAGTTAAAATGTTATTTCTACGTACGTTTCATGCCAGAGCAGTATAACCTCAGAAAAATGCAGACAGTCATATCCACCAGGGTGTCAGGAGTGTGTCAAGAGAATTTTAGGAGTGTCTCATACGTTTATGTTGTGTATTATGGAGTTGATGATAAAAATTATTTTGTTATACTTTCAAAATCGACATCCCAACAAATGATTATTTTTTACTCTCCCAAGCGTAATATCATCACCTGAAACTATTGCTATTAATTAGCAGTCCATAATGTTGTATAATGTATGATATAACCTATTTTTAATTTACTTTTATTTAAATAATTGTCAAATCTTATGCTAAATGCAATTTATATTGAATTTTTCAGGTCCTAAGCGAGACGAAAAGTGAAGCGGAACAAAACGCAGATGATACAAAAGATGAAAATGAAGTGGCAAAAACGGATATGCAAAAAACTATTAACATAATCAAAATGAAAAAAAAGAAAAAAGGAAAAAGAAGGATATTGTCATTTTCAAGTTCTTCCTCTTCTGAGGAACTTCAGACAAAAGATAATGACCAGAAAACTAAGCCGGCCCTATGTAAAGTATCACCTAAAACTTTTGAACACAGTAATTATCAAAAGCTGTTTGTGTGCAGATATTGTAATCTAAAGTATGATTCAAAACAAACTCTTTTACTCCATAAACAGAGTCATACTACATTAGTAAGCCAATGTAACATACTTACAAAACATTGTAAAGTAACATTACAAACATATGACGAAAAGCCTAGTTTTACTATGCAGGATGATATAGTGGCGTTAGGGGAAGATCATTTCCTACAAGATGATAACAGTTTAGATTATTATATAATTTATTCAACAGAAAATGCGGTGACTGAGAATGAAAAAATGATAAACAATACTAATGCTGCCCAACAGAAGCATAAACTATATGAGTGTTCTGAGGTAGTGTCTTCAGATGAAGAATATACAGGAAAATCCATTCTCAGAAAGCGAATTCGTTTAGTTTCACCAAGCTCACCAATAAGCTCGTCAATGGGCGCTGAAGAAAGCAAGCATTTTGACATCAATCATATTTCCGATATTGATACCAAAAAAGACATTAACTTAATTACAAAATCGGACGATATTGCATGTATTAATATTGACGATACTTCCACTGACGCATCGGAGAAATATTCCGCGGCATCCGGAGAAACGGCGAATGCTCAAATACTTGAAAATGATAAAAGTATAAATCAAAAAAATAAATTGAAAATAACATCAGACTATAAAACCATAACAAGTATAATTTCAGTTTCTTATAATAAACATCTCAAGAAAATGGAAACTGCGAATTCCTCAAAGGAACAACAAGATAAAAAGAAAGACGCACAAAACGATAAATTACTTAATCGTAAACTTCTGAGTATTGGAAGAAAAGTGATGTCAAAAGCAGGATTGGTGTCCATGAGTTTATTGAAACATTTGCAGCAAAAAGATCTGAAAATCGCCTGGGTTGCAAAACGATATTCTGGAGGTGTAAAACATGCGTATCCTTTAGGAAAAGAAGCTGACTATATTCGCATTCAGACAAAAATTCAAAGTGTTGAAGAAAATAACTTGACTGGCTTTCAAATTTTTAATATTTCCAATGACGATTTTGAATACAATAATATACTTCCAGTACCAATATTAAATATTTCAGATCCGAATAACATGTTGAAGCGTTTTTCATTGCCTGTTGATACAGTGCCTAACCTTACTTGTAAACGTGATCCGATCTTAGGACCTATAATTGAAGCAGATGCTCAATCTCCAAATATGTCACAACCACGACCCGAAGAAGTAATACAGTCTACATCAATAGTCAAGTCATTAGAAACTCAGGAAAACTGCACAGTTTTGACGCAGTTGCTTAATGCAAACCCTGTTGCCAATCCTAAGCAAGTGCCCAAGAAAAAGACATCTTTAGAATTTAATTCGGAAAAAACCGTAACTGATAAAGTCCAAATAAGCAAAACGATAGACCATGATTATGAAGCCTTCATATGTCTTGATTCAGATGAAGAACAGGCGACAACTGAGCCGCGTTTAATGATGCCTATTATAACATCTACAACATCGCTAGTGGATAATGGACAAGTCAAAGTTAATGAACAATCTAAACCTAACATAGTTTCAGAGCGAAAAAATGAAACAGTAATAAAAACAGTGGTGACACAGAATAATAAGTCAATACCTAGAATAAAATGCAAGCCAGTATCTGAACTGATGGCGACCAACACTCACAAGAATTTACAACCGAACATGGTTTTTATACAAGATCCTGTTAATCAACAACAAACACAAACTTTTCCAGCCCTCACTGTGACTTTAACACCTAATGCAATGGTTAATATGCCATTTCAAATGTCTTCAAGTATGAATGACAACGTGCCAGTGCTATTGCAAAATAAGAGTACTGAGACTGCCAATCAAAGTAAGACGACAAATGCAAATCGTTCAGTGACATTTTTAATGCATTGTCCGACCTTACCTAACACTTTAACCACGTCACCGTTTTTATACATAAGACAACTTATGAGTTATCATAAAATCAATTTCATGGAAGTGAACAAGAAATTAAATAAAGAATTCATTTGCCTTATTAAATTTAAGTTGAGTGTACGCCAAGAAGTAAGATCGATTTTGCTTTATTTGAGCCTTCACGGTCACGGTCGAGATTTCTGTTTGAAAGTGCGAGATAAAAACAATGAATGCATCAACGTGGAAACCAGACCGGCATTTTGGGAATGGGAAGTGTTGAAAGCGTTTCAGGACGACACTGTGACGAGCAAAACGCTGGACTGTGTCGAGCGTTTTGATTCAGAATTCTATAAGGTCACTAAGCTTTTTCTAGGCCTCTTGAAAACAGTGGAATGCAAGGACTCCAAATAGTGTTTTTATACTTTGAGTTTGCAAATTAAATCTCATTATGTGTTTAATAATAATAATCTTGCGAAAACATTTGAAATGTTTTCCTTTCAATTGTTGCACGGTGTATGACTGAATTCATTTCCAAGGACCCAAGTGCTACCGCACAAATTCAACAACATTCGGTTCGGTGAAAACGTATAAGTTGGCCAAAAATAAACAATGTAAACATTCATTACATTTATATGTGACGAAAAAGAATAAACACTTCCTTTATTGATCCTGACTACAACTATTTTATGTATTATACACAAAGTTTCTAAATTAAACAATTCACAGTGAGTGTGTGACAATATTTTTTTAAAGGCTTTTAGTCGAGATTACTTTTATTTCCCAATCATATCCCAAAGTTATATGTTTCCACAAGAACTCCCAACATAAAAGTTGTTAAATTTGTGGACTACTTGGGCTCTTGAAAAACATAGAATTTAGGAACATAAATTATAATAGTATTCTGTTTACAAGTAATTATTAATTTTGTTGATTTGTTTAAAGCTTACTAATTTTAAGATTTTTAGAATTTGAAACTCTTTGTAAGTGAGAATCTGTTAAGATCTCTCAAACTATGTATACCTATTTAGTTATTTATACAATATTATGTTTAAATGTTTAAAATACATAATATTTATAAGTTGCTCTTTATTAGAATATTTTATTACCTACTACCTACATTTCAAATTTTCGATTTTCAGTTTACACAATTAATGGACTTTTGTTTCTGGCATACATATTTCACATTCATACATGTGAGTGTGTAACCTTTTAGCTTATTTCTGTTATAAATGGTACCTATTCACCATAAATTATATTAGAATTATGTTTTCAACTCAAAAAAGTGATCGGTGGGAGTCCACACGCAAACAAATGACAAGAGGTTGTACAAGGGCTGCTATTTATGTATCAGGAAATGGCCGCATTCAGCATAATATTTTAAAAATAATTATAACATTTAAAAATAGAACTCCTTGGTTGTAGAATATAGTTTCTTTCAAGTAACTGTCAATTGTTTTACCATTGTGGAGTCATTTTGAAAATTGCGTGTCTTTATCACCATGTTGTTTGACTCATGTTAATTTTTGTGTGGTAATTTATTACGATTTTCGTCTTGGGCTAACTCTAAAACAGTGCATTAATCAAAATTCACTTCGACTTTTGGGGATGAAGAACCATTGAAAACAGGTTTAGTGAGTTTAATCGTCGGTGGTCTATGCTCACGGATGAATTTAAAGAAGGTCGCCCTAAATCGATTGTTATAACACAAAATATCAATGCTGTGCGGGAACTAATAATGTAAGATCATCATGTTACATATCGCGAGATAAAGGCATCTCTAGGCAAAAGTATGACGAGCATACATAAGATATTAGATGAAATTTTGGCTGTAAAAAAAAATTTCCGGATTTTGCAAACTTGAGCATTGATCAAAAACAGGCTTGTTGATTGGTGCAAAAAAATGATAAAAAAAATACAATTACTGTGGTTTGTCAAAAGCTGTTTAAAATGTCTACACAGGTGGTTAATCTTGGATCTATGCGCATGACGCCGAAATTAAACAACAGTTAATGGTTGTTTATTTTTTTTTTGTTATGAATGGTCATGTGGTTAGTGCCATTAGAAAATCGTAAAACGGTTAATTCGGGGTTGGTTACGATCATTTGTCTGCTAGAAGTTTTTGAAGAAATAAGAAAGAACAATTGACAATGCAGAATCATTCTTCATCATGACACTGCTAGCTGTCACATGTCGGTCAGAACAACTCAGTTTTTGGAAGGTTAAAAGATCGAATTGACGGGTCGTCCACCAGTACAGCACCGTTTTGGCACCCAACAATTTCTATTTATTCCCAAAGGTGCAGAATAAATTGCATGGTTAACGTTTTTCGAGTCGCGAAGAGGCCGTTGATGCGTTCAAAATGCACGTTTTGGAGATAGCTCAATCAGAATGGAAAAAGTGCTATAAAAATTGATTTAAGCATATGCAAAAGTGCATTGATCATCATGGCGAATATTTTGAAAAGCAATAAAACCATATTAAATGATAGATATTTGATTATTTTTCATATTCCGAACACATATATAGCAGCCCTGGTATGTATGGCATAACTCTGTAATTTTTTGTCACAAAATTGATAAATGAGTCTTCACTGAGCGTCCAATCTGTTGCCATGTATTTTAGGTATTACGTTTGTTCTACATGCTATCTGTAGGCATTTCTTTGAAATAGGTAGAAGCGGAAAATTTATCTGCATTGTTTAATAAAAAATATGATGAAAAAGTTAAGAGCTCTATCAAATTCTGTTTAAAATATATTTTTATATTTTAAGCATTTTTTTAATAGCTTTTAACTTAAAATGAGTACAAACTTTAATCACAGACACTGAATCAAGTCACTGTTTATTTCAATGTAAATAAATGCAATGTATTATTATCATGCAATTTAATAGCGGATACAGAACAACACTTACTAATGCTATGTATGTATTATGCATTTAATGTTGATTTCATTGTTATATATTTGCATGTAATGCTAGTAAAGCAAAAAATAATCATTTTTGTACATTTCAATATTTTATTTTATTATTCGTCGGATTTAAACATTGGCATTTGTACACACGTTATCTCCTTCAAGGGCTGCGCCGGGGGTTCAAGTTGTTAAAATAACAAAAATGTGCATGAAATGACATTAATATTAATGTAAAAAAAATTCAAGAGGTTCAAACCCCTAAAATCCCCTTTTGAACGAACTCTCTTTATCTTCATTCTAATCAAGGTTCTACACTTTTTCAACTATGATGACCCTGTCTCTTCCAATTCCGGTCTTGTTCTCAATTCCAATCGCTATTGGTTTGCTCTCGAATTCGACGCCGGTTCTGTTTACGATTCCACAAAACTCGCTAAGGTCAGCTTTACTGATTGTCAAAATGTGAGTGCAAATTTTCCAAATTGATTCTACTTTTTGTGTTATTGACTATATTTTATTAACTTATATTACGCCTTAAGCAAAAAAGCATACTAAAACAATTGCTATGTTAGAATTGGATTTTACTGATAACAAAACTTCTGAAATATTAGATTGGTAAATAAATTGACATATTATAGTACCATGATAAATGTCTCTTCTGAAGGATATTTTCATTGTCGTTCAATTATTACTTTATTTACCGTTTGGTCAATGACCAGATGGGTACCTGGGTATCCATTTCAGTTTCACAGGTAGAATTTATTAACTTTTTCTCAAAAAAATTTATGGCCATCGGATCCTCAAAATTGAAGTAGTTTAACACCCAATTTTCGTCAATTTTTTTTAAATCAATTATTTAATAACAGTTATTAACTATCGAACTTGATACCTCCTTCCTTCAATAACCAGGCACCCGGGTACTCACTAAAGTTATTATGTATGAATGACGGATTCAACTTAAACCAAGTTAAACACACTAAAGAGACTGTTTATTAAAGTATTGAGGTAATTTGACTTTTAAATAAAAAATAAACAATATTGTTTGTAATTTCTTTTATTTAAACAATTTTTATTATAAACAATAGCAAAGGTAGTAATTAAGAAAAACATAAATCCGTTTATATTGATTATAGTAAGAATTTTTTTTTAATTATTTATTTGTTTATATTGTTTACTTTTTAGAATAATACAATGCCACATAAAAATAAAAGTAGTGTCTCACCGGGTTTCCATGTAAAATCTGCACTGGTGTGTTTTTTAACAATGATATCTTCAGTGTGTTGCTTGTTGATAGAATGATTATATTATTTTGAATATGATCCACCCAGCGCAGATCTATGTAACTGCTATGTATTGTAGTTTAAGATTCACTGATTATACGTGATTTTTTTGGTTGGTGTATCTCGAAAAATAGCCACAAAAAACCACCCTTAATTTTTTCATCTCACTATTTATATAACTGAAAAACTAAAAAAAATATGTAATATAAGTCTTATCAGTAGCTTTCATATGCCACTGGATTTATTCAAATATCTATTATAGTTTAATAGAAAAATGATTTTGAAGTTAAAGGTTGCCATCCCATTTTTTTAAAAATAAGCAGAGATAGAGCTCTGATAAATAATTAGTCAAAAGTTATTTCTATCAACAAGATACAACAAGGTACCCGGTTATTGAACGAATGGTGAAAGTTTGGTCATTGACCGGATGGTTTATCAAAATATAACTTATTTACTTATGACATTCTTAATAATTTAAAATTCCATCTTAGGTCTATTGAAAGCAGATATTTTTTCAATTTCTGCTATACTTAATTATGTTGTTTTCATCAATATCTTAAAAATTAGAGCCATATCTATGGCGCGAAATTGATCAAGAATTTATTATAAGCGTTATGTATACCTTAGAATTTTTGAATAAGGAACAGAAATCAATTTGTTAATCGATGTTATCTCCTTTGGGCCAACCCATTATTTTTAGTAAAGACCAATAATTTTTAATAATCTATTCAATTTTTACTGCACTTATCATTTTGATTAAAATTGGACTGAAACAAAGTGGACTAAAATATTAATAGGCTGTTGAAACAAAATTAACAACTGTTTTGTATGGTAAAAAAATTCTAAATTTAAATTAATTGCTGATTAATTGTTTGGTGAAATTGGGTCTAAATTTGTATTGTTTGTCAAAATTGTTGAAAATTTACTGTACATAAATAAAAAAAAAATTAACTTTCTAATATTTATTTTTATACTATAAACTAAATCCTCTGCATTGTCATTGATTATGCATCACATTTCATGCAAGGTATTTTTTCATTTCAAAAATTAATCTTGCAAAAGATTAATATATTTACTGTTCATATATAAAAACCACACTATCATTTTCCTTGACATCGCATCTCATACAATCTATAAGTTTATAATATTGAATTGATTATCCAAGGGTCCATATAGATTCAACATCTGTCAACACATCCTCTGGAGTTGAATGTTTGTGGAACATGAAGTAGCCTTGAATTTGTGCTGGACTTACATTTTTTGCAATAGCAGTTACTCTGAAATTAAAAATCGAATAAGTAAAAATGGAAGAAAAGAAAAAAATTAGATGTAATGATTGATTGAACTAATAGTTATTACCAACAAAGACGGGAATTTCACTCATAGAAACCATATACAGTGGAATCTCAATAACTCGAACCTTGTTAAGTCGAAATCCTCAGTAAGTCGTAAAAAATTGCCATTCCCTTCCGATGAACCCCGAAATATGCGGTATCGCGAATTATTTACTTTGTAACTCAAACTTCAAAAAGGAGACTCCGTAAGTCGTAGTTGGTAAAATATAATGACGTCTTACTTGGAATTCCCCGAAATAATAGCAATAAATTCCAAAATGAATGTCGGGTTCGGGGCTTCTAATCTATTGTTTTCGTCTTGTACACATATAATGAATGAATACATTCATGAAACTTTCTAAGTAACACAGCTGTGAACGTTATGTTTGTTCCTTGTCGACACAGTCATATGTATCTCGAAGTTCTTGTTAAGTCGAAAACTCGTTAACTCGAATTTTTTTGCATATCCCTTGACATTCGAGTTATTGAGATTCCACTGTAATTGCTTTCAAACTGATAAAATGATTTTTAAAAATTTGGAAAAATTCCGAGGGGGTTTGTACAAAAGGATTACAATATTGCCTTTGAAATCTATAGTTTGAAGCTGTCTTTCTTTCTTTCCTTAGACATCAGCTCTAATGGCATCCTCACTGGTTACAATATAATGTTTCCATTCAGCACTTGGATTTGTTTCTGCTATGACCTTGGACGAATGTTAGTATTGTGTCTTAAATGATTTTAATTATATTAACTTTTTATAAATTAAAATAGGAAACCTACACGTGTTTGTTTTATTTTTGTAGTAACATTTAAAGTACATTTTATTTGTATAGTAGCTGAGCAGGAGTAATAACACTTTATTCTGAGAAATACTACTCAAAACAGTGACACTTCACAAATGAAATGACAAAACTGAAATAGCTACAAATGCTAAAAGGAACCATATCATCGCAATAAGATAATAACAGCATACAACATGCTACCTACCTCTTTCTAACTCTCCGATTGTAGGTCAAATATGAACTTTACAACACCATTACTATGCTGTTGTAAAATCTTTCAAATGTTTAAAGAATTATTAACTTCTCAGTTCAATAAAATTTTATTTCTTTGAAATACAACGGAACTGGCAGAAATTGAGTAGTTTTTTGGGGAAGTCATTAAATATTAGTTAGTGGTATTTCTCTTTAACTCATCATAGTAAATATTATCTTCCAGAATTAATTATGAATTTTGCTGAAAATTTCAGTATTAATGTATATTTATATGTATTCTGTTTTTGCCACCACTCAGAAATCAATACTTGTTTTGTTAGTGGAAGGTGTCCCCAATATTCAAATTTATTGAAAACAACTCAACAAAATATAGGGACATTTTTTCATATGGATTTGAATTTAATTCATTTGTATATTAATAGTGGTCAATTTTGTACAATTTGTATACATTAAAGTAAATGAGTCACAAACTCCTATACTTTATGAAATTACTTATTAGTAGCTATTAAAGTATATAAGTGCATATTAATAAGAATGTGAAATAAGTAGACACAAAAATACATAATAAAAAAAATCACCTCATTAAACCAGCAAGATGACTACAGGTATAATTCTGGCTCACCGAATCTGGTAAAATATTCAAAATCTTGAAGAGGGTCAAAACAAGCAGTATAAGCTTTTATCGACATTAACGAAAACACAGTAATGGCGAAAAATATGATTTTTGTGATTTTTTTCAACCAGTTTAATTTAAAATGGTTTAAACGCAAAAAAATTTGTTTTGATGTGTGGAAGTCCCCTGGATTTTCATATTTTTGGTCAAGTAAAACATGTAAAATGCGAAAAATCGTCAAAGATTCAACCCTCTAATTTTAGGGTTGTTTTCATTTTCCGAGGGTGCTGTATAGTAGATAGCGGCAATCATCCTCTTCGAATGCAGGCAACTGGACCAAATTTGGTCAATTCTGGTGAGCGGGCGATTTTTGAATTATGCGCGTGCGCGTATGACTTCTGGTTGGGCCTAATGCCTCGAGACGTGGGCCTAGTAGTGTAGTCTTTACCAGATGGCGGTTCAGTCAACTCATATGAATTTCAAATTACCATTATCAATGCAGTTAAAATTCATATTACGTTATCGGTAATTATTATATTTTTGACTAAATAAAATAACGATAAAAATTCAACGAAACATAATTTTTTTAAATTTAATGTTAATATTATTAATACTATTAATATTACCATTAATATTATTAATTAACTTTTTCTGGAATAAAAACTAAAAAACAGTTAATTGAGAGAAATTAAAAAAATCTTTCATTAATATTTTTACATTATCAAACCTGTGTCAATAAATATTTATGGGTGAATTTTTTTGACAACAAATTCGTGATCAGCGACTTCAAAAACCCCTATAGAGATGTATTTTTTATAGCAAAGACGCATTATACCAAGTACGCGCCGTAATTTACCGAAAGTTGAAAATTCGAGTTTTTTTCCAAAAATCGCCCCGCTAACCAGAATTGACCAAATTCAGTCCATTTGCCTGCATTCGAAAGAAGACGATTGCCGCTATCTATACTATACAGCACCCCTCGGGAAAATGAAAACAACCCTAAAAATTAGAGGGTTGAATCTTGAAAATGACGCGTTTTTCACGATTTTTTCGCATTTAAACCTAAAATTCACATGTTTTTACTTGACCAAAAATATGAAAAAATCCAGGGGACTTCCACACATCCAAAACAAATTTTTAATTGTGTTTAAACTATTTAAAAATAAATTAAACTGGTTAAAAAAAATAAAAATCACAAAAAATCATATTTTTCGCCATTACTGTGTTTTCGTTTGGAGTTGTAATGTCGTTAAAAAGCTTATACTGCTTGTTTTTCGACCCTCTTCAAGATTTTTGGAACGATTTTACCAGATTCGGTGGGGGCCGCCAGACCCCCCTTAACCCGCTACCCCCTTTATAGTTTAAAATTAAAATGCATTGTGATTCATAAATAAAAAATGTTACATTTGATAAAGATTATCTGTAGGTTTTTAAATTAGTACGAATTTTCGAACACCAATTTAATATCACTAAAAATATAGTCCTCAAAGAGAAACTTTTAAATAGAATATTGTCTTACTTTTCTGCAAATAATTTAGAATGCTTTGCTGCTGCTTCGCCTTTGTAAAAACGCAAAAACATGCGTTCGATTTGTTCTTGGTCACAATACGACACATATTCTTTAAAATCCACTCGACCAGGGCGAATAAGTGCCGAGTCTAACCTGCAATCAAAATCAAATTGAGTAACAAAAATAGATTTGGACTTTCTCATTATATTGACCTTTATTTTTTCATACTGTAGAATAACAGAACTAGTACTTCAAATATGTCAGGTTTGTTTCATCCCACTACAGAGTATACCTACCCTCAATTTTTTTTTAAACTGAAGAATTGATAACTTGAGATATCACATATAGGATTACACTGCACCCAAGGTAAATCAATGTCGGAGAACTTATGTCAGGTTGGAAGGACGAATTTAAGCATCTCTTCATAAATATTTTAAAAATATGCATAATGTAAACAAATATAACATAACCAATTTTTATATTATACAGCAATTAAATTAGTCCTTTACTTACTCTTCATTTTTAATGCAATATCTCCAAATTATGTTGTGCATTATAACATATTGTTCATATAAAAATAAATATTTTTTAGACTATATTGAAATGGGAAAGTAAAGACCAGAAAGAAAAGAGTTGCCAGCAAAAGCCTGTCAATGAGACATAGCGCGCGTCTGTTTGTCAAATACTAATAAGATTTACACATAAAACATACAGTTTGTAATAACCAACATATATTAAGTTTATTTGGGTAGAACAAAATTTATTATCTAAGCCTAATAATAGACATGAATTAGTGTTTAGGCAAATCTAACGGTTAATAGATGGTTAAAAATCAAAATTTATCATAGCACACAGAGTAATGTCACAATTAAGTGTTTTGATCTTGTATTTTAAATGGATATCGGGTGACAACCTTCAAGAACATTTGTTTAGTGTATTCTCCAAAATGCAAGATATGGTTCAATTTTACTGAAGTTCAAAACCATTTATCAATTTGCCTATGGTCAGGATTCAAATCTGGTACCTACTAATTCAAAGGCAATATCCTTTTTTTGAAACAATTGCTCTTCTTTCACATATCAATATTAAATATTTTATTAATATGAAATATAGCTTAATAAATTGTTTTATAAATGAACCAAGTGTGTTTCATTTTGTTACTTTTAATTTAATCAAAACTTTTTTTCTATAATATGAAGAGTGTTTAAAACCTACTAAATCTATTATAGACTCTACTAGTATTTTGGGTAAATGCTATTGGGATTTCTGGGTTATGGAAATAGATTTAAAAAAAATGGTGAGATATGTATAGAATTTAAAAAAATAAACAGCCTAAAGCATCTATAAACAATTCCATGTCGAATGGTCAAACCAACATGTCAATATGTGCTTAATATGATGCCATAGATTTTTAGTATTCTATTTGTATAATTGCAGTTTAAATTTATAACATTAATTTATTTATTATTTTTACAGTTATTTGAAGGATGAGTTTATTATATACCTTCTTAAATAGAAAAGTATAAAAATATATAGTAATATTAAATAGTCAACTTCCTTGTATCTTTAACTGATATAATATTTTTGCTTTACGAGTAAAAAAATGATGAAATTGTAATGGATGTTCAAAATTTGAAATTATATTTGCAAATCCAGTTTGGCATATATAAAGTTTTTGCTTTTCCTCAATATATATAAATGATAATTATGAGTGTAAATCAAATATTAAGATACCTTTAATTTGCTTGCAAATACAGAATACAAGTTAGTTATCTTAACAATTGCAATTCAAATATGTTCAGTGTGAAAATATTCATATTTGTTATTTACCTTTCCAAGTAGTTGGTGGTCATAAAAACTATTCGAGCTTCAGTAGATGCAACTCCATCTAAGCAATTGAGTAAGCCACTGAATGTCACTCTGTTTAGACCTTCGTAAGCTGCTTTCTGGGTTGGTGTGTCTGCTCTTGATGAAAATGCCGCATCAATGTCTTCTAGAAGTATTATCGATTGTTGAGGAGCGACACTAAAATGACAATGATAAAGATCTCTTAATGACATTTTTTGGTGAATGTTTTAAAGTCACTTATGATGTGTTCTCCGATAGCTGTAAAAGTATACCCGAAAACGTAAAGATAAATGTAATGAGAAGATATTCAACAAAAGAATTGACTTCAGCATTAGTAAATAGATCATAAAATATTTTTTTCATATTCATATGTATCTAGTTGCAATCAAATCTTTTTACTAATATTGATCGCATCTTACTGTAATCATCTGTAAAGTTCTATGTATCAGTAAAGATTTGTACCCAATATGATGATTCAAGAAAATGGGTTTCTCAAGTTTTTCAGTCTACACCCGTATCTTCTAATTCTCATAAATTTGTGCCACTTTACTTTCATGTTGTAGGGAAGCAGCATTGAAAAAAATGAATGAGGAATATATATAGGAGACTATATGATAAACAGGTATGCTTTCAGAGTAACCCTGCATTGTACTAGTTTTGATATATTTGGCGTTAGCGATTAAGGAATCTTGACATTGATACAATACCATGGAACAACTGTGTGTATAAAGTTGGCAGTAAGTCTGTACGTCTATCGAATCGGCGAAGAGGTTACAATGCCGTTAGTGTGTGCGACACTATTTTTCATTTGAGTTTCAGGTTATTGTTGTTATAGTATAGTAGTGTCCTTAGATAAGAATAAAAAATGTTACTTAAAAGGTAAAAAAGTGATGTTGATTATTGTATTGTGTGAGGTGTTAATTCGCGGAAATCCATAGTAGACGCTTGCCTGCAACATGCATTAACATGCAGCATGCAACCCACCGCTGACCCCGAATCTGCTTCTCCACTACGAATCTCTATCCAAATGATTGAATATTGATTCCAGAGGATTGACAGATATAGAACACCTAAGCAAGTGTTATTTATTTTTATAATTATCTTATTCCGCTAACAGTTAGCTTATTTTTATAATTATCTTATTCCGCTAACAGTTTACATTACTTTCTTATAAAATAAGACAGAAGAAAGTTACCATTTAGATCAGTCTGTAAAATATAGTCAAATGACTGGGATATTTTTTACCTCCTGTAAATCATACAAAGGCAGATATGTGGTAATTACAAACTGCTCTTCTGCGGTTTTGCACATGCAGTTGATATGATTCTCGCTATCTTTGTATTCACACTTTGTCATAATTTTCCCATCTAATTAGCCATTAGGAAGAACAAAACGTTAGAAAAAGCAAGACATATTAGATCATAGTGTGTTCAAAGCAAATATTCGTTATATTCATAATAGCTATTATGTTTTTATAGTCATTGATGTAATATTCTATCATAAACAATATTATTCTATGACAATGACCAAAATTAAACAAAACTGGCAGTTTTATAGAAACTGTTAATGTTTTAAGATTTTATACATTAGTGACAATGGATTAGAGCTAACCTCAGCAAGTGATTTAACCGGTCATCAGTGAGTCCTCTTTCAGATAAATTGAGTACACAGATATTGTACTCCAGCTCTCCAGCCAGCGCCATAATATAAGAGGACTTTCCACAACCAGGTGGCCCATGCAGCAGGTAGCCTGCCACATTTTTCACCTTTATAAACAAGACTTTCATGAATGTCAAAATAATGCACACAGAAGCTAATGATAAAAACTGGAAGTAATTAAACTTCTGGACTAATAACTTTAGCTCCAGCACTCAATAATGCCCCTTCTTGTATTTTCTAATTAGCTTAAGCAGTTCAAATTGAAAAATTATTACCTCTTCGATAAGGAATTCCCCTTTCAGTGTACCACTGTGGATTGTCAATAAAATCTAAGCAATCCTGTAAGATACGTTCTGCTAAACCTGCTTTAAGCACCACACTGTGCATAGGGCGTTTTCGGCGGGGATGTCCAAATGGTCGCCATTCTGATCCTAAAGCAGTGTACATCACCGTCATTCCTTCATGTTGTTTTAATGCCATTGTTCTTGCTGAAATATTTTCATTTATGAAATTAAGATACATTTTGTAAATATAAAAATGTGACTTGTATGACAATTAATCATAACTAGCAAGTACAAGACATTTTCTATACCTTCTTCTAGAATATTATAATAAAGCTGCTTATTACGCCAAAAGCAGTAAGTGTGACAGTTTCCCATGGTATTCCCATGTGGAGATCTAATGTGTGCTGTTCTCTTGCCCTCTCTACTTTTATCCATGTACCACCATACCTAGTTAGATGAATTAATAAAAAAATGCACAAATTGATTACAAGAAATTACTTATTACATGTATTTAACACAAATCTTAAACTCCATCATTAAATAAACATAACTTTGTTAAAATACAGCAATATTATCACAATATTTTCTAAATCTGCTCTTCCTTGGTAACATATTGTTCGACTGTTTTTAAGATTACATAAAAATACATTTTTATTACAGATTCACATTATTAGATATTTGCTGTAAAATAAAGAAAACAAACCTAAAAAAGTGTTGGCCCACACTTGGGATGAAGTCATATTTCGTTTTTATTTGTCCCGTATCTTTTTGTAAAACGAAGTTTCAACACTTAGATGTTGAGTTTGCCGTGCTCCTTTTTCAGTGATCCAGTGTAATAACCATTGATAAGATTTGTCTCGACAAGGTACTTCTAAAGTTATCATGTAATGTCTTCTGAATAAAATTAATGAAGTCTGCAAGCCTTTCCTCAATAAGGCTGCTCCAGCCCCAACTCCAAATAAACCAAATCCTGCTCCAAAGTAAGGATTTGTAGATAATTCAGTAAAATATTCAACGATAGTCATAGTACTTTAAAATTCTAGTGCTTGCAATCAAATAACTTTTTTCATAGATGTTCTAAACAGACTTCTTTATTTCATTTACTATTTAATTATGCAATCCACAAATTATCAATCCATACCTAATCATCACAAAATCACAGAGTACCTACGTTAGTTTAACCAGTGTAAACAAACGTTCATAATGACTGCTCTATGAGAATTAACACAGAGAAGATTAATTTATTAGGATAAGTCTATATGAGCTTGAATACAAATCATAGATAATATATAGTTAAGTTAGAACCATGTTAGAACCTAGACCATATAAATACCTTAAATATATAGTATAGTTTGTGACCTAGACTTTCGATAATATTGTTATATAGACCGTGCAAGAGATGGGGTTTACTAAGCAGACAATGCATATTTGTCAATAGATGGCAGTACGAAAAGCTTAAAAAATTTTTTGTAATATTTTTTAAAAATTAGGTAAGTATTTTAGAAAAACAAAACAAAATAATGTAAAAAAAACTTTCATTTATTTTATAAAGATATATGCTACATGACCCTTTTGAAAAAAAAATTACGATAAAATGTTAACAGATTAAGCCATTGTTGTTATGGTTTCACGCAACGATCTTCCACTTCTGTATTGAAATATATAACACAGACAATAATAACAATAAACAAAACGATAACAACATAAATAATTAAATAACACAATACAACAGTAAGAACGAAACAATTGTATAAAAAAACGTGAAAAAAATACGCAAATACTATTATCTCTACAAACAAATATATGCTGACCCAGTGTCGTACAACTCCAATATATTTGTAATTTCATGTTTTGTATTAAGCTACTAGTGACATCTAGAATTTAGTATATGCAAAAACGGATTTTTTTTGTGACATCTAACAGCATTTATTTAGACTACAATTCCTTGTATTGCCATTTAATAAAGTGAATTGACTATGAAATTAGAATTACTTTAATTTTATCTAGACACACGGTAGCGTGTCTAGATAAAATATTTGTTGAGTAAAATAGAGCCTTTGATTAAAAAAACATGATACTCAAATGAGAAACGCAATACCGCGGAAGACACGTTTAGCAAAAGTGTTACGCTATTTGGCCACAGTTACAGTTATAGAAATCTTCACTTTTTTCAAATTTTCACATGAAGCCATCTTTGATAATGCCTGAAGTTTGCAAAGCTATTTAACTCTGTTATAAAGGATCAAAATAAGAAAACTCTCTACTTTTTAACAAGACATTTAAAAATAAGGAATGAGTAATTAGAAAACAAGGAAATATTTATTCAGTATTCAAAAAAGCAGTCTATATAATATTATTTCCTGGTCTTATGACTTTTTCAGATTATATATTAATTCTGTTTTGGAGTTCTGATGTGCCAGCTACTTTTTAGAATAATATATTATGAAGGTATTCTGAATTCTGCCAGGTTACACTATCTTCTGGTATGCTTATTGTGATTGAATATGGTGGAACAGTGGAATGGCGTAGACTGGCAATTTTTAAATGGTATTGACAGGAAACGATGCAATTGTGTAGACTGGAGATTTTTGAATGGCATTGATAGGAGATGGTGGAATTGTAAAGACTAGAGATTTTTGAATGTTACCGATTGGAGATAGTGGAATGGTGTATACTGGAGATTTTTGAATAGTGTTGACTGGAGATGGTGAAACAGTGTAGACTGGAGACGGTGGAATGGTGAAGACTGGAGATTGTTGAATGCTATTGACCGGAAATAGTATTGTAGAATGGTGTATGTTGGAAATCCTGGAATAATATAGGCTGGAGACGGTGTTGAAGGTGATGAGTAGGTTGAAAACGATAGTGATTGTTGATAAGATTCAGTATATTCTAGAAGTAAACCATCAATTCTGTACATAATTATTTGATGAATCCCATCTGAAAATTTTCTCAGCTAGAGAAGTTTGGTATACTAGTCAAAGCCGTCTTCTTCTTGATTTTCGTTATTTAAAATATTATTACGAGTTAAAGTTCTGGCGTTGCTTTTTCTGTACACTGGTTGAAGCATTTTTATTCCGGGTATTTTCATTTCGAGTATTTTCGTTCTGAGTATTTACATTTGTAGTATTTTCATTCCGGATATTTTCATTTTCAGACTAAAACAAAAAAATACATAAATGTTATTATAATAACTTTCAGTCTGTACGTAATGCAATCAATACTTATTTCTTAGTTTCAGATACCATAAACACCAGAAGAGTGGTTAAATATTGAAAAGGAACTTAGAAGACGGTTTCCGCGATGTGTTGGAGCTATAGATGGGAAGCACATTGTTGTTAAATGCCCTGCACATAGTGGCTCTGAATTTTATAATTTTAAAAACGCTTATAGTGTCGTACTAATGGCTTTAGTTGATAGTGATTATCGTTTCATTTTTGCGGATATCGGAGGCCAGGGACGGATCAGTGATGAAGGGATTTTTAAAAATTGTCTACTGCGGCAAAAAATTAATGCGGGTACTTTGAATTTACCGCCAGAATCTCCATTGCCTGAAAGATTGGAAAGTATTCCATATGTATTCTTTAGCGACGGAGCTTTTGCTTTACTTATAAACAAAATGAAACCTTATGCGCCTAATCATACTCTCGATACAAAATGACGTACTTTTAATTACAAACTGTTTAGTAGTCGCGTTGTCGTAGAAAATGTTTTAGGTGTATTGACATGAATTTTCAGAATTTTTCAAAAACTAATAGAAATTGATATACAGAAAGTAGCACTTGTAACTAGGACCTGTATTTTGTTACATATTTTTTTAAGAAACCATAAATATTCTCTAGACATTTAAATTCCACCGGGAACTTTCGATTCTATAATTAATGAATCACATGTTGATGGCCTTTGGAGACAAAACTATACTGATACTATAGGAATTAGATAATTACAACGGATACCCGACGCTCTTTAAGCGATATTATCGAAATTAGAAAGGAATTTCTTAGTTATTTTTTAATTTGAATGAATAACAGTCAAGTTACAAATATATTTCTCACACAAACACACACACACACACACCCATATATATGTACAAATTCACCCCTACACAAACATCATCTTCGTCAAATGACTTTTTAAACAATGCGACTTAAATAGAATTAAACGACTTACATCGACTTCTGGGTTTATTGTTTTCTTTACATCATATATAGACCCTAAAAAAAGTTCCATTGCGTCGTAGGCAAACTAGGTTGGTCGGTATACTTCTTCAGCAGACGACCTGGATCGAAGTGAAGCTTTTTTAAATTGACTCATTGTCTGAAAGATGCCATAGAGGATTTCTTTTTTGCTTTCAGCTCTTCTGACTTTTTAGTAAATAAACATTCCGGGACATTTTTGTACAGAACTGGATAGTCCTAAATTAAGTCAAAGCTTGTACTATGGGTACCAGATAACCAATATACATACTTACTTATTTTTAAAGAAATATTTCGATACATACAGAAAGACGTGTTATATACTGTACACATACATGGTTTAAAATTTATGATATTTTTGAAATACAGAACAGCTAGTTATAGAGAAAACTTGGAGAGCAATATACTTGCTGAGTTTTCTCTGTATATTTTTTACTCGTGTGATACTATTGTTGAATGATGACGATAGGTACGCTTTGTATACGAAAAGAAAACAAAAGCCAAATGCAGTCACAATCACGAGTCGTGTAAAATTCACAAATTGTTACACATTTCGGTTAGTAGGTAGGTACATACCTTATGTTTAAACTTGTGTTCTTTGTGCTTTAGATCCCAAATAACTGGCAAAGAACGAATTTCCGCTTTTGCATCTAAGTATACAGCATATTATGTTTTCAAACAATAACAACGCACAAAACAAAGATAATATAAACAATAATTAAACAACAAAAAATTAAAAGAACAAAATAATTAAAAATAAAAGTACACGAAAGTGACACGCAACACTAGTTAAGACACAAGAACATAATCATGTGTGAAAATGGACTGTCATGCTCTCAGAAGAAGTATTATTTATGCACACATTTATGACAAACTAAAAAAAATCACTATCATTAGTAAAAATATTACAATATTTAATTTTTAAAACTCAATTATGTGCACTATATAATTTAACATACTACCATAATTTTAGGGACACAATTCTGATATATATTGGGTAAATATTGTAAGTTCTATTCTTGTTGAAATTAAAGTTTAGCCATATATTTTAATAACTCAAAGGAATTATATCAACACAAAATTCATTTATTCTATAAGTTTAATACTCTATCTCATTTATTATATTGATAATTCAAAGAATTTTTATAAATGCTACTAGATGTCATTAAATGTTCCAAAATATTATCTAAATTTACTTTCAGCTGGCACTAGTGATTTAATAAAAAATGGCTGGGTCGATGGTTCCGCACCTAGAGGATCGAGGTTAACCCGGGTAAGTCAGCTGCGGTCCAATTTTAGTACGGCAAGCGTAGGAGTCGAAAAGTTGTCGACTTAGACACGCACAACCTTCCAATGTTGAACGCGAAAATTCTGTGGCAATTCAATTATAAATATCTAGGAGTCACGCTCGAGAGAAATCTTCACTTCAAAGATCATATCGAGCGCGTTAGGAAAATTGGGATTTTCTACAGAGCGCGCCTCGGCGTCATGCTTGATAGGAAATGCAAATTATCATTACGCAATAAGCGCACTATTTACAAAATGTTCATACGGCGATGATATACGAGTCTCCCGTCTCAGCTCACGCCGCTCCAAAGGCACTTAATTCTTTGCAAGTTATACAGAATTAGAGTCGCCACGGATGTCTACTGGTACATCCGGAATTCAGATCTTTACAGGAATCAATAGAACTCCCCACCATAGCCAAATATATGAAAGACGTTTCTAAACGTTTCTTCGATATCGCGAAATCGCATCCTAATGCGCTCCTCCGTTCGGTAGCCTCATATGAAGCCCAGCCGTACTATCTTATCTGTAGGCCACGGAATGTACTTATCGATCCATCTGATGCTCTTATAGCGAAGGTACAAAGTCTCATGGAAGTTAACGATGCTCACGACTTCTCCAAATCCCCCCACTCCTCCGGGCCACTCCCGTGCACGGTAGGGTACACGGGCTCGGCTCGTGCCGATGCCTAGTGACTTCCTACGTCGAGACGATTCCCTTAAGGAATCGTCCATAGAGATAGCTACGCGCTGTCAGCACCCCTAATGTCGTCCGTGAAGTTGTCACAGCATTCCAACTAACAGCACTGCCAACCAGTCATTTTGTCAAGGGGACATTTTAAGTGTGTTTCAGCCCCACACTATCCGCGCGCGTGGGCGCACGGGTGTGGGCTATACATTTTTTACCTCCTCCTTATCGCAAGAAGGGAAAAAACCATTTATACGCGCGTTGGACTAGTTTAAAACCAAAACGTCTTACACGTTTCTTAGTTTTAACCTACGCCGTTTGCGTCTGATGGTACGTTTCCTACTGTGATGAAGCTTTTTATAACAATGAACAGTGATTTCTATATACAAATATATAAAATGTTATATATTCTATATAGGAATCTATAAATATTAAATAAATCTGTATACATATTATATAAATATAAAAGTATATAACAGTTTTGATGTTTCACATCTACCGGGCGTCCCCTGACGCACTTATAAAATTTTTTTTTACTCACTTTTTTTTGTATTTTACTGGAGAAATTTGTGGGGACATATGACGGAAGTAGAGCATTTTTCGATTTCGTGTTGCCCATAAAGCAAGCGGAAGCCAGGTATTTGAAAAACTAGAAGTGATAGGTTACATATGTTCATGGAGAATATTTTTTTATTGAATAGTAACTATAAAATTTATGAATTCAATAGTCATTTCTAAATGCTTTAAAAATTATTTCTTGTGTATATTTCATTATGTATTTCTACAATTATTTCCTTTTTCATTCAACCATGGCAAGTGGAGATAATTAGTAAAAAAATAATAGAATTGTAAACCATCGAAATTCTTTTGGGATGTGTAGGATCTTTTAGAAATACATTTTGATAAAGTATTTTTGAATATTACTATAGTTTAGCACCCGACAACACAAAGTATTTGTTCATGATTGTATAATAAAGTAAAATTTTCAATTTTTTCACTATATGACAGACCTTCTCTGCTTACGTTTCTTATATTGCTACCAGTCGGGGTTTGAGTTAAATTATAAGTACGTATAGATTTCTACCAAACATCGACACTTTGTTAACTCACAATGAAAATTATTCGTTCATTATAATTCCTTCGCGATTCGGAGATCACTTTAATTTCGTTTTTGACGCCCTACAAAATCGTACTGGACAAATAGTAGTTGTTTCCCGGTTTGCTTTTGCAGTGTTTTCAATTGGCTTCATGTAATTACGCTACTGAGTACAGGATAACGCTATTATAGTCTATCACGACATTCTGTTGAAATTAAGGGAGCTATGTCGCCACGTAGTCAACTCTTTAAACGTTGAATTTTCTCTTTCATAAAACACATTAACGAACTACAGTTTTATCTTTTGACCACCGCACGCGCATTAAGTTTTAGGTTTTGCGTTGATAGTAACTTTGACATAATTGTGCCTTCCGTTCACGATAGCAGATTAGTGGCCAGTGCGATTATTGTTATGCAAATGAAGTAGTGAAGTCTGTTTTGCGTTAATCGACAAAATATTAAAAGGAACAACTAAAGAAAGTGCCACAATGTACATATTTCGTTGATTATAGTGGAAACATCATAGCAATAGTAATAATTATCGAATTCCCATTGTAGAAAGGACGGTCAGTGAAGGTTTTTTCGCATGTTATATACAAATTCGAGATAATTGTTCATAATATTTTATTTACATTTAATTACAATATATATATATGTCATTTTGTTCAACAATTTGTTGTAGGCTGTGACATAATTCCATTGCTGTAGAAATTTCTGGTCAAAACTGCAACAAGTAATATTAACAGTAATTTCTTGATGTCAACTCAACACTACCTAAAAATTCTGAAGAGACCGAAACAGATGAAAATCTGAGGGTGAGGTCCGAGCTACATGATTGACGCATTAACAGTTTCCAACCAAACTCTCTCAATGTTTGCTGAGGAGCTAAATATGTGTGTAGTCTGGCGTTATCATGGTGGAAAACCACCCCTTTTCTGTTGATCAATTCCGGCCATTTTTTCTCTACTTTTTGCTTGAATCTCATCAGCTATTTGGCAGTAGAGAACCGAATTGATGGCTTTGCCCGGCGGTAAAAGCTCATAATGAACAATGGCCTTCCAATCTCACCATACATATAATATCAATTTATTGCATTACAGTATTAAAGAGTTTTTGTTTAAAAATGGGTGATATTATACATTATTCTTTAGAAAACTGTAAATATAACCAAAACAGAAAATTGTTGTGCGCTATTTTAAGTTATAGTGTTAAATAAAATACACGCTAATATTTATTTCACAAGAAAAAATCGCATAGAATGTTAACAGATTACAAATAATCACTTTTCTAACTAATTTTAATTCCAAGTTCACTCTTTGTTATCAATTCTAATCGGCGTACATATTTAATCAATAAACACAAATTCTGAGTCAATTACTACCTAATTATTGCTACCTTTTACCGACATTGTTGCAAGTAATTATGTATATTGATATGAAATTATTCTATGGGGGCTCGGAGATTGAGATTAGACGAAAGGAACACGGGAAAATAAATCGCTACGGACCCAGTTAGTCGCGTGTCGATATCGCACTTCGCTTGTTAACGCTTCGATTGCAGAAATACAACTCAACTCCTGCTCGCTGCTTTTCGTTATTAATACTCGCCGACTGGCCTTTCAAATATATCTCGAATCATCGGGAACAATTAGCCACGTACGATATTACAGTAGACATGTCACGTACGACACAAACAAATAAGATTTATTGCCTATCGGAACTTTCAGCGCACAAAATAAATCCATTTAAAAATAAAATGTAATCAACATCAAAAGTGCCGATGAGAGAGTTCGGCGCGCACGGCGCGAGCGAAGCGCGGGGGGGCCTGTTTGTTCCGAGAATTCTATTTTCGGATTTTTTGTGTGAGGCAACCATTTGACCGTTCTATTTTTAGTTTCCAGCGTATTCAGTAAAAATATCCATTCAAATTGAAACAAGAAGATCATATAGAAATTAATGAGATCTGCAGCATCTACACGAATATGTTTTCGTCTCTTCATTCAAATCAAAATCACAATACTAAAAATGCATTCGAACGTTAGACTTAACATAAACGAAATGGCCCCCTCGTGCTCGCGACTGAAAAATAATAGCGCGGCGAGGTGCGGGTCACGCGACCCCCATCTCGCGCCACTTGCGCTCGTTGCCCGACGACGTCGGCGTGTTTGGACGCACTAATTGCACCTATGGCGGTGGCGTACGTTTGGGATCGTCGAACATAAACAATAGATGTTGACTTTATTTACGATTTAACAGTTATATACTGCGGTTGCAGTGTAGCTATATATATTTATATTTAGCTATACATAAATAAAAGTTTATGATAAAATTTATATGGATGTTGAAAGTGATTCTTCAACGTTTTATTATATTAAGGATTTTACTACATCGTTTTATCATTTCGCTGTTTGTGTCGTTTTTTCTATTGAAAATTTTCATATATCGGTTTGTCGTGAAGTTACAGTATTAGATCAACAGGAAGTAAAACACAAAAGACACGTTTTGGTGTCGTTGACGATTACTTCAGTGGTTAAAAATTGCTACCTAGTAGTAATATAATTGAGATCTTCAACTCAAATAGTCATAAACAGTTACTGAAAATGACTGTTCAGCTTTGGAGGCGATCATGTTTTTAGAACTTCTTTTTCTACGTTTGTAGTAGACGGTATTGTTCTCGCTAAGTCATCGCGTCGATTTGTTCCTCAATTGATTCCATCCAATCACTTATCTGACCGTCCATTTGTCTATGCTTCTGTTCACTCTCTGATTGTAAAATCTGTAAACTAGGAAAAACAATGGGCCGAATGCATACTGACATTGTTCGGTAGATATATTCACGAATATTGTCAACTGATATTAGTACAGTATCCAACTGTAAAGTTTCTATGTCCACCTGTTATTTAGTCAAAATACAATTTTTTTTTAATAAATTTCGTTAACTTGTTTTCAAAATAAATAAAAATCATTTGAAAGAAAAGTACGCAAAGAATTTAAAAAATCTCATAGAGAAGTGACATGCTTTTTAAAACTAGATGTCAACAATCCAAGAGGTCGCAACCAAATGCGGCATGACAACACAAACTTTTGAAATTTTTTTTAAGTATATTTTCTTGAAATAATTATATCTTATCAAGATGAATTACTTGTTTTCAAGAAAACAAATGAACAAAATTGTTTAGATAAATAGTTTTTTATTTAAAGGTACCTACTAGCGGCCATGTTACGATTGGCAATTCGGCAGAAACGTATTCTTATATTAATAATTATGAATAAAAATTGACCATAACAAATAGATGAACCTAGAAATCACGTAGATTGATCTTAAATTACACGTCAGTCTATGTTTCAACAGATATTTCATATTCAAAAATTATGTGGATAAAACCGATAGATTCCAACAAACTAAAAAAAATGTTTGTCTCTGTGTTAGTTTGTATGTTTTTTTTGTAGCTAAACGATACTTGATTCTAATTTGTTCAATAATTGATTCTAATGAACTTTAGTGCGCTAATAGAGTGCACTTTATTTCACTGTCAGTTTATTTGTATGTCTACTTATAGCTCGACAATAACTTATCAATTTTAAACGAAATTTAGAACACTGACAGACGTCCTTGTTATATAAAATATAGGTTACTGTTTAGTAGGTTTAGTAGATTTCATAAAAATCTAACTATTGTAATTGTCCTCATGACGAAAAATTTTGCTGGTTTCCGACGTAACTCGGCGAGCTGAGTCAGAAAATACATATGGTTCAAAAGTTTATATATGTATGTATGTGTATATATACATACATACATATATAGCGGGGCTTGTCAGCACGATAGCGTCTACAATTCTTTAGAGGTCTTCATTAAACTCAGCATGTATGTTCTATAGACAATTACAAAGGCCGAATTCATATTTGAGCCAAATCGGTCAACTGGTTTAGTAATTACATGATTTTAAAATTTTTAAAATCCTCAAATTAAATATTTCATATGAATTACATATGAAAATAAAATGAAATCTATTCCCATTTCGACTGCCGAATGGCCTTTTTTTTGTATGTTTATCTGTATGATGTATCACTCTCCTTATAACTAGAACATTTAAAAGTCATTAATTTTATTTTATCAGCTATGCTTATTATTTGTTTTATTAGAATGGGAGATGAAAATCGAGGGGAGGAGTATAAGGGAGTATGAGAAGATATGGCTTGAGAGGTAGAGCAAAAACGAAAGTAAAAGTAAGTGTTAACAATACGATTGTAACTATATAATTAGTAATAATGGGAAATTATACGCATTACGTTTAAAAGGACCTACTGATGCGTTCCTGTGCAGTAATTTACAAGAAACCGAAATCGATACAGACAGCGGGATCGACATCGGAACTGAGACCGATAGCGCGATTGGAAAGAAAAGGACGGAAGATTGAAATAGAGGACAAGACCGAATCAGGGCTAACTGTGAAATCGCAACTTGAATCAAAAACAGAATCAGTATGGCATTAATGATAACAAGATTACCAGGTATAGTAAATAAAGAATTGGTTATATGTCAACGCGGGTGGAGCCGCGGACAAATGTTAGTTCAATGTAAAGTAACTTAAGTACGTATATCTCAATTGTTGCAATAATTAGAGTCGCAGTAAATTCCATAATTTGTGTATGCTTCTTGCTTTATTATCAAATTCAATGATGCAGGGCAATAGACAATCCAGTCAAATACCAGGATCTTGCAACTTTATGGCGTCATCACGAGGGGTAAAGGACATTCGGTGACATCACTTCTACTACCATACACCTTACCGCATCTAAGTCGTTACACACCTGACGGTTTTCATCCTGAATTCTGTTTTGAGTTCGCCACGACGGAAATTATGTAGAAACAACACGCGTTCTCCTCCCCGCGCAGCCATTTCCTAATTAAGACCAATTGGAGGGCCGGACGTGAGCACGAGCCAAAACTGGTGCTTGCTTTTTATGCGGCGTTTATTAATTTAAGGTGAATTTAAAATACACTCGACGCTCTTATTGCACAGACGAGAGTCAGCCGGTGACATCACTTTAAAAGAATTGAAATTATATTTTGTCGATTGGTGTCGCATAGTTTTACTGGGGCGTATTGTCGATCTGGATGTTTCGCTCAGTTTTTGTTACGTGCGTTGTACTGTAATATTATTCTATATCGCGTTAGTAAACAATGACGTCATTGAGTACTAGTGTCTTTTATGTCTAATGAGCAATTTAAAACAGTCCATTGCCTAGGTATTTTTATAGTTATCAAAAAAAAAAAGCTTGCTCTACCGTTTTACTCAAATAAGAAAACTATAGGCTAAATAATTTAAATACATTAAAATATAAATAAAAATAGTAAACTACCTTATTGTAATAAAACATCGTTTGGCAACAGGATTTTTATCTTATTTCTAATATTTAGTAGCAACAGTGTTTTCGTTAAGTATTCATTTTGAACATAATTGTAAAGGGGTGTCTCTTTATCATCAAAACATATAAAAGGATACGCCTCTTCAAGTCGGTATTTCTGTTTATTTAAACTTCGTGACTTAGGTACCTAATAAATTTTATGTGCGGTCTCAAATTTCTAACAATCATGGTCAATGAACTCACACACTATAATTAGATAAGATGATAAAAATCGTAAGGCCGCAAAGGGAAAGGGATCTCCATCGAAATACCTCGTATATACGATAAACACATAAATAAAATTCTTATATTAGAAAGACACATTTTAATTTAGAGATATATTACTAGCCGCTTACAATGCCGCCATAGTCATGTGATATACAATTTTTAAAATGACGATTCTACTTTTACTTTCTGAACTTTGCTTATTCCTCAGCTCACACGAATCATGTGACTTTGCGGCGGGCGTCGTTGGTCAGAGAGCAGGCTCTTGACTCATCTGCGAAGAATAAATAGTTTACACTTTAGATTAAGTATATCGAAATAGATTCCATGCAATGATAAAATATGAAAAAAAAAACGGAAAACAACGTAAAGTAAACTGAATATTAGATATCAAAAATTTTTATTATCCCTTTCGTGTAAAATATGTAATAATTAATTACTGGTAACTAAATTAATATACTACTAAAGTTTGATGTGAGAGTTTTGTAGAACCCTGGCTGTTAAATCGGATATTGAAAAGATGAAGAGAAATGGGTGTTTTAGTCATTTTTTAAAAATTAATCGCACTTGACTCTTATTCAAGTAAAAATTTTAATTAAAGAAATAATAAAAAGATGTCGTTAACGTTAGTCCTTATCCATTTTTTGGATATCCAAGTTGGTTAGCCAGGTCGATACCTGGATAACCAACTTAGTCATTCAGTGTTTTCATCTTTTCTCTCTTCAACGGGTATCATTTTTTATTTATTTATAAATACAAATACAGTAAAATTATAACACTGTTATTGTTCGTAAATCTTCTATTCCATAGGAATTTTTATTACATTTTTTTGTAAACAGTTTATTTTCGCCCGCGGCTGTACTTATGCAGCTCTTTAATTGTATTTTTATGGTTATTCTTGTTTTTGCTATAATGTTTTTCTTTGGGCATTTTCTATTTGATTTTATATCCTTCTTAAGGTTTCATTAAAAAAAAACGGGAAGCGAATTCTTCGAGAACGTCTTATGTGTTTGTTTATCCTTCTGTGTGCGACAAACCGTTAAATATAGAAACTTAAAACTCGGCAATGTAACAGGCCGCGTTAACTTGTATATACTAATACATAAAGAAATTTAAGAGCTTGTAATATTACGGGCGATTGAAGCAAAACTTTTTTCAGCATTGTGACACAATGTTCACGTCTAAAATGAAAATCAATAAGTCATGTTAGACTTTATAATATGAAAAGGGATGTGGATCGTGATCGAAATAGAAATCGCTTGACTTAACAGTAATGGAAGAATTTATTCTATGCCCATCCGCGTGAGCAGAGTTGCCGATAACTAGCTGTAGTTATTTATAACTTCATTATTAATTACACATTGTTATAGGTTCATTTACGAAGTTGCCATTTTTGCAAATTGGCCAATTCGAATTTCGACGTTCATGATTTGGCGAAGAAATCAAAATTGAAATTTTAATTAAATTCACGAATTAAACCGATTCACTTGAGCTTGCGCAAATTTTACGCATTACTAGCTTCTGCCCGCGACTCCGTCCGCGTTGACACAGAATGAATTCTTCAATCTTTTTCATCAACCGATCACGTTGATTCCAGCCACGGTCTTGATACCAGTCGCACTCGGTTCCGACGTCAAGCTCGTTCTGAATCCAGTTCGCCTCACGATTCACATCGCCTTCTTATAGAGTTACAATGCGTACATTACAATGCGTATTATTACACTGATAACACACGTGTTGCCGCTAAACCATTTTATTATTATAATTAATAAAAATGGTCGTGCTTATTGACACACCTTTATTCAACAAGTAATACAGACAGGAAGTTTTCCATAGATAAGATATGAAGCAAAAGTTATATCATAGACCAACTTGATGTGTTTACAATTACAAAGCTACTTCTATGTTGCCAGCTAAGACGGCGCTAGTGTTTATACAATACTACAATGAAATAGGATTTCGATATAAATAATTACAATTATATCAATGTGTTGAACTGAAACTTCTAAGGCGGTGATTCGATAATCTATAATTGGACGAGGATGGAGAGTGAAATTTCAAGGATACGTCATGTTTAAACATGTTTCGATACATGAGAGGCAAGAAAGACATAACGTAGAAAGAATGAGAAAGAGGGCTACACGTTCCGACGTGACGAAAGTCGAGCAAAAAGAGCGATGAATACACAACGATGCATAGCGATAAATTAAGATAGTGATGAGCATGCGCGCGTTGTAGATATACGCATTAGATGGTGTATACCAACGGCTGAGGTACCGCGCATTAGGTAATTGACTTTTATGTTTCGTTATCATTTACGTTTTTTTTAAATGTTCGTGTCCGTGATCGTTTAACTGTTTTCATGAAGAGTTAGGTATGTAATTGTATTTAAACTGCTAAAATTATATGATGATGACATTTTAGTGTACCTATATATTTTGTTTATATATCATTTAATTATAGTAAATTATTATTTATATTATTCCGATTATTTTAAGTATATTAAATAGAAAGAAAAGAAAATGGTTTGTTATTTTGTATGTGTACCGGGAATTAAATTGATACGTAATTTGATCCTTGGGTAACTTTTAAGTTTTTTAATTTTCACACAGGATTCTTAAATAATTCCAGGGAAAAGAGTACTTTATTCATATCTAAATGGGCTTTTTTACCTTCTAATGAAGTTTTTAAAATCAGTTTAGTGGTTCCAAAGACTACTTCTGATAAACAGATACACCAAATTTTCATAATGGGTTGTTTGCGTATCGGTAACGTATAAAATGATAACTGTATGGACTTGAAAAATGCAATTCGTTTGAAATCACTCATACAAGCGCCACATAGACCCTTCAATTTTATTTGTGTATGGATTTCAGTGTGTTACTGTATAACAGACCAGGAACAGCACACCTAATTTACATACCAGTTGAATAACTTCAAACCGTAAATGAAATAATAACCAGAACAAAATATAAATTATCTTTAATAACTCCAAGACTAACTTCATGTTATATTACATTGGCGTCTATCTTTATGGTGTATTACATCGACATGTGCAGTTTTCATTAGTTGTTTTTGGAGTTAGTTGGTTTCAGCTAAAGATAAATCAGACATAGTTGCGATTTCTTAGAAGATCTTTTTGGCTTCATTATTTAACGTATCATTTTCATGTTTATAGATTAAATATTCTTTTGACTTGCTTTACTTGGAACCTATTTAAAAAAAAACAACTAGTTGTCTATAGTTGTTTTTGGAGACTGTTTAAACGTTAATTTAAATAGGTTTTTGAAGGCGGTATTTTTTTTTTGAAACACTTATTGCATTTTACATTTCTTAGTTACAGAGTAATTATAACTTTATAATTAATTTAGCTACTTTGGGATGTAGATTTAGTCGTGATTGAGAAAATTGGCCAAGTATCTTCTTTACTTTTGTACGGAGCAAGTGAAAATGCAGTTCTGATCCCTAATTAATTGTCCACTGTTAATAACGTCAGGGTTTTTATATTCTCAGTTGCAGTGCAACTACCAAATTATTCTTACGCAATTTATGTAAGTTACTCTTATTATATGTACATGATATAAAACTTCTATAAATGATGCATTCTTATTTACTTCCATATTAAATTAATTCGTCCTATTTCTATTGTTATCGTTATCTTCTTGCAAAGATTATTAGATTTGAATTATATACATGAACAGAAATACGTACGAAGATTAGATTAAAATGTAATTTTAATTCTGTGTATACAAGTTTTACTAATAGCTATTGAAGAGTAGGTTCTGGCGACGAATCGCAGTATTATCCCCTAATTCCTAACCGTTAAGAAGTTCTGTAGTTTCCATAATCCATCTTCAGCTCAGCAGTATGAGATTATAACTATCAAACGCAAAAACTTGAATAACTAAAAAAAGAGCTGAAACACACTATACGTGCCTATAATTTTTAAGGGATACCCTCAACTATTATAGGCAGGTATAGCATGATTTCGGTTTCCCTAAGATCTCAACATCAGATCCTGAATTGATGATTATGAGACCTAGAAAATATATCTTTTCGAACAAAAAGTAAAATTTTCGAAATGGATTCATAATTGATGAGGTTATTTCTAAACATGCATAAAGAAATACATACAGACGAACATAGAAACTCCTTCTTTTTTTGATGTGGGTTAAAAATAGACTTGGATCTATTTTTCCTAACGCCCCAAAGCCCCAAAAATGTAATTTCAAAAAATGATTTAAACTTAATTAAAATTCGACTTAAAGTACTACAAGTTCAGCTTCGTTGTATGCCAAAATTTACAAATTTACACAATTTTTTATACAGAATAAATTAAACACTAACTACATATCGACGCCTACAAAACCAATCACGAGAAATTCAACATAATTATATTTTTTTATTGTACGCTATATTAACAACTGAAATAATTCCCATAATAATTCGTAGCTATTCAGAAGCTACAAATATATTATTATGCAATCTTAAACTCTTCCTGAGAAACCAAAAAAGAAATGCTTGCTACGCCGAAATATTATAGGTACATTATTACGATGTAACAGGAAAAAACATGGAGCACGTTAAAAAGCTATAAAGTGTTTCAAAACACATGTCACAGTGACTAAGGCGGAAGGCGAGTGTCACGCGGCACACTGGCATCGGCGCGCGGCGCGCGGCGGGCGGCGGGGGGCGCGGGCGCGGCGAGCGGTGTGGGCGAGTTGCTGCAAATAAAATCTCTCCCGATGCGTTGCGATGGAGAATCTGCCTCGAGCTCAATTGGTCTCAATTGACTTTAATTGGCTTCAATTGAAGCGACCTCGCGCTAGGCCCGGCTCCCGCGCGCGCGCCGCCGCGCCGAATAACTGTAGGCACTGGACGCGCTGTGACGTGCACGTAATTACTATCATAAAATGTCACTTCAATTACGTAATTTATAGGATCAATTCGAGCTCCGTTGTAGTTCAAAGCGACAGTTCACGTTTTTCGAATGAAAATGAAAATCCGAAAGGTCATTGACCTGCTCAATTTTATTTGGTATTACTTTAAGTAAGAAATTCCTGTATGTGTAATCTTACACATCGGCAACTTGGGAACGGGTCTAACGGTTTCCACGTTTTTTACTTTGATAAGCTTTTCAAGTTTATTTATGCAAGTGCCTTCCATGAAAGAAAAAAGATCTAAAAAATATTTTTAAAGGTTGTTTTATATAGCGCCATTTTATTGTTGCTATATTATTAGTTCTCATCAACAAAAGACACTACGTGACATACACTATAGATGGCCTTAAACAAATAAGCTACATATGAAGCCATCCATAAATTAGATCACACCAATTTCATGGTTTTTGGAGCCCTCCCCCCTTTTTTTGTTACAGGTGGTTATATTCGGGTGGTATTCCCGCCTTTGGTGTGACGTCACATCTTTTGCAATTTTAAATTTGGAGATATATCAAAACGAAACTTCCAAAGATATTTATATATTACTCTTAAAATTCATTTTCATAAATTAAACAATAATAAATCAAACATTTTAGAATATCTATAAAGCGCTACACCGTAGATACAGTGAGAAAAAATTTCGTTACATTTGAATTTTAAACTTTCGATACTTTGGATGTACACATTTGACGTCACGAAGCTTATGCCGCGTAATATGATGTTACATTTTGTTTACCCCCTCTCTGCTTCCTAAAGTATGACATTATTTTTGGATGGTCCCTATGCCCAGTTTGCAATTATATTGTTACATATGTGTTTAAATACTTATCATTGGAAATGTACAAAACCAACTTTTCCTGTAAGAAGTTATCGTATTCCCATTGCAAACCTAAAAGATGTCGAGCAAAGCACGTTTGCTCAGGTACAATTACTTTGAGGAAATTAAAGAATTTCACTATCAAATTTTCCAATAATAACAATGCTGTAGACTTGAATTCAGGTATCCGTTTAGAATAATATATGGGAATCTTTGTATTCTTGCATATTTTGAAAAATAAGTTAATACATAATATGTTTGGATATCAATAATGTTTTTTTATTGAAACTAAATATGTTTTTAAAGGTTCAAGTCGATACTATCAACTCTTTAAAAGTTTCCTTCGAGATTATTCATCCATTGGAGTAATGGATGCGACAAGAAATATATTACTCTTCATATATGACTACAAATTCTGTGTCATATTCAGCGGAGGATGTTTCAAAGTGCTAACGATATGATCATTGACTATAGACTATTTCTGCGAAGTCTTTATATCGTTAGATGGTGACACGTGACTTCGAAGAAAGAACAATGCCCCTCTATGACTATATAAAACGCATTACTGCCGTTTTATAACGCTGGCCACATGTTCAAAGTATTGTTACTGATTCTCTATTTATGCATAGAAATCGTTGCTGATTTTTTGAGTTAGCAACAAGTAGAAAATAGTAGATGTATTTAATGCTCTGTAGAGCAGGGCCAATCGATTGAGGACAAAAGAATTTTCCAAGTGGTGACCATTCGAACCGCACATATCAGAGTGTCGGACGGAACTCGTCAGGTATACTGACGAGTTGACGATAAAAGATTAGTGATAGCGGGTCACCGTTGCGTTGCACCAATCACAAGTCGTCTAGGACCGCGAGTCGTATAAATCTAGGAGGTAGATAACAGTGGATATCCTATGGCTTAAACGTCATATAAAAATGTGCCTATGATCTTTGACTTTTGAAGAACATACATTTAATTAAAAAAAAAATGTTTTTTGTTTGCCCATACGAACCCAATTCACGGATAAAATTATCAGTGTTGTTAAGTTGATATTAAGCATGTTATAAACAGTAATACTAGAGTTGTTTAAGGGTGTCAAAATTTAAATAATTTAACGTCTAAAAGAGTGAATAGATTTGAAAATTTTATATTGGTAGTGCTTAAACTTTTTCTTATCGCCGAGCGGAACCCCTAAAACCGCTGTATGTAGTTGGCTACACAATATTTATAAGATGGTTTCGTTTACAGTATAGGTATTATATTCGCTAACAAGGAATTATAATCTCATTTCAATTCAATTAATTCCTGGAAGAGGTAAAAGGCGCGACTATTTGTAAGGATCGCATCATTTTTTAAGTAATATCTCTGAGAAGTCGTGTTTAGGTTTATGTATGAAAGAAAGGTGGGTGAGCAGTATTTCTATACTTAACGTCCCCAAATTGTTAGTTGTTTGTCTAGCAGTTCGTAGTGAGGCGTTGTTATGACGAAGAAGAATTCTATTGCAAAGTTGTTTTTCACCATTTTTTTTTCATAATAAGAGGCATACAATTGTTAGTATATCAACCTGAGATGACTGTTTTTAGGGTTCCGTACCCAAAGGGTAAAAAACAGGACCCTATTACTAAGACTCCGCTATCCGTCCGTCCGTCCATCTGTCACCAGGCTGTATCTCTTGAACCGTGATAGTCAGATAGTTGAAATTTTCACAGATGATGTATTTCTGTTGCGGCTATAACATCAAATACTAATAAATAGAATAAAATAAATATTTAAGGGGGCTCCCATACAACAAACGTGATTGTTTTGCTCGTTTGGCTCGATATTGATAACGGCAACAGGTAGACGCTTGAAATATTCACATTTAGTTATATATTCACTTTAGAGGTATTTAACAAATTAAATTCCGTACCATTGTTATACATAACGGTACGGAACCCTTCGTGCGCGAGTCCGACTCGCACTTGTTTATATTCTTAAGCAATTGTTACATACAGAGCTGTCCTTTTCGAAGAAAAAAGCCACTATATTTTTTCTATGCTTCGACCGCGTGTTACTTTAGTAGGCATCTCTTATAAAGCAAACGCCCAATGAGTAGACTGTGTTTTCATTACGGGATCGTTACAGTAAATCCAGCTTTCGTCACCTGCAAGCATGTCATATACAGCATTTGAGTCACCACAGGAAAATTACGCATCGTTTCGCTGCACGGATTAATACGACAGAGTTTTTGAGCGACGGTCAATTTATGAGATATCCGCCGAATACAAAGCTTCCTGATCGCTACAAGGATTATGTACACTTGACTCATACCCATGCCTGAGCTGGTCAGAATCTGTTGGTAGGTCATTCTTTTGTCAATCTCTATCATGAGCAGCACAACTTTGATGTTGTCTTCGATGTTTGGTTGTTGACTTTCTTGTTGGTTTAAATGGCAACGAAATTCATAGAAAATCATTACATACAAATTTGCTAACGTTAAATTGGTATTAACATTAGATAATTTTCCTTTTGCTGATAATTAATTTATAAAAACAGATGACAGATGAATACAATATACAAGATTGTCAAAAAGATACATTTTTAAATTCAAATATATCGTACCTATTACAGTTTCTAAATGGCTAATTATAAAAATTTCAAGTGTTACCTTCGTAAAAATCTTCTTCAGTGACAACTATCTCAATGTGAATTAAAAACGTGGTGAAGGATGTAAGTAAGACACTGGCTTCAGAAGTTTTTTCATTAAACCCTGAAGCAGTATATTTTTAAGAGTATTTAAAGTTTCTTCTAGTGATACAAAGAATGGGATACAAGAGAATTTTATAACATATAATGTAATATAAAGTGGTTACTGTTTATGTCACAATAGGCCTTTAAAGAGGCTGATATCACAAATATTGCCTTCTTAACCTTATAACAAGCCATGGCTCATCTTAAAGCCATCTGACTTTCTCTAAATCTGGGTTTTCAGTGTCAATTAGAACTAAAAATTATTAACGGTTAAACGCTAAAGACATGTAGTTTGCGTTGCCAAAAACATCTTCTCAATTTAATATATCCATCCTATTCAACGTAAGCAGCTATCTTACCTTTTCATTCAGATTATAAATCAAGCTATTGTTATCCTTAAGAATACAATTCTGCCCAATTGAAATTAATTACAAATTCCCTTGATTTCTTTTCTACTAGAATTTTGTTTGGAAAAGTTATGTAGAATCGTTGTAATATTTGGAAGTGGTAGTAACTATAAAAAGATTAAAAACACGTGTTAAAGAAACGAAAAAGTGGAATATAGTTATGTATTGGAGTTTTAACCCCAATACTGTTTGTAACACTATAACATAACTATTTATAGTTATTTCAAATTTTGTTAATATTGATTCAAAAATGATCCACTAAAGACTTATTCATATGTTAGAAATTGTTTTTAATAGAGTTAATATTCAATAGGAAAAGTTAAAATATAAGTATGTACAGATTTCTGTTGCAGATAATATCCGATTCAATAATTTTCTATAATTTATGCGTTTTGAACAGATTAAATAAACGAACTGATATCAGAAATAATTAATACATTTCCTTTATCGCATTTTTTATAATTTATGAAATGCAAATTCTTTATGCTTTCACTTTAGAAATATTTAAATTGAAAGTGGCCAGTAGTCAGATACGGCATCTTTATATGCAAACTTCTAAAATATGTAATTATTATTATTTTACTAATAACTGACACCACGGCACCGCCCGAATGTACGTGAAATGAATTCTTTCATTTTTATATTGAGCGTTATCTCTATATACTATTAGTAAATAAGCTATTGACAAAATACTTTATTAATAATCAGTAGCGGATTTATATTTTTTATGAGTGTAGGCCACTTTTTTTCCGCCGCCCCATGTACCTTTCTAAAATAATAATTTTACGAAATCTGCCGCCCCCAGGCCGCGGCCTATACGGCCTATTGACAAATCCAGAACTGTTAATAATTCAATCGTCAATAACTAACTGTGTGGCGGCCTGGTTGGACATAAAATGACTTCCTTTATTTTTTATACAAAATAATACTTTCTTTTAATCCCAATCTTGAATTTCAATCCCGAATTTTAATCTTGAATTTAATAGAACCGGCCGAAAGATCAGTTCCATGAAATTCTAACACAACTTATTAATTTCTAGTTTAGTCATAATATGTGCTACAAACAAAAAATACCTAAAATGCTGCATAAAGGTTACATGCATTCATTTGTAACTAGTTTTTACCATATAATTGAGATGTTATAAACTATACGAATGCATATAACGTGTAGTGTTTACGTACTAGTAAAATTGAAGAAAAACCTTTTTGTATTAATTCGCTCTTAGTTTAATTTATATATTTAACAGATAAAATGTTGATAAAGAACAATAATTTATTTGAATATATTGAGCTTTTCCTAATTTTAATTTAGCAACATGACACTCGGTTATTACACTGAAGTACAAAAAAATACAGGTGCACAGGGCTGCTTTTTATGTCAAGACGTCCATACACATTTTTTTTCGCTTAAGTCTATAGCATTAAAATTGTATTATCATTTTGTATGCAGTTTTTTTGTTACAACATAATTTCTGTCACTCATAGGACTGTAAGTGACAGATTGCTCTATATTGTCTAACACTCGTATAATAATGCAAAATAACCGTGAGCCGGGTGCACGAAATTCATTCATTCGTTTATAAGGCGGTGTATCAAGATGATATGCGGTACATCATGATATAACCGTCTAGAAACTGAGCTGTCTGTTCGTTCGCCTGTCCGTTTGTCTGTCACAAGGCTGCATCTTTGGAACCATAACAGGTAGATGCTTGAAATTTCACAATATGTGTGTTACTATAGCCGCTGCAAAAACAAATAATAAATAAAAATAAAATTAAGATAAAAAATTAAAGGGGCCTCCGTACTTTTTTTCATGCGTTTATTTTTTTCAGTCAAAGATTATTTCAATATTTTTGGCCGGTTCGTCATTGGTTGGAGTTGTTATTCAATAAAATCATTTGGATAATTTAAAAATTTTGCAATAATTTATTAAATAAGAGAGTAAGAGCTAAGCGGGAATTAATATACAATTGATTAAAACTGCGCTTACAACATTAATAAATACAATTGTGCATCATGACATTATTTCTAATATTAGCTGTATGAACTTCTCAGGTTGATGCTGAACTTCGTCTAAGTCCCGACCTTGATTCAGAGTTAAAAGTTGCTCACGATTCCTGACGTCGAGTCCGCCTTCAACGGCGATTTTAATACTTTTCTTGATACCTAGGTATCACACTACCGGCCACGATACAAATCCCAGCGTCTTATTTAATTTTTAGTCATTCAAAAAAATAAATACTAGTAATTAAATAATTGATGTTGTGACATTCATGCAATGATGTTACATTGATCTTTTTTGTACAGTCGACGATCCAAACAGAACTTGTAACACTTATATCAGTTGTAGTTGGCGATAGTGCGAAAAGGAATTTAAGATGATAAATTAAATATGATAGTTTCAGCGATTGAAAAAGTTGTAAATATTTTTAAGGCTGATCCAAGTAGGTTAAATAAATGGGTAATAAAAAACTCAAACCGTTCCCAAGCCGACTGACTGACTATCGTGGTAAATTGGAGCAACATACGGAACCTTAAAGTAATACTATCAGAATAAATATAAAGCATAAAGGATGTTTGACAATTGAATTTAGAATATCAAATTCTTACCAATAATAAAAAAAATTATTTAGAATTAATATATGAACTTCAAAATACGACATATTATATAGGAATACGGAAATTTGGTTACAATATTAAGGAATACCAAAATTGTATTTTTTGCAAAATAAGACAAACAGAAGAGTTATATGGAATGGATTGTAGTATTAAAAAAGTGAGTGTAAAGGGATTTTTATACAAAAATTAGGACTAAGAAAAGCAGGAGAAAACCTAATCATTGGCAGGTATACATTTAAATGAATAAATGAAGAAGATGAGCGTGTCATAGAATATGCCCTAGAATACGAAAAACGAATAGGTATAATGGACAGCTTTTTTAGAACATCAAAATGACTTGGCAATCACCAGACAAAAAAACTAAGAATAAAATTGTCTATATTACAATACAAAATGTTCCTAATAATGTTAGTAATTGGGAAACTCAAAACATGTCTTCTATTTGATCACAGACAGCTACGAGCAACAGGTATGGGAATAAGTCCAAAGAAGAGCTTTTCAAACTTTACCAAGTGTTCTGAAAACAGAAAATGGATCAAAAAGTTTTTATAATCGTCTGAAATCTCAAATCGCAAAAAAGATGATAAACATTACAAACGTACGAAATTATTATGACACGCTAGAAAAAGCGTTAGATTTTCATTAAATAGTGATACCGATAAGAAATGGTACATTAAATATTTTGTGAAAATAAAATACAAATTAGTAAATAAAAATAGTCATGAAAACAAAACTATAGCTCACTCGCAAATCAATTAGGAAACACTAATGCAGTCACATACAAAAAAATTATAAAGAAAAATTTACAAAATTTAGATCTAAATTTAAAGCGCTGAAACCTTGTAAAGCATGAAAACAAAAGCTGGTAAAGGAATATAAATAAAAAAAACAATGCGCTAATAATAAACCACTGAGGAGTGACATCGAACAACAATTTTCAGCAACAGTTATCCAAAGAGACCTGCTCTAAAACAAAATATTTATTAATGTATTTATTCGTATTATAGATATCATATTCCAGAGTCTATATTGAAAAAACAGAGGTACAAAATTAAGGAGTCATCGTTTAAGTCATCTGAGATTGCCAGACGTCGCTGGCTAATACATTTAGTCATTTAGAATAAACGGTGTAGGTACACAATTGATGAGGAAAACTCCAAAATAAGCTTGGATTTAAACGGTAACAAAATAAATATAATAACCAATAACACGAAAACACTTTCCGGTAATAACATAGATCAAGCTGGTAGCCACGTATATACCAGAGCAAACAAGTATCACTTAGTAAGTTGAAGAACGAAAAAATTGAAAGGAGAACAAATATAACTTGGAACAAAATCTAAAAAGCAACTACACTTTAAATATTATAAAAATCGTTGTTGACACTTGTCTCTTATCACGTTTATTATATGGCTGCCGACCGCGAGTTTTCAAAAACAAAGAAAAAAAAAATTATAACAATTCGATTCAAAGAACAATAGCAAGAAATATGTTGAGTAAGGATTTAAATATGTAGTAGTCGTTAGTAAGTATGAAAACTAACTGGCGGACGACGCAGACAACTTCCAAAACTGAAGTGAAGTGTGTGCTGACCATTTTGCACAACTCTCTGACAACAGGTGGACCATACAGACCACACAGTGGAAAGAACTGCCAGAAAATAAATGTTGGTAGACCAATTAGTCGGTGGGCTGATGATGTAACTGATAAAGCAGGGAAAAACTGATTAATTCTGAGTAGAATAGAGGGGGGCGGTGGAGATCGGAGGAGGCTCATCCAGACAAAGGTCCACACTTCTACGCAGAATTGAATAAAAGTCACACATAATTAGTTTTAGACAAAGTTTGTATCTATACATATATAAGCGAAGTACTACTAATTGACTGACTAACTCGTCACGAAATGTCCGAAACTGTAGGTATGATTGTTTTGAAATTCAGCATGGTTACTCTTTTCATGCTTATTAAGAACGAATTTTATGCAAATCCTATCAAAAAAAAAAAATGTTTACGCGGGTGGAGCCGCGGGTAAAAGCTCGTAATGTATAGTACTACAATTTTTTTTAAACGTATTATGTGAAATAAATAGGACTGACAACTAGCTTTAAACAAATTATTCTAGCAACATACAGCCTGTAAATACGGATGTTGAAATATAAAGACTTTATTGTTATTGAATAATTCATTGATGGATAACGTAGACACGGAATGTGTTCCCTTATCTTTGGTATTGAACGATCTTGCTGCCAAACCCAAAGTCGTTTCCGCTTTCAATTTTGATCCCCGTACTGTTCCTGATTTCGTTCTTGACCACATCCATGTGATTTTCAAAAATTATCTACGTATTTTATTTACGTAGTACCAACTGTATAGTTTACATAGGATCATTTGTTGTTGAGAATCAATAACATAGCATCAATGAAATTACCCTAAAATTCTACAAGATGGCACTATAAAGGAACATTTAGAAAAAAAAATACTTTCATGTTTTGAGGAAAGACACCCATATAAATGAAATGGAAAAGCAAAATTTTATCGTAATACAGATTTATATAAAAAAATCTTTGGAGCCGTTTCCGAGATACCAATCTATAAATCATGTTAACTTAAAATAACAGGATAAAACTGATATCACATCACTCTTTATAAATTTGATAAATGAAATTTAAAACAATGTGGGCCTACTGTTTAAATGACAGACGTCTATTGTATTAATATCCACAAGCGTGTCCGTGTGCGCCGGTGATCACACTGAAACTATTGACTGGTGGGTACTTTACTGATATTTAGAATATTACATTTGTTGATGAATTATGTCAGCTGACTGGACGTGATGACTAAAAGCGGAATCAAAATTGAAATCGCTTAAAAAAGCAATGAACTGTGCCCCATCGAAAATTCTTTCTTGAAAAATGGAGTTTAACACTATTTTATTGTGGCCTTAGTATATAGTGACGTACTTGGATACTAGTACCTTCTCTAATTAGAAATTAAAAAAATACTACTCAGGTACTTTTTTAGTTATCAAACAAAAAACGCTTTCACTACACCATTACTCAAACAAAAAAGTTTTAAAACTAGTGATATAAAAAAAATGAAAACTACCCTATTGAAAATTGTGAACATCTAAAAAACTTTGTACACAAATTTTGTACAGAATGATTTATTTCCATTGCATTTATTTATAAAATTCTATTATTGCGACATTTTTTCCGATTTATATAATTTAAAATTTATAGGTAAGAAGACAAAGAAGTAAACGACTGGAAAATTAATGAATATTAAAATATATCTCTGAGATGTAGAGTTACTTTAAGTATTTAGTGATTTTTTAGATATATACTTAGAGCGTGATAGAGAGTACGCAGAAAAATATTATCTCAAATTTGTGTATAAAAAACTAACTCCAATTCTTTTTCTTTCCATATTTTTTTTATAAACGTTTGGTGGATTATTTGAGAAAATCGTCTGTATAGCTCCATCAAAATCGATGAGAATATTACGGAATCATAAGATTGTTACATAGGGACGGACGAACAAGATGAAACCATAGAGGTACCTCTTTTACTTTTGGCTACGCAACTATAAAAATATCGCTGATCTATTAATGCATATACAATTTTCGACATCGGTAATCTGTAATATGTTCCATATACGCTAAACTCATACTATCATATCCATATTATATTTATTATCGATATTGACTTTTAATGATTAGCCTTATTTTATCAAAATCAAAAATTAATCTAAATTCTTATTCACAATCGGAACGTAGAATAAATTAGATAGAATTAATGTTTCTAAATAAAAACCATTGTTCCTGTTATTGATAACATATAAATTATTCTAAACTGATATATGTTTATTTATAGTTATAAAATGACTATTTTATTTTGAAAATATAAAGCAATTAGTTAAATAGGTTTGTACCTGTTATACATATGTTTTGAAATCTATTTAATGTATATTTTTGAAAACAAACAATCTAAACAAATATAAAGACAAAGCTGACGATATAATTAACGGTTTATTATAAAAAACAATGGAAAATAATAAAAGTTTTGAAACTCTACACCTTTTACTCAATACCTAAAGATATATAAAATCATCTAAAAATGTGATTTGGCTTTAATTGAAATAGGAATATTCCGTTGATTGACAAATATTTATACTACTTATATAGAGGTTTTAATTTTGTTTAGAGCCCTACGAAAATTTGAATATATCTAACTACATGTGTTTTTGTACCATTATGTCGGTCAGTTCTCTGCGTGCACGATCGTTAATTTTGAACGATGACTTCTGACGCACTGACAATTGACCGAGTATTTTATGTGATACATTAAAATTGATGTGTTTAGATTCGAGTGTGAACACACGGACGTACCTCAGCGAGCGCGCGCCGCGCCGTCCCCGCTACGCCGCGGGTCCGGTCCGCTACGACCCGCTACGAGCGTACTACGGCCCGCTACGGTTTTTAAGCCGGCACCGTACACTAAACTTTCTTCGACGGATAACCACTTCCGAGTGATGAACGAGTATATTATGTAAATTCAGAAATTTGTTCTGAAACACTAATATTACTCACAAAAATGTCACAAATCACGCCATACCAATAACGTATTTTTACAATTTTATTCGAAGCACAGACGTCTTTAAGTATGTTCTCCGTTCGAAATGCATCAGCGAGTGCAATTCGTGTTGTCTGAAAGTCACCAATAAGCCCAATGAAGCCGTGATCCCGCTGGCGGGCTCCAGCACCAACCTAAATAGACTCTGATCATCTAAATTGACTTCAATTAAATAACAACCGAAATTGTTGAAATGCGCCATTACTCCCTCGCCGTTAATCTGAGCGCCGATAGTCGGGGCGAATGTTTTTATTAATAATCCCCCAGTAACGGTTAATTAATAATTAAGCGATGGGGCCGTCGATCGCGCATCAGTGCGGCCGCGGCCCGCGAGCCGGCGCCTCGCGCCCGGCGGCCTGTGCTTTGGAGTGTACATCGACGACAGCTAAAACTGTAAGCTTGATTCGGTTCGAGCGATGTGATTTTGCGGTCACCTACGATTCCCACGGCTATAAATCATGACTCCGACATATGAGCGGTGACGATATGGATTTACAATGAAACGCCATGCTCTTTCAAAATAATGATGTGGGCGTCGAGCCCTTCGGTCCTGTCGAAACAAACAGATCTCGACCGAGACGGTGGGAATCCCGCATGAGGTGCACGCGGCCGGCGCCCGCCCGAGCCGCCGCCGCAGCCGCCGCGGGGGAGTGGCCGTGCCGCGCGGCCATTGGCGCGGCTCGTCCCGACCGCGCGCGGCGTAAGCGCCCCTTCATACCGACTCATTGTGTGCCTTCCGTCGATGGAGTACAGACACAAATAATTAGGCACTCAGAAGTAGCGCCGACCCGGAGGTTCCGTACGATTGGGCACCGACTAGCCTGCACAGCGGTATTATGATAATATAAATTGACCAACCGCGGAGCAAATTCGGTTAGTTCGTTAAAGTTGATTAAAGCCATTTCGTCGGGGACGCGACGGTACTGACGGCGCGCGGCCGGCGATCCCGAGTCCTCGGCTAAATGAAGGCAAATTGTTTAATATCGAAGTTAATAAATCGGTGGTGAGGGCGCGTGCGGGTTCGGCGGCTCGGGGCCTGGGCGACAGCGGCGGCGCGACGGAGCCGAGCGACGCGGGCGAGGTAGCGGGCGCGCACCAGCCCGCCGCCGACACCTACATGTACGTGTGCGGCGAGGGCGCGCCCGGCCCGCGCTTCGAATGCTTCGAGGCGGGCGCCGGCAGCGGCGTCGGCGCCATGGAGCACTTCGAAGATCATATGTTCCAAGAGTTCGGAAAGGAGCGGCACGTGCAAGTGGTGGTGGGCGCGGGCGGTGAGCTCCAATACCGTGATGAGCTGCCCGCTTACGGCGAAGCGCATCCGCACACGCCGCCCAAGCGCAAGGATGAACCGATCCTTTTGCAGTCCGTGGAGTCGGCGCCCGCTTCCGTGCCGCCGCCACCGCCGCCGCCTGCGCCCTCTAAGAAGAGCGACAAGAAGAAAAACGATAACAATGGCATAAAGAAGAAAAAAACCAGGTACCAACACTTAGTTTAGTTAATAATGTCAAAATATTTCCAGAAACAGTATAGAAAATTTTTTAGATCAAGCAGAATATAACTAATATATCTAAATATTTGCAATGGGGTGAAAGTGTGTAGAAAACGCAAACCATAGCGGCCTATGACACGTTCCAACAGTTACAGACAACCTGTTGTTGTTCTTCGAAAGCATGTCATTCAGTTATATACGTTCGAATTTCTGCATCCAATTGTTGCCAGCGATCTTACGTGCATCCTCGCGTTATAGATAGGAACTCATCTCCACTAGGTTTCTTCAAACACAGTATCCACTTCAAAACTAAGTTGATTACTCACAACACTGTCGGTTTTGATTTCTTAATATACACGAAGGCTTCAGCCACTTCAGTTTCCTGGCGTGCCAGGTTAAGACAATTATACTTTAATAGTTTGGATTCTCGCAAATTTCGTTAACAAATTTTACCTGTTCGTCAGAGAATTTCTAATTGGGTGCTCTTTCCTTTAACCCCAGTTTCATTATAATTTATATGGATACGACATAGCTACAGCTAAAAATGTTTGTTTTGTTTGTTGGTTTTTTGTTAAAGAAAACGCAAATTTCTGGTACAACTTATTCAACATCTATGCTACTATATAAATCTGTAGCGTTTGTCTGTTCATACAATCATTTTGTTAAATTTTGTAATCAATATTCTTTTTGTGACCCCCTTGCTCCAATCTTGCCATTTTTTAAATTCATGTCTATCTGTTTCACTCTCTGTCTGTATGTTTTTTTTATAACTGAAGAACGGTTGAATCAAGCTTGACGTAAATTAATATGTAACAAGAACATGTATCTAATTGCACAAATGATCAAAGAATGAATTTATGTTATCAAATCCTGTTATAGGTTCTCATTTTTTCTTGAGAGCCCTATTACAAATATTTAGGTACGTTCGAACTGCAATTTTTGTTCTTTGAAAATATGAGAGTAGGTATATATTAATTTATACCAAAATGTTATTTTTTTATCTTCCGATCTTCATAAACAACATTTTATTACAATTACAATAGATCTATTTCATCAGTCTATTTTCATACATAATTTTCATCTCTATAGTTACTATTGTTTTTTACCACACCATTACTACATCATTATTTCTTTATGTTTATCTTTTAAGGACATTCGGTGTAGTGTGAATAGGGATCTTTACTACATTGATTCTTCCGATCTCTTCTGTTATATTTGAAGAGTTTTGTTTTGCGTGTTGTTTTTTCTGTTGCCTTGTTTCTTCTGCTATACCCAACTTTTGCTATTTCTAGGAACCGGTGCTCCATTATGAATAACTAATAGCATTTGTAGGGATATAACTTTGCAAAGTTTTCATCATGTTTAGCGTCACTTGTAAACAAACAACGTACACAAATTAACTGATTAATTTGATGAGGTCCCTCTCTTCTATAAATAAGTATATGATTGTATTTAAATCACGCATTACATTCGTCTTATTTACATTTATTGTCACACTTCTGTGTACTCGGACTGTACAAGTCAATGGTACATGAGCAATCGGACTTGGCTCGGCGTTAGTCGAGTTTGCAGTTGGGAAATTATAATTTTCAAGGTATAATATTGCTTATTTAGATACGCAATATAACCCAATGTGATTACAAAATTTATCTACATATTTAATCTATATACGAATACCGTCCGTAGTTTGTCTTGTAGTGCCATTTGTCGTTGAGAACTAATGACGTAACAACATGTAATTACTTCAAAATGCTACGAAATAGCGCCAAATAAAGTAATGTTTAAAGATATATTATTCCAGAGAAGAAACCTTGATATACATACATAGATAAACTTGAAACGCAAAACTTTATCAAAATATTAATTTATATCAAAAACGTTAGACTCGTTTCTTACACATTTACATGTGATCTTATATATATACAAGAATTGGTCACCTTAAGTAATAAGATTACTCGATATAATGCCCTATTTGTCGTCGGATTTAAATGACACTTCCTATATATATAAGGCGAGAGAATCAACTGACAGCCGTGGACATTAAACAATCGTTTCATGTTTTAGATTTTATTTTTGTCGCCAGAGTTATTAAATATTCAATGCATATTTTCCAAACATTGAATTCGTTACCGATGCGCTAGTCCATAACGCTATGCCATTTTGGAATATTTCTTACGGGGTCCTTAACGTACCTATCTAGCTAAGATATCAATGGTTATGAAGTGATTAGATGCAATGCAGCCGCGTCAATTGTGCTTCGAGTTGTTATAATAAATTGGGAACCCCCATAGTACGGCACGAGCCGTACCGTTTACAGTAATTTATTCACACTCACCCTCCCCATTAAACGGCGCAGGTCGCTCAGGGTGCATAGTTATGCAACTACATATGGTACACGATATGGTCAACACGCGAAAATAATAAAGGAGGGTCACTAAACGTGAGCCCTCTGCAGGAATTCGTTCTACTCTTCATTAGCTGTGGTCTCAATATAATGAATACGATGATGTTTGAAATTTTATGCATCCATTTTAATTTTGTTATTAGTGTTTTTAATATTAATTTGTAATTTTTTTCAACATTAAAATTTCTAAAAGGAACGGTAAAAATATTCCTAGTTTTCTGACACGTACCATAAGATATAATTTGATGTACAATATATATATATATATATAATATATATATCTTTATACCTATATATAATTCTTCTGTACGTGTGTTGACAGTGAACTCATCCTAAATGACTGGATTCATTTTTTTCCTAAATGGAAAAATTTATGATTTTTTGTGTATGTTTAAGTGGATTCGAGGATGGTTTAGATTCATAAATGGACCTGATAGATGGCGCCGTTGTCGGTATGTCAAACGGCTGGACCGATTGGGATGAAATTTTCTATATATATTCCAATGGGTCCCTGGATGATTTCAAAACACAATTGGACCCGGTAGGTGGCGCTGCTGTCGGCATATCGCTTAAAGCTTTTCCGGGCACGACGTCTGCCGGGACAGCTATATATATGTCGTGTGTATGTGATGTCTAGAATTATTAGAATATTCAACAGTCATCCCATAATAGCAATTTGGTTTTGCTAACTTCCTAGTATCATAGCGTTTCCGAATATTTATTTTAGAATTTTCGGATCTTATATCTATATAAATAAGAGTAATTACGTTCCAAGATTACATTCCATATTTAATGCTATCACCATGCTTTATGGCAACATTAGATTTCCTTTTTCATCTCTTTTAGTAGTACGTACTAGATAGGTATATAACATAATAGTTTATTGGGCTGTGCAACTATGCTCCGTTTTATAGGAATTGCTCTGAAAAATCTATCAATTAATAAAGCACACCGAACTTTTTCATTGTGATTCTTTTTTCATCGCTTTTCATTTTTTCATCCTTACATGTTCCCTTTGGTTCAGGTACCCAGCTCAGTTTATAGAATCGCCAATAGTGTCGACCTATATAATATATTCAGATCTATCTATTCTCTTGATTTATTAGTAGTATTATGATTTATACCTTTTAAGGTTTTGTTTTCATTTTTCCTTTTAAGAACATCGTGAAGAATATATTTAAAAGGTTTTAAACCTTAGTAAGGGTAGAAAGTGAGGGATTACCAACGAGGGAGCAATTTGCGGTCCGAGTCGCAAGAGGTCTTCTCTCTCTCGTCTTTGACCACACGAGTTGGAAATCACATTTTCCGAATTATACATAGTGTATAATTCAAAAGTAGTAAAATATATATAAACGACTTTATAAATTGAATTTTATTTTGAAATAACTACATTTATTTGCGCTATATCCTCGTGACTGCATTGCATTACATAATTTTGTTAAGTTAAAATTTAAAGTATTTTATTTTTTAGGTTATAATATGTAATAACATTTAGAGAATTTACAGTTTTTTGAAATCACTCCTTTCTTATTATTTATTTTTTACCAAAGCTTACCTTTTCTTATCTAGTATATTTGAATAAAATACGCTGCGATCGATGTACAGGCAGATACAAGAGTGCTTCTATGAGGGTGACGTATTTTCATCGGGTGTACGGAACCCTAAAAATTATTAAAAATTCATGTTTTATATAATCAGCTCAATATTTTCACCTTCAAGTACGAAACTACATTGATATTTTCTTTAGTTTAAATTTTGAAAAAGATGAAGCACTTCTGCCGAAGAATCCATCGATATAGTTAACTGTCGTCGGTTTCCTGATATGACCGGTAGGCGGGGCCCGCACGCCGAACAAGCGTGATCGTAAAACGCGCGGTGTCGCTTTTGGTGCTTCGAGATTAATTACCCGTATAGCGGCGGGCGGTCAATTGCCTTATCGCCGCATCTCGGCGCGCCGGCGCCGCCGCCCGCCCCGCGCCTGCGCGCGACACGACCGACAACTATGACTTTATTGTTGAGAAATATTTATTTCGTACAATGTTTTTGACCATCAAAAAACGCATTGATTTATTTATAGTGTGGCACACCGAGACAGAACTGTTTTAGAAACGATTTCGGTTTTGTATTCGTATGTCTGTCGAATGATTTTCTTCAAAATCTATTCATAAAGAAAATTGAAATTAAGCAGAGAGATAAGAAACAGTAGTCCAAACGCAGTCGTAAATTATATAAATGCTTTATTTTGTTCCGTGGTAAGTAATTCAAATGATAAATAAATAGATCAAATGGTAAACGGATAAAAACTATATTTGACCCATACGAGAGCTGAATCAAATAAAGCTTACAAAAGCATGGTTTAAAATCGTTCATAATATAGGATTTGCATAGATTTTCATTAACGTTCAATATAAAAAGGACACTAAAATTTACTGTTGCCAATTCTAAGCCTAAATCACTTAATAACATTGAAAAAACAATTTAAGAAATACCTCACGAGGCGCAAGCTAATAAAAATATTTAATAATAATTATACCTACCTATGGTAAAATTTTGGTATTTTTAGGTAAATTAGAAGTATAAACGGTTGATAACTATAATACGGAAATCATTACTACTGGAAGGTTTTGTAACAGTGTAACATTGAAATTGTCTATTAATATATTTCTGAATAAAATATTTTCTATTAAATAATAAAACGCTTTCAAATTGTCTAAGTTCAGGTTATACTTACATAAGTCATATGCCAAAAGGACACATTTTTTTCTAATACATATTTTTATTTCTTAAGCTATTATTTTTAGTTTTATCGGTGGTGATTATTAGCCACCCCATTAAATTAACACTCTCCAAAAATTACGCAAACAGAAAACACCAACTATTAATAATGAGATTCCGACAGTGTATCTAAAAGTCAATTGACAGACAATTAGAGGCGCGCACGCAATAGGGGTGAATTTCGTTTCACGCTCAATCAATTTCAGCGCGTGCACGCGTGACCATATTGCGTTGGGCGTCAGATGGCCCGGCGTGCGCATCACGACAGACTCCCGTAAACATAGTTATTGCCGTTTCAAATACAAGTTTCTGAATACTGACGTCTGAACCGTCACCAGGACAACGTTCACGGCGTACCAGCTGGAGGAGTTGGAGCGGGCGTTCGAGCGCGCGCCCTACCCCGACGTGTTCGCGCGCGAGGAGCTCGCACTCAAGCTCAATCTTTCTGAATCCAGAGTTCAGGTAATTCTCAAGTTGTTCGTTTAATCTATATCGTCATATATATAATTATGAAACTGGAACAAAATCATGCCTGTACATGTAATATGATATACTTATAATTTAGAAGTCAAAAGTGTTGAAGTTTGAACATATATAAAAACTGCAAGAGTGTTTGATTTTCAGAACCCACGACCGATTGTGTGTATACCAATCCATTCAATAGTCCTCTGTGGGGTGCATTATACAATAATTACTGAACGAATTGCGATTAACATTATTTAACATCTTGGGATCCAGAGTAATATTAAAGCCTTTTTTTATAACGTTGTCTTTAATTTAAAAAAAAAGCTATACATATACCGTTCGCCTCTGTATTAAATTCAATTTATAGAAATATAGAATTTATGTGTATACATTCATTTTATTTATTTATTTACACATTTACGCCACGCCTATTTCCCAGAAAGGAATGTTTTTCTTTTCAGATGGCAAAACCATTTCAACATACATTTTTCTCCTCTAGTCACTCTAGGTACATCTTCTTTCAAACTACACCATTATTTGACATCAATATTCCAATATGTACTTTTTAATAACATTTCACACATATCGGAATCACTTCTCTACCACAATGATTTACAATCATGTTTGTCAAATTCAAATTAAATCTTTATTTTATAAGTTATAAAATAACACTTGAAATACGTCATATAATATTTTTTTGGGAATTTACACATTACCGTCCATTCGGAAGGCAGTTTTCCCTCAAGAAGGATGAGGAAGAAACTTAAGGGTGATTCTTTTTATAAATATTCGGAAATAGTGTAATACCCTTTTATACTGAGTGATTGTTTAATGGCACTTTTAAATTTATATAGGGATAAATCTTCCATTATCTACATTTCCACAGGAAACCTATTGAACATGCGCACACAGAGTCCTATAAATGAATTTGTGACTGCATAGTCGTCTAACGTATAAACACAGTTATTTTTTATCCCTGGTACTGATTTTATGTCGGTCACTATTTCTTTTAAACATTTTTATATTTTCTACATGTAAAAATTTTCATATATAACTGAAAAATTGTTCTGCTTCACTCAAATTTCGCTGGCATACGTAAGGGTAAGAACTCCTACTCCATTCCAATTATTGTGGATAGTTCAATGCTTTTGTCTCGAAACACTTACTATTCATAAACAACAAGAGTCCATTTACTTTATTTCCCGCCTTTATTATCTTTTTAATTTTTCTATCACGTTTACTATCATTTATAAACAATTTAAAAGTATAGATAGATTCTTTCACTTATGCAACTTTCTCACCTCCTATATATTTTTGCTTCGTCCAAACACCAAGAACTTAATCTTGCTGACATTTACTTTCTTTACCTTTTTTTAACTTTTCACTATGAAAATTGAATTTTTTTTATAAAATTGGAAAGTTACTGTTTTCACATCAATTTCCGAAAATTGAGCTTTCAAAAATGTCAAAGTCTTCAGAAAAATATTTAATAGCTATAACTCTTAAACTCTTCTATCAATCGACACCAATGTCTATTGCATTGATTGCCTCAAAATGCATAAAAATCAATTGATTTTTTAAATAATTTGTAAATTGTTTCATCGATAGATTCAAAAATCTTTTCAGCTGTTCTCCTTAATAACAAAGATGATCGTTATTAAATTCATGAAAATTGGTTCATTTATTCAAGACATATTGTTTGAGAAATAATTTTTAACTTTTGTTTCTTTAGAATGTTTTTACACTCCTATACCGATAAATTCTAAATTTTAACGTGTTTTTTTTCAAGAAACAAGGTCGATAATCGTAAATTGCATCAAAACGGATTGGTTCGTTGAAGAGATATGGGCAACGAAAAATTCTAAAAAAAGGGTTTTCTCAAAAATCTTTGTTTTTCGAATATATTTGTTACTTGTTCATCGTTTTTTATTTAAAAAGCTTCATCGAATACCATACAGCAGCTCAAAATCAAAAACGTGTTCCAAGGATATTATAGTTCAAAAATAAAAAAGGGGTTTTTTAATACCTACATACATGTTTTTTAATTATAAGAATTCAAAACATATTAGAACTATATTTCTTAGCTCGGTGAACTTGAACCAATAAAATTGATTTTTTAAGCATGATGAGCTTAATAATTTACTATTCCTTTATTTTTAACACTTTTGAACTCAACAGTAGCAAGAAGATTCAGGGATGACCTGAAGGGTCAACTATATCTCAAATTTTGAGCTCAAAAATTTAAGAAGTACAAAAACACATCAATATATATCATAGCGGAAAGTTTCAGGGATAGCCTGCACGGTCAATCCTTTTTTCAGATTTTTTTTAACAGAACCATTATTTTAATTACCTATTTATTTGGTCTTTGGCGTATCGGAGGCATTTGAATGATAGTTCATCCGTTTTTAGTTGACATTCAAATTATAGTGTAGAATAAATTTAAAAACGGGTTTATCTAGCAATAAAAACATTTTGAGAATGCAAAATGCGGTAACACTTTAAAATTAGATAGGTATTTAAAACATCGGGTCGGGTTTGTCTCAAAGCAAGGGCGGATCCAGCCTTCGAGTCCACGGGTCACGTATGAGGTTCAGCCAGGATTGGCTTTAATTCGATTACAGTAGTGAGACAAGGATGCAGCTCAGAGAGGCGTCATGACTCCCATGACTCCCGTGGATCCGCCACTGTCTTCAATCATGTATTTGTAGTGCAGAAAAAATTAACACTGTGGTAGAGCCATGCCAACTTGGCTGTATTACAAAAATGGGCAAGTCGACAGGTCGACCGGTGAAATACCACAATAAGGACGTGAAGTAGCAGCTTCCGTTGTTTCGTTTTGTCCAGTGAGTGAGAGTTTCGGTGGTTCACTCCCTCTACCCTTTCCATCAACCCGATCCCTCAGCACTAGATATCCTATTCTCTCTCAAGGGGCCGGCAACTTACTGGTAACTCCTTTGACGTTGCGAATGTCTATGGGTGGCAGTGACCGTCTACTCTCTGATGGCTCACCTGCTCGTTTGCCCCTTGATTACGTTATAAAAAAATATTAATATAAAAATATGTATAATTGCAAGTAGAATTCACTTTCAGAAGGTTCCGTAGCCTACATTTCTTTGTAGTGTTACCCCTTCTGCTCCGCTTTCTATTAGTTGTTAACATTTTTTTACACCTTATTGAGAGCTATCAAATATTGTCGTTCTCCAATACCTAGCTTACACCTAAAATTGCAAGTTTTCATGTACGGTTTTACGGTTCCTTAACTCCGTTTGCCTAAGGACCCCTGCATAAACTAAAATGGCATTTAGTTTTACAAGTACTTACCTACTTCGAAACTCCTCAGACAGCTTATATTGATGTGTTTTTGAAACATTTTTGAACATTATTAAATTTTATTTTACAAACAAAACATTTAAGCTGTTGCGCTCTTGGAGTGACTTTTAAAAATGTGTGCAAACTTTCTCAAGTACGTATCTGTGCTTGTCGATTTGTAAGCAAAACGATCGGATATCGACACGCGCAGACATTGGACACTTAAATGAACTTTTATAATAATAAAGTACGATATCATATTTCTTTTTAAATTAGGAACTTCTAAAGAATTATTTCTGCTTGAATTTCTAGGTTTGGTTCCAAAACAGAAGAGCTAAATGGCGTAAACGTGAACCTCCTCGCAAAACGGGCTATATCGGGTCTAGTTCGCCCAGCTCGAGTACACTCGGTGGCGGCTTCTCGGCCATAGGCGGTAATCTTCCAGCGTTTCCGCAGAACGGCCTCCCGCCGGCGGCAGATTCCTGGTCGTACCAACACGGCTACGAGTTGTCGTCGCACCATCTGCTGTCGCCGGGCGGCGGGGTGGGCGGTGGCGTCGGCGGCGCGTACCCCGGGTTCGGCGCGCAGCCAGCCTATTCGTACACGAGCGTATTGAACGGACACGACGGACAGGTGTTCGGGCGGCACTCGTACGAGTACAGCGAGGGCAGTCCGCCACTGACGCGGGACTACCCGCTGCTGGCGTCGCATTCGCCGCAGCTCGATTCGCACGAGGACAAGTTGGAGTACCGAGCGCCGGCGTCGGCTGCGGCGCACGACCACGACCACGAAGATAAATTTGCAGCGTGCGCGATGCACGACGACCAGCCGCGCTACGATCACTACGAGGCGGAGCGGCGTGGCGAGCCGCTGCTCATCAAGATGGAGCCGGGCCCGCCCGCGCACCAGCCGCACGCCGCCCATCAGCAACATTCCACTGGACAATCCTATACGACGTTGCCCCCTTTTTTGAATTGAAATACTCCTTTTCGAAATTCTCCTAGGTCGGTAGAGCAATTTCGAAAGGGAGTATTGTGTATATCTACTCGTTCGGTTGAACGTTACGAAAACACAATTTTCCTTCTAAACTGAAATAACCGCACCGCGACATACATTCTATAAGTATATACTAATAATTATTTAATAAGTCTTAGAATTTATTAGCAATGTAGTTCTTTTGTCGCAAGTAAAACATGTTAAGTGTAGATTTTATGCATTCATAGAAAGTTATGGACAACAAATCCTGTCGTCTTCTAAGGTGCTCCAATTTCATTAATTATTTAGAGCTATAGATATATGGTGACTCGGCTTTTTGTGCATTCCTTGTGCCTTAGTATATTAACGTACTTCTAGTTAATGACGTAGTTTAAGGGATACGTGAACCGTTACGTACGTTTTAATTACTATAAAGTTAAATAATTTATATGACCAATTATCTCGCACAGGTTTGGAAGTAATTTTTTAATCAATATTATGTTTTATTTTCTCTTTGCTTTTAACATTTATTACAATACAAATCGAAATGTATGTTAGTATTGAACGGTAGTAATGTAAAATAATTAAACTTAGGTAACTATCGATACAGAAATCTCGGGGCATTTTACAACAAATTGTTACAGAGCAGAAATCAAATAACGTCAGCAGTGATAGATAAAGAAAAATGTTTACATTTTAGATTTCAAGAAGACGTTATTTTGGCACTTAGTACTTTATATGGTGAGGCGATATTCATTAAAATACTTTTTGAACAAAGAAAACCTGTAGTCGTTTTATTAAATTTTGTTCAACATATGTTTTTATATCTTGTCAGTAATGGATGATTTAACAATATGATAATGGTAATGATTTTAAATTTAGTGTTTTGGATTTCATAGGCAAAATTTATAGCTTTATCTCATGTATATATTTACGAAGAATTGTGAATAGATCGTGCCAATTATAGTTTTAAGTAGATGACAAAATTTTATCATTGGCTATAAAAAAAGATTAAATAAGTAGAAATAAAATTATGAATAACATGGAGCGAAATCATGATAAAGCATATACAATCAATATTTGCCTCAAACTATTAACTAAGTGATCTCGATATTGCAATTATATCTGAAATTTATTGTATTTATAATTATTATTAAAACCTTGATGAGTGCAGTTAAAAATCATCCGTAATTATATCTGCATTAGTATTACTTTTATTATAATATTCTTTATTATAGTAATACGCTCTTTATATAGAAATATTTTTTTTATGGTGTGAATAACGAATTTGAAGGTAAGATTTTTTTTGCAGAACAATCAGTACATTATTTACTACTAGAATTATGGAAGATAAATTAAATGAAAAATAAAAATAATAAAAAATCATCTTAATAAACATTGCATAAAATAGCATATTCTCAAAATTAATACAATGCTTGTGTGCAACGAATTGTAATTATTTTAAATTAGATATTAGTTTATGGATGAATTGCCAAAGAAAAATAAAGGTTGCCAAAAGCAATATTTTTGTAAGTGTATTATTAGTTGTAAGAATACATTTAGAATTACAAAGAAAAATAAAAGTCAATGTTTAGTATAGTCTTTTACTTCCTAAATTTAAATCCTTTATTTTAATTTAAGGAGATTGTCTTAAACGCTAATTTGGTGGTTAACTTTTTGTGGTTCATTCTTCCCCCAAATTCCATCACCAGTGAAGTGATGTTTTCTCTCAATGTGATATAGTATCAGGCTTAATATTTGTTCATCAGTTAGATGCCCATAATTTAAATTGTCAGAACTGGAGCCTATATGTGATTCACTATACTTGCTAGTGTCGCTTCTGTTCCGAATTTGCATGATGTGTTCTAAATAACATAATATTTCTGATACAGGATAAAGTAATATGTGACAGTTATTTAATATGACATCATTTTTAAAATATTTTTGGAGTTGAATTATATTTTCATGAATTACATTCAATGAAATGTGTAACCAATATTGGTGTCTCTTCAGTTGTTTCCTTATATGTGAAATAATTTCAGGTTCTCTGGTTTTCAGCCTAGCTCTAAGATTAAGTGATAGTTCTCTTGCATTTACATTGGATGTGTCAGTTTTCTCAGGTACATGGTTCATCAAGTTAAGTGAATAACAGATTAATGTGGCCATATCGCGGCTGCAGGCTCTATTTCCAAAACTGTTAATGTAACTATTAAACGTTTTATTGGATGCCACTAAATGGTTTAAGCTGTAGCACTGTTTAGCAGAATCCTGTATTTTTTGTAATCGTTTCATCATTTTTGTTTTATGTACTACCATCCACAGCATCTGAAAATTAAAATAATAAAGTTTTAGTCTTCGAATAATATAAAATGTAAAAGATGCGTCTGTGCGCTGAAAATATTTTAAAATACACAGATGTTTTAGGAATTAATTTAATCAATCGTTTCTCAAGTTTCAATTTTTTTCTATTAAATTTTTTGTTTGTTAAAGCATTCCGCAAAAACTACTGGACTAAATTAGGTGAAACTATTTTATTTAATAGGCCTCATTTACATAATTATATCAACATTACCCTCCTATTAATCCATTTCCTACAACAAAATAATGAAGCTAGAAGCTATTCATATTTGCCTATACAATCTTTGGTGTCTATCTATTAGTGTCATTTCAAATAGTTTATGTATCAGTTATGATTCAAATATTGATTCACATTTCTGTGAAAATCAAAAAAATCGGAAAAAGAGGTATCTATTATGGAATAGCCAAATCATAACACTATGCCAAATATTGAATATTCTCTTCCATTATAAAGGATTTTTATTACTGAGATATTTAGGAAAAAGACTAGAAAAAATTCATTTTTATTTTTTTTCTACATATTAAGAATAATATGATTAGAATATCAGATTATTTTTTACTAAGAACAGTATATGATTAATTTAATTCAAAAATAATGGAAAAACCGCACAATCTTTTGTCTTTGTCTGAAAGCTTGATGACTGCCTTTTTTAGAAATTTGTTAAGTGAAAATGTTTTTAAAGCCTTTTGATAAGCTGATAAAAACATTCATTGGTGTTGAAGTAAAGACATAACTAATAATATTATTCCATTATATGCTATAACAGTAGTTATATTTTCTCTATAAGTAAAAAATAACTGATTTGAATCTAAAGTGATATTTGTGCTACAGTTTTTCTTTATAAGGTTGTTATAAGCAGTTTCCACTGAACTTAATCTTACCCTTTGATTAGTTGACAATAACTGGTATTCCTTTAAAGTGGTAAGCTCGCTAAGCCTTTCCCTTACTGTTTTTGGACACATACAATACACTCTTAAATATTTTTTTTGAAATGCATCAGATATTCCAAATTCCTGCAAATAATACGAGAAATTAAACATTATTTTATACGAAAAGGTAAATTAGAAACATATAATAGCAATTCAGAAATTAGACATTAAATTACCTTCATAATATCTTTGATTTCTGTAATAGCATCATAATTATTTTTTAATATTGCTGGTTCTAATCTAATTGCTTCTCTTATATCCAATCCAGCTATTTGCTCAATATTTCCAACTATCATTTTAGTTTTAACTGGATCAGATGAAATAATGAAGCCATTCCTTTTGATAATTTCAAGACTCATTTCCATTTCATTTTCAGCATAATCTATAGCTTCCTGTATATCTGACATGGGTTTGTGTTTTAATGGTAAGTAGTTACGACAGTACTTAACAAAATCTTCATGTGTAATATTTAGTCTCCATTTTAGATAAGCTTCAAGTACTTTCAATCGTACGGACACTTAAAATAGACATAATTATTTGAAAAAGGCTTTCACTTTATTTTTAAATCAAAAATAAAACTCTTGGATTCAATCATAAAGTTTTGAAGTTAATAAAACATGATTTTGGCCAATATTTGTTGTTTTTAAAATTGTTTAACTAATCAAATAAAATATAAAATAGAATAGTGCATATTTTATGCCATTACAATGCTTTCGTGATTAACTTCACAGTGGTAGAGCTTCATGCTTTGTGCTGTAACAATTGTAACATACAACTTTTCAATTACTCTTAAGCTTATTAGCAAAGACCTAAAACCTAAGAGTACTTTTATAGTTATTGTAAAGAAGAATGTCAGTTTTGCCCTAGTACCACCCAGTATCAATTTTATTACCATAATATTTTATCAATCAAAACATAACTATTTGCAGTGTTTGACAGAACATCGTAGTTTCGAATAATTTTTGAAGAATTGAATGAAAATGCTGAGTGTCCAGTAATTATGAAATTGGGGTATTGGTTAATAGTAGTGTTGACCTTCTTTGTTATTACCTTCAGTAGCAAACAAAGTACAAAAGTTTCTAAAAATATAAAAAAAGTGATGAATGTTCTTATGTACATGTGTGAAAAGTTATACTTCTTTGGCATAGTATATAAATTGTTTTTGATTGCATGCAAATAATTAATTTTAATAAAATAATAAAAGGACTGGAGTGGGATAGTCAATCTGGTTGCCAAACTTTAATATATATTTAAGAAATAAATATTCCGCTTGTTTATATTCAGAATAATGATATGGGTAGTATTGTCTATATTTTGATAAATGGCAACTCCTCCAGCTCAAACTTTGACACTTCAGTTATTAAAGGTCTGAAGTTGCTCCTTAAGTAGTTTTCATTTCACCCTGATAAAAATTCACTCTAATCATTTTTTCATAATACTCCAAAAGAAATATAACTTCAAAAAAACTGAACAAACACTAACTGCAATATATCTCTAATACATTGGTATAAAGTAAAACAAAAGAAATATATGTATACACGACAAACAGGAAATTATGATGTTTATAATAAATATACTTTTTTTATTCATTTTAATCCTTTCTAATGGAATTTAGGTTTTTAACAAGTTTTTCCAATTTAACTAAATAATTATTAATAAAGTAGGTAGTAGGTATAAATAAGCCATATTTTTTTAAAGATTTTTATTATACCTAGAAGTACTATTTCTAAGACCTACACTTAAAAGTACTAACATTAACTTTGTGTATCACAGTCTTGGGAACTAAGATAGAAAATGTAACTAATCACAATATTAGGAACTTAGAAAAACAGATGAGATCAAACATCGACTTTATGACATTCTACAAAAGTTTTTTTAACATTTACACAGAATAATATGTTGCAGTGAGAACATTTACTGTAAGGTTTTGATTGAATTTTCTCGAGGCTACAAACCTCACACCTTGCTCTCTTTTCTGTAAATGTAGGCCAATATATACCTCTGTTACCCAAACATACATCGTTCAAAAGTAGAAAAATTGGATTCACACCTCTTGAAGGAACAGGTGTTGAAGCATTATATGTGGAACTTTCTTTCATTACCAGCATTTTTCATTGTCATCAAGCCTTGAGTAACAGAATGACGAAAGTCCTTGACAGAAGTTTTCTCAAATAAAAGTCCATATACAACAAAAGCATTGACAAATGCTACGTCCAGTAGGCCACCATTTTGGAGATTTGCGACCTATATAGTAAAGGGCTCTCAGACGATCAGCTGTGTCTATGCCTCCCATGTAGGTGTTGTAGTCTTTGATGACCATTGTGCATATTACTGTAGATTTCAATCCATTTTTTTCTTTTCAACACACAGTTGCCTCCTCACTTTTAAGAAAATTGGAAAGTAAATCTACTAATTTCCAGTATCCAATGCTCAAGTTTCAAAATTGGTAGTCACTATCTCCTCTTTTCATTTTAGAATAAGCGAGCATATTTGCAGGCAAACCGTTTCTATTATTTCTGATTGTCCCACATGCATAGGTACTTTCTGTTTTTAGCTTTTCAAATAAAGCAACAGACGAAAAATTATTGAACTAAAATAATCTTTCCTTTACCCCACTCCTGCTCCATCGTTCTAAAAGTACTCTCTCTCCCAAGCTACAGTCTGAAAATTTTGAACTTATTTCTTTATCTTCACCTTGGTAAATTTGAAATTTCTTTATATAGCTTTTCTGGTCAGCCAAGCACTACAGCTTGTAGCCTCTTTTGATAGGTTTCATAGGTAGGATATTGCTTTAGTAAAGACCTACCTGGGAACTTTATTATTGATTCATTTACACTCATTTCACGAGTGCCACGATAGCAATCCTGAATTTTTTTATTGAGTGCATCTGCTATAGGTCTGATTTTATATAATTTGTCTTTATAATTAGGTGGCATTTGAGCGTTATCATTGCAATGAAGATGTGATAAAATCATAGCAAATCTGTCACTTGTCATGGTACTGCATATAAGTGGATTGTTTAGATTTGGGGCCGAAGAATAATGATCCACCCAAGAGGGAAAGTGTTGTAGCCCATATAAAAATTCATTTCTAAAATTGCTAGGAGTTCCTCTTCTTTAAGATTTTACCTTTTTGAGTAGCGTTTTGATTGCTTTGGTACAAAATGTTATTTAATATATCATCAATCAGCACTAAAAATATATCGGTTGGATTAGTACAGTGAGTGCAATATTCCTCAACGACTTCAGTACCCCCATTATATTACGAAAGTTGTGTTTCTAAGTTCCAATTTTTCCACTTATGGTTTGGTTCGATAACCTTTGGTCATATAGGTGTAGGTCTAGGTTTGGATGTACTTGATGAAGTAATATCAATTTGCGCACTGGAGTTAGGAATTGGAGACGCAGATACCTGGTCAACACAACAACCAGATGGCGCATCTTCATTTGTTGGCAATGAAGGAAGTTTGTCCAAAACTCTCTCAATAGCTTCCTCAGAATAATCATCAAAATTCCTCGAAGGGGCTAACCTGAATATCTTTTTCGCCTTCTTCATTAGAGACACCTGCATCAGATAGATCGCCACATTATGGAAGATCCTCTAATAAAATAGCTTCTATAAAAGCATTATTCTTAGAAATATTCTGTGTGCATCTGTAACAACAATCAGTTATAATAAATTAAATTATCGTCTGAATTAGCAAAAAATATTTATAATATCCATCCAAATTTCAACGAACTTTGCAACCGGAAGTCTCTGACGGTACTTACAGAGTACTCATCGGTTTTTGAAAGTTATCAACTAAAATAGTCATGATCAATAATATTATTAATCAGAAATGTATTTTATAACATAAACTTACGAAACAATATAAATAACAATAGCACTTACCTTGGTTATTACATTTTTAAAATTTTCACAAGAAAATCAAACTACTAATGTGCTGTGTGCCCGACAGGTCGTAACTTGCAAATCAATTTAATTAGTCATAACTCACGGCCAACCGAATCGCGTGCGCTCATTGGCTTATGGCACTTGTACTCTTAAGAGTATGAGTAACATTCGGAATCGTTAGGGAGTTTCAATGCAAATGTTTCCATATTCAATGTATTAGGAGAAAAACAAACCAGTACTTACCAATACCGTAAGGAGAGAAAGGGTTAAGGCCACTATAAAGGAATAATCTGTTTATTAACTGTTATTATTTTTCTGGCCAAATTCATGCTTTATAAACCTGGTCCATTAAAATAGGAAATATGCTAGTTACATATAGAGGATTCATCTTCTTTGTGTATTTCTGAAAATTCTTCCACGTGTGGCAATGAAGGAAAATATCCTAATAGTTTCTCTTTCAAAAGTAAGTTATTTGGAATCAGTCCTTCTTTTTTTAACATTGCTATTGTTCTCGACCGCACTAATGTATGATATCTAAAAATAAAAAAAAAATACTTGTTGCTTTACACAATTTTGATATAAGCCCATTTTTTTCCATTCATGAATATCTAAAAGTATTTAATTACTTTATAATATGCTTAGGGGAAATTTTAAAAAATCCACATTCTTTTAATATTTCCCCATAATTGTCCATTGTAATAGGATTCATTGTGAAAATATGAGGGTTCTGACATGCGTCTAGAGGAGTAATGCCAAACTTGGCTATTATTTTGATTGTATTTTTTAGCATAGCTGGACTTAGTGTATCAATATTAGGATGTTTCTTCTTCAATTTTGGTAGGTATTCCAATGAGAGATGTTCACCTATAAATCAAAAGACAAATACAATCATAATTGAAATTGAAATTAAAATTGAAGATACATGTCTTGTATGAATTACCTGTAACGCTATGATACAAATCAAAGAATGGGATAACATGGCATTTTTTTCTCTTTAAATAAAGAGCATAGCATATATTTTTTAAAGGTCGTTTAAGTAATAACAGCTTACAACGTGAAAATTCCATAACGCGACAAAGTTTTCACCATAAAACAAAAGTTACATGTCAATAGAAGTTAAATTTAATAATTGGATATTATACGTTTGACCTCAATTTCGGATTTATACATTTTTCTTATTATCACATAGGAGTGTCTAGATGCAATAAAAATGATATTAGTTCAATTTATGAATATTCTTTCTTCTATGATATGAAGTCCACAAACAAAATTCATTTAGTTCAAAGCTATCAAAATGACATTTCGCAACACGGATGCGGTTGACTATCAAAGTGACACAGGATAAGAAGTTTTTTTTTATCCATTTTCACCTATGGTTAAAGTGATTAATAAATATGTAGCAATAATTACAAAAACTATTATCAAAATAACACTCAGAATTAAATGATTGACAGTTTACGTTGACGTTAACCGTTTTTAATAATAAATAACTATCTACAGATATATTAGTTTTATCTGTAGATAGTTATAAGAATAACTATCTACAGAAATCCCTTTAAATATCGATATTTATGATTTTCAAAACTTATAAGCAAACTTTATCATATACTATTATACTTGTAGTTGTTTTATCCAACTGTAATGCTCTAGTAATTTGCAATTTAGTAATTATTGTTATTTCAATTATTGCCCTGATTTCTATTCACATGTCGGTTCTAATACCGATTTTCATCCTTCCTTCGACATCATTGTTATTTTTCTGATTTCATACATTTTTTTTGTGGATAAAGAAATGCCTGTTTCGTATGCTAACATATACCTAATTTATATATCTACAAAGGATATTGCTAAGTTTTGACAGCGCAGCATTGCACATTTGAAATACATGTTCAGTTTTTTTTATATATTATGAAAAATTAAAAATATTTTTGAGATATTTTTCATTTAACTAAATTAAATAAGGCATTCTCAAATTTTTTCCCCTTGGCATTTGAGGGAGACAAACGAGCGTGGCTTGCATGCCACCAAAAAGTAGATGGTCACAGCCGCTTATATTTATTAACAACTCCAGAGAAGTTACCAGTGCGTGGCTTGCCTCTGATGTAGGAATAGAATGATAAAGACAAGAGTACGGTGATGAATGGGAATGTGGTGATGGAAGAGGGAGTGGAATGACGAAGGGAGGATGGAACTATGAAGGGGAATTAGCGATCAGAACTCTCACTTACTAGACGAAATTTAACAGCAAAACTTGTTACTTTACATCTGTAATCTGTGAGAGTGTGGTATCTTACCAGTCTGGCTGGTCTATTTTCGTATTGCAATCATATTAAAAATAGCGTGGCTGAACCACATCAATTACGAAATTATACTGGACTTATTTTTACGTTTTCTACATTTTGTACATTTGCTTTTCTACATTTTGTAAATGCATATAATAAATGCTGTGGTAAGTCTTTACGTATGTAGATGTGTAGAAAGTCTGAAAATAACACTAACTTTAAAATATGATACCCATGTTTTAAAATGAGTATTACTAAAATTAATTACTTGAAGCGAATATTACGTGTTATTAATATCATGATTAATTAAAAAAAGTATTATTTTTATGAAATTTTAGTGTACTCATACAACAGATTTAATATTTATTATAACCACAAAAGCTTTATAATATTTTGAATTAAAAAATGAAATGAAAAATAAATTATCAAAAGTGTTCATAACTCTAAGTGGATTTACAGAGTATTTAATCAGCATTTGAAATGTTGGAAACAATGTTTCGTCACTTTTGATGCGTAAACGAATAATATTTGTGAGCAAAATAATATTCGTTGATCACAATCCATTCTGCTGTTTCGGAGAGAAGCCAGAATAAATAGACAGACATTTAATTTATGTAAACTTTGTTCGTATTAATATTAGGTTGTTTACTGATTAAGAAATATATTTTAAAAAGTTTAAGAATTTTTATATTAACTCATAGTAAAGATAAAGTGAAAAATTGTCAATAATTTAAGTATTTTGTATTTTTAAGGTTATGTAATTTTTAAGGTTGTGAACATGGAAAAAGTATAACCTTTGTCTAGGTGTGTTTGTTACGATTACAAAACTCTGCCGCTCTGAATTGCCTGCGAATGGTGTAAAGCGCAGGTTCAAAGCTCCCGATTCTTCTTTCTTCTCTCCCGCGTTTTTTATTTTATGCCATTACCACGCTTTTGTGATTAACTTCACAGGGGCAGAGATTCGTGTATTGTAATTATATTACTGTCCTTTTTTGTTTCATTAAGTTGTCTTAACAAAAACAAGTCAAAATCCAAGGAATTGTGTTGCTATTATATTGCTGTCTCTATACTGTTTTTACTCATATAGTCCGGTGGTATGATTGACATTTGTTAGTATTTGTTGATTGAACCTTTTATGATTGTTTACATTTTTTTTCCAAACTTTAGCTTTAAATGTCAAAAGTGGTTTTTCAACCTTTTACGCTGTTTCGATTAGGCCTTGTCTAATTTTTAACCGTACATTCACAACCATAGCTCTATATTTTAATCGTTTGTATAGTTTTATGCGTATTTGTTGATGATAGTCAATATTATAAATAACGTTGATAGCGGAAACACGAGTAGAACTATTTTTAGAGTTTATTATACTACATCACATGCATAAGTGATTTTGTGGTAAGTTATTCTCAATGTAAGTAATATTTATTCCCGCATTCTGCAGTACTGGAATATACTGGAATATACCTGTCCACGCGTCGTTGTGTACCATCTAATTAAATATAGTTACAAGCCTTTCAAATCCTATTACATCATCGATTTTTGGAAATTATATTTTTGATCCAAAAAAGTTCTTCGGTATTGAAATTCGATACCAAGATAAAGTGTGGGCGCCTCATATTGTACGTAAACAATTTCTTGATGTTTAATACCAATAAAATATTATTTTTTTCCGAAAACTGTATTTTTTATATTAAGGGAACTTTAGCTGATAAAAAAAACCACATACTTAAAATCAGGACTAAAATCTCCGGCACCGAAGTCGTTTTAGGTCTGTGTCATTTATCTCTATCTTCATTATTTCTTTTTTTAGTAGTAATTTTGAATTACAGCGTAGTCGTCAAAAAGTACTTTTAAGGTCGGCAACGTACTAGTGCACCCTAGGGTTGCGGGTTTCCGTGGGCGATGGTGATTTTTTATTGTATAGTGCCTCATATGCTCGTTTGCCTATAAAAAAAAACAAATGAACAATGAATTTAATTGAAGTCAGGCACCTGGAATCGTTTAATAAATTCAGGTAATTAAAAATAAAATAATAGAATTTGACCACAAGTCTGACTCTGTTGTCACAGATTAATTGAAAAAGAAATATACTAAAAGACATTACATTAATATAATTTTTCATACATATTTATTACTATAATATTAGTAATTATTAACATTAGCAATATTGATTAATGGTATTATTTGCAAAAAAAAAAACAATTTTGTTAGCATAGATATGTTATTATTATGGAATCCAGTTCTTTACTATGCCAAAACAAAAATATTACAGTAATGTGCATTTGAGCATAGACTATATTTTGCTGGATCCTTGAAATATACAAATTGCACTTTTTGCTTAAGCAAAATAAGTGTGAAAAAGTCTGAAATACAGGCTATTATTAATTCTTATCACTTATGTTTTATTTTTCTGCCCACAATAGTTAATAAAGCTAGACAATTTATTACAATTCTACTTGTGATCAATATCACAATCAAAAGGGATAGTCAAGGTCTACTTAAAAGTTTTTTTATGAAAATGTTGGAATAAAATAACAATAGCTTTGACATTTGCTGGCATTGATTATTTTAGGTTTTTAGGGTTCCGAGCCAAAATGGCAAAATGACAGAACCTTTATAGTTTCGTCATGTCCGTCCGTCCGCCTACATGTCACAGGCATTTTATTCAAAAACTACAAGATGTATACTGATAAAATTTATAGTGTAGGTGTCTTGTATAAGCTGCTACTTAGTTTGGTGGTTAAATAACAAAAATAAATATTTTAGGGGGCACTCCATATTTGTAACGGAAACTGAAAAAAATTTTTTTCAGCTAGTATCAACATGTGGTACATTTTCTTTTAAAAGACAGTTCTTTTAAAAGACTTTAAGGTATATAAAAATTTCCTGATTAAGTGAATAATTTCAAAAATAATCATTCCAAAACCGTATGTCTAAAAAATATGAAAAAAAATAGCAAAGATAACACTTAATAAATACTTTCAATGAAAATTATTTTGAAATGACCTGATATACGTTTTTGAGTTATTGCTGAAAAATTGCACTTCTCAACAAAAGGATGTAAGTTTTGCTGATGCACTTTAGTTTATATTAGTTTAATAAGACTAGTAAAAAAAATGGTCCAATATCCTCTTGGCCAGTTTTTTAAATTCCTTTTGATGAGAGCTTCTTGTGGCTTATGTTTTCTATAATTCTGTGTATATTTACCACTAGTATAGATGATAATTGTTTTGTATTTTCCAATTTAGTACCGAATTTTACATATATTTTGACAAATATTTTTATTGTTCCATTTTGAGTTCTAGTAGTTCTTCTCAAGGTCTTTACATCCGAATCAATGTCCTAACTAAATTCATGTCACGCTATTCTATCACTGTACTTAACGAGAGAAAACATCAAAAAAACTTTAGTGTTAGAATAAAATAGAGAACCAGTGTAGTCCATCAGGGTCTGTCGTTATTATTGATCATTATGATTATACATGAGTGATGAATTTGAAAAACATTTTACTAATTCTCTTTTTTTTGTTACATGGTGGTAAATAATCACAATGTTAACCAAGTTGTGTTCCAATGCATCCTTATTTCACCTAATACTGTCCATTTTATAATTTTAGTTTTATATGCAATTATACTACATAATTTAGTATAAAAGTGGGATATAGAGAGTAACCTTTTGTATCTAATAACAATCAGATTACACTGGAGTTTTGTTCTTAACCCATCAAAAATGACAGTGTTGCTAGTAATATTGTATTTTATATGACCAATAGAATAAATGAATGGTATGTAAATATTTTCTGTATGTTATGGTTATGTGAAAGTTCTTATTTTTTAAATTTCACTCGAAAATTTACATTTATTTATAATTTCACTGAGTTCTGTATGATAGAACTAATCTTACTTTGTATGTAATCAGTGATGTAACTGGCATGGGTGGCACCCAGTCAGACATTGTAGTGTCACCCCAAGAATGAAAATTGTTCAAAATAATAACTGAAATACATATATATACAGTATGTACCTACATCTCAGTCATTATCAGCATTGTATTTATTTCTGCAAACAAGAATTTGAATGACAGTAATTTTTTTATTCATTATTACTTAAAATAATTGTTGGTATTTATATAACTTTTATTTAAAATTATTCCATAAACTTATAGAGTGCTTTCTGATAATCGTAATTTAGATAATAGTTTATGAAATGTAGTGAGCAATTGACAAAAAGTGTATTAAATTTTATTTCAGATGGATTGGGCAGCTGTAAAAACACAGTTCAAACAGACATGGCTGACCACACTTATGAGTTTAATATTATTTTCAGGAGTTACATATTTTTTAATTTGGGCAGAGGTATGCTTAAATTTCTGGGAGTAACATAAGAATGGAGTTAATAGTCTAAAATAGTGTCCGAAATGAACATATAATTCTTATAGATTTATTGTTCAAATTCTATTTTCAGAGTCAAACTATACATAGTAGTATAATGTTAGAGGAATTAATGTCAGGTGCAGAAAGTGTTGATATTCGTACTGATGATGAAGCATCACGATATGAGGGTAAAATAGTGCATGTTGTTGGGCCGATACGCGTTCTTGAACCCATATCAGAACCTGATTATAATATCCAAGTTCAAGCAGTGAAGTTGCGCAAACGTGTTCAAATGTATCAGTGGATCGAGGAATCAACGTAAGATGAAATAGATTATATTATTTGAAAAAAGCATTTAACATTATTTCATGGGTTATTATCCTGTATCAAAAGTGGTGCATTAATATTTAATTTTTTTAGGGATCAAGAGACATTTAATAGTGAACCTTCTGATGAGGTACATAAAACTTATTGGTATCACAAGGACTGGCGAGACTACTTAGTTCAATCATCCTTGTTTTATATTCGGCCTGGACATGAGAATCCAACATCCATGTCCATATTCAGTGAGACACATATTGCAGATAGTGTCAAAATTGGATGGCTTTTTTTAGGTTAGTTAATTATTTGAATGTATAACATTTCTATAATAAAAGTATATAATCATTTAGTATAGAAAAGAAAAAAATGTTAACTCAAAGATGAAAGAAAAAACTGTATGTCATCTATACTAAAATTATAAATGTGAGATTAACTCTGTCTGTCTTTTTTATTTTAGTGGTTAAGCTACTAAATTAATTTTGATGACATTTGGTATGAGATAGTTAGAACTCTGGAGAGAAACACGTTACTTTTTGTTTGCCTGTCTACTCTTGATGTGATGTCTTCTTATAGTTTATCAATGATTAAATGGATGTTGATGAAATTTGGTGTACTGTTAAAATATACCATCATGTAAAATAAAAGTTATTCATCTGTGTTTCTCTTTGTGTTTTTATCTGTATTTTTCTTGACAGTTGATGAAATTTGACATAGAACTCATGTTGCATAAAATATAAGTTACTGTTTCTTTGTGAACTTTATAAATGAACAATTTAATAATTAATATTGTTATTTTGTCAGCTTTGTTTATTTTGTTTCCCAATTAGGATGGGAGAGGGATGGGGAGAGATAGAATTGAGAAAGGGTGACTAAGGGGAAAGTCGAATGGAAAGTGTGAAGTGAATGAAAGAGGAGAAGGAAACACGAACATGAGAGAGCATAAGAAAGAAAGTGAATGAGAAAGGGGGAGATTCATATTGTTGATAGGATCAGGATCAGGTTTAATATTGAGGTTTTTATAAAGATCTAAATCTCTAATATTTTCTATCTTTTGACAAGATTATTTCAAGTATTGCTGTATGGACTGTTTTATGATTGATGTACAGTAAATACTATAATTTAAGCTCAGCACATGTAACTTGTGTATTCATATTGGCACATTATTATTGTAATTATCATTAATATAAAAGATACTCAGAAATGTGTTATATTATTGTTTTTTTTTCAGGTTTAGAACTAAAACGTAAAGTGAATGATTATTATGAGATCTGGTCAGACTCGAGGCCAGAGCGTAGTGACATCAAGCTTCATTCTGGTTTTTATTATCATGCTGAGAGTGCACTCAATCATCAAGTAGGCGATTTGCGCATTCACTTTTCATATGCTGGACGTGAAGATGATATTGTTAGTATATTTAATTTTTTATATTTTGATATTCAGACTTTATTTAATTTGAGAATAGCTATAAATTGGTTTTGAAACAATGAAATCATTGTTGTGTTATTTTTTTTTTGTAAGATTTATCAGCGTAAACTTTCCACAACAAGATTCTATGTTACATATAACTCCTTGGCATAGGTATTACTCAAGATTGGTTGTTTTGTGTTAATACTCATATATTGAAAAGCTATAACATAACTGTCCTCTATATATATATATATATATATATATATATATATATATATATATGCCACCCATAAATATTGATTACTGAAAGCTATTCAATATGTCTTTGTTTAGATACCAATAAATATAGATCACTGAAAGTTTTTAAAATATTTTGACAAATTTAATTGACAGATTTCTAAAATAAATATTTCTAGGGTATTTTTGTTTACTTACTAGATATGTACTGTGAGTAAAAAAATATAGACTGAGGCAAATGCCAAATGAATAAATGTACATTGTTAATTTTAATGTATAATTTAATTGTATATTTGTTGTAGAAACATCTCTTTTTAAATCTCGATACAATGAAAACACAATAACAAAAAAAAATTCAATAAATTATAAACCTTGTGCATCTAAAGGCAAGATTTTAGATGCACAAGGTTTATACTGCATTTTACTATGCATGTTTGAGAATGGTGACGTAATGTTGTTTTTGTTGAAGTGAAAATTTAAAAATTCATTATAGAAATAATTGTCTTTCACCTTTCCTAATATAGGGAGCTTTAATTAGAATTAAAATCCCAATAATTCTATTGCAAGTATTTTATTTTGTACTTCATAAAAGTGAGTGAAAATATATTTTACATTAGACACTTTAAAACCTATTGCTTTTCATAGTTAATTCTAAAATAAGTCAGATTAATTTTGAAATTTTCGGTCAATAAAAATACATTGATTTTTAAAATTAGATATATATTTTTTACAGTACACGGCAGTTGGTGTAGTGGAAAGTGGTACTTTACAACCATACACTGCAACTAGTTTTCCATCAGCGGATCCTATATGTTTGTTGCGTAAAGGATCTTATAGCCGTCAGCAGTTACATGATCTAGAACGTCGTGATGCTAATCTGCATACTTGGAAGTATCGTTTGCTGGGGTTTGTCCAAGTTTTAGCTTCTGCCATGACTTTACATCCTGAGTGGGTGTCACTGTGTAAGTATTATATCTACTTTGATTTTAAATATGAAAATATGTAATTGAATTTATTTTTACTACAACTAATTAAATGCTCATTTTGCAAGATTTACTTTTTTAAATTATGTTACTTCTGATATCTCCTTATAATGCATTACAGAACAAAGAATTTACATCTAGAATTTTAAATTTTCATTGTACTGTTTCTAATATGTCATTATTTTATCAATGTGTTACTATTACTTATGGATTAAATCATTGGAGGATCGTCCCTGGGATTGATATTATTAATATTCGCTTGATGGCTTGATTTTCACTTTTACCATCATATTTATCAATACAACAATAATTTTTTAATAATACTATCTTTCGTCCATGGCTCCGACCGCGTGGGCATAGAATGAGTTTTTTCATATTTTATATGGACTATAATCGCTGTCAACCATGATCCTGATCTAGATCCCGCTATCCATTTCTATTCTGGTCCTATTTCTGATCCCAATTCCAATCTTGATCTAGATACGGTTCTTGTTTCAAATTAATTCCAATGAAATCATCCTAGAGGAACTCATACTTTTACACTGAAAGCATTCACTTCCATCAATATTTGTTTTTATAAAACCTTACTCATGCTTTTGATCCCGATTCCAGTTCTACTCACGATTTTGATCTTGGTCTTATGTTGAACTAGTTATCAATGAGTACTTTGATTAGCTACAATGAAGCTAAACATCCCTATCTGACATCTCTGTAGATGTAAAAATTTTTTGTCGTGCTTGTGCCAAAAAAGGTTTTTGGCAAGGCGTTTTCGTCCTTAAAATTAATCTTAGTTTGTTTAAATTTAAATATATCAAGAAGATTTTGTTACTATGTAAAAGGAAGATCTTATATTTTCTGTTATTTGGTCAATATTAATTAAAATTTTATTTTCTTGGTTTCTATTTATTAAAACATTACCCAATGAAACATTTCATGTGTTCAGTTTTTAGAAAATAATACCCATATGTGTAATATTCAATATATCCAATGTTGTAATCTGATATTTTATTTGAATGTGATTGTAAAATAAAGGTACAGATAAACTTTGGTTATTAAATGTTGACATATTGATGAACATTATAAATAAAGGCGATTAATCAATAATGCTAATTTTGTTGCAGTGTTACAATGCCAATGGATATCTAATAATTTTCGAAGAGCTTCCAGATTTTGGGTGAATTTTGTGTTGTCTGCATCATACACAATGTTTGTTATCTCGTTGCCATGGTTAGTCAATTATCATAATTATATATCATATCATATTTTCTTATGTGTGGAATATTCAGATTGTATAATTTCTCTATAGTGTAAATAATAATTACATTTTGATATATCATAGAGCTATGTTATGGCCCACTTGGCTGCAGCATGGAAATACGCTGGCTCAGCCGGTGAAATACAATACAGACGTGTAGTAGCAGCCTCTGCTATTGTATTTCGTCCAAAGAGGCTCCGGTGGCCCACTCCACCTCCATTACATATCCTTTTTCTGCCTAAGAGTGGCGCACTCCTCCTCCATTTGATATCCTATTCCATCTTGAAAATTCCAGTAGCCCTTCCCCCTCCATCAGGTATGATATGATTCGTAAAAGGCCAGCAAAGCACTAGTGACTCCTCTAGGGTTATGATTGTCCTTGCACGGCAATAATCACTTGTCCTCTGGTGTCTCACATGTTCGTTTGCCTCTAGAAATGCTATGAAAAAAAATGTTTTTTTCTGTCTTAAGAATAGAGAAATTTTGTACAAGATTTACAAAATTACAATAATTCCTTATTCAAAAGAAAACCTGTGAAAATATCTAAATGTTAATATTTGAAGTTAAGAGTCATTTTATAAGACTTCCTATGTATAATTAGTTTTTTGTGTAATAAATATGTAGTATTATATTTTAGTTATATGAGTAAATAACTTAGAGGGTTATTATTAATGTACTTGTCATCATATTGTAGTAAGTTTAAATATATGAAGCAATATGGAATTCTTGGAATATCAATTTGATGTTAGGTTAATGTATGTTAAGGGTTTTTTTATAAAAATGATTTTGAGAGTGAGAAATTTCGAGTTTCGCTCTTTAAGTATACCGATTGTTCATCAGAACCTATAGGATACATCCTAGTGATCTAAACACAATTTTAAAATTTGTCATAAAATTGCTGGTTGGCAGAAGGTTCTTTGCCATGAATAAAGGAATGAATTTGAGAATTATTAAATCGCGTGTGATGACATAAGACAAACTCATATTTGCAATTAATTGTAGTGGTTCTGCATGGAGAGTATTTAACGCTTGTAGAATATATGCATATGGCCCCACATATTGTGGAATCGTACATTGGACGTGATCGAGTGTGCATTCAAGGTGTATTGACCAGCTTTTTATTTGTATGCAGTAACTTTAATGACATTGTGTTATATGTACTGCTCTAATATTGTTATTTTTATTTTAGGCTCATCCATAAGCCTTCATTTGGAATTATGATTTTTTGGGGTGCAATATTGCCTTTACTACATTACTCTACATTGCTGACTCGTCGGGAGACTGCAGATGAACCACCCCGGCCACCATATACAAGATGGCATGACGAATATCGCTGAAAATTTAGAAGAAAGTAAATCAGAGTGGAAATGATCTTTGACTGTGACACTCTTGCCTCACTGAAACAATATTTCTTCAACCCAATACATACTTTGGGATTGGATAGAAGTCTGAAGTTTAGAATAGAAATGAAGTGTTTAACTTTTATTATTTTTTTCTAGCCAAGATATTTGTTATAGTAGGTTATAATAATGATTAGGGCTTATTGAATTATAGTTTATTAATAATCAAAGCATTTTAAAATATGTGTCAAAGCCTCCTAATTGAATAAAGACTACACGTAGCTTCCATGTTTATGTATTATTGTAAAAGCAGTGGAAGGGCTGACCAAAAGAAGATCCAGAATTTCAAATTACACAAATTTTATTGTACAAAAATTGTTTCTACAATTGAATCGCTATTAAAATTATTATAATGGGAAATGTGTTGGCATGAGTGCCACTTAGTAAATATCATAGAATGAGTCTGTCACTTTAAAACATAGCCATTATATTCTTGCATGAGAGAAACACAGTTGTGTCTGTGGTCATAATAATTATAAGAGAAATGGAATTAATAAAATTTTGTCACAAGTTTAAAAAATATATTATTGATTATATTTTGTAATGTATCATTTTTACAGAGCTATATCAAGCAATAGAAGTTTAATTCCATCAAAATTTTGTAATTACCTATATTGAATTATATTCAATGCAGGCAGTATTGATTTAAAAAAAAGACAAATTTTGTATATTCTGTATTTGGTTCATTCGTCAAGGTAAAAATTTAACAAAGATCTGTGGGCACTTAATTGGAGTACTTAATTTACAGTAAGTTTTAATCTTTGTACAGAATAAAGTTTTTAAATTGCCATATGTATATATATATTTACAATTAAGGTAGCTGCATAATATTTTATATGTAACTGATTAAGTTGAATGTTATATGATTAAATTTCACATTTATTTAGATTGCATAAAATATTTGTCCAGTAATGACATGAATTTAATCATATTTTTTATAACATAATTTTTTTTACTAAACACATTATCCATTTATTATTGTTTCAAATGTCTAACCTTTGAAATTCTTTTTGTCCTTCAAAATTGTAAAACTCAATGGGACAAGCACCTGCAGTTTTTGGGTAACTTACTTCATTCACCACTGTTTGTGATGATGTGTGTGAATTTTAATCTGCCCTCATTGTGTTTAAAAATATTACTTCGAAGCAATCACTTTCCGCATGTAATGGGTGGGTTGCTTGCAAGTTCTCCAAATCCGTGACCGCGTGTCGGTGTATCATTAAATAAGATCGCCTTACATGTTGGCACTGCCGTGGCTTCTTAGCAATTGATAGCTAGCGTTCGTGACAGTTATTGTGTGTTTACTTCATTGAGAATATCGTTCAGACTGGTCCTTTACCCATTTGATGTGTCATGCCAACGACGGAAAGTTATTCGGTCTCATTGCTTAATTTGACGGTAATGCGGCCAACCAACTGGTCATCGTCGGCTAGACCTAATAGCAGAGGTGCTTGTATGCACTGCAGGCCATGTTTAACGTACATGTAGATGCCAAGACTATAGGAGATTTAACTATTTAGAGGCAGTTTCATATAGGTTGTTAAATTATCTTTTTATGCTATTCCTGGTATTGCTACGAGTTAACTGTTTACAGAAAATAGACAAAAAAAATGGACTTCAGGCTTTCGAGGAAAAATGTGGTTAGTTACGGTGACCATCGCCCGTGTAGATATAAATTACAATTTGAAAATGACACTTACTTTATTTATTATAATCAAGGGCTACTACAGTGTAATACTAAACTAGAAATAATAGGTATGCAATGCAAAGTATGTCAAATAGCCAAGCATGAGCATTAATTTGTGCAAAATTCAGAATGTAATGGGCATGTTCTAACTTTGTGTATTTATTCAGAAAAGATTTGTACTGTGTTATAAAATTCAGTGTTTCTCGTAAATCTAGATCAAGCCGAAGTGTACAATACAGAAGTGTACAATACAAAGAATACAATAAGCAGTATCTGCAATGTTATGTGTTTATAGTGGTAGAATGACTATGTAGTGTCTAATATTTTATTGTGTAGTGGTGGACTAAATAGTTCTTCACAATATTTGTCTTCAAACACCAATATTTTTATTTGAGGTGTGTTTTTGTTCCCAGAATGATTTTATTAGAGTATCGGTGGAACTGATGTGCAAAGTATCTGATGATACACTAGAAATAGTATCTGGTTTTGTAATGCATATGTCAGAAATAATTCAGTTGAATGAGGTTTCAATAAGTTAAGGCAAGTTGTCACCAAGTTTTGTACAACTAATTAACTATACAGAATAAAATGTTTCAATACTTATTTATAGGTCAACTGTAATAGGATGAAGAAGTAAGCAAGAGTGTGTAATTGTTTAGTAGTAATACCAAGCATTTGGAAGAGAATGAGGGTGATAGCGGAAGTGATTTTGTCAATTTTTATAAAGGAGAGGTTTTCTTTAAACTCAGTATAATCTGTGCTCATATTTATATTCACTTAGTTTATCGATAGCTAATTCCGACACCTTGTTAGTGCATACATTATGTATAAAGTTTATATTATTTAGTAGAGAAACAATTTTGTAGGTAGTAATGCACACACCAGCACCCATAAGAGCACGAGCATTGATCTATCTGTCTTTCGAACCTTGAATTCAAGCAACTGTGGAAAGCAATATCTGATTTTTATTACTTGCACTATAGAGGATGCGATAAGGGAAGTAGCACATTGAGACTGGGAATCTTTATTAGTGAGGGAGTTCATTATCTTGTTTGCATAAGGCGCTGTTGCAATGGCTGTCGCACTATTACTCAAAGAAAAAATGTGTTCTGGAATAAGTCTTGTAGGCTGCAGAAATTGTTTGGTAGCACTTTTGCGTGTACGGTAGTAAAATTAACCTCTTGTCTAGTTTTGCCCATGTGTATACTTTTGTCATATTTTACAATTATATGTAAAACTTAATATATTTGTGATTGGTTTGATAGAGTTGCAAACAGTTATCAAATCAGGCAATGTAAGCTGTAGATATTTGGAATACTGTATTAACACATTTGTATTGAAAAAGTATGCAAAACGTAATAGTTGGTATCAAATCACGAAGACATAATGTGAGAGACTTTCACATTTGAATCACTCAATGCACTTGTCATTAAATGTATTTAAACTATTAACAAGTAGGTAGGTAGGTAGGTCAATAACCTTTAATGATTCTAACTATGATTAAAGTTATTAGAAATTCTTCCAATTTATATTTGTTAATTTAATTAGAGCAGAATTGGTTATTGACCTTAAACGAATGTTTACAATTATAGTTTTTTTATTCATATAATTTTATTCATTATGAACTTATCCCATTTAAGTTATAAAATCCTGAGTCTGTCTAGTCCATCTTACATTCTGTTCCTAAATCTCTTGTTTACAAATTTTGGTGTTAATAGTAGTTAATGCTTAGATTTCTATTGGATTGTAAATTTTGGCCATCTGAGACATTATACTCATTTTTGTTTATTTGTTGTAGGGCTCAGATATGCATATTTCTATAGTCTTGATCTGATGATCATTTTAATCCTAATATTTTAACCAAATGTGGTTGTGAAAAGTGTATGTTATTAGTGTTTTGTGATAAACCATCCATATATGTAATAGCTGACTGACATTTTAATAACTGAATATAAGCATTAAGTTGTTAAAATTCTTCATTATACTGAATATTCACTTGTGAATACATAATCTATCGAATTGTGATTGATATAGAATATCTTTATTGAAAATAACTAAAATAAAAAGAATATAATTTATATATTAATTATAAATACATGGTGGATCTATGACAACAGCTCCTTGCGCGCTTCACATCATTTTTAAATTCCATCTTAATGCATTTGAAAGTTATATTTTTAGTATATTTCTTGAATAAATAAAAATGGAATGAGGTGTTATATTAGATAAAAAGAAAAATAAGAATGTTTTTATAAATTTCATTGTTGATTTGTATGATTATAAATACTCATGTACCTTGTTATTTCTAACTAAAACACAAGATTACATTATTTATAATATAATTTTATACAGCTTTTATAGTGCAATTTGACATATCTAACAAATTTCCAGTACAAAATGAACCAATTAGAGTAGAACGTAGTAATTTGTACAGTTGTGGTGGCAGCAATAAAATATTTAATATTTATCATTGCTTTTATTTAACAAATCGTATTAGATTTAAGCTTGTTTGATTATACATATTAATAAATTTGTTACTGGATTAGGTGATGGTTGGCTTTGTTATTAATTAATATATTTGAAATATTGTAAGTAAAATTAATTTTCGTTTAAACCTACAAATAGTTATGTCATGGTAAATGCACTTTGAATGTAACTTTTATTTATGAAAAACTCCAGCGTCGAAAGTATAATATTATTTGTTTTTCAAGTTTTTGTCGAACTTAATGTTTGTTTATCAATAACAGAGTTGCCATCATCTGATATTGACATGTGACATTGTTGAGCTATACCTTTCCACCATTTTTTTATCAGATTATCAGATTAAAAGTACTTCCGAGTTCTTCATGATAGCCCACTGATTTCTCTACGTTAACCCAGTGTGGGTTGGAAGCTGCTAATGGCAGTTGTCACTAACGCGAAAATAACGTCTTTGGTCTTCGAGACTCGCAGCGACTGATTAGATTAGACTTTCAAGTCTATTATGACCATTTTAGTTTTAAGTAAAATGGTCAATTTGCTCGACACTTCTTTTTTATCTATTAGAGCATGTTATAGTTTCGTTATCAGCTTATAAAATGGATCCTATGTTTAGATCACAGAAAATGCTTTTTTTTTAATTATTAATGTGTGATATTGGAAAGTGATCCTACTGCGCTACTGTCTTTTTAGTAATAGTAGTATAATTGATACCACGTCGGCATTCCGGGGTAGGCTCTCACCCAGAACTCTCGGCTATTGTCCTGTCTTCTGTAACGATTTCAGAAATGTTGCGCCTAGTTTTAGGAGTTAAAGGTTGATAGGTCTGCGGACCGATCAAATCAGTTCCAAGGATAACCTGGAGTTACTATACGTCCACCAGCCGTTTCCTTCATTTTTGAACCTCCGTATGGCTTTGGCAGCGAGAATATCCCAGCTTAAAAGACCGTATAGAAAGAAACTGGTGGAAATTCCTGGCATCTCGTCTCTACAACGTCCAGCCACTGCAAGGGCCGCACCGACATTGCTTTCATATTGCATTGGCTTCTGTAGGTGGTATATATGTGTGGTCAGACTATGACGAGTCGGTCTAATGTTAGGGATTGTACGGCCTCTCCGCTCTAAAACCGGATTACGGTATCCGTGCGGGGTAAAGGAAATATATTCACGGTAAGCGAAATATGCTATATCCCGGTTAAGTGCCTCTAAAATGATCCTATATTTGCAAAGTGCTGCACAATTGGACAACCCTAGATGAGGAAACTGAAGATTGATAAATAATCGACGAAGTGATAGGTGAAATTTGGAGATTGGTAATGGCGAAGTACAATTCTTGTATTATATAATTTATATAACGTTAGATTCGTACTTATCTTGTTTCTTCCAAGAATATGCTCTTAGGCTACATGTTTTCCATGCTGACTTAATGCGTGTTGGGAATGACTCCTTCGAGAATTGTGATGTGCTTTTACCGAGATATAGATTTTATCCGTCATTGTGAAAACAAGCGATAAACTTAATGAAAGACAAGTCATATTTTTCAGTCTGTACACAATTTACAAACGCAGTTAGTCGTCAGGGACCAAACTTAATTATTGCCTCGCATAACAGCATGTCCTAACTGTTTCGGTAGATATACGACTGCAATACTAACGCTATTGTAGCGCAAAAAAAGTGTAAAGAAAGGTTTGTGAGTAGTGATCACGAACATATCGCATTGCAGGATACAAAGGGCTTTATTAGATCGCTATAACGATAGACCGAGGAGTAGGTTTATTAGGAGTAGATGTATTGGAACGGCTCAATAAGAATAGAATTATGATTACATACAAAAAATAAAATCTTTGTCTTTGGCGCAGGTTTTCAGATGGTAGGTATATTTAAAGTGATGTAAAACTATTATTTGATCTGAAACTGATCGTTAATGGTAGTGGTTTAGTGTATAATTTTAGTAAAAGTCTATAATTTAGTGTAAAATTGTCAGCTGACCAGACCAGAAGGAACCGGGTTCGATCCTAACCGCAGACGTGTTGACAGTAAGTCTTAAATCACTCGCCCCGTACCGCAGAGAACACGCTAGCCGTCGTTCCTGAACGTTGTCACCTTATCGGTCACGTTAGTGGTCGGGCACCAGGAGTGCCCCATGCGCACTTTGCCGGCATGAAGGACGTAAAGCTTGAAACGTGAAGGTCTAGGGAGTGTTATGCGTCAAATGTTACAAAATAACAATGTTTGGTGTCCTTGACCATTTGCTGTATTTTTTTTGTTTTATAGAATTCAATGCTTCGGTTTCTTATTTGATTCTGGATTTTTAAAATATCGCAGGCTAATTATACAATTTTGTCAGATCTACTTATTAACTTTATATAGATCGCAAGTTAAAGAATGCAAAGATAGCTCGTAATCTGTATTAATATATACCTAAATAGGTAATCTTCAAAATTTTATTTGCTTGTAAACTATAATCTCGGGAACTACTGAACCTATTCTAGAAATTCTGTCACTTAAAAAAGGCTACGTTATCCTCCAGTGCTCTAGGTTGTCTTTTATTCTGAAAATTAACATTTAGCCCTATTTCGCCCGTGTTTACAAACAACGTTTTGTGATATCCACCTAATTTTGGTCGGATACTTTGATATACATCTTATTGTGTTTTCATTGACTGTAGTAGTTTTTCTCATGGCTTTGCTTACGTGTCTGTGAATTACGCAATCTGGACTGATTTTTTTTTTATTGAACGGGTAAATTGTGGACAGAATCAATATCCTGTCCACAATTTACCCGTATTGGAAATATAAAAAACACGCCTTGTCATTACAAGGCGTGTTTTTTATATTTCCATTTTATCAGGAGAAAAATGAAATAAACTAGTATATATTGAAACGTTAGTAGGGCCGGGTTAGTGGAACGAGCACCCGAACTACTAGGGGGCTAATCGCATTGCTCGCAAACAGTAACATGGCAAAGGCATTTAGTACAGCAGTCTGTCAGTGGAGATATGCCATCATTAGTTGGGTTCAGTAATTATTGCGCCTGCGTCAATTATGAAGACAATCACGAACGTAAGAGAAGAAGAATAGTATTACACGCACATCAAATTGTGAGCTATATAATTAATTGGCATAAGACGGATTGACAAAAATATCGCTTACAAATTCGCACCATATTAAATTTAAAATCATTACTATACTTTAATACTTACTGCGTATACTGGTAGCGGTATCATAATTAAAAATGGGACGGGGAACAGAATCCAGAGCCAGAGCCTGGTCCTAAATTGAAAACAAGACCTGGATCAAAATCGAGTGTAGGATCGGCATCAGAATCGAGAGCATAATAGGGATCGAAATACAAAAAATGAGGGAATTATATGCCCCGGGCTTCGTCCAAATCGGAGTTGTGATCGGTAGCGGAATCAGCATTGAAAGCGGAATTAAAATTGAGAACAGGACTGGGGTTGAAAAGCAGTATGAGATCTGAATGAGAATCTAAAGTGTAACTGGGATCCGAAGCGAAAGTGTGACCGCGCTCGAGATTGACATCGATCGCTACAAAAGATAAAAGAAGTTATTCATGGCCACGCTGACGAAGCTGCTGAACTGTATGGGCAAGCCACCCACAACCAAGGGCAGGACGACGTCTGCCGGGCCAGCTAGTACCATTTATATAAGAATGAAGAAATTTATTCTATACCTATTTGGATGAAAGCTAGTGAATTATAAAGGGTTTTAAACTTGGCCCTTATAAAATTATTAATTTTTGACTTTATTGGTTGCATTTAATGTCCTGTGGACGGCTCGAGTATATTTATTTACAAATTCAAATTCCAAGTATCATTACGGTGCGCCCTTATAGATTTTGCTTTGAATTCAAATTCTATTTCGAAAACCTTTAATTCGTAGGTTTTAAGGTTGCACGTTAAATATATCACAATAATATAAGAATTTACAGGATTAAAAAAATACAACTTACTATAAAGGTAATTATCTCTTAAAATAAAAAGGCGATCAAGAACCTCGAGGATAGCTCTTCTCAAACCAAATTATGCACAATCATAATCAAATATAGAGTTACTGTTACAAAAAGGAACAAACCTCTGAAAGTCGAACCGGTTGTGGCGATGTATATCTATAAATATTCGGAAATTGTATAATGCCCTTTCTTGCGAAGTGTTTACTCAATAAAGATTTTTTTTGTATAAGAGTAAATTTTGTACATTCTCAGGGACCTTATTGTACATGCGTTCATAGGGCTCTCCGAACGAATTCATGACCTTATGTAGTCGTCTAATGTGTGAATACATTTTAATTTTTTTCTAGTATTAAAATTATAGCAATTTATATTTTTTGACAATTTAAAGTTTTTTCTTCTGAGTATGTAATTTTCATATACAAACTCCCACTTCGCAGTTGGGATTCCAATTTCTTCACAGCTAGTTCTATAAGAGATACTCGGAGTCCAAGCTTGTAAACCGTCCGAATGGCCCGCTTCGATAAACAATTTCCGATTCGTAATAGAAGATTTCGGAATGAAAACAAAAAATCAATGTGTTTGCTTTTTTAGTAGATTTCTTGAGAATATACCAATCATCTATTTTGATCTACGTACAAAATGTTTTCCAAAGACAATATGAAAAATATCGAGCGTTCTTTTACAACACTCGAGTAAATTGAGTTTCTAAAGCATAACTCCTAAAAGTTTGTGATTCTTATTTTATACGTATTAGCTTTATTAAAAAAATAATGCATATTTTTTTATCTATATCTTATGCTAAATTTTCATATATAAATATACGTAGATGTGAGATAGTACCATTATGAATTTTACATATTTAAAAATAATTTTATTTTCACATTTGAACATTCAATACGAGATACGAAATCGCAAGTCTGTCTCGCACTTGTCTGTTTTCATCGAAAGCTCTTATTAGAGCGATGCGTACCCTCGACGCGCCAAAGCGCAGGCGCCGTGCCCTCCGGTCAGCTGACGAGCTTGATTTCATTGTACAACATAATGTAGGTTGTAATTCATTTTTTACGTCAAATAAACAACTGTTACTTCTACGACATTGTCGATGTTAAAACTGTTGATATAACGTCAGTGTGAAAAAATAATTAGTAGCGCAATGCGAGGTGCCGCGATATCGGTGTGGATTTTTATAAACCTATTGTGCTTCGGAATGTGTGGTTATTTGTACTTGATCTGGTCGCAGTACTGGATGTACATCGAGAAACAGAGGCTGTTCAGCAAACCGGCTGCGGGCGAAGGCGGCGTATCCGGCGGTGGTCGAGGCGGCCGCGACGCGTACGGCTCCGACAATTATGTTCACAATTATTACGCGTTCGTCGACGGCAACGCGAGCGCCGGCCTGCGCAAGAACAGGAGGTCGGCGGTCGGTACGTTTCGTCGCGGCGGTAGGATAGCGAAAGCGCCCGCCAGGTATTCCGTGACGCAGCCCCGACCGTCCACCAACGTGGTGCTGAAGAGCAACGGCAGTCCGCGATTTCCGAACGTGCACCGGCCCGTACTCGAATTCGACACCGACAAGTACGTCTGCTACGATCTGAACGAACCCGAATGCGACGCGAAAACGGCCGAGTATAAGGAGCTCCTCCTGAAGGAGTTCCACAGGGTGCTGATGGTGGACAGCAACGTTTTCGAGTCCGGGGTGGATTCTAAGAACCCGTACAACGTGCAGTACGCCGGAGAAAGGAGCGGTGTCCGGCGAGAGAAGTCGGATCGAGAGCTGCTGTGCGCGCTGCGGCGCGTGCCGGTGGGCGCGGTGTCGGCTCGTGACGAGCCCTTCAGAAGTAGGGGTTTTCGCATCCCGGCGGGCGCGCCGCTGGCCGGCCGCGCCTTCAACACCTGCGCCGTCGTCTCTAGTGCCGGAGCATTGCTCGGCTCACAGCTCGGCCAATTCATTGGTAATTCGTATAAATTGTTCATAAAGCTTCATATTTATTAAAAAAAAAGGCTGAAAATGAGTTAGCATCGCGTGCAGAGAGATCCGTATTAAAAATATTCACATTAGTCTTCGGTGAAATTAAGCAACGCATTTTATACACATGGTTTCTTCACCAATATTTTATCGAAAAGGAAATGTAAATTTTCCCTTGGAATGTCAAGACTTTGGATATTTGTTTAGCTTTTCCTGTAAAGTATGAATGAAGTTATATATTCAGTGATTTCTCAAAATTTTAGGCTCGGTAGTATTTGAGATGAAGGGGAAACGTTCAACATTCGTAATTTTTTAAATATCGTTTAAAATATGTATTTTAAGGATAGAAAAAAATAATTATATTTACATTAATAATAAACTAGTTCATTTGATACGTCAATTGATGTACGTGCATATGTATATAAAAAAAAGATTTTGAAAATTCTAATCGGCCTCTCAAGATTAATCTCCAAAATCAGAGTTCATTTATTTACGCTATATGTTCGTCAACGGGTTTCCTAATTCTGAGTATGTACTAAAAATATGATTTTCCTCGTCTATTGGATCCGGAGAAAGTAGGTTGCAGCGGACGGACAGACAGCATGGGAGCGATGCTATAAGAGCCCCGTTTTTTATCGGGTGTACAGCTCTCGTGTAGGTCTGTCCGCCCAGAATGTTCTTCGTCACTGATATCCCACTCCTTCGTTATATCTCGACCTGCATGCACATCACGGATAAAAAACCAATCCGTGTTGCAGGCCGGTGGTCGAACCCGCATTTCCCATTTCACTCCCAGGGGGCGTGCCACACTAGGTTCTTCTTATAAGTATCAGTCACCTGCCATTTCGCTAGACGTTAAGGGTTAAGAAAGAAAATTTAAAAAAAAATGCCGGTAAAATGTTCATAGGATTCGCATCCTCAGGGTTCCGTACAATTCAATTATATATGTAGATAATTCATAGATTAAGTCTCAACGATTTTTAGCTGTTTCTGATTCCGAAACTGGTGATATTCGCTTCCGAGAATCCCGAAGGTCCTAATCCGATTTTTGTAGCAAGAATTTGAAAATGTTTTTCTTTACATCAGTCTATACCACTAAGCATGATTAAATTGTAAATTATGTAATCCCGAAAACGAATTTGTAACGATATTACTACAAATTAACGACTTTCTAATTTTTTTCTTCATTTGAGCTGAAGGGCTTTGCTTTTTGCAAATTTTATGATTCTAGGTCAACGGAGACTACCTGGATTTGATTTATTTACGATTTTGATTTATTTGTTTATTTATTTACGAGTATCGCAATTTTGTGATACTCATAAATAAATTAAAACCAAAAGTGCATATTTATGCACAATCGCTTTTACTTTTAATTATGTTGGCCCAGAAACTTGACTTGGTTACACATTCAAAGGACTGTAGATCCATATGCCTCATATTAATTTCGACTTGAGACCTCCACGAATTCCTGAGAAAAAGTGTCGGAACAACCAGACAGACGGACAACGAAGTTATTCTTTAGGATTCCTTTTGAGGTAAAAAATCCTAATGAATGGTGAAAGGAGCATAGATTTATAAAAAAAATAAATAGCCTAAAGTGATCTATAAACAATTCCGCAGTTTTCAACTAATGCTCAAACAATGAAAAGTAGTATTCATTATAGATACATGTACTAGCGGTCATCCGCTCGCTTCTCGTGGTTTTGTGAGTTACGAAGGTATACAAAGAAAATTATGAAGGTTGTGTGGAACTCAAAATATAAATGGCATAGCAGCATCTATAAATAATTCCGCATCGAATGGTCAGCCCCATACCGATACGTTCACTAGTCTTCAACTGCTGCTATAGATAGTGTTAAATACAATCTGTTTTGGCGGTGTTAAAAAACACTCCGAGAGCCATCATCAGAATCAATTGAGACATATATTTTTCGTCAGGGTACCGCCGTGAATATGCACTAATATATTGGGCATAAAATATAATATCCTCATTATTCCTCATCTTAGGAAATGTCTGTGGCCTACGACGGAAGCCACATGGGTTGTATCAGGAAGTGCATTCAACTTGAGTATGTTAATGTATCGTTATTAGGTAGTTAATTGGAGCGATACCGTATTGTGTGTCGACAGACGAACGAATTACTGCAGTTACCGTGTTGTGAATAATTCACAGCGACATGTTTATCCTCAGATAAATGTTTAAAATACATATAAATTATGCGGTCGCAGACTAGATAAAGGATGTTTTTGCGCAGAAGATATCGACAGTTACGTTCGGATCCGATTAACATAACACAGAAGGTCGTTATGCGAAAACAACGTGCGGTAGTTAGCGGCTCGGGTGACCGACCGCGCTCTGTGCGGCTATCGCGTCGGATCTCTTTGTGCGAACCGCGCGTCGGCATGCGCGCGCGCCGCGACACCGTGCCCGCTCCAAATACTGTACGAGTTGCGAGAATTGTCGTGGGGACTCCACTTGTTACTTCGGGTGTAGACTATGAGTCGATTCGTTTCCTTCCTAAAAGAGCTTCGCGTGTGTCACCGCATCGGCGGCGACATGACAAACGGCAGACACTGGGCCCGCCGGCTTGCGGTATGGGTACTTCGCGTTCATACAATTATAGCCCCTGTACACGTGCGTCAAAACGACGCGCGTCAACTGGCGTCTTTTGACGCGCACTTAGATCAGCCTGTACACGCAGCGGCTCTTTGACGCAGAGAAATCAGTTTCAAAAATTTTTTTTGCTGTAAGGACTCGCATATGCTTTACGTTACATTAATAAAAGTAAACTAGCAAATAAAATAAAAAAGAAATGTGCTGGGATAGCATATTATTATTTTCGAAGAACAAAAATCCAAATAATATTGGATTCATGTATTTTTAATGCGAGAACTACTAAAAGTGAGTTTCATATTAATGTTTTGCGATTTGCTGAAAGAGACGGTTTTTTTTTTAAATATTATTTTATGAGTGTAATTTTTTTTGATGAATTGTTAGCAAAACGAACACAATCTATAGTCTCAAGATATTGTAATGCGACAATATGTTTCACCACCCGAAGTGTTGGCTGTAACATTACGCTAAAATATAGTAAAATTATAACACAATTTTGTCTTTATTTATTATTATTATTAAAATTAAGACATTAAATCAGTACTATCGTTCAGATCAATCAAATTGATCAATCAAATCAAATTGATGATGATGTTCGTCAGTTGATAAAATTGTGCTGGCAATAGATGATGGCAATTGTTCCCGGAACTATATTTTTTAACTTATGGTTAAATCATTTACTCGGCATGTCATTCCTTGATACTGAACTCAAATTTAAGAGATGATAAACATAGAAATGAACTGAGGTTTCGACTGATTGTGAACTAGATTGTGCTGAAGGAGCAGGATCACTTGATCGTGCAGAAACAGAAATTGCTCTAATTTTCATAATCATATTCATTATTTCAGATCTAAATTATAGCTTTTTAAAGTAAATTTTTTCACTGTTGGTAAAAAATAATTAAAAAAATGAGTGGTCTTCATCGTTTTTGTAGGTAGTAGTAAATTAGTAATCTACCTCTATTTCTGTAGGTAGATTTTTGATTTCGATACGGGCTTTAATCCATCAAGGGATTGATGGATAAAAATCCGATAAGGGATTATGACAACGTATTTCTTTTTTTAACTCGACATATACTCTCAATTTCGATGTATTCTGCTGAATTTTGTTCATATTTACAATATTACAATATGATTCTCGGTGTTAGTAAAATCTTCATCATTTTGACTATGGTGTGCAATATTATCCATGCTTGAATTATTTTGTGACGATTTCTGAACTTTTAAAAGAAATAATATTGCTTTGTGATAAAAAATACAGAAGTACTGACGCAGCTTGAACACTTCTTTTTAAGTGTTTTTAGATACGTGTCTTATATTTTTCTATTTCGCCATTTACTTATTTCCTAAAAAATGCAGATATTTGGTAAGTGGCACTTTTTTTGTCGACTTGCGTTATAATTAGACTATAGGATATTTGACTCTATCTGAAATTGTTAGAAAAATATGTACATCACTTTAGGGCATTTTGAAAGAAGAAACTACCTTTTCCAACTGAAGAAACACTGAAAAGTGTAGCAGAAGGATCCGATAAAAGTGCTAATTACACAAACGTAGTTGGCGTTATGGACAGTAAAATATATGTCTTATGAAACCTGAAAATAGTAGACCTTATTACAATTATATTTTTTTCAGTAATATTGCAGGCAGTTGTAGATTCCAACTGTCGTTTTATGTTCATAGACGTAGAAAGGCGCAATTCATTTATACCGTAAGACGATTTAGGGCGGAGGGGGTCGACCATATCCCTTTTTTTTCTTCCAAGGGGTTGGGAAGGAGACTTGATGGTTTTAACGTAGGAGCATAAATATGTGCAAAGTTGAAATTATACTTTGAAAAAACGCAGGCAACCGCACGAGTGCCGAGGTTCGCTCGGATGGGTATAGGTAAACGATTTCTATTTCCATGGCAACGGAACCGCGTCACCCGCACTGCGCCTCCCGGGAACTCCCCGCTTGTGGATTAGTCGTCACTTGTTTGCGTAAACAACACTCGTTGTTGCGTTGATGATTTTAATATTGTAGTCAAATAGTAATTGAATTATTGAAGTGTGTTGAATTATTGAAGTTTCTTTTATTGATGTAGGTATGTCATTTGCACAGTAAATGTCTTTATTGTGTTTTATAAAAGGTTATATCATGCATACAAAAAATGTTATACGTATTCGGGACGTTCCGGCCAAAAAATCCAAGAAGATGGTAATATGTTTTGGAAAGCAGCAAAAGGCGAATCACGGTAAAGATGTTAAAAGTTTCCAAAATCAAATATTGGACAAAATAAGAAGCCTGAATGAAGGATATGCGAGAAAAAAAGTTAACTTAATGAAATTTTTTGCTAAGGCAAGTATTTCTATGACCGTATTTACAACCCAGTAATCAAATCTTCCAGAAGTCAGAAAAGTTGAACGTAAAGCTGAATCTGAAGACAACGACCAGATTAATAACATATTAAAGCCCAAGCACATCACGCCAGTACAGCCCAATACCGAAAAACGAATCACGTGTCTTGAATCGCTGTTAAACGCCGAGCTCACCGCCCGTGACAGTGGATTAGGAGGCATCAATATAGATAAAAAGATAAAACACGTGAAATGCAATTTAGAAACGGAGAAGAAAAAACTGATTTCGCAAAAACGAAATGCTGAGTACGAAACCAAATATACGAAAAAGCGAAAAACTATGCTGATCAGGATTTGTGAAAAGCATCCAGATGTAACCAAAAAAGTTATTATCCGATTATATATTATACATTTAACTATTTATTTGTTTAACATGACAAATATTGATAAAATGAATGAATTTACAGATACGGCTTGCAGACAGTCCTGGCCGTTCATGATTGGAAGGGGATGAATTCAAAATTCACTTCAAAGATCACATAGCTATATTAGTATTAACGCTATTACTAATATAGTTATGTTTGGAAGTCAAACCGATGAAAGGAGAAGGTCATAGATCATTCGTTCATGCCCATTTCAATTATTGAAAAAGGAAAAGCTTTAGTCATATATTCAAGGCGAGGCAATTTTGAAAGAAATTTTGTGTCGCATCGGGGCTGATGTGAAATGGGTGGACGTCGACGACGTTACAATCCTGAATAACCAACTAGAAGCAACACTTATTATTAGAGATGTTCCATTGGCAGATTCACTTTACGAGTGAGTTTTCAGCCCCTGGACTGAAAATTTTATGTAGGTGAAAATGAATTATTAAAACCAAAGTTTATTACTATCAAAAATAAAAATTATTGGTACTTTTGTAAGTATAAATAAACATTTCTAAAAATTGATACTTTGTTAAATAAACATTAAAACAAATTAAACGTGTATTCATTTTTTTCTTTAGATACATACGTAATAAATATTGAACAGGGGGAGGATCGGCCTATTCTTATTTTTTGTTATAGTAGGGGAGGGATAGACAGGGGGTCAAAAACTAGCAAAAATAGTCTTACCTAATAAATGAATGGTGCTAAAATTACAATAAAATAGTGGATAATATAATTATCAAAAGGTCATCATTGTATCAGCATATTAATAACAACATTTATATCACAAAAAACTATCTCCAAAAGTACTTCCTGGTACAGTGAACCTGAAAATGCCTATGATATTTGTATCTGACGAAGTATTTAGTCTATCTAAATATGTGATGCTAGTATACAGTGGAAAATTTTTGCCATACAAAAAGAGAACATTTAATTAAAGATTATCACATACTGGTAGATATATTGAATGTACATCTGGAATTCTCGCTAATAAGTGGAGAATAATCCACAGACCCTTAAATGTTGATCTTTCATTTTCGAACAACATTGTAAAAGCATGCTGTATTTTTTACAATTTTGTTTAAAATTGAGATGAAGAAACGTTAGCAACTTTCTCAGCTGGAATAGCCGATTTTAAAAATTCACCTAACATTATAACACAAGGTGGAATCAATATTAATAACATACACGATGTTTTTGCTTAGTATTTTATTAGTAATGTTGGAGAGTTTTCATTGCAAGATTAGCGAATTTAGGATTAGTTTTATAAATACACAGTGTAAAAGGATAAGTAAATATATTTTATTTGACTCGTTTTTTTCTGGTTGACTCAAATTTTTATAATTTTCTATAAATCAAAGTTTCTTCATATGATAATATGTCATGTTTTCTCTTATCTTTATATAGTTCTGAAGTAATGTCCCATATTTCAGGGTGTTTTTTTTTATTTCACTGACAAGACTTTCAAGGTATAAATCCACCTTTTGTGGCTCACCGTGCGTTGCCATTAACTCGTAAGCCAACTATGGCTAGTTGCCTGCTGCTGCACCGCACCAGATTCGGTGACGAGGCGCGTCGACGGGGAGGCAGGAAATGCGCGTCGTTGAAAGCTCTCGCCGTTGACGCACATATTCGCGTTTTATTTTCTTACTCATAAGGAGATGCTTATTTACTTCTAAATACCACCATAACGCGCGTCAAACACACGTAAACAGTTGCGCGTCGTTTTGTCGCACGTGTGCGGGGGACTGTTACCTGCTAATACCACCATAACGCGCGTCAAGCACACGTAAAGAGTTGCGCGTCGTTTTGACGCACGTGTGTAGGGGCTGTTAGGATTTCCGTTAAAACCGCGAAATTTGCATCGCAAATTTCCAATGCGATCAGAAGAAATCGCTTCAATTTATTGAATGTTCGTTAACAGTTCTGCGGATCTAAACAATGCACTACGTGATTTGCATGAAAAAAATCCTCCTGAACGTATTTGTTCCTTTTAACTCGAATCCAATCCGCACTGACTAACAAGCCGGTTCAGGTAAATTATTAGATATGCAGGGAATAAATCAAACTCTAAAAGTGTTTTTCCAGTGCTTAGATATTTGTTTTAATCGAAGCGGGCTTCGATAAGCCGTGTCAAGAGATTACGGACATGTAATAACCTTTCTATTTCAGTTGACTATTTTCTTAACAAGTGTACGTTAAACTGAAACAAAATATGGATAGATCAATGTTACTATCGTTAAAATAATTATAAGAAACAAACTTATACGATGTATTCCATACCACGTAATACACTAAATAATAGTACTTGGGCTATGGCAATCGACCTTTGTTTGGCATCTTTAGAATTGACGGGGAATGTAATAATGTCTCATAGGAAAATTGTTTATATCGCACCACTTCCTTTTATTACTACTTCACATTCTACAAAATGGCGTTATAATTCATCATTCAAAAACTTATTGTTTAATCGCGTTTTTCCGTTTTATATATAAAGTTGGAAATTAAACGTTACCAAAGTACAAATTTTCATTATATTTTATTTATATTTAATTTAATATACATACAAATATACGCTAGTTTGTTCAACGACTTGTTGCCATTTTGTTGGTACTGATATAATCCTATTGTTGTAGAAATTTTGGGACTAGAAATTTTGATCTAAAAACTGCGACAAGTAGTTTTTACCGCCCTTTCTTGATGTTAACCTAATACTCCCTAAAGAATTCTGAAGAGATCAAAACAGGTGAAAATCTGAGGGTACAAGGGCTGTGTGGTGGATGTATTAACATTTCCTAACGAAACTCAATGTTGAGTGGATAAAGACGTTTGTGGTCTGGCGTTATCGTGGCGAAAAGCAACACCCTTTCGATTGATCAATTCTGATCGTTATTTCTTTACTTCTTCCTTGAGTATCATCAGCTGTTTGTAATAGACGTCCGAATTGATGGTTTTACCCGGGGGTAAAAACTCATGATGAACAATGCCCTACCAAACCCATCATACACATAGCATCAACTTATTGTAAGTTAATCCGTGTTTCTGATAGTCTGTGGAGCTTGATTACTTTCTGACCATGATCTTTTTCACACGTTCTTGTAGTAGGTAATCCATTTTTCATCATCAGTGATCAATATTGTCAAAAACGGTTAGGTTTTATTACCTTTCAAGAGAATTGTAAATAAGTGCACGATTCATTAGATTTCTTTCAGTGAGCTCGTGTGGGACGCAAGTATCGAGCTTTTTTGTATATCCAGGTTTTTTAAAATGGGTTATTATTATTTTGTATTTAATCCGCAATTCTTCAGCTATGTTGTAAGAACTAATATGCGCATCTTGCTCTACTTTTTCCAAAATGGCATCGACTTTATCCGTAACAGGTCGACCAGAGCGATGTTCATCTTTGACATCAAAATTACCGAACTGAAAACGCTTGAACCAGCTTTGTACTACTCTTACCGACATTTCATTAGGTCCATAAAAGTAACAAAATTTTTTCGCGGTTTATGTCGCGTTTTTCCCTTTTGTCGCAGTTTTACCTTTTTTTTGTAATAAAACTTCAAAATGTATCGAATTTCTACGTTAGAATCATTCATTTTGGTGGACAGAACAACAATAGAAAAATAGTGAGATACCGTTTTTACTCTTCATTTTTCTTTTTCAAAATGTTACCTTTTCAATAGTATCAAAACTAGCCAGATACAAGCAGCTCAGCCAAAGAGATTTTACTGCAATTTTCACTATTAAAATACAAAAGAACTTTTTCCCCGACCTAATATATATACAAGAATTGTACACTCAAGGTAATAAGGTAATTTTATTTTCCACTAGTCGGCCCGATTGACTTTTTTTACCTTTTCTTTTGGATAGAATACCCGGAAGGTATACTTCCGCAATCCTACGTAGAAATAAAAACGATTCCTTCATCTTTTACTATACTTTTATTATATTTCAATCGTCTTGTTATTAATCTCGATTTTGACCTCGGTTCCGATGTCGGTCCGGTACTGTCCCTGATCGCGGTCTCGGTCACGCTAACGATACCTCGATTCTAATACAGGTCCCGTTTTTTGTTCTGACTCTGCTATGGATCACAGTTTCGATTTGGGCAAAATTTAGTATCAAAAAATTATGCCTTAACTTCATTATTTTACGAAGATGTTATGTGTCCATATAGGCTTAACTAAGCCGATTCTAAAAATCTCACTGAATACGTGCATCGAAATATAATACATGAATTATACCAAAGTACCTATATAATCTAAATATAATAATAAAATTGAACAAAGTATCAATCAATATCGCGAATGTACATACATCATGTGCTTAAGATGATGTACACGGCTGTTCGTTACAATATATAAAACATTTGTATAGAATCAAAGTTCTAACCTTATTGTTTATTTACTAATTTGCTAGAGTTTATGCAAAATTAGACCGTTGGTTCAAAGCTGTATTTATTCCGTTTTTAATGGAGAACAAAAACATCATTAGTGTTTTCGTCGTATCTTCGGTAATTTATAAGTTTTTATTTTCATTTAAGTTAAAATAGTAAACAAACACCCAAAAAGGCAACATGTAAAAATTTAAAATTTCATAAAAATAAGAGGAAAAAACTACTTGTCTCAAAAAAGGACACATGATTGTTATACTATTTTCAGTTGACCATTAATATAAATAGTCAACTGAAAAACTAAATTGAATTTTTCAAATTGAAAAAAATTGTGTAAAATTCATTTCTCCATATAAAAATTCATATTAAATGAATAAATAAATATTTTTTTTTTCAGAAACTGAAAGAACAAGAGAAATAATGAATTAAAAAGTTCCTTAATAATAATATAAAATGGTAAAAAAATGTTAATTAACAAATAATGCGTTTTTAGTTTAAAAAAAATTAGAAAACATTTTTCAAAATCGATATTTTTATCGAGCATTATATTTTCAACAAAATAATGTTAATTAATTAATAGTTAATCAAAAATTAGTAATGGACTTGTTTATCACCATCATTTAAACAAATTCATAAAAAAAGGTAAAAAAAGAAATAATAGAAATATTTAAGAACAAAAAATTAATGTGTATGTATTTGATTTTTCATTCTTTTTAATGATTTACATAAAAATATGGAAAAGCAAAATTTTTCAACATTTTCAAAGGATATCTTTTTCATACTTTATTACACATAAATCCAAAAAGCGGAAAAATCTCATTTATTAATTTTGCAAGTTATCAGGGATCTTGTGTACAATTCCAACTTGTAAGAAAACCTTAAGTAATGATTGCATCATTAATAGTAAAATTGAGGAACTTTCTTTCGACGGATTTTTGTTATTCCTGCATAATAAAAGTACATGAATTTTATTGCTCCTTTACATTGAGTAGCAAAAAAAATTATTGGTATACTGAGCGAGCCGAGAAACGCTGGAGTGACTATCAGTTTTTCGTCCTAACTTCACCATTAAATTACAAATATTGGTGGTAGAGTTCCCAGATGTAGAACATTTTTATTAAAGTTTTCTGTTGTTCATGAATCTTTTTTTTTTTAGTAAGTTGTTTATGACTTTCGCAATTTATCCATGCGGGCCTTCAACTTTTCCATAAACTTTCTAGATGAGATCACTCATGACACAATTACCGTCATACGAATATGAAACCCTGGCCATAATCCTCTGAGAAGGCTAGACTAATCGGCGACGACACTTTTTAACGTGCGAGTGCATGTGATGCGCTTTTACATGCGTTTTTATTAGCATCGTAAAAGTTGATTCATCTCGCGGGTCGTAAGCTCGCGCGTGACTCACTCGACCGCGAGTCCTTTTTCCGGTCTTTTAAGTTACACGCCCGACGACATGACATCGCGCCGGGCCACCGCATATGTTGTGGGCGATAAAGCGTAACAATAGTTTGATGTGTATTTTTCCTACGATGCGTAATACACGTATACTTAGTATATGCAGTTAGATACAGGATATTTGGCTGTAGAAGGAAAAATAAATGGCAAATGTACGGAAGGGACAAAGTACATTAAAAAAAGAAAAAAAAAAACGAAGACATATATTTATACAAACAGATTTGACGTCATAAAAATAACATTCTCGTTTTGCTTGTTTTTCAGATCATCGCACACTTTTAGATTTTAATAAAAAGTAAAAAAAATATGTAAAATATTTTACTAAGAAATGTAAAGTATTCTAATGCATTAATGCCAGCTGCTTTATTCACATGGAGTAAAATAACTCCTAAAAAAGTCCCTTTTTTTATATATATCACAAAACACAACGTCCTTCTGTCTATCCGTCTGTACGATTATAACGCGAGAATCATTGATCCTGTTTATACGATTTTATTTTTCGTATAAAAATAGATTATCTGGCCAAGACTTAGTATACACGTCGTGACGATAGGTAACCTAGGGTGTATCAACAGTAGTAACTTTAATGTATCATGTAAGAAAAAAAAACTGCTTTGCTTGGGAGTATTACGCGGGCAATGGATAATTGACTTTATGTTTGTGTGTATATATACAGGCAGAGATGATCACAAATTGAAGACATCATACATACAAAACTTTATTATTAACATGAGCTTTCTCTGCGCGGTTCCGTCCGCGTGGATTTACTATAAATTCATTTATATTTTAAGATCCACTTTTCAATACATGCATCAATAACATCCTGGAAAGTGCAATCGATAAAATGAATGATCTGGACGAAAAGCTGCATTTGTACTGCGATCCAGAGTGCGGCCGGTGTCGCCATCGCGACTCAAACCGACATCGCTTGAAACCAAAGGTGAAGGAATTCATCCCACGTCCACGAGGGCGAAGTCGCGGGCGAGTCGTGCCCCCGTTCTCATATACACTCTTCCTCGTTATGTACACGCTATTTTCATGTATGAGCAGTGTGTAGTATTTCTAAATCGAATTTATCGAAACTTTTGTAAAAAGTTGCGTTACGTGCCGTTTATTCCGATACCAGTCCGTTCTCCAAAATTTATATATATATATACGTATATAATTACATATAAACTCCTTTTACGTTAGTAAATACAATAAATAAATAAAAGAGAATTCTTAAAAAAAATTGTTAACAGTGTTTGTTTGAAACAAAGTTTATCGAAATTTTTCTAGGGAACATTTTCAGATTTAAAAATTAATATATCTTTTAATATATTATTTTTAATATATGACACATAATATTAAATATTTGCCACTTCATTATTCTTTTTAGTGATAACAAATTACGATGACACGTGATGACATACAGCTATAGAAAATAAATCACCAATTAGTAACAATAAGTATTGTTTTTATCTAAAGAACAATAAACAAACGAAATAATTGTTCTTTAAAAAAAAAAAGACCGCAAAACCGCAGTTGTAATTTTTGCTTTACAATAAAATATGCTAATGAATTCCGCAAGCAAAATGGCAGAAGCGATTAATGGGACAAGTTAAGAATGGAAAACCCGTAGTCACATTTTTACCTGAAAAATTTTATTTCTTAGTAGTCTACGCCCGCAACTCCGCTCGCATGGACCGATGCGAAGGGGAAATTCCTTCTTTTTTCATTTCGACCGCTCAGGCTGTCAGCCACGATACTGATCCCGGTTTCGTCCTCGGTCCCGATCCCAGTCCGACCTCGACTTCGATCCCGATCGCAGTCTGACCTCGAATTTGACCCCGGTCTCCATCGGAATCGCGGTTTCGACAAAAAGATCCCAGAGGAACGTATTCTCAGACCCTGAAAACAGCTGCTGCCGCTGAATTATCCTATTATGAAGAAAATCGTTTTTCAGTCTTGATCATGATCGTGGTGGTGCTAGCGCTTTTAGTCTAGAACCGTTGTTGATCTTTGGTATAAAAAAAACAAAAGGAATATGTTTTATGTTTCATCGAGCGAAGCCGTGAGCAAAAGCTAGTAAACATTAACTATTACTCCGACTTGAACTTTACATTTATCAGAAATTAGATTTTGAATCGATTAAGTGGTTTTAGCGTGTTCATGCGCGTTCAAACAAACCGACAAATAGAGAAAAATAAAACAAGAATTTTTTATGTTTTATTACATTTTTTTCGAAAATACTTCTAATGTACACACGATTTTAATTGTATCATAAATTATATTATTATATTTCCAATATCGAAGAGTAACAAATTGTTAATTGTATTAAAGATTTATCTAGTTCTATAAATACTCAATGAATCACAAAAAATTTGAAGTTTAATTGCATTTTACTTGAAGGTCAAGCATTCTATATATAAGATGCATGAATAAGTGGCGCGGAGGGGCAACATATCGTACGACTTCACCTTTTGTTAACACTCGATTTCGCCCGGCATCTAACTGCATACAGTGGCTATGCACGCAAAACGATTCTTAAATACGAAACTTTAAGAAGTTCAGTACTATATAATTCGTTACCTGCGCGAAAGGTATAGATAAAGGTAAGGTTACATAAACCTAGGAGCCTAGAATCGGATAACTACAGAATACTGTAATGTAGAAATAACTAAAAGATAAGTCTAATGCTCATAATGGATTTCGATCCGTTGCAGTTTAAATGCAATTATGCTTGTCTGTACATGATGTGTTACCTGCAACCGTGTTATCAATGTTATTAGTCTAGATCCGGCATTAGAAAATGTATCCTCATCGGTTAATTGAATCAAATAATGTTTTACGGGCAGATAACAATATTATAAATTTATGAGAACAATGTCTGCCACCGTAGTTTTGCTGCTTTTAACATTAATTAATTAATTAATAATTAAAGTTTCGCTTCTTATGTTAATGGCACATCGCAAGTACAAAACTTTCGAATATGATGTTTTACACCTTGTTACAATAGGCAGCGACCTTTATGACTGCTACAGCTACCTGTAGCCAGGTGTTAGCAGGTAGATAAACCGAACGTATTTCCTTTATCTGTTAATTAAAAAATATTAACACGCATGTAAAGTTAATAAAACTCTAACTACATTATAACGGATAGTTACTGTGTAATTTATTTGCGGCCTACATGAAAAAAAATAAGTAATTAATGTTAATACCAGCAGGACTACAATGGCAGACATTGTTCTCATAAATTTATAATATTGTTATCTGCCCGTAAAACATTATTTGATTCAATTAACAGATGAGGGTACATTTTTGTAAGTCCGGGGATCTTAATATCTACTATGTGTTGTTGAGTAGCTGATATCGATGCATGCGTATCTCAGTCCACTATTGCAACCACGCTAACGATTTAGCGTAGTGCTATTTGGATTGAGTGGTTAATGTATATTTCAATATGCGATAGGTTCCAGCTAAGGAACATTTGCGTAATATTAAAAATGTTACTCTAACCAAATTTATTTTATAATAACTTTTAGGACGACAAATAGTTGGTGGATATCGTTTAAAAATGCCGGAACATCAAATTACGTTCGCTTTTTAGGGTCCCGTAGTCAATGAGGAACTGTAATGTCCCTCTGTCTGATTGTCTGTCGGCGACTTAGTTCAGGGACTTTTAATATTAGAACTGTAACTTGGTATGGGTACACATATTAATGACGACGACAAAGCGGTAGAATAAAATTATGAAGAGAAATTTTTTAGGTTACCTACCCTATAAATAAAGCGAGGATGGTTTTTTTTGCTCGTCTATTTCATGATGTAGGGCGTAGGGTATCGTTTGATAGCTTATTTGAATAAGTTATTCAACATCATACTATATCCGCAATATTTTTAAAACATTGCGGGTCTGTAAAAACTCTTTTTCGATTTCGCATTCGTTCGCGAAATATTAAGCTTTAAAGTGCTAATTTTTTGTTAGAGTCGACTGTCACCCTGCCTGTCAGCTAGATGGTTATTATTGGATATGTGAAAAAACGACTATCACAGCTCAGTTAGCTTTAAAAGTTAATGAGTCATAGGCGACCAACTTTAGAACATACTTGTTGAAGTAAAAAGCAAAATTTCGCACAGATTCCTTTGAAAATTACTTAGGTGACGTTGTTGGTTGTGTAAAACAGGTAGTAAATATAAGTTCATGAACAATTTAAAACGATATAAATATAAAATCATATCATCAATCATTAATGTCCGTCCCATGTGGGCCCGTTTTTACACGTTAATAGCTGTTAAACTTTCGACTCAATTAATACGAGTAGGTTCGTAATATTAAACAAAATAAAGCCCTCTTCTGAGTACGTATATTGTGAAGATCAACTACGGAACTCAACACTGCCTATGTCCCGACACGCACTTGGCCAGTTTTTATGTTCACAATTATGAAGTCATAAAATAAATTATGAAATTACCAGTTAAAGAGTGATTTAAGTTTAGTGTAATACGACATAAATTATTAATATATTAGTATTTATTAACTATTGGAGGACCACACATAGATCTTTGTTTTATTTCAATATTCTATGAGATAGTGCTAGAAAAAAATTGTAAACTAAGGTTGACACCGATATAATAAACTTGGAAAGTAAAACATTATCTGTATCTATGTCTGTATACATATATACATATGTCCATATATCTATACTACTATATAAATCTGGACGTTCTGTCTGTTCATAAATTTTTATCAAATTTTGTGATAAATAGGTATTCATTTTATGACTTACTGATCCCAATTCTATCATTATTAAATTTTTTGTCTGTCTATATGTTCGTTTATAACTTAACAACGGTTTGATCGATTTTAATGAAAATTGACATATAGTAAGGTTAATAATATGACCTTACAATATCCATATTCATTTGTTTCATATAGTTATGTGTGTGTGTGTCTATTTGAGTTCGTGTGTGAGCGATGGGAGTGAGCGGAGTGGAGGTGTGTTCAATTTAAGCCCAGCAAAGCGGGCCGGTAACGGCTGGTCTGTCCTATATAAAAAAATATCATCGAAAAATTGTTACAGACGTGTTCCAATTTATTAACGAATTGAATATCACTATCACAAAGTCTCCATCCGTGTCTGTCTGAATGTTTGTGTTTGTTCGGATTTAGATACAATTTTCACGTTTATTTAGAGGATCTATTCCGGAAGATTAAAATGTATAAAGGCATGCAAATTTTATTTATAGGCAATAGAAGGAAATCAATGTTTAGTAATTAAGTTATTCAAAAATATGTTTTCCGACGTTATATTATTAACGCTGGTTCAACCTTATGAGATACATGAAAACGATGTATTATGGAATTTGCCATCATAGACTTTGCTGTAGACTTTTTAAGGGGAGTATTTGTATTATCGAAATTATTCCAGACACTGCGGTTTCACGAATACAAATCTACACTGTCAATGAGCAAAGTAAGCTACCAACTTTATCTCTGCCTTCATCCAAATTGGAACCGTGATCGGTAGTGGGTCCTGAATTTTTGGCTGTGGAACAAAACAGAATCTAGGGTGTGACTGAGATTGTAATCGAGCGTGGAACAGGATCAGAAACAGTGCCGGAAACAGAATCGAGAGCGGCAGGGCGATTGGTATTGGTATTGGTACAATAACGCCGATCGACGTGATTGTAGAAGAAATTAATTCTATGTGCATGCGAGCGGAAAACTAGTACAGATATAACTATAGGTACAGGAATTGTGCGGTTGAACTACTGAGATTTGCTGGTAATCATTTAATAGAATGTTGCTATTTTAGTGATTGCTGTCAATAAAAAACTGATAATGTCTTTTCTGTCAGATTTGTCATATTGTCAACGGTTCAAAAATACATCCATTGCTCTGCAGTTTTAACAAATAATGGATTTTTAATACGGTATTTTGATGTAATTTTATTTATTATGCCATGTACCTACATGGTGTAATAAATAACTAACGTACTTACGTTTAGTTGAAGAATATTAAAAAGAGATGTGGATCTATATAAATGTGGATTATAACAAGCATTATAATAACTTACTATGATTTAATAATGCAAAGAAGGTGCTTAACGCGGCTTGCGGTAGGAGTTGACTAGTGAAAATTGTAACATAACAAAAAAGCGTTACACCTCCTCCATGCGACTTTCTCTTTTTCTCGCAAAATTTTATTTAGTATTTTTTATGTGCTTCATAATTTATTATTTTATATATAATTTATAATAAACGAACAATAATCCTAAAACATTAAACGAAATCCTTTGATTTTTTATTTATTATTCCCAATATTAATCACAGATAAGACATTACTAATCGCTAATATTTTTTCTTCAGTAATACATTAGAAGCATAGTATCAGTGTCAACAGGTAAAATATATTGAAATACATGGGGCGGTGCAATATTATATCCTCGACTGCTGTTATATTGAAGTGTTCTGTCACCGCCGGCATAGGTGGCGGCGTGTCATCAACCTGCACGCGGTCCGCCCGCCCGTGCATGCGCGGGCGCGTGCACTGCATTATGCATACGCGCTCTGGACGACGACCATCGTTTGATGCACTATGATTGACGTCGAATTTGATATACGGGGATAACAGATGGCTAGCTATTTGTTATCGTTGTACAAATGGAAATCTATCATATAAATACTTAGAACTGATTATATAAATATGGCGGCGTATAAAATTGTATTTTCAAACCTCTCGGTGATTACTTTCAATTGACCAACGAATATTTATCACGACGTGCGTTATATTTTCTTATAAACATTTAATTGTTGGAAGCCACACATTGACTTTTGGCGGGTGATATTTCTGCTCCACCATGCAAATCCGGAACGGAATGAAGGGCGTGCTTAAGATGTGTGACCGACATTAACAGCGGTGTACTTCAAACTCTCATTTGAAATAATTAACTGTCAACTTCAAAAGCTAAATACGTCAAAATACGTTATTTTAACTTCACAATTGGCAATTGACTAAGTTGGTCTTAAAGATATTGACATTTGTGATATAAAATTAATGTCGCTAATGCCAATATCTCTAAGATTACCAATATTTTGACATGTTTAGTTTTTAACTTTAACAGTTAGAGTTAATTATTGCAGATGAGAGTTTGAAGCACACCGCTGTATATATTGCCAAATATTACCAAGCCACCCCAGGCTTAACAATTAATATGATGGGCTAATCGCAATCAACTCTTTAATCAGGCTTTCGAAGAATAGGTTATTCATGAAATTTGATCACGAGGTTCGACAATTCAACCCCGGATATGTGTCGTATAACATCGGTAATCATTAATGAACAATTGCTTCTATAGAGCAACTAACATCAGGATTTTCTAAAAAAAGCACTTAACAGAAGGTATTGTTAGCAAGATATTTTCCACGAATATATTTCGTAAAAGAGTATTTAGTATATGTAGCAATATTAAAATAAAATAATACAGATTTGTAATGTTGGTAGCAATAGATGGAGATTATTTACTACTTTTGAAGTAAGTACGTTGAAGAGTTATGTGGTTCTGTTTGTGGCCATGGGACCTGTAGCTTCGCTCGCGTTGGTAACGTGCCGTCCATTTTAATTGACAACGTCCTATTTTATTAAGTTACTATAGCGTAAAGTGTTCTTATTCGTACAGTAAGTATTCTATATAATATTGAGCCATATAACAAAAAATCCGCTATAAGAATCCATATACGGGTGACATACACATTGACAGATTGAATGTTTATGTACCTATTATACTTATATAAAATATTTTGATATAATAAGTACAATATTGAATAACATTATTTTACTTTGGCCACTACGAGTAGCGTTTTCGGTATAGACATGTTCCGACTTCTTTGTGCATATTTTGAAATACTGGTAATATATATTTACCTAAAGCCAACAAAAAATTAAAAAAGGCCTTTGTTTGTCTGTAAATCATAGAGTATATTGATATATTCGTTAAATGTTAAAACATAAAGCCTACTTATCTGTGTCATTTGATGTTTTTGATGAAAGTACAGCATTGCGTTGTTATTAAAGTCTTAATAAGCAAGATAAAAGCTAAAAATCCTTTACAGAGGAAATAGATGCTGTTTACGGGGAGTCTGCACCTTTGTTATTTTACTATTTAAAAATGATTGAGTTGAATAGATTTATATTATATAGCTATAGAGCGGACACACTCTATACAAAACTTCGATTTTATGTCACTATATCACCACGTGTCGCTAACCATTGTCTGTGTATTTTTAGGGGTACTAAATTCAGCGATTTGTTACTAAGTACTATACTAAAATTCAAATCCGAGTCGAGAGTATTTAAACGGCAGAGCATCGAAGACGCCCCTTGTGCCGGCGGGTAGTGGAACTCACTTCACTGTAAACTGTTGGAGGAGTAATGAAAACACATCGGAAGGTGGTCTAGCGTGGGTCAAATCGATAGCGGAGAGGGTTGACATTTTCCTCACTACCGTACACATGACCATTCGTGATCAACTTCATGTGTCAAAAGTCATCGCCAGATGGGTGATGTGACCGCTGACGCCGCGCTGATATGAAAGCTATTTGGAATATAATCAATAGTGAAACTGGAAAACACACACGCCATCATACAGAATTTCAATTGAAACTTGATGATAAAATTTTAAACAAAGACAAAGAAATCGCTCTTGTTTTTGGAAAATTCTTTGCTAGCATTCCAGTTTCAACTACACAATCTCTAAAATCATCGCCCACTCTCGCTGAATCTCTGTTGAAGCGAAACGTTGACACTTGTGACATTATGTGTGAATTTACTCATGTCAACTACAACGACGTTATTAGAACATTCAAATGTATAAAAATAAAAAAAAAAACTATTGATAGTCTAAGAGCCCGTGAACCCCAGACCTTCGTTATTTTATAAAAGCTGAAAGTTTATCAACGCATGCATTTTTCATTACCAGTGATCAATATTATCAGAAACGGTTAGGTTTCATTACGTTTGAAGAGAATTGCAAATGAGTACACAATTCATTGCATTTCTTTTAGTGAGCTCGTGTGAGAGTCAAGTATCGAGGTTTTTGGATATCCAGCTTTTTTCAACAGTGTTTTGTGGTTGATTCGCAACTCTTCAGCTATGTTATAAGAACTAATATGCTGATCTTGCTTTACTTTTTCCAAAACGGCATCGACTTTATTTGTAACAGGTCGACCAGAGCGAGGTTCATTTTTGACGTCAAAATTGCCGGACTGAAAACGTTTGAACCAGTTTTGTGCTACTCTTACCGACACTGCATTAGGTTCATAAAGGTCACAAATTTTTTTCGCAGAGTTTCGCCTTTTTCCCTTTTTTTCTTATATTTCAAAATGTAATCGAATTTCTACGTTGATTCACTCATTTTGGTGGATAGAAAAACAATAGAAAAAGGGGTGACCACCCTTTCAAGTTTTAATTTCTTTTAAATTCCATCTATTTGATAGTATCAAAACTAGCCAGATACAAACACCCCAACCAAAAAGATTTAACAGCAACTTTTTACTTATAAAATACGAAAAAACTTTTTCCTCTACTTAATATATATCTAGATTTGAAGCCTATTTAAAATATGTTTTCGGGAAAAAACATGATGCCCGTATAAAAACGCGCACGTCGTCTCATGATATTTGTATCAAGTAATCAGACACTAAGTATTCTTTGAAATTCAACCGCTGTACTTACGACAAAAAAGCATTTTACGACGAATAAAATATACAAGTGATTACTCAGCGATGGAAATTTAACCGTAATACGTTGAATTATTAAGTTGGACTTTACTCTGTCTCTTTTTACAATGAGTCGGTATATCTCTATTATCATTGCATACGATTGTTTCGAATTATATGCCACGATAACAGAGATATAACGCAATTATCTAATTTTAATTGTTACTGCGACTAAAAAAAACACTATACAAACTATATATGCTTGAGTGTCAATATAATGCAAGTTTAATGCGACGCGAGCTGTTGTAGTCGCACGCGCTCGCGCTGACACATCCGAGCCGCTCGTAACAAACATTCACATAAATAAAACCATTTTTCCTCGAAGCCGCACATCGACGTCCTGCGCATCGCGATGCATTCCGCGGCCCGTCGCACGCGCCGCTCGCCGTTCCAGCGCGCTCTTCGGCTCAATATTATATTTTCCTTTTTTGGAGATACAAGTTGGCAATAAACACACCGTATATCTGAAATTAGTACGAATATTGTTTCTATAGAGATACAGTTGAAACAATTCAATTTTTACAATATTTCTGCAATTAGTTTTCGTATTTTTTTTTTAAATACCCTTATTTATTATCCGTATGCGGATATAGATAATAAAACGAGTGTTATAGAGACATCTCACTTATGTGTCCTGAATGGACTTTAATATTGTATTCACTATTGTACAATACTTCACAACCGATTGCTTGCTGACTGCTTGTTAATAATGAACGATCATAAATGGATTTATGACAATAGTTTTTTTTTAATAAAAATTTTAGAAATAAACTTTGGCGGGTTTCGTAGCATCAAAACACTATTAAACATTAAATCGTATGGGTAGGGCGCTATCTTCGTTCGGCTTACACAAGTTCATGTTACATTATTTTCTTATACGTGAAAAGTAAATGAAACTAGTTCATAAACTTACATTTTATAAAAGCTAAGAGTGCGCAAAAATATTGGTCCAGTGTGCGAGTGTAGACGAAACTTTTGTGGACGGTTGTTGGATATAAATAAAATAAATCAATTTCGAAGATTTTCGTTTTTGTTCAATTGAGGCTTTTATTTGCATGGTTTGAATTGTAAAACATGGCCCCTAAAGCAGTTGCCATTAGAAAAATGTTTTCATAAAAAATAAAATTTTGTTCGGAACGTTTTAGGATTTTATAAAATTGAAATATTGTAATAAATAAAAATATTAGGTTTGGGTACACAAAATTCATCGACCTGAAATAAATTTAATTTATTTTAACCATATCACTCTCAAATTTAATGAGGTAATTGTTACAATACCAGTAGTGCACCAATAGTGTTGCAACAATCACAGATATATCCTTATATACAAATACCCACATATCATATATTGAAGCAGTATTGCCCACTGTCGGTCTGTCTGTCCAACTGTATCCGTGTCAGTCTCAAAAAACGTTGTAGGGATTCTTATATAATTTTCACTATGACTAGACTGGTTCATGAGGTAGATTCATGTCTTTATAATTCCTAGGTATTTCGTGTAAATTGACTCAATTATGATAGTGTTACTCTAGCGAGTATGCTATAGCGAAAATACTATGTAAAAAATGGCTCCAAAGATTTCCATGAAATATAGTACACAGGGGGTTTTGGGGCCTCTTAATCGATCTAGCTAGGTTTCATTTTTAGAAAACCTCGTTTTATTCGTGTTTTAGGCAATAAATTAAAATTTGAATACGAAGGTAAATTTAGCCGTTACCGACAAGATTATAATAGCACAGTTGAGAAATCGGGTGGTCCCGAATACAGAAGGCTCCCGTTTAATTCCACATGAATAATTCTTTCAAGTTTTTTAGTTGTTTATTTTCAAGTTTCTTTTTTGTGAGAAAAGGTATTATTGGTAGCAACTAGCTGCTTTACCGACACAGCAATACTAAAGCTACTTAACAATAGATGGCGTTGTGAAGCAACTCTAAGCCAATGAATGTTTAGCTTGAGGTTAGACCAAGAAAATCAATTGTTTACTTATGTTATTGATAAAATATGTGTCTTTTTAATTAACGTGTTCACTTAAAATGCCTAAAAAAATCTATGATAAAAACGTGGTAAGACCAAAAATATTATTCATATTTCATAAGTATATAAATCGTATCTAAATATATTTTCCAAAAAAAAAAAATACCGAGCAAACCTCGTTCATCCAGGTATCAATCTATATAGGAAATATGAGTCAATGTGTTACGTTTATAATTGCAGTTGCTTTTGCTTGTTACATGTTCAAAATAAACTTTTGAAATATGAATGAAGCAAGCTCACATAAAATCTTTAATAAATAAGAAAAGGTAAAGAATAAAATTCATTTCGTTACTTTTGCGCGCGGCGTTCTTTTTTCTGAAGGCGCAAGGACAAATTCCAAACCAAAAGTTTTGAAACAAAAGTATGAATTTCATTCCTTTAAGTATGTTTTATATTTTTTTGTTTATTTTATTTTAATTTGAAAAAATTGCAAAAAATATAAAAATGTTAGGAATTGATAATATTACCATTCGGCTATTTTAGGATGTATTTGTTTCTAGGGTTTGTTTATTCTGAATATTTAATTCTTTTGATAAACATTTATATAGTTTGTCTACGTATCCATGTCTTTTATTTTTTGCTCTTCTTTGGTTTATGTAATATGAATTATTAAGTTTAATTTATTTCGTTATTACCTTCTCTAACACCTAACTTAATGTATGTTACTTAAATCTATAGAAACTTTGTTGGTATATGACATTTATGAAAAGATGTGTACTTTGTGTATTAATTGTAGTTGTTTTCTAGTAATAAAAAATAAATAAATGAAGTAAAAATATGGAAAAATACTTTACGATTTAAAAGGAAAAGAATGTCGTATAAAATTTCAAGTCGGTTTGATATCTTAGATATACATGTTTCATGTTAAAATTATATAATAATCGTCATTAATAACATTGCTTAAATAATGTTTGCAGTATTTAATGAATATTTTAGAGAAACTATGACGCGATATTTGCTTGACAATTTTCTTGTCATTAAAAAAATACAGTTAACCATTACGTATTAGCCAATAAGAAATAGGATTTTTTTTTTATTGAAAAAACTCACAAAAGTATGCAAACTTCATTGAATAGACGAAACTAAACAAGCGAATCAATCTAGGTCTAGCCTATTAACTAGATTGTACAGACTGATGGCGTTTGGCGCTGTAAATAATATAATGCAGATGCCAGCTGCTACGGTAAGCGATTTCGCAACTCATCTCGACTATTGTGACCACGTCGCCCCGCTAATGAGGGGTCATGTCATTAGGAAGTAGTAAATTGACGCGCTTATTAGGGGACAGGAAATCTCATCAATCAAAACACACGAAATTGCGATTCACCGACTTCTACACTACTCTATGTTTATCGGTTTCTATTTTAGATATAGAACTATAGCTGGTGTGGCTTGTATTCATTTTCAAATTGAATTATTGGATGTCTTAATACGGAATCGAATGAGATTTTTTTAAGACAAGAGTGTTAGGTACTTTAATGAGTTTTATTTTAAAATAAAATCATCGTACGCTTTACGTACAGTCAGACGACGATAAAGTTATCTGCGCACGATCTCCGAGGCTAGAGCAAAGCTCGGGTCGACACGTGCGCTTCGTACGCGGAAATGCGCACGGGAAAGGCGCAAGGACGTCGCGACGTTTCCGTTTCGTCGAAGTGACAGACGTTGCTCTCGGATTTGTAATGAAAAGGGAATTAACATTTAATGAATGACGTAGGGGCGAACGCGGATGGCGGCTCAGGCGTGGCCTGCGCATCAGATGGTAACACATTCCATTCTGACCGACTGACCAATTCGGACAGTATATTAAGTTGTCGGTCCCGGTCGTCATCGGAGACGAAGCTCGTTAGTAATTATCAATTCACACTCGGGCGGTATGCGGGGCTCGAAATTCGAGTCGCTCGATCTGAAATGAATAGGTTGCGGCGGGAGGCGTATTGATTGAAACCGGGCGCAACGAATGCCTTTGCGAACATAGCATCCGGTATCGATTCTATATTATCAATGGTCCATCAATAAGCCGTACGCTGTGTGATAAAAAAAGTCTATTAAAAGTTTCACTTTTTGTCGTGCGGCTCGATTGCGAAATAGTTGCAAGTGGAGCGGAAACATGAAAATAAGAAGTCAGCCCCCGAAGGCCGCGCCCTCTCGCAACCGCCCACACCTATTATTAAATATTACTCGTGTTGCGTTTAAATCTAATTTCTCACGGAAAATCGATAGCCGTTTCGCAATGCCTCCACGAAGTACGATCATTCGGTGCAGCGCCAGAAAAAGGCAAAATTCACCAATTTTGTTATGAAAATAGGATAGTCTGCGAATATTAAAAATATATCTATATTCGTTGTTGAGTTATGTCTGACGATTGACGCGATGACTGAAGGTGGTATCATATAGAAAACTAAATTCGGTTCAAAAAGAAACGGTGGATGAAGTCATCAACGATGAAGCCATCAATGTAAGCCACCACTTACTCGCCAAGGTTCTATATCTGATAAACAACAGCGTCACCGGGGACTTGGTGCCTTGCCGGCTTAAAAAATCATGCAAAATGCAAAATCGGCTTGTCTTCGCATGCTTATCTATTTGCATGGGTGTCTGAGTCGAGAAACATATATAGTGTTTTCGTTTTTCGTCTCGTGTACAATCTGGTGTGTAAAGGTGCCGTAACAAACAGTAACACGATTATAACTTATATCATACACGCAAACGGAGCGGTATCGATTCTGATCGTGAGTAAATTGATCAAGGAATTTGATTTAAGTCGAAATAAATTCAAATTCAAATGAAAAAAATCTCTTTATAGGTTATATATAATTCTTAATGTATGGCTTTATAATATGAATTTACTATGCGTTCAGATAGCACATTTATTTCAAGAAGAACGAGCAAGAAACTTAAGTGTAGCTCATTTCAAATTGAATTTTATTTAGTTACAATCAAAATCAAAAATCACAGACAGACTCAACCCGACAAAAGTAGCGTTGGTTATGTCTTTAGACATTTGTTCTTGAAATATTTGAAAACTTTATGATACTGTTTTTATCAAGTAATTGTTTAATGATTATCTTAAATTTATTTAAGGGTAAGTTTTTAATATTTACAAAGGATCTCATCAAACGAGTACTCACAGAGTCTCTTAAGTGAATTTGTGAGTTTATATGATCGACTGATAAACACAGTTTATTTTTGTTTCTCGTATTGAACTAATGTCGATGACTCTTCACCCACTGCGAGTCTCGGCAAGCACGTTCAGGGCGTCGTCAACGCGCCGCAGTGCCGACCGGCGCGGGCCAGCGCGGGGCAGGGTCAGCGTAGGACTTCGTGTTCAAGCCGGTTCTTCTGAAACAAGGAGATTGCAGGGGGTGGTGCTCTTCGGGCACAAAACGTGACTGAACGCCACGTAGTAGGTCATCTACGTACGCGTTCGTATTATGGCAGACAGACGATGATTGCATACTCAGTCTGTATCCATCTGACGATAGACGTCCTGCGTTCAAATCCGCTTTGAATATTAGATAATTACTAGACCGCTCTTCCTTCGCGCGGGTAGAACTACGTATGTATGTGTGGTCGTGCTACTGTTATTGGTACAGGATTATTATTGATACCGGCCGCAAAATTTAACATTTTTCGATATGAAAAACACATGAAAGGAAAATTTTCAACTTAAAAATATAAAAAGTGAGCTCTTAAAAGGCTGGAAGTAATCGAGTCATTTCACGTTCGAGAAAATTAATGTCAATGATACTGTTTAGTGTTTTTGGTTAAACTTTAATTAATTTTGCACGCATGTCAATGAGATATAGACAACTAGGTTTGTATATTATTAAAAAAAAAAAAAACTATTCTATTACTGTACTAACTTATTAAAACTAGTATTTATCATATACGATAAAACTGTAAGAGTCATAAGTAACTTTTACAGTCCGTTATTGCTGTTTTTATAAATAGATACGTAGATAGTATAGTTGACTTTTCTTTGCAACGGTTTGAAAGGAACATTTCCTCACACGTTACTTCCGTTGATATACTTGGTCACGCAGGGCAAGCTTTCAAGGAGCGTTTTTCTACCAACGCGATAGACTAACACAATTATAGTTCATTTAATTCATACGAAATACCTATTAATGAATAGGATACAAACCTACCCCGTGAAGTAGTCTAGCTATTAGTGAAAATCTTATGTATATTAAAATCTGTGCAGCAGGTCCTGAAACAAGCATCGATACAGTTGGACGGACAGACCGACGCTGGGGAATACTGCTCCAGTTTGTAACACGTAAGAGCATAGCTGTGAACAATAGTGTTGAAACAGTCAGCTCATTGAATTTGAGAGTGATATACTCAAAATAAATGAACTTTAAAATGTCATATCCGTCCATGTATTGATTATTTTATTTGTTAGCTAATGAATTTATACCAGCTTTGTAGTTGGAACTCTGATATAAAATAGAAAAAGAAACGTCGCTTTCGGATCAGATGCTGCACTTTGGATGTTGAAAACACGTCTCAGATCGCTAGTAAAGACCGCGCTGCGGCGTTCCTTCCAGACTCGCACGACGCGGTGGTGCGATTCAACAACGCGCCCACGGCCAACTACAGCGCGGACGTCGGCTCCAAGACCACGGTGCGCATCCTGAACTCGCAGGTATACCAGCGCAGACACCGTGATCGCCAGATCGAGAAGGGGGCAACGGTTTTTATTATGGCTACGCTGTACTCGCGATTCCGACGAGAAATTTCAAATTACAAAATACCTACGTTTCTTTCATTGAAAAACCCATCGTATTAATTTAAGGCAATATGAGCTCATACGTAAACGTGAAAGAGCTTGCTTTTCATATAGATGGCTGTGTATATATTAAGTCATCGTATGACGCTAATAATTTAAACTATGACAATAAACTGTTATGCGAAACATGTACGACTTATCGACAGACGCAAGAAAGGGAAATGCTAGACTGTGACCAGAAACGCACAACATATAATGTTTACTTAATATTGTCTATTTATTTTTTGTAAAATTTAGGCAATATTCGTTTATCATTACTAGTTGGGCTTATTTTGCAACAAATAAGTAGTACTTAGATTGACAATTATCATTCGATGGCAGCAGTAGTGTTCCCATTATGACCAGGAAATAAATCGAGAAGTAATCGATGATAAATGGTGGAGTTACAGATGATTATTAATTTCAATTTTTCAAATTCTTAATGTTGGTAGAAACTATTAAAAATTGTAAAGGAATTGTTACAGATGATATCTCTCTCATTAGTTTAATACTTCTTTTAAAATAAATTATTGAATAATGACTGTTTGAAATAATAATATCCGATAATTGTTCGGATAAACTTTGATATCGATTTATCGAGTTTGCACGGGAAATGGCAAAACACGTTGTGAGCTAAATCAGAAAAAAAACAGACAATTGACATTGATTGACAGTGACAGTTAATTGCATGCGAGTTTTATGTGAAATTGATTTGCTGTTTAAAGTGTTTTCTTTTGTTTTTTAAATCTAACGATTTGGCACTGTAAATGGACATAGACATTGATATTATCGAATCTTCTGACCACGGCTTGAACATGAACACCGCTTCTGTTTCTAATGTCAACGTCAGCGCGAACTTGAAATCGACATACTAACGATATATCTACTAACAATCCCATCATTCGCACTGACGGCGTTTTAAGGCATTTGCAACAATTGTTGTGCTTGTGTTGCGTTTACGAACGATATGCAAACATAAAATGCGCTAAAAGTTATGTAAAACAAGTTTTACTATAAATGTCAGTTTTCGTAAAAATAAAAACTGCTTATAATTTTAAAACACTAACTTTTTTTAACTAGTTCCTTAACCTTGTCATTCCACATTACCGTTTGGATACCATTTTCAATGAGTGCGTCCATGGCCGGAGCGATTATGGCGGCTTAGCATTCCCCTTTGTTTTATTAATCTTTAATTTTTTAAAGTTAAAGCTTAACGCGTTTTGGGCGATTTTTGTATGGGTAAAATCGGTGACGAGTTCGCGTCACCGACATGCCATAGTTCATATATATACATATATATAGCTACTGGATAGCGCGTAGCGGCTTGTATACACAAACGCATATATATACAAATGCATTGTTAAAACCTATGTGTAAGATATACACACTGTTAGGCGTCCTCAGTCCGTGTTGTATTGATTCGCATTTACGTAAAGTTTTTTTACTGTTTTAAATATAATGTCAATTATTATAAAACTGTGATATTTAGAAAAATACTCGAAGTGCTGACAGATGTTTTAATACTATTATTAATAATTTTAATTTAGAAATTAAGCAATTTTAAATTTTGGTATTGCAATCAATTCGAAGAATTATCGAATTTTTGTTAAGCGTAAAAGTAATAAAGTGAGTTGACACCAATGGCACAAATTGATATCTTAGTTCATAAATATATTTAGAAACAGGTTATAAGAAAAAAGTTGTTATACCCAGTTAATAGCCATTACCGGCTTTATGTTACCCCACCTATCGCGATGTAATATAGTTTGAGCATTCGTTTCACGTCTTACAAACTTCGCACGCTAGGTGGTGACGAAGCCGGAGTTCGACTTCCTCAAGGACCCGATGTACCGGGCCGTGTCGCTGCTGATCTGGGATCCCGCCAATTACTCCTCGACCTTGGAGGAGTGGTACCAGCATCCCGACTTTCCTCTCTTCCCGGTATACAAACGGTAAGCGGTTCCGCATTCGATAAGGGTTCTGACATAATCTCCTTATATACTTAAAGTCAACGTTGGAATGACTTTCCTGAAGTCCGATTCTGCAATGGTACATCAGCATTCTGTTAACGACGTTCGTGGTATAATTGTCGTGGCAGATACTTGGAGGGCGGGAGCGGCAGCGCGGACGCGTGGCTGCTGCGGCCGGCGGCGCTGTGGGCGCTGTGGGCGGCGCTGCAGGACGCGGCGCCCTACCGCCTCCGTCGGCATCCGCCTTCTTCTGGATTCATCGGTTCAAAGATCAATGCTATACCAAGTTTTTTTTTTATTATTTGCATAAATTATGCGATCGGTTAGAATTTTGAAATTAGAACGAACTTAAAGCTAGTGTGAGGATCGTGACTACAAATAGCAAGCAGAAGCTTTTATTTCACGTGTGAGCGAATGATTTATAAGTAAAATTGAAAATTAAATGAAAGTCGATAACTTTTTGTTCTAAAACATGCTACACTGTTTGAAAGTAAATATCATTTGATATATGATCGAAAGATAGGCGTCATCCAACAGGGAAGACGTTCCCGTCAGCGTGTTTTTCAGTTATCGTATGTCACACGAAACTCGGTCAAAATCCACATTGGTGTAAGCAAAGATTTAAATCGTGTGACGAAAACTGCTTGCGCGAGTCCGAATTGGACTCATTTTTAGAGTTTTGTACCAGTGGAGTCCTAAGGGGACAATGTACGAGGGCTACGCTATCTGTTCGTCTGTCCGTTTGTCCTACCTTTAAACGGCTGCATGTTTTTAGCTGTAATAGATAGATGATTGAAACTTTATAACACATATAATGATACGTATACGTACATACGTTTGATAATACAAAAAATAAAATAAAAATTAGGGTCGATACTCAAACAAGATTTTTTTTTGTGTTTCATCTTAAAAATGATAATACGTGCAATCCATAAACTTGGTGTGGATAGTCAATACAAAATTTAAAGTCAAACAAGAAAATAATAAAATACAACCGAGTTTGAGTCGACCCTTGTATTGAGGATCTCGAACTCAACACATTTGTGAAGAGGTAAATACATTTCACAAATGTACCGTGCGGTGTCGAGAATGTCTCAGTGTGCTAGTATGATTTGTACTTGCTTTTCATATATTTCTGAACTTGAACGAATCAATTAATTACACTTCAAGAGATTTATGAAATCCATAATCTTCCCAGGCATTTGGTTCGCGCTGCACCACTGCGGGCGCGTGCGCGTGTTCGAGTACGTGCCGTCGGCGCGCGCCACCCGCCGCTGCCATTACTACTCGCCGGGGGGCAACGCCGCCTGCACGCTGGGCGCCTGGCACCCCTTGGCCATGGAGAAGGCTTTCGCGGAGAAGATCCGCGACAATCCCGACAAGGAAGTCTTCCAATTGGGTTACATAGACATACCCGGATTCCGTACCGTTGTCTGTTAGTGAAGAAAACGTTAGAAGCGTGACCAAATAATCATTTCGTTTTATGCCGTAATTTCTATTAAATTCATGACGATGATCAGAATATGCACACGGTCTGGTCTCGCAATCAACGACGTAACTCCCGAGAACGAAGGATCTCGAAGTAACTCATATCGGCCGCACGAATGGATGGTTTTTTACGAGGTCCGCCATATGACATCCTACGGAAAGAATAGGCTTGAGGTACACATACTATCATTTTTATTATTTGCGATTTTCAATCACGTAGTTTTTGATTCAAATTTCTGGAAAAGGAACAAAAGTTTGATGTACATTACAATCTTTACAGTATATGTACAATACTTCGTGAACGATTTTTTTTGGCTACGTGTCTGGTGATGAAAGAGGCATCTTTTAGTAGTTTTTGTAAATAAATTGCGTATCGATAAGGCTTATAAACAAAGTACGTCGTTATAATTTATGATAATTTGCATTTTGATACCATGTTTCATGAAAACATACTTTTTTTAAATTTAGTTACATTGCCAAAAATGTAACCTATTACAGAGAAAAAAACTAAAGTTTTGTTAGGATTTTGTTACCTCGCTTCTCAGGCATACCTGATTCTTTTTATTTCAAATTCAGGTGTAAAGTTCCTTTTTACATTTTGTTTATTTGAAACGGGAAAAGGTGAAAGTTGTGAATTTGCGTTGATATTTCAAATTGCAATTGTTGCCTAGCTTTACAAATTTATTGTCAATTTTATTAAACACATTCCATTAGAGTGAGCTTCCAAAGCTATAGTAAAAAGTCAAGTATTAGATTTTATGTTCTTCTAAAATGTACTCGAGACAAAAATACGAAGTCTGAAGATGATGTAAAACTTATTATTGTATATTCTCGTAATGTCGTCTGTCTGTGCGTGCGTCGGGTAAAAAGTACTCAACCAACTGGCATATATCCGTAAGTAAAAACTCTATAATAGACTGTATGATATACTAGGGTGTATCCCTAAGGGACATTGGAGATCATCTTTAAAAGATATTTGGGCTGTGTAACCTCACATAATTTAATTTTAAAACTATAAGTCATTTTAAATATAAGCTACTTTTTGACCAACGAGTCCAATTTTAATTTAAGATTTATTCGCTTCTCATATGGCACAGTGACATTTTGCATATTATATAAAATATAATTATAAAAGTATGTTGTTAAGTTATTGTAATGCTTCGTATTTATCTGAACTATATCTAATTCTAAGAGATAATGTACCTACAGAACTTAACAGAGCTTTACTTAGCATTGAAAAAGCAAATAAAACTTGAGATGGAAGAACTACTAGAAGAAGATTTGTATGTCTGCTACGTCCATGTTTTTTTATTAATTGATGTAATAAATGAAAGAATAAGCTAAAAATATGAGCTGTTCAGTGTACGGCCGCCGCCGCATAATCAGCGCAGTATAATGAGGTGCGTGGTACGCATTATTAGTCAAATCGAGCTCGCGGTCCGTTTCCGAAAGACCTTCGACGGGCTGCGCGTGCGTCGGTGATCGTGGAAGTCTTCCTTAGTTAACGACGTGCTTGGATTTTGCACAACAGCGACATGACACTTTTGAGCGTTACTTCATAAACGTACGATAGATTCCTCGTGGATTCCGTTGGCGTTGGTGTTGCATTCCAATTTTAAATGGTTGTATTAAAATACGCGCTTGTGATGACAATATTTTAGGGTTAAGTTTTTACGAAAATAAAACCGTATTCGTATACTTCTTGTGCTTCAATCATTTTCAACTTTCGTAGTTTAGTTTCGTCCCGTAATGATTGAGATTTCCGAATCCAAAATAAAAACCTTTACAGAGTGCTATATATTTATTGTTCACGGATTTCTTTTTAAACATAACTGGATTTATGTTTTAAAATACGCCACATTGCTAAACAAAGAATCCAATTTAAGCAGTGTTTTCAATTTTCTATAAATCTTCAACTTTGAAAGGTAAGGAACGTTTTATCGATCATTCTGCGCTACTTAATAGCTGTACTCTAGCAGTTTTATGATATTTTGGATAGCGAAAGGGGTAAAATAGTTTGTAGGCCAACCCACAATTTAGGATCACGACCGCCTGTAAGTGCCGGCAACGCGAGGAGAAATTGTCGACGTGTTATCGTCCTTTTCAAAAGGCCTAAATTTTTTTTGAGAATTACAAAAATGTACTTTTTCTGTAACAATGCTGATATAAGTGATCGCTCTAAAATTGCGACACAGAAAGTTGCACGCAAGACGCCCTCTGATGGACCGTCACGATAGGGATGAAAACGAGTGGCAATATGGTGACAATTTAGTCACTGTTATTAGATGTGTCTGAAAAGCAGCAGAATATCTTCGTGAGATTAGGAAGATATTCTGCTGGTGTGCTAGGAGATGCTGGTGTGAACTGAAGTCATCCGTTATCACAGCTGTATTCGCGAAATATTCCTCACTTGCGGCCGCCTGCAAAACGATCTTTAGGAGGAACAATCGAGCAGGAGAACCATCTCAGAATAGGTTGTCTAGGGTTGCGAGGATCCACCATGGATATTGACAACACTTGAGGACCGTTTTGCCAGCCTTTTGGAAAGAATAGGTATCTGATAGAGGGGGAAGGGCCACAAAACTCTCACTCACTGGACGGAACACAATAGCAGAAGTCCCTATTTTGCATCTGTAGCTTGCGAGAGTGTAGTAGCTAACCGGTGGAGCCAGTCCATTTCAGTGTTGCAGCCAAGCTGGTACAGCATGGCTCTACCACCTAAGCATGGATATGAAATAAATATATTACGTCCGATTTCCATCCAACTATCTATATCTATTTCTATTGCAACTGTGATCTCTAACCCGAAGCTGATCTTATCTGTGATCTGGATCAAAAATCCGGTTCCGTTCTCGTCCTAATTCTAAATATTAATTAAAATCCCAACCTCGATTAAATAACATTCATCTGTACTTTGAATTTAGGTCGTATGTATATACATTCGGCCTAAATCGATCTTGCTTTCAGTATGGTCTACAAACATAGACCAATGTTTGTAGACCATATTAAAAATTTTTGGAACTGGTCATGTGTAGTAAAAGTATTAAATAAATTTATGAAAAAAATAACTTAAACGGTTTTATTGAAAATAATTATGTCAATAATGTACTAAACGCTAATAAATAATTATGTAGATCTTAGGTACCAGTCAACCACTCCTCTCGATCGATCGATCTAGAGCGTTGATCAGACAAAAAAAAAATCGTGCAAATTCTAATTGTAGTATCAATCGGTAAGACCAAATGCAAAAGAATTTATATGTACATCTGAAGATTTAGATGCTTTGGATTCGATGGATAGCGCATTATTTGACATGATCACGGGTGACCAGAAAGGACCTCGCGGAGAGTGGTGTCGTAGAATGTAAGAAAAATATGAAGGACGACAATCATTGGCTGTATATAATATTCTCACTGTATATCGCCATATTTTTTCATTAGCGACTTTATCAATACAAGTAAATGAAAGGCATAATATACAATACAGATATTTAATTTATATTCAGTGAGACGTGAGGTTTAGGCCGTATGGTTGTTATTTATGTGACCTGACATATGATAAACATTGTATACATAATTACAATGTAGTTAATGGGCGTCACCCGAAAACGAATGCCGATAAAACATATATAATCATACTTAACGATGTTCACAATCAAATGTTGTACAACGAGATTAAGGTACCTGATTTCGAACATTGAACTGGGTTCACTTCCCACCTATATTTGTTCTTGGACTCTCATCTGTAATGCAAGTTCGGCAGGAGGCAGTGCAGGCAGATGTTCTAAGCAAAAATAATGCATGCTAAGGCTGCCTCAGGAATGGAACGCAATTTTTAACCGGCGTCTGCGCATCTAGATATCAGACATCCTCTTTTGAGAGGTGAAAAAAAGGATCCTAAAACCACCATAGACACTTAACACCGATTATAACAGGGATTTCACAAATCACCTCTTTGATCAAAACATCGCACCTTACCCGTTACTTTACCGTTAGGAGGATGCCACGATAAAACTTACATTAAACAGGAGAAGGTCGACTGATTATAATATTTCCTTGAAAGAAGTTTGGTTTTCACAATGCCTGTCCTGACGCTTTTCCAATGAGAAAAAGGATACCCACAATTTTTTATATTTGAAAGAGTGAACAAATGACAAATTTGGTATGATTCAAATGACTGATCAATCTAATGAAGGATTGAATGACATTGACAATTAGATATTCAAAACATGCTTTTAAAATTCTTCTATTTTGTTTGATCCATCGACTGCATCGAGTCGTAAATGAAGAAAAGTGCCTTTACTTTTTATTAAAACAAATTATGGATCCATCAGAATAATAATACGATATCTCGTTCAGTAGCTGCTATCAAATTATCATTTAATGAGGGAACTTCAAATTTGCTAATAAACACCGATGTTAATTTTGAGGTGTCACAATTGTAAAACCTTCCTCCACCACGACGACGCGTCCACGCATCCCGCCGAGGTAGCGAAAGAGTTTTGAAGGCTTCAAATTTAGAATGCATCGGCCATACAGTCGGTATTTTGCACCTTGTGATTTTTTTTATTTCCGAAAGTTTAGAGATATACGGCTTATAAGCCCTGAATCAGCGGTGAATCTATACCAAGAGGCCATTGAATACGTTATTAAACAACACCAACTGCTTTTTACACTGATTTCAATGAATGTAAAAGTGTGCAAATAGTGAGCGAATATAATTTGAAAAACAATAAACATATAAATATTATATGTTCAGAATCAAGAAATTTCCAATATTGCCCACGTAATTATTGCAGATTATGTTCAAAGATTCAATTTAATTAAATGTGAAAGCAGATTGTATTAACTTCAACGAACAGAAAGAATGTCAGATTTTCAATACATGAGAAAGTCATTTACACGAGTTTTTTTTATAGTATTTTTGAGGGGAAAGTGAACATGCAAGCTAGTTAAGAGTAGGTGGTCACTGCTGCCCCAGGACATTTCCAGAGGAGCCATTAAGACGTTGTCGGCATCTTGGATAGTATTATAGCTGATGGAGGAGACAGTAGCCTGATAGAGATGGTGTGGTCACCAGAGTTTTCTCTCACTGGACGAAATGAAATAGCAGAAACTGTTACTTCCTGTATGTATTCTATGAAAGTCTGGTTTACTAAAGTTTACGCTAAATATGGTCGAATCTCTATAACATTATTTGATCGTCCGAGAGTCATTATAATTCATGTGAGCTTACAATAATTATTTCAATTTTTACATTACGAAACATTAATTTAATTAAAGCTTCAATGAAAAATGAATATAAGGCTGTATTCACGACCTGTTAGTTGAAAACGATGAAGCATTTTCAACGAATGTCAGCGCGGTCGCGGGGAAATCCGGGCGGCCGGTTTAGCTGATGGCGGAAGGTACTAATATTACATCGAAATTGTAATTTCGTCGGCGATTTTCTATTGTAACTTTATTGCCGCAAAATTCAATCTGTTATTTTCTCAGATTACAAGCGTCTGGTTTATATTGAATGAAAAAAGTCTTTGAGTGAAACAGGTTGACTGAATACAAATGACATAATTATTTTTGATTAAACGTACAAAGTTGTCATAGGGTTACGTTTTTGTTTCTTTGAGATTAACATCTGATGAGCAACATACCAGGGCATAAATGGTCGAAAAGTGTTTACAAAAAACAATTTAAGAACACGACAGCAACAATGTGATTATATCAGCACAGAGATACGACTCATTAGGATTCTTAGGCATAGATATAACAATTCCGGACAAATGCATTGATAATTACTTATGTATTTCTGAGTTACAATTTATACATATATATTCTTGGACTATTGAAATTATGATCAATACGACTGAATCGTTCTATAATATGATATGCTTCCTATTTATGTTGCCCTGGTATTCGGTAGATGGTAAGCCGTAACATAAAGGAATTGTCGAAACTTACGAAGGAAATAAGCCCGTATTCATACACGGCTGACATTTGAATGTTGATAACCAAATTTACAACGCGTCTTAAGAAATGCAATTGAAACTAATGGTGTATGTGAACACTCTGAAATTAGAAAGAGTACGAGGTCCCACATGGCGGTACAAAATTAAATACGAACAATTCTTAATATTATCTAACAGTTAAAAGAACAAAATCAACAAAATTATTCTTTAATATAAATAAATTGTCGCATGGGACAATTATTAGATGTGGTATTTCCGTACGCAAAAATGACGACAAATGTCAAATGACAGTTAAAACTCTGTATTCTCATTCATCTACAGAAATTTTTCTGCGACTCTCAAATGTCAGTTGGTAAATTAATATAAATTATTTGTATGAACACGGCAAAGAAGTGTTTTGTTCTTATATTTTAGTTTCCAAAAAAAAAAAAATAGGTTAATTATATTTTACCATATTTTTACCTACTCGCTTTTTTGTCTTTTTTTTGTTATGCGAAATTTTGTAACAATTTTAAAATATGGGTTCGATGATATCCAGGCTAAAAATCCTAAATATAGCTCAGAATTGTATGACAATACAGTAAAATGTGAAAGATGAGGAAGAATAAAGAAAAAGCTGAATTTTGGACATAGTTCAGAATTAGATGATAATGTAAAAAAATGTAGAAGAAGAAAAAAAAGAAAATTGCTATAATTTTGGACATAGTTCACAATTGGATGACGATGCAAGAAAATGTGGAAGAAGAAGAAGTATTTACTGTATGATTTAAAATCTTACCCGAAACATGTAATTCTATTTCAAAATTTCACACAATACTAACAAAAAACAAAAAATAATAATAGAAATAAGAAATACCACGTTTTTTAAATTAACGGACTAAGAATTCAAAAAGGTTTCTATTTTGAAATTGTGAATTCATAATAGGTATGGCAATACTTGTAATATATGAAAATGTGAAGCTTGAAGCTTCCTTAATCTGAAATAATAAGGTTGTGTTTATTATTAGTCATATTTTCATTATAATAAGGTTTTACTCATAATATTGATCTAAATTTAACGTGCGACAATCAGTGTCGTGTACTAGAGTGCACCTGTTGCGTGTCACATGAAAGTCGTTTGATAATTGTCACAGTTTGGAAATTGAGAATACGAAATTAATGATTTTACTTGACATTTTTCGTTTCACATTGAAATTATATAATGTAACAATTTGCAAATGGCCCAAGAATCGCCTCCTTGGCACTCGACGACTACCTTTCAATCGTCGATGAGCCTATCAACAAATAACTCAACGAATGAGTGAACTAATGAAACAAATTTTAACAGCTGCACTCTTTTTACAAATGACCTAAGGAATGCCAATCGCACATTGAATTAACTAGGAATCAACAATTGCCAATGGCCATTCCATTAAAAATTATATGAGATATTGTCAGACTTACATTTTAGTTTTTCATAGTAATGCGATACACAGATAGCTATATTCTGATAAATTGTATATAAAGAAGAATGTTTTTTTTTCCTTTAAATTGGCATGTATAAGAGTAAACAAATGTTGCCTTTAATATTATGATGTTGAATTTGCATAATCTCAAACTAGACTTTCAAAGAGTAATACAAAACATTCCTTTCTTTATTTTACAAAGCATAAATACAAAGATAATAAGAAATAATAAAGTTATAAATGTTATAATGCTAATAACAAAAAAAAAGTAATAAAGAAAATATTTCCGGGACAATTATTCTTGAAACAATTTTAGTCTAGGACAGAAACGCCAATTCTCAATACCGATTCACGTTTGACATCCATCGTGTTTAGTGCGTGAATCTAAAAACAAACAATCGACTGTTTTAACAAATGCGGGACCATTAATTAAATATACGACGTCGAGGCCGGCGTTGGGCGTAATTAGAATAATCCGGCAGTTCCTCGAGCGGTATGGAATCGCTTACGATCATTTTACACGGCCCGGACGCCCGCACGGCCGTGACGCTAAATGCCGAACAGCGGGGTGCTTCTACGGCCGGTGGCGCTGGCGTCGGCGGCCCGCGCCGTGCGCTCGCGGAATGCTGATCTGACCTCTACCGCCTCATCATACACGTCGGAACATACGACATACCGGGGACTAGTGGAATGAATTGGTCTCATTTCAGCGTCTTTGGAGGGCCATTGATAAATTTTACTAATAAAAATTGTAGACGAATCCATTTGTTGGAATTAATCATAGAATCCGTTAAATAAATATTTTTGCGGTGTATGAATATTTGTAAATATTTTGATTCTGGAAGAACATTTTAGCTTATAATTCGATAAGTATTTTGTGTAATTATATAAGCAAATTGTTTGTGAGTTTGTTCCTTTAGACTTAGGAAAAAAGGCAATTGGATTTTTTGGATAGCTGCAAAATTGTTTGTATTAAAATGAATACAATCCATTTAAAAAGTTTATTACATTAATTGAATAGAATCAATATTAACGATTATCTACTACTTAAAACAAGGAGTAATGTTTTGAAAACGGTTCCGTGTTCCTGGGATGTTCCAGGACTTGTGCACACAAGATAAACAAAGGATCGAGGATATAGATATTAGATTCTCCTAAGTATCCGTACATAGGCTGGCGAGACTTCGCATAAGTCACATCGAAATTTTGTGGTGTATCGTATCGTATTCACAATTTTGTAACCGGAGCAGACGGTCACTGGCAACATTTGTTTGCGAAATTTATCAACAGAAGTCAGGATGGGCGAAGGAAATGCAATATCCCTTCATGTTGTAAGAATAAAAATAATATACGGATATTCATCGATCCATACTAATATCATAAATACGAGTATCTGTGTCCGTTTCTTTATTAATTTTCACGTTTAAACTGCTATACTAGTTTCGATAAAATTTAGCTTGGAAATAGTTTGCCAGCAAAGAACAAACATGGAATTCTTTTTTGTTTGTTTGTTTGTTTGTTTGTCTACTCATTTGTATGTTTTTCCGTAGCTCAACAATAGATATACTGATTTTAATGAACTTTAATATCCTAATGCAGTATACTACTCTGTAGAATACAAGCTGGTGCCTTGGTGCCTGTTTATCTGTATGTATGCTTATAACTCAAAAATGACTTAAACAATTTTGATGAAATTCAAAGAGCAATTATTGAAATCAATGTCACTTAAAATATAGGCTACTGTTTTTTTTTGAAGGTTTGTCTGTCAGAATTTTTATAGATCTACGCCTGGAACATTTAAAAATCAATAATTTTATATCATTTTATGCCACGCTTATTTGCTTTATTTAGAGAGGGAACGGTGTTAGGTGTTAGAACGATGACAGTTGAGAGGCAGGGGGGAAGAAGACGTAATGTGAGAGGGTGAGGGTAACGGTCCCTCTTAAGTACGCAAAAGCGAAAGTAAGAGAGAGTGCTAACAATCCGATTGTAATATATGATTATTAATAATGGCTTGATATTAAGAAAGTCTAAGTAAAACAAACGATAAGATTTTTATACTGCTTATTTCATCCCTGCCATGTATTGTTACTGTAATACTACCTTTCCGCCCGCGTGTTCGCCCGCCTGGGAGTCGGTTTGTCACACAGTTTTATCGCAATTCAACCCTCACCCGCATTTACTGATTCACAACCCTGTCCTCTCGCCTTGTATATTTTTCAGTAACTCGAGCGCGTCCTGATTCGACTGCCATGGTCGAGTGTAGGTTTTTGTATTATTTTTCTTTAGAAAGGTCGTTCGCATTGTGAGATTTTCAGCGTCTTTCGACGATAGCATTATTATTTAATTTGTAAGTTTTCAGGTTAAATTCTTAAGTGAAGACATCTCTTTTTCTGAAATCTGTATTAAATCAAATACAGCATATATCCTGCTGTAAGCCGAGCTATATCTACTTGCGGAAACAGCATTGAAACCCGTTTAGCGATTTCAGAGATGTGCACAAACGGACAGAGAATTTAAAAATCTTTGCTTTCTTTTATATTACCTTTCCCTTAACATCCTTTCTCATTTTTCATACAGAACGCCAATGCACAGATACACCGGGTTCTATTGTTTTATTATTTGTATAGGTTATAAGAGTGATACTTTGTGACGATGTTTGGTTGTTTATTACTCAATACGTACAAAAGGCTGAACGGGCTTTAGATGGGATTAAGCACTCAAATTGCATATTTTTTGGATTATACGCATGATATTTGAATACATTCCACTAAAGCGTTCCCGTGCAATGATTACCGGAATCGATATCAGAATCGAGAGCGTAAGCGCAATTACGAAAAAAAGGGAACAGAATCGGAACAGGGAACAAAACCGAATCGGGACTAAGTGTGGGATCGGAAGTCAGATCGAAAACAGCACCGGATTGCTATCAATGAAGAGATTATCCAGTACTGAAAATGAGGATTCAACTATAGGTCCACGTGGGCGGAACCACGGGCACAAGCTAGTGTTCTATATTTCCCGTACGTAGCCGCGGGTGACCGCTGGTATGTAATGTTTCTTCGATGGAGACGTTCAATTATGGTGATTTTTGGAGGTCTTAAAACGCTTAATGTTTCGTAATTACTATACGCCGTTGTTTTGATAGCGTGGGATGCGACTTTATTGTAAATGTGATTATAAAACATGTTACACTTATTCAAATATTATGTGACGATAGTTAAAGTATGTTAAAAATCATCATTTTTTATACCACTTCTTAAGGCGTATAAAAAGAAAATTACAAATTTGAAATGTTGGATTTCAAACTCGTTTTAGAATGAAAAATAATTACGATTGTGGAATACAATGCACCGCAACTCATTTTAAACATCGGGTAATACGTAAAAAAAATATAAAAATGTCGGAATATTTTCGGGATACTCGGTCGAATGTACTGTCATCACGATTTAATATACGAATTAGTACTTCATAAGTTTAGCTATGAATGTCATGACGTCACTAGCTTCGGACGTCAATATTAACTGCCGTCATTTCCTGATGACTAATGAATTTTAGAATATTCCGTTTTCGATAACTTATTCAAAAAAAAAAAACAGAAAACGAAAAAAAAAATACAAAAACGAAATACGTTAATTCCGCAAGTTCGGTTCGCGCTTGGCGGTTTTTTTCATCGTGATCAGCGAGACGCCAATCGAATATCATTTCAGAAAGCGTTTCGCTTATTGTGGCAATTAATTGAGGAGGGAACGCGTCTTCTGGGCCACGAGAAGTGAACGACCGTCCAATAAACAGGATTGAGACCATGTAATTTATTCTGTGACACCGTACAATAACAAATACGACTCGTCTTTGTATAAGACGGTTTTGTTGTAATTCGAAAGTACCTAGAGCTATCGGCGTAAACCAATAATGCTCCCCGAAAAGAATAAACTGATAGTGCAAACGCATAAAACTGGTTATGGCAATAGTCTTACTATTACCATAAGGAGCGATCGAGTAAGTTTAACGAGTTATTTTGAAATTCAGCGGTGCCGGTGGAGGTGGATACGTCGCTTGAGGATCGAATTTGAGTTTTCAATGATTGCTGTCTCGTTTGTTTTCGCCTATGTTTGTACGTAAAATTGTATAGCTTCTCTGGCGGTCGCTTTATCTAATTCACTGGTGTACACGCAAACCACACTAAACGCAAACTGGAGTTTAAGCTTCACACTCTACCATCCGGTTTCGTTCGGCGACCGTGAGCTTGTCTGGAGTCGAACGGACGACGTTTTCGGAACTTGAACTGGGACGAGCATAGCGCGACTTCCGAGCATCCCTCGTTTACCGGAGCGAGTTCGAAGAAATGATAGATAAGGGGCACGGCGCGACGGCGCGTGCGCCGCGGCTCGTAGTGTACCAGGAAACGCTGGAGCGGCGCCGCGACCGCTGGCGGCCGTCTGGCGGAAGTCCAATATTGCGATTGATACTCGAAGTGGGAATAATCATGTTGCGGTAAGAATTATTCTACCGCATTAAATGATACACGTACGATTACCGGGAAAATAGAAATTTTACATACTGTGTGTAATATATTCTCATCGATATAAATACTTAATCCGATGCGGGAAATACGCACTTTTTATAAAATATTGTGCGTACGATTATAATTGCACTGCATGGGTATAGGTCCCGCAATGCAAAAGAGTTTTCGTTTGTTTATTTAGTTGCTTGAGAAGCCGCCGCTTAACTTGTGCTTGAGCATGCAACAGCTTCTTAAATATAATAATTTAGCCGGTGTAGATCAGCAGCCGGCGATGAAGATGATCCACGTCAAGTTTGCGAAAAAGCCGCTCGGTCAATTTATGCTTGAACAGGGGCGTCCTATAGATATGGTATAATAATGTAGTTGATGTAATGAATAGAGTAGATGATATATGATTTCAAGTCTGCGTCGGAAGCCAATTGCTAAATTTATATTTTTAAATACAATAAAATTCCCCAATTAAATGATATCCGATGATACAGATGATCATTGTCAATTATGCGTACACATTTTGGAGAAGTTAATATTGTCAGAAGGATGATTAATTGAATAATACAAAATAAGGACGCAAAGGTAGCAAGTAGCAAGTAACAGGAAAAATCGATGTTTTTACACATGATTTACCTTAAAATATTAGAATATGCGTTCCAATAACGAAAACGAAACGTTCATTTGTTAATCAAAAACGGTGACGTAGTTGAACGACGTGTTCGGCGGGCGCCCGCGGAAACCGACGGAACAAGTTTCTACATCATTACATCACAAAAATTCCACATTGATGTAGTACTGCCTTATCTCCTTGACCAAGGTCACCCGTTTATTACTGATCCATGACGTGAACTACGAAAGATGATCAAAATAGATTCACTGATTTCATCAAAATCTCAAGTTCGACGATTTAGAAAAACCGGTGATTCGATGCATCGCCGAGGAATACGGGGGGATTGCGAGCGTGACTCGATAAAAACTGCCATAAATAAAGATAGCCCGATAGAGTGTTACGAAAAAAGTATAGCGCCGATTGCACAGTAGCGGTGCCGATCACAGGAAACTATGAAACAGACACTTCCGATCGGCACGGGCGCGGCTCTGTCGATTTGAAACCGTTGGAAAAAAATCGCGCTGACTCGCCGCACCCTTACGACAGACTGATGATTGATTCGTGTCGGGTTATTTGAAAAATAGTTTCGGAGTACTCGATGTTTTCATTAAATGTCGAATATATTAATGTATAACATCATCGATATATCTTAATTTACTTAAATGAGCTGGCGAGAATGCAATAAAAAAAAAATGGGATAACCTTTTATTATTCGTATTTTGGAAATTATGTTATCGATTTATAAAGTTATCGAACTAACAAATGAATAGCAATTAATAAATGGTACCTATTTTGCGTGAACGTTGACTCATAAATTTTTCTTTGCATAAAAATATTGTCATAATTTAAATTAATTGTTTAGAATTTGATTGGCCGTCATTTTGAATCTATTTTTGATATAGTAAAATCTAAGTAATTTATGAAGTAAACTTAAATTTTGCTTTGAAATACGTTAAAATCAAATTTTATTTCAGCAGTAAAAAAATGCATGGACACATGCACCACATACATACAGAGACATTTATTTTGGATATATATGGCTATATCGTTGGTTTATTTTTGACGTTTTTTTTTTTAATTTTATTTCGTATCCATTGTAAAAGGAGCATGTCATAAACTTATTGTTATAAAGAATCAAGGATTTATAAAAAAAAACATCTTTATGTTTTTAAGGTTCCGTACCTCAAAAGGAAAAAACGGAACCCTTATACGATCACTTTGTTGTCCGTCTGTCCGTCCGTCCGTCTGTCAAAACCCTTTTTCTCAGGAACGCGTAGAGGTATGAAGCTGAAATTTATATCAATTACTCAGGTCTACTGTCCCTTGAAGCTGTGAAAAATCAAACTTCTAAGCCAACGCAATCAAAAGATACAGCCGTTTATGCCGCAAATTTTCGACACTTGCAAGGGAATCAAAACCTACAGGGTGCTTCCCGTGAACTCAGAATCTTGAAATTTGGTACGAAGCAACGTCTTATAGCATAGATAAAGGAAAAATTACGAAAACCATAAATTTTAGTTACATCACATAATATATATTTTTTAATAATTTTAAACTTACTACCCATTTCCTCATAAACGCGTAGAGGTATTAAATTGATATTCATACCAAATACTCAGGTCTATAATACCTTTAAGCTGTAACAAAATCAAACTTCTATGTCAACGCAATCAAAAGAAACAGCAATTTAAGCTGCATATTTTGAAACTCAAGTACTCGTAAGGGAATCAAAACCTAAAGGGTACTTCCAGTCGACCTAGAATCTTGAAATTTGGCATGAAGCAACGTTTTATAGCACACATAAAGGAAAAATCCGAAAACCTTAAATTTTTAGTCACATTACAAAAATATATATTTTTAATAAATATAAACTTATACGGAACCCTCGGTGCGCGAGTCCGACTCGCACTTGGCCGGTTTTTTTTTATAAATCCTTGATTCGTCACACAATTTGCAAAATTGCTTTTGGTCAATCATATTCATACCTCATATGAATATGATTGCACAAAAGCAATGATCGATCACTTAACTTACAGATCGACCTGAGTCGTACGACTATTTAAGTTATCTAAACAATACCTCGTGTTTTGAACGTATACATAACGTACAGTTAACGGTTAATCGTAGCTATTACTCTCAATTATGATTAATAGGTTAAATATACGATGCCGTGTAGGTGTACGGTCACGGAGTGTTTGAAATTTCAATTCGAGTACCGTATCGGACGGGCCCCATCGGATTTGAGACGGCGGGTCGTAACTCATTAGTGCGGCCGCGCAGATCGTGGGCGCGCATAACGGTATCGCTCTCTAGGCGACGGCCGAGAGCTTCGCGTGTCTAGTCGCGTCTGTGATTCACACTCTCCTGCTGGGATTTTGCTTAACGGCGATGACCCTTCAATACGACGGTTCGAGGAGGTATTGCCGTGTTCGTTCGTTCGCACGGACGTTGCTCGCTTGTTTCCCGATAGATGACGAAACATGTCGATCAATGTGAATCGCATCTATTTAGTGACGAAATACTGAACGCGTCCTGATTAAGGAAACTAAAGTGATACGTATAAAGGGATCTATAAAATTTTGACACCCTCGAAAGCTTTAATGTGTTTCGGGATCACCTAGGCTTTTTGAGGCTATATCTAGGTATCAGGCAACAAGTCACGCAAAATATTTTATGAAAAATAGTTTTATACAAAGAGATACTGGCTGGTGTTTAATGAGGTTAAAGTTCGATTACCTATGTAAAAGAACAATTACGGACACTTCAAATTCCGATTTCTCTACATTTTCTTTCCGAGCTAAATTGAAATATTCGTTTTCACTGAAAACAGGATCTGCAGCGATATTGTTTCCTGGAGATGATTTTGTACGATACACGATGAAAGACTTTGAGTGGTTTCTAGGAAAAAGCGACTGCTTACAGCTAGTTCAAAGAATCTAAGCGCGTTGGACTAAATCTGACAAACAATGTTAGAAATGACCACCAATTATGATATGATAGATTGACGGCTGTTGCAAAAATACCGTATAGGCGGGTAAAAAATTTAATTCGAGAGTATAGACGAATTACATGCGAAAAGATTTTGCATATACTACAGATTGGATCAGGAAGTGTACATGAAATCCTATAAAGGCATCTTTGTGTAATAAGATAATCTTACGTTAGTACCGCACAATACCATGCATTTGTATTGTGCAGTGATCGGATTGTGATCAGAAACAAGTAGGGTAGAATACTGTCGTTAAATGAGAGCGAAATTGAAAACAAACCAAGGGGTGCCAAAACATACGAGGAGGTGGTCTCATGACCCACATGACTCCCCCCCCCCCTCGCTGAAACAGATTCATCGCAGCGCACTTATGTTATTATCGCGATGGATCATGCATTTATCAATCAATCCCGTGGATGTTTAAAAATCAACCAACGCTTTGCAGGTAAAAGTTTTGGTCCAATGTTTTTTCTCTGACAGGTTATGCATGTATCGGCACTTTACTACATCAGAAGAACGCCAACGCTGGTGTATTACTAAATTGTTGCCAAGAGTTTTTACTGCTGTGAGCAGCAAGCGACCGAACCCCGGCTTCCGTGGACTACCTGTTTCACCAGGACAACGCGCCCGCGCATGTGGCGCTCGACACAAGGGAGTTTCTGAATAGCGCATTCATTAAACTTATAGGTTGCCCTCTTTATTATCTCCACTTGGCACCCTGTGACTATCTTGATTTCCAAAATTAAAATTATCTGTAGGATAAAGAGTTTTTATCACAGGAAAATGCATTGGCTGCATTTCAGAAGGCGGTAAAAGAAGTGTTTAATGAGAACTGGAAAATGTGTTTTGAAAAGTGGCTTAAACTTTGTATAGACGCAGATGGAGAGTTCTTTGAAAATTTGTCATAAAAATAATATATATATATATTTACATAACTATAATATATATACTTGTAATATATATATTTCTAGTTTCCTAGGTAAACATTTTCTATAATTACGTTTATTCTTCTCATGTATATTTTTGCCTTCTATAGTATAATACGGCAAGACGATCCGTAAAGTATTGAAATCAAATCAAATCAAATAAAAAATAGTTTTATTTCATAGATAATAGAAAGTACACTTGAAATGCGTCATAAACTATTGTTTTCGACATTAGCATTACCACCCATTTCAAATGCTGATTCACAATGAGAAGAATGGGCAAGAAAGTCAAGGTATGCTCTTTTTTATTCATCCATACAAAATATGGAGTAATTAATAATAATTTAGTACAACACTTAGAAATGACATGAAGAAACCTGATAGCCAAACCGATGCTAATGAAGAAATCGCAAGGGTTTTTTTCATTAACATATTCAGACACGGCGTAATAGCTCTTGCCATATAACTTTCTTTTAACGAAACGTTTAAATTCATAAAATGACAAATTTTGAATTTCAGTCGGAACCTTATTAAGAAAGCGGACACATTGCCCCTTAAATGTTTTGTTAACTTTCCTTAGACTAGTTTTATGAGCAGCAAAATCGTTCTTATATCTAGTGTTATGACAAATACCCGGTTTTCGTATAAGTATTGCAATGCTAAACTTAAAATATTACATTTCTTAAATTTTTCTTTGAGAGATGCTATTGGTCTCAAATCATAAGCACTACGAATATTTCGCTTCTGCAGCACGAGAATTGTGTTAGTATCGGCTGTATGACCCCTAACAAAATTCCATAGGTCATGAGACTATGAAAAAGATTAGGTCATTTACTTAGAAATTCTTAGATATTACTCTCTAATTAATTCTAGTTTAGTCGAGGCCTATTATTCTCTCTTCAAAATTAAAGTAATATAATGCATAAATACCATTTCTATTTAACCAATATTAGCAGACGAAATGAGACAGAAATTTCGGAATGGATTACTGTTTATTTTTCGTTACTAAGCAAAAAGATGAATATATAAACTTTCAATTAGACGAATCACAATGCTATAAGAGATGAATTTCAGCGCAAGAGGAAAATCTGAAAAACAATGCCGAGGGTCACCGAGTACCGCAGGACTAACCCGACTTAGCGAGGCGGCGCTGGCCCGCGGCTCCAAAACGGGTGACTCACGTCGCCCACTGAATCACGGCTCTCGATGATTTTTTTCCTTCGCATTGACGCACGGCGCTGCGGGCGCAACATCTGGGTCGGCTCCCCGGAACACGCGCCGCGCGTAAGCAGCGCGAGATGTCATTAATGTTTTGTTCTAATCAATGAATTTATTTTGAGAGGCTGTCATTTTCCGGGATCGAGTCAATGAGCGGCTTCAGGCTACGGCCGGAGTTTCGACAGTTTAAATGTTAAATTGATTTATTCAACGAAATGCCATAATGGCGAACGCGGTAACGATAATAAACCGTTACTGCCTATGATGTAAAAGTTTGTTACGACGTCTACATGTTTGTTACGATGTTTGGATGTTTATTACAATGGTTTCAATTATCCATTAATAGTTGAAAGGATATGATACGTCCTAGATTAACGCATGGGTTTCTCTCATCCCGATATGCTCGACTGTGTGTTTCTGTAGAATGATTTGTAAAAACCGTGATCGGTATCGAAGTCAAAGGTATGACCGGAGACGGAAACGATAAGCGACTGGAGTTGAAATCGAGACCGGGACAGAGATTGATAGCGAAACACTAAATTTCAAGCTCTATGTTAAATTTAAGGAATCCACTCCAATGTCCGCGCGAACGGGGCCGTGTACGGATAAATCTAGTAGGTGTATGACAATTTGAAAAATAAATTAGATTTTTCCATCGCTTTAGCTGCTATCGAAGACCACGCGGAGAAGAATTAAAGGCAACTGGGCGGATTTCTAGCCAGATATAATCTACACGTCCTGCTGAATCTCAGAGTCAAATGCGCCGTCGTCGTTCAATCCAAGAGCAAGTCGAATCCTGTGAACTGCTCGAACGTATATAGTACTAGAATATATATATTCTAGTGCTATATTCGTATTATATATATATATATATATAAATACATAATACCGTTTAATTTTTAGAGACATCTAAATATCAGATTCCCTTTAATCTCGTAGCTAACTCGCTGTAAAGCGGTTTAACAATGAAGTTATTAGCTACGAAATTCCATTGTTATTAAATAAAGAATACCTGGTTAAATATGTTTTGTGAAATTTTCGTGTTCATGGTGGGAAAAACCAAAATTTATTCAAGCGATGGTGTATGGTAAAGAAATATTTTAAGGCGCTTTTATTATTTTTAAAATAAAATATGTCAATTTTCAAATATATTTCAAATTTCAATGTTACGTGTAAATCTACTTTTTTGCTGAAGCGATTACCAAGTTTTCATTAAAAAATATTTGTTTGTATTCTCTCAATATTATTTTGTTGTCTTTTCCAATGTCGAAACTAAATGCGTGCTATTAGTAAATAAACAACTAGGTAGTCACGCATTCTGTTATTGTCGGTACAGCATTTTTATAATGTTAGTAACCATCCGACGCCGCGACGTTAGACCGCTAGACGTTTTAAAAGGATAATATCCCTCGCTTAGTACTAGGAATATTTGGTGACTCCAACTATTGCGTTTCGTCGCGCGTCACAGAAAAAAAAAATAATTCTGTAATCAACGAAATATCAACGCTTCAAGATAATTTTGGATTCATATAGGAGGAAAACGACAAACGTTTTGATACTAAAATATAATATTCTCAGAAAATATTCTTATTTCATTTCTAGAACGCAATTTATATATATATATATATATGTATTTAATACATAAATATATATAAAATTTTGCGTTCCACGTGCTCCTTTTAACAGGTGTTCGGGCTAAAAAAAAAGAAGATAATATGGAACATAATTAATTTTAAAAGTGACTTTTTGTTGAAAGTCAGTTTAAAAGGAGATCGTGAAAGAGGCCCTTAATATTCTTTTACTACAGTCTAATAGTTTTCATACAAAGTAGTATAAAACAAATACCCTCACATGTGATCTAATTGTATACAATTCAAAATTAAATTTTTCGTAACACCTGAAATGACTTCTGTCTTCTACTATGATAAGGTTCTTTTCAGTCGTATTTTGGTCGTGTACAGTGAAAAAGATAACAAGTATGTTTATTGAGTGTAACCGGCAGTGGCCCGCGGCCCTGGCCAGGTCGTCGGTCCACGAGGTGGAGGTCGTTCCACACTGCGACGTCCAATTCGTGGTCAGAGATTAGATAGAGATTATCTGAGTTTAATGTGTATGGCTTAACTGTTTCTAGTTGCTGCGTTATTCCATTGGTCTAAGGTTATTTCCTCGATGTTCCTAGATGTCTGCAAATAAATAAAATATTTTAGTAATGATTCATAATCACATGAAACCGTGAGTATAGACAAATCGATACATAAGATTAGATGAATATAAAGGATATGTGCCATCTAAGGTTTTAGCGCATTTAATTGATGTTATATAGAAAAAAAATGGAAAATCCAAAAGTGCGCATCCTTAAGCTTTTTATATTATTAAAACGCACAAATTATAGGATAGCAATAAATGTTCAAATCAGAATGAAAATTTAATTGAAAAAAATAAAATAAGAAATTTGCAATTCAAAAATACCACTCAATTTACTTGAAGTTACCCCTGAAATATTTTAAGAAAAACAGAAAAATTAAATAAAAATGTCCTTAAATATTAGACTAGGTATTACGCCTTGGTATTGTCATACCGTTACGGATACTCAGACACTCTTGTCCAAAACTCTTCGTTTCTCTCGATAAGTTACATTTGTTGAGTTTTAAATTTGTTATAAAAAAATTGACAAACGTGAAAGAGCACATATTCAATAAGCTTGTATTCCTCATGAATGCATTTATATTAAAAAATAAATCAAGAGAATTAATAAGCCGATCGAGCTGAATCGCCATTACATCCTTACGGACCAACTACAGGCCATTTGACGGCGCAAGCAATATTTTTACAATGAGATTTGTTGTTATAATTACATCTTGTGAGAAACTCGAAATGTTATAAAATTTGAAAAACAAAGATTCCACTTTATAATATTATATCTTTTACACCAAATAAGCGCATTGTTATTGTATTTTTTACATCAGGTAAGTGGCTTCATATTCTCTATTGGCAAAGTGTCACAACAAAAATTTTTGGAATGAAGTTATGTTTTAAGTGAATGCTGAAGTAGGTTCTCACAAAACAGTAAAAGCCTCATTCACGAGTTAATTCGACATTATATCAGATGCGACATTATATCGGATGTCAAAAGATTTCATACTGTTCTTTTGGTAGGAGTAGAGTCTCGTTTGCAATCAGTTTAAGCCAGCGGTCATGTTGCTACTATTATCAAGTGCATAGTCTATTTAATGAATTTACTGAAGTTATAAAACAAGAAGCAATTTTGTTTTTTATAAAGTACAGTTAAGAGTTTGATGATGTAGTTACGTCAACTATATCATTTTACTACAATGATGAAAAATTGTCTTCAATACAGATCTTACATTAAATAATGTTGTTAGTACTTTATAAGTATACACAACATATGTATAAATAAATAATCTGATTTAATTCACTTTTTAAAACAATAAAATTGGTTAAGTGATTCGAATCAAAATATTCGGTCAGGTTTTAATCACTCCATGCACAAAAAAAATGTAGAGGCATACCCTTCTGCATTTTTTTTTAATTTTAGGTTCTGGGATTTATTTGTATCTCAAGCCGTAGTTACTGGCCCAATTCGGGACCGGCATTTTCTTTAAGGTATAGAACAATTAATTTTATTTGTTTAAATAAAATCAAAAATTCATCTGTAAAGTTACCAGTGGTTAAGATCGAATTCGGTACCTTCTGGTTGGGAGGCTCGCTACTGCTCTTCTCAGAACATTAAGAATTCTCAAACAGAAGAATTGTAAATTATCGACTAGACAAAAGATAACTTCTTATTCTTCAACTTCAACTGGATTGTAGACAAAAGTTGAATAATTTTACTTTTTAACTAACTGCTACCGCTAAACCTGTGAGCATAGATTTTATAATCTACACACAGCAGAGGCAATAGTTCAAATGAGCATAAAGATGCCACACGATGAGAGTATTCACAAAATTTAACAAGTATCTACTCCCCGTAGGGTCGACTCTAAAATCTCAAAAAAAAATTATGTTTTATATAATATTTTTTGAAAATATCAAAAAAATGCATTAAATAATCTACTTAACCTTAAAAAAATATGTCTTCATAATCTCTAGCCAGTTTAAAGAAAAATTCTCTCATTCTATACGAATGATTAAACCCGCGTTCTATACGTAATACGGGATCTCTGTACATGTGCGTTAGAACGACCTGCGTACATCATGATATAACTTCGTGTGCTTTCGTTACTTATCGCTTTAAGATGAATAGAAAAATTTAACATTATTTAAATCTGTTGAATGAACTTGATGCTCAGTAACGAGCATGACGAGTGAGAGACAATCGGTGGAGCGCGCCTAGGGTTGTACCAAGGGTAAAATGTAATTCGTAAACGTAATCCGTAAAACTTGACAGAAAAATGGACAATCCATCAAATCTTACGGATTACGTTTACGAATCACATTTTTATGTTTGGTGCAACCCGCTGTATGACTTTTATAGAAATATTTATTAACCACTAGCTGGCCCGGCAGACGTTGTTCTGCACTTTCTTGTAGGTGACTTGCCCGTATAGTTAATGCCCGCAGATGCACCAGCATGGACATAGAATGAACTTTTTCTTCTTTTGTATGGATCGATGTCAATTTAAATCCCTTTTGATTCTGATTCCGTCCTCACACTCGTTTTCAACCCTAGTCCTGTTCTCAATGTCGGTACCGGTCCCGCTTTCGACTCTGATCCTGGTCCCGTTCTCATTTCTACTGTCTGTTCCGCTTTCAATTGCGTTTCCGCTACCAATCACAGTTCCGATTTATCAAAATAAAATATAGACAATATTACTCGAGGATATAGGAAGCAGTATAAATATGCGCGGGTGTAACCAGGAGCAAATGTTAATTTTTCTAGAAATCTTCCCCGATATACGTACTACATATCACTAAAGTTTCATCGTAATCGGATCAATAGATAAGATACGTACAGAGGATAAACATACGTACTTTGATTTATTGATATAGGCAGTTGTCGCCCATAGCTCCTCCATTGTGAACATAGAACGATTTCTTACATCTTTTGTATTGATTTGTGATACTGTGATCGATACATCCATCATAATTCCGATCTCCTTCTTCGCCCTTAATTTCTTCTCGATTTAGCCCCGATGCCAGTTTTGCTTCCGATCTCGAGATCGGTTCCACTTTGTTTAAATTCCAATAAATTATACCATTTTTAAAGATTTATTACGACGCAGGAACCCTAAAAAAATATAATGAATAAAAGTACCCCAAATGTAGTCCAGGAAACTCTTCTATCTTCCCTTAAAGGTCCCGTTCAGCCGTTCTAACGATACCCCGAATATAAACAGACAGACAGATAAAAAGGGTCGTCCCAATCCAATTCCGGTTCCGGTTTTGCTCCCGATCTCGATTCCGGTTTCACTTTTGATTCAATTCCAGAAAATTATCCGTTAATTAGAATTTTTTTATAACGCACAAACCCTACAAATAAACGCGTTAAAAGTATACTTAATGTAGTCCACTCTACTTTCCAATAAAAATCTCATCGTATTCTGTTCAGCCGTTCCGAAAATACCTCAGACAGACAGATAGACAGATACAAAGTGTTATTTTCTTTTATACAAACCTTGTCCTGATAATAACGAACACAACAAAAAAAAAATTCCAATCGGTCAAGCCATTCTCAGGACTTACATGGTCCATTTTTCTTTTATTTACACAGATTTCTATTCCACATTCTTGACATGTACATAATTATTTATTATTAATTTTTCTATATCCATAGTATGGAATCCTCGCTGTTTAAATGTGTTTCACGCTTCACTGCTTTTAGGGTTCTGGTGAAAACAAAAAAAAAACGGAATTGTTATAGCAACACTCATACATCTGTCCTTCTGTCTGATTTTATTCGAATTCGCTTGATCGAAAATTGTGCGATTTGTTACATATATGCAGAATTAGGCGACCCAATCATGAATACATAGTGTGAATGAAAGGATACTTATTTTGGGGTATCATCTTGGTGGGCTACATAGAAAATTAAAAAAAATATATTATATGCGTCATGTGACACGTAAAATGTATTCAACGTGTCACACGATGCATATGCTTAAGAAAAACAAATATGTGTTTTTTTTTTATTATAATAACAAAATATGAAGCTTAACAGATGTGAAACAAAATATGCAAAAGTCCAGTATTCTTCCGTCTTTTCTCTGAAACCAAGTAGAGTCTAAAACTAGAAATAATGCGCAATACAGGGTCTTACTTATAGTTTACAGAAATACCTAAGCATATTCCTAAGTTTTTAAATTCCTAGGGGCAGAGCGAAGTGTTCATAATGTTCATAATGAAAAATGTTTATTTCACTAACGCAATGATTTATATTATGCTCGTGGTTTTTTTATCTTTTTTTTTTTAAATTATGGGTCAAAATAAAATGGAATTTACATCGGATTTCAAAGCTAACTTGAGCGTAGAGCGTAGTAACATAATTACAAGAAATGTTTTATCAAAATTGGGTCAAGGAAAATTGATTTTTAAAAGGCGCTCACGGAAGGTTTCGAATATTTAGCTTTAGTAACACAACCACTACGGCGTAGGATATTAAAGAATCAAAATATTTTTTTTACGTCGAAAATATTAGTCGGGGAAAAAGGCTTTTTTGTATTTCATAAGTAAAAATTGTAGTAAAATCTTTGGTGTGCAGTTTGTATCTGGACAGTTTTGATACCATTAAATATATGGCATTTAAAAAAAAATTAAAAGTAAAAGCGGTGTCGCGCCATTTTTCCATTGTTTTTCTGTCCACCAAAATGAGTGAATCTGACGTAGAAATTCGATAAATTTTGGAATTTTATTGCAAAAAAAGGGAAAAATACGAGACAAGCCGCGAAAAAACCTTGTGACGTTTATAGACCTAATGGAATGCCGGTAAGAGTAGCACAAAACTGTTTCAAGCGTTTTCAGTCTGGTAGGTTTGATGTCAAAGATAAATCTCGTTCTGATCGACCTGTTACGGATAAAATCGATGCTATTTTGGAAAAGTAGAGCAAGCTCGGCTTATTAATTTTTACAACATAGCTGAAGAACTGAAGAGATAAAACAGTTTTCATCCAGTTGAAAAGAGCTGGATACACAAAAAAGCTTAGTACTCGGGTCACATACGAGCTCACTAAACGAAAACCAATGAATTGCTTACTCATTTTCGATTCTCTATTGAAAAGTAATGAAACCGAACCGTTTTTAAAAAGATTGTTGACTGGTAATGAAAAATGGATTACCTACTACAAGAACGTGGGAAAAAGATCATGGTTAAAAAGCAAGCAAGCTCTACAGATTATAGTGAAACCCGGATTAACTCACAATAAGTTGATGCTATGTGTATGGAGCCATCCATAAATTACGTCATATAAATTATAAGGTTTTTGACCCCTCCTCCTGGGCCTTGTCTCAGGTCGTCACACGTAAATGAAAACAGCAGTTTTTACAATTTTTTGTTTTCATAATACTTTAAACATTGGACAAAATAAAAGACATAAACCTTCTTTCGTTTTCGTATTCCGGATTTGACGTCACAAAGCTTTTGACATGCTCCTTGTCGCGCATTGTCACATTTCGTTGACAGCCGCCCCCTCTTAAAATAATCAATGCCAAGCGGATAAAAGAAAACGTACATCTGATGCCACCGAACGACCATATTCTCTTAATAAAACAAAGAAAGGTTCTAATTGAAGAATGCATTAAAGATGTAGAAGAAAAAATATTGTAACAAAACCTTTGGAGCTTGGAGAGACATCATCTGAAAGTTCAGGTATCTATATAAGGTGGAAATCATATAGTAAATAAAAATCGTTAATTTAAATATTCAGTAGTACTGATTAAAAACAATATAATTGTCAGTTAACTATTGCAGGCTGGGTTCTAAAAGATTGAAGTATATTGATAGTAAGGTACATATTGCTAGGGAATAAAATACCACATGTGTCTAATTTGTTATATGACCTATTGTTTGTAAAATAAGTCCAATTTTAATATTTTTTTATTGATCACTTGATAGTTCTTCTAATTTCTATGCTTGAGTTTTATTTATTTAATGTGATTGATTTTCAGTTGTGCAAGGAGACAGAAAGTATTACACAGGAAAAATATAAGACTGCAGAAAACACACAGACAAACATACACATGACTTCAAGGAAAATAGATAGTGATATTCCATCAATAGCGCTTTGAGGATCATTACCAACAATATCTCTTCAAACAAAATCAACTTCAGATTGCATAAAAGATAATAAAAAGAAAGAGGCAACTCAAATTCTGCAATGTACATTGCTTAAAATTAGCAGAAATCCATGCTCTTATATTGGTATTCCTAAAAATCGTCATTACTTAATAGATTTAATTGAAGGAAACACAAATATTACTGCTGTTCATTTACTTTGACTTCAAGTTATGCTAGCAAGATACTTTAAAAAAAAAATCTTATGTTGGCTAGTGTAATGCATCCTTTTCTAGTAAAAGTAGATGTATATGGTATCAAGAAAAATTTACCAATGGCTTTTAGACATAGATATAGGTAATTGTGTAAGTTGCATCATCGGCTGTCTAGAAGTTGAAATACATAAGACTTCAAAAGTCTTGAATCAATCCCTCTCTCCTAACCTGAATACAAAAAAACTAACACCATCAAATATCTTGTGTCATGTACACCAAATGGTCTAGTATTTTACATATCACCTGGGTACGGAGGAAGAGTAACGGATACATGGTTGGTTCAATCATGTGATTTTATTAAGTGTTTACAACCAGGTATGTGTATGATGGCTGATAGAGGATTCAAGCATGCAAAATCATATGTATTTAAACATGGAGTAAAACTAGTACGACCTCCAAGTGTTGCAACAGGGGTTAAGCTCTCAAAGACTGAGGCGAGGAAAACAAAATAAATTGATAGTTTTACAATACATATAGAGAGAGTGATTCATCGCTTTAAAGAATTCAGCATGTTAAAGCCACATGCATGTGTGAGTCACAATTTAGTAAAAGCACTCGATGATGTTATTACCATTGCCTGCGGTTTAATAAATTTACAGGATTGTTTAATTAAATAAGTTATGATGTATGAGGGTAATGGAAGTATATCTTTATGTGAAAACATAATTTAATTTGAAAAAAAATAAAAGTACAAATTCTTTTGCTTGTTTTATTTACATATTATAACTAATGATGATAATAATCTAACTAATAATGTTTTGGTAGAATAATAGATACACATTATCTTTCACAATACTTAAAAAAAAATATTTTAATAACACAACCTCAAACACTAAATATATCAAAGGGGGTTTTATTAGATTTTAAATGTATAAATTATTGGTTTTATAAACTATTTGGTTCCACTTACAATACAGTTTTCATATTTCAAAATTCTGCTGAACAGAAGTCTTTGTTTGTTGCCAGGAACTCTCCCAACATTAAAAAATCAACTCGGGGAAAATTAGAACTGCTTGCCTTGGTAACAGCAGGTCGATATAAGTCATAAAATATTCTTTAAAAGCAGGGTAAAATAACTTGGAAGCGCAGAGATGGTCAAAATTCGTACGAAATTTAAGTGACAGTGACAATGTGTACGTAGGCGTTACGTAACTAAATTTGATTGGTGTTTAACTAAGCATGGCGGATTTGTGTATTTTGTAGTTTTATTTTATAAAGTAAACTAATAATCTCGTCTTATTCATAATAATGTTTATTTTTTTTCAAAATATATATGTTATATTTCAGTAGATAGATATATTCTTTTAATGATTCTTACTTACTATCATCATGCCGATTCGACTTCCAATGAATTATTGGCTTCGAATCATAGTGCCGTATAATATTACCTAACCATATAAATATTTATAAATAATAAATGTCATTATAATCCAAAATAATTTCCTAAAATCACCATTAAAATTGTCCAAGTGTTATTTGTATGTAGTAATTGATACAATAAACTACATCTATACTATAAAAAAAAACCGACCAATAGCATGTCGAACCATGCTCATTATAAGGTTCCGAAGCCATTATTACATACAAATGCACTACAGATGAAAAAAAACTACATTGCTACACTTCTTTTCATGTTTTCCGCACTGAATAAATACAAGCATTTTAGTCGCCTACAATTAGAGAAATAAGTGTGGACTATAATTACTCTTAATCTAGAGAAAATTAAAGAGTACCCGCAAAAGAGCATATTTTCATGGCACTTACGTCCATTTGTCGAGAAGCTCAATTTTTTGGCAATATAACGATATACAACGAATAAAAACGATATATTCGATCCTGTTCAAAATAAATTTCCCTGAAATTATTTATTGAGAGTTAACTTTGCATTTTTTTCATATTTTTTGGATATACGGTATGAAAAATAAAGGAGGGATACACAATTTATGCTACTTTCGGAACGATTATTTCCGAAAATATTACCTTAATATAAAGTATTGCTTAAAAAACTTAAAGTTTTTAAGTAGTGTTATGTTATTGTCATGTCGGACATGTCCTGTGAATATAGACTTTGTTTGTGAAGACAAAGGGATGTAGTCGTGCTAAGAAAAATAATGTACTGTTATCATCGTTTTCGTCCATATGACTCTATTCCTGTTTGTCCGCCGGAGATAATCATCCGTGAATATTTATTATGCCATTGACTCCATATTTTATTTATAATTAAGTATGCCCTATAATTATGTGCTCAATAATTTTGCACAAAAATACTAAGCTAAGAGTAAAACATTATAGCTTATTAATGTTGGAGTTTTAAAATTAGTCATGTACAAGTTGCAGAGTGGAGCTCCATACATTCGTGAAACGTTTCTCTTAAGAATTTTGGTTTTTCAAAGCGTAACCTTCTAATAATTTGATTGTAAGGCCTATTCTTAAGTGCATTTTATAATAAATTTTCATACTTTATTTTGATTAGTATACATTTTTATTTTCATTAATTTTTCGTGCTATAAAAAATACGGTTGCTTAATTAAAAAAAATAGTTCGACGATAACGCAATCGAGACCGCGGCGAAAATTTGTTATAAATTATAGCCTATATGTCATCCTGATGTATAAGCAATTTAAAAGTTTCAACTAATAATTCTGTTTAGCCGTTGAAGCGTGATTGAATAACAAACATCCAAACATGCAAAGTTTCATATTTATAATATTCGTAGGATACAAAATCGTTAATAATATAGGGGATAGATTGCTATGTGCGCTGACTAAGTGTGTACAACGGGATAAATAGATTAACAAGCTCTGTCGCTGGTATACACTATTTTTGTTTTTATATTAACACAATAAAATTTCTCAGAAGTCATTCAAAATAAAAAAAAACTCTATGTTAAAAACCATAACTATACTTCAGCTGAGAACATAAATAACTGACACAATCTATTTTAGTAAGCTCGCTCCCGAATATCTTATGGTTTTAATGGTTCACCTGTACTTGGTACTGAAGAACAATATGGAACTATGACCAATTTTTTGAATCAACAAATATCCCACCCATCAGACGTGCACTTCACTTAAAACCTAAAAGAAAAACTATTCCTAATATTATAATATTCATATCAAATCTAGCTGTGGTATTCCAAAGCTAGATTTGATGTTTTTGCCACCAACATTGATTACCACCACTTCCTCAACGTTGTGAGGTTCATGCGTCAGCGAGTTTTAATAGTTCATTCGATATCTTTGAGTATGCTTTACTCCTCCACAAGCTTTATTGAGGGCGGTGATGACTCTGTGACGGGGTGATGGGTTTATTCATCACAGACTATTCTCCTACTTCTCGTCAAACTCATGAAATCAGAGACATTACCGAAAACTTTTCAAAGCCTTCTGCAAAAAGCGTGAAACGCAAAAGAAAAAAGAAAACGTATTGAAAGAATTAGGACTTCTATGCCTTAGAACCGGAAATTATTTTGGGAAAATGTAGAGGAAATGTAGACAATGACAATAAAGTATTGGAAATTCAATTACTTCTTATGATCATTCAGAAAACTTTTAATATTTTTACATAACTACTTGAATTATAGTTGGAAGAATAAAGAAAAAATGTTTTAATGGATATGAATAATTTTAATTTCAACTTTATATTTTTATTGATGTTAATATTATCTTTGGATGGCTTTTTCTTCTTTTGTGTTTTTAATTTTGGAGATTCTTTGTGATTGCACTGTGTTCAGAAGACAATAATTTTTTTTATCACTTCAGAATCTATTTATTTGCAAAACTGAGTAATCTTGTCATATACTTGAAAATAACTGTAATTACGCTTCACTAAGGCACGAACTTCTAATAAGAGCTTCGTCCTAATTAAAAATAGGGTATTATGAGTGTATGTAAGATCCTAGGTTTAAGTACAGTAAATGACTTACGGCAGTAAAGGTAAGCATAAACTGTTTATTGTGTTGTTATCACATTAATCTAAAACACAATTTTAAGTTTAAACAAATAATAAAATGCAATTCATCTAAATATAAATCGACATTACTTAGTTATATTAATAACTCTTCAAACAAAATTTTAATTTAAAAGCTGTGAAATCATAGTTAAAATCATAAAATAAGAATCAAAAAATTTAATTGCCATTTTCTCAAAAGCAGCTAATGTCAAGTTACGGTACTCTTTGTTACGATGGCAGGACGAGTCGCTAGTAGAACATAAATAGTAAAGCTTAACTAAGAATCGACAGATTGTCTATGCATTATCTATCGAATCTTACGATTAATTAATCGATCAGCATCTGTATCTTCGATGGAATTTACCGCAAGTGAGTGGCTTATTTTACCACTAGCTAATCTTAAAGGCTGTCGAAATTAAATTAAAAAAAAAAAAAATATATAACGTTCCAATGATAGGGTAGGCAAGAGGCACGGCGGTGGGTAAATGCTGCGAATAAACATAAGTCGCGGCGCGCCGGACCGCCGGGCGTCCTGCCCCCGGTACAAACAGTTTTTTTCTGTTTCTAAACGTTGTTTTCGCCTTAAACAGTTAATAGTCTAAGATCCGGCATCAGAAAAATGTACTCTCATCTGTTAATTGAATCAAATAATGTTTTATGGGCAGATAACAATATAAATTTATGACATCAATATCTGCCACCGTAGTATTGCTGCTTTTAACATTGATTATTTAATTTTTGTTTTATGTAGGCTGAAAATAATATCCCCCGTAAATGCCAGTTATAAATATATTTACAATTTTGTAAACTTCACATGTATTAATATTTTATAATTAACAGATAAGCGAAATAAGATCGGTTTATCTACCTGTTTACACCTGGTTACAGGTAGCTGTAGCAGTCATAAAGGTCGCTTTTTATTGTAACAAGGTGTAAAACAGCATATTCGAAAATTTTGTACTTGCGATGTGCCATTAACATAAGAAGTAGAAAATTAATTAATTAATGTTAGTAGCAGCAGGACTACAGCGGTAGATATTGTTCTCATAAATTTATAATATTGTTATCTGCCTGTAAAACATTATTAGGTTGAATTAACAGGTGAGGGTACATTTTTCTAATGCCGGATCTTAGACTATGAGCAGTATATAGCTCTCGGACTGGCAGTTTTTGTACTTTTTCGAAAGCCATTGTTACGAGCTTGGACACATGACGGGGACAACGCGCCGGACGCGGGAATTAGGAATGCGTATAACACATTCTCCAACAAACTTTTGCAGTGAAATTTTCAAGAACCACTTCTCGTTCCGGCGGAAGCCAGTGGTTTTTTTTAAATGATTAACACTTTCACATAGTAGGACCAACCTTCTTCTACCATGTTATACCATAAACGCTAAAATTTGTGAAGATGAATGGAGGTTTGTTATATTTTCACGCAAAAAGTACCTAACGAATTTCGATGACACTTTACAGTAACTTTGCAATAACTTATACGTTACGAAAATATATATATATATATATATATATAGTTTACAAAGATATTAGTTTCTGTTCACGGTTTCGTTTGTGCGAACGTAGAATGAATTCATTACTTACGCCGATTGGTTATCGGTAATAACAATGTCAAAGGAAAAGTCAAGGTTCAACGTCGGTTCAGGACAGGAATCGGGAGCAAGACCTGGGTCGGGCCCGAGAGCGTAAACGAAATGGCGTAGCGATAAAGAAAATTAGTGACAGTACACCGTTAAAGTGTAAGAGTATGAGTTCCCTGGGATAATTTCGTCGCGATCGAATCGAAGGAAGAACCGAGAACTACACGAAGACCGCTATCGCAACCCAGAGCGGGACGGGGGTGGGAGTAGAAAGCGGAAGTGGGATCATTGTTGATAGCGTCAGCGGAGGGTGTAAAGATCAAGATTTAATTATATGTCAATGCGGACGGAGCCGCGGACGACAGCTTGTAGTATACGTAAAGCACAATCTATACTGCATGTTTCGTGAACGCCCGAGTGTTTTTGCATCACCGATCGTTTTCGACTTCGGCAATGTTAAATCGAACTAGGGCTAGACGAAAGTTCCGCAAGATAATTAGTAATATTTTTAAATTCCTCACAATTGCATAAAAACGCTAGAGTAGAATTTCAGTTTTACAATAAAATTGTGATTCTTTTATATAATCATATTATATCTTATATTAATTTCAATGTTATTGGAGCGTCTACAGTAATACGATTCATAATGTTAATACAGAATTTTTAATTTATGTGCACATTTTAATGGTGTATGGTTATTGTTTAAAAAATTAGTGGTCTAGATAAACATAAAAATATTATTATCTTGCACAAGCTATAAAAATCTAGAATAATTTTCATATTAATTTAATAATTGTTCCTTTCGACCTATTCTACTAATAGTAGGTACGGAGTCAACGTCACATAGGAATAGATCCAAAAATGTGTGGAAGCTGAATCATCTTTATCTTTGCGTCAATTGTCGTAAAAAAGCTTTTTACAGTTTAAACCTTTTTTGTTTAAGTTGGGCACTACAAAAAGGTAGAAACGGGACCTAATGATATGATTCCAGTCATTCCGGTTCCGCGACTCTCTCTTACTCGAATCGTCGGTTCGCGATTGAGTTATAACACATAATGTGTAGTTTTTTGAGGTACTTACAAATCGGCCGACGATCGTGACCCGGAGTGTGATTGCAATGGATTTCTCTGTAATGACACGAAATAACAAAACTCTACTGTATGCATACCTTGTAGTTTTATTGTATTTATTACATTTAAAATTCGATGAAGTTGTATTTTCATGAACACGAATAAAGTGTTTTTTTTCTGGTGGTCTATATTATTTAATAAAAAATGTGGCATATTACCCATTTACGAGTACTGTGCAGTCCACGTAAAGGCCTTTAAAGCGGGTTTTTTTAATGACTCAATAGCAAAAAAGGCATTTATTATCCATACATTCGAAATGGATATATGGACCTTATCAAAGACTATATAAACGACAGTTCAAAGCGCATCAAAATTAATTAAGTACTTTAGAAGTATTGGATGAATAGACAAACAATTTTTTTATAGCCGGAAGAGAAGAAAAAATCGGTGTGGTGTAATTGTTACTGTTGAACTCACGCAAAACCACAGGACTAAAGTACATTACTCCAAAGCAACAGAGGATGCAAATCCTAATTAGTAATATAATTAAACGTTACTTCGTTATATACAAAAAAAATGAAAAACATTTTTCTATATAATTTTACGTGTAACAAAGAAATAAAAACTAATTTATCTGTACTGAGACGTATATTTTCCGATCGGCTTGTTATTCTTTTAATTATTCTTGTTGATATTTAATAAGGACTTTTTGTTGTTATTGTGCAATTGAACAAATTTCAATGTAATTGACCAATAATTAATTACTGCAGTTAGATAATTATACGATTTTTTCAGCAGAAGCATTCAATTTTAAATTATCTGCAGTGCACCTAAAAACATCGTGTTACGTTGTGACAGAGACCGTCGGGTCTGTAACAAGAAGGAACGAGGTGGAGTGGTGATTGCGACACTCGGCGAGCTCCATGCCTTCGATCGAGTCCCGCTTGCCCCTCGGCCCGATTGCGTTGACCACGTATTACCACAGGTCCCACTGGGCAGTACAGAAAATTGCGTTATAAGTACGGCTCATATACCACCGAGTCGAAGCGCCGACACCTACGACGTACATCTTAACTCTTTGTCAGATCTTAACTCCACACGTAACACACCTTTGTGTAGTCGGTGACCATAATCTGCCGTTGTTAAACTGGTGCAACCAAGGTTTTTACAGCATCCCTGACGTCACTTCTGTGAACTCGATCAACAGATATATGATTTATTTTATTTCTGCATTAAAATCTGTACAGTTGAATAAATTAAGAAACAAGAATAATAGAATTCTAGATATCTTTATTACAGACTTGGTGGACTGTAGGATATCTTCTGCGCCACTCACCTTGATGCCTGCCAGTGACATACGTCTACCTTTTTTTCGTCCTAATTCTTATTCAGGCTTAAGCGCGAATTAACAGTCTCCCCCGTAACCCTCTTCAAAAATAAAATTTCTATAAAGCGATTTATGAGATAATAAAAACATTGATTGCTGATTTAGATTGGTTAAAAAAGCTCGCTAAACTATCGCCGAAAGTGCAGTGAAAATGGTCCTATGAATGTATATACAAATTTATAAAAGGACATCTACCCTTTAAAACAATTGAATCCCTTTCTTTCCCCATATGGTTCACGCCTGCATAGATTCATATACTTAATAATAAAAATCTGCCTCGATAAAATGGAAAAAAACTCAAAATATATGTGGCTATGAAATTTCTTCTATGTGTAGAAGTACATTTAAGAAAGAATCACATAAATGTTATCGAGATTACTTGGATGTGGTTGAGGATTGTGTAAATAGTAACATAAAAATTTTTGGACGTATGTATCAAATTTAAAAAAAGCAATCAAAAACCTCCAAAATTGCATCATATAACAATAACTCAACCTCTGATCCTGTGAATTCATGTAACTTTTTGTCATCTTATTTCAATTCAGTTTTTTGAACCAAATAATGTCCCATCTGATTTAGTCTTAGATGACATCAGACATGATACCGATAAAAACCATGACTTAAATACCAAAAATTTATACATAACCAAAGATACTGTGCTCAAGGAACTAAATAATCTTTGTATTATTAAAGGATCTGGAGTTGATCACATACCTCAAATGTTATATGTACACTGCTAATGTTATTTGTACACCACTGTATATATTGTACAATGAATGCATAAGAGATGGTGTTTTCCCTAATGAATAGAAAGTAGCCAATACAACTCCCGTACACAAGAGAGGTGCTAAAGGTGAGGTCGAAAATAACCGATCTATATCTGTTTTAAATGCACACGTTGTTTCTTCAAAAATTTGCCCTTAGCGGAATCAGAGGTAACCTCTGGCGTTGATTATCAATAGAACGCAAAAAGATATAATAAACGGATTTAAATCTAACACAGTAATTATAATTTCCGGGGTTCCTCAAGGTTTCATTTTGAGACTATTGCTATTTATACTTGATACAAAAGATATTAGTATATGCTTCAAACATTGTAATTTCCTTCTATACACAGACGTTATCAAATTTTATCACATTATTAAAAGTAACGACGACTGTGTCCTGTATCAACAAGACTTAAACAGATTTTCTGATTATTATACCCGCAACAAACTTCAATTAGCTATAAACAAATAAAAATTCATAACTTTTTCAATAAGAGAAACATATCCATAAATACTCATATGCACTATGTGAAACCAAATTAGATAAAGTTACGTTTACCGGCGATTCGGGAGTCGTTTTCGATTGTAAACTTCACTTTAATCTCCATGTTGAACATATTCTAAGTAGGTCATTCAGTGGGTACGGTTTTTTTTTTGTATAAAGCTCTCATTCGATGTCAACGAGAATACGCTACTCTAATATGTAACCTATACTATAATAAATATAAAGATGTCATAGAAATGGTACAAAGATTCTTGAGAACAATGCACTTCCGGTGTTGCTCTGCTAGAGTTTCATACAGGTCTCTGCTGGAGAAATATAATTTGTCAAACTTAAGTTTCAGACGTATCTAATTCGACGCTATGATTTATGGCACACTAACAAACGTGACCGCGCGGCTTTGGTTGGCATGTTGTGCTATCGTGTTTCTTGCCGAGCCCAAAAAAGAGAAGTTCGGCGGCACATGCTGTTAACCGCTGTCGTACTGCAGCTGGCACACGGTCTCCGATGCGCCGCCTCGCAGACATTTACAACACACCTTTTAACACCGTCGACATCATCGCGTCGACTGCTGGATCCTTCAGAAAAAAATATTTTTAATACCTTGAATCGCGCATTTGATGTTTGAACTTCTCTGCGCGATGTTCCACGTTTTTCTGTATGTATTTCTTTTAGCACGTAAAATCTTAAATATGTATAAATATTTTCCATGTTCACGATGTTGGTGATATGCACGCATATATCTATGTATACGTCCTTTTTATATAAGCAATTTTCGCGTATCACTGTTTGTAAACCCAAATATGGAAACAAATAAATAAACATCGTTCATCCTCTAGATAAAGCGTAAATCGGTCTGAATTAAGGTGCCGACACACAAACACATTCGCGCTGCCGATCTGGTCGTCACTCGTCCACCTGGACTCTCGTTCCGCTCACGTCCCCGGCGTCAGGAAATGCCGATGACGGTGTAGGAGGGGGCTCGGACAGCCGCGGCTCGGCGCGCGCGCGTCCCGAATGCGGCTAACGGGCGTGGCTGACTCAGCCGGTGTTCGAACCCGCCGTATTGTTTCTCGGCTTTATGTAACGCGACTGTTACTTTTTACAAAATTTACAGTTACAGCTTCAGCGTAACGCGGGGCCGTTGTTTCGGCCGGCGCGGGCGCAGGCGGCCGGACAATGGTGTCGAACGGCGACCGTTGTCCTTTTTAGAGGTCACGCAATCCTTTCAGTGTGTTTGTTTTTCTAGGTTAGCCTCCAAGTCAACTGCGCTTCGCTCAGTTATACTTTAGTTTAAGCACAGCGAGTCCTCCTTTTAAGTATGCTACCGTTTTTTTTGAGAAAAATTTAATTGTTCTCATATTCATAAAATTAGATTTGATACTCGGCTGCCATTACATCGTCCTATGTATGCATTCCTAATATTTACAAATGTAATTGGCATTATAATTTTTATGAGACTTCTATCATTGTGTATGCAAAAAAATTCACAAATGAACCGTTGAGTATATATATATTTAAGAAAAACATATTTAAATTAATTTCCTTTACACACAATAATTGTACGTAGACTGTGTATAAATACGTTATAGTACAAGAAACGCTTTTGGAGTGCCCGTAAAGCATATGTCCCTTGCTCCGCCCACGTGGAAATAAAATGTTCTTCTTTATTTTTTATATCCAAACCCGATGGTTGTTGTTGGCCTGTACACTAAAGTCGAAAAAGTGGATAGACGATAATATGCTATGAATTAAAATGTTATGAAATAATATGCTATGAATTAAATTTTCATGGCGCTCGATTGAATGAGATAGACAGTGCGACACCATCTAGGTTACGTTTGTCACGCATCTGGTTCGTGTGTTGGAATATGCCCACTAGAATCTAGTAGCACATTGCAACAAAGTGAACCTTTTCATGAAAAGCGTCTCTAAGAAAAAAAAAACATTAAATATGCCAATGCACAGTGAGCGGTGAGAAAAAAATTGAGAACAAGAGAGAGAGAGAAAAAAAGAAATAGAAATGGTGCTCTAGAGGTGAATATCTCATAAAGTATCATTTCATTAATACAATAAGTGGTCATAGACTTTAGTATAATTGAATCACAAATTATACAAAGAACAATTTTGATTGTATTAACACTAAACGAACGAAATTATAAATCTTGAAATTCCCATGAAAAATTCAAAACAGTCGTGAAGAGAAAGCGTATACAGAATGTGTTGCTTAATTTCGCTGTGGATTAATGTGATGTTTTATGGTACGGACACTATCCGCACATCTCCGATTCCCACTTGTCTGGATTTTTTTAATCCTTTTAAGAGTATTGGGTAACAATAGAGCACACCACACTAAACGTAAAGACATCACATTTACAGAGGTTGAAATTTCCAAAATGTCACGAAATCATAGCGTCCGACATTTTCGAATCGAGGAAACGAAACGCCCATAGTACACCGCATTTCATGCAAATGATACTCCCGCCCAAATAACATGCTCGCGCGCAGCTTTTCGGGCGGTGATGCAGATTTATTGTACGTACGTCGATGATTTAAGTAAGTCAGAAGTATTCGAAGCACACCGCGATTTGGAATTCGCATCGTAGCGTTTACAATGCGGTGTGTTTTTATTTCCAAAAGATAATCGCGCGTTATTCTACCCCGGTCAGCCCTCGACGTACACTCAGCTCTGTGAGATAAGTGCCTTTTTTTTTTCTTTTCAGGCTTTTGTATCGGCGTGAGTGTACTTTATCAAATTCAGAGATTCATCCGAATCACTTAAGATGTTTTGAAAATTTTTCTATCTAAGATCGAATTGCTAATACGTTTACTTCGTGTGGTGAAAAAGTATATATTCAACAACGGAACGTATTGATAAAAATATATATCTAACAGCGGAAACATTCCGGGTCTGTTTCTTATATTAAAGAATTTATGTTTCTCTCTTGTCAGTATTTATGTCATGGACAATTTTGTTAGTGAGTTCCACATGACGAGTGGAAGTTAATTATTAAATTGAATATCTTCTAATTTATATTCCACACTTACAATTTCAAAGGGTTTACTTTGACGTCTATATGTGTATGTATATAAACCTCATTCTCTTTTTAAATTCTACAAAAGTCAAAAAATGTCAAATAATTATTATAAAACGTTATTTACATACTTTTAGATTTATACAAAATTTGATTCATTACTTTACAAATAAATAATACTTTTATACTTTTTGAATTTTCTTTATTTTTGAAGTTACCCACCTTCATTAGAAATATGTTAAACTTAAAAGAGTCCATACGAAAACAGTATGAGTTGCTTGTTCAGTATTTTATTCATTATTTTATCAAGCAACTAAACTTAAAATTATCTAAGGAAATAATCTAATTTACATATATTAATAAATTTCTTCTATATTTTGTACATTTTTTAAGATTTTTTTATTATTATTTGAGTATCCTAGTGCTTGTAAGATTAAAATCGAAAAGTTTATTACTTACTATAATTTATTAAACCATAAATTATTTTTAATGTACCATCCGCATTTTTAATCTATTTTAAATCATGGCAGTTACGATTTAGTTTTAAAATTCACATTTTGGGAAAGCAAAAACTGTGTTGTAAAAAATTTGTTTAAAATAAATTACAATTAAGAAAAAAAAATCAAATATGAGCTGCATTCACACGTAGAGGGTTTCGTACACACTGAATTTATTTTTCCTTTTTTTTACTCTAGTTAAATGGTTCAGATACACATTATAATTTTAATTATAGAAGTGGATATATCACACGATTTATTAATTTCTCGAATCGTATTAAATCTCTATTACGATAAACTAATAGACAGACAGATGAGTCCGCTATTTAAAAGATGTAAATCCGAACATGATAAATGAATGTGCAGCTCTAAAGAAAAATTTGCAATTGCTGTACATTTAAGATACGTGTAGGCTGTCCCGCCGGCGACCGACCGCGCACTCACACAAACTGACACGCGGCCATCTCTTATATATATATTTATGCAACCCCACGCCTTAGTATTCGGTAGCGTACAAATACCGAGAACTAGATAAGCGATCGCGCGGCGGGAAACGGGGTTATATATTATCCGCGCGGATTGTACCGAATATACGCGCTAGGCCGTCGGCGCGGGCGCTCCCTGCGCCGGAGTTTAAGCACCTCGGTCTGCTCGTGCAGGAATTCGGTGGCACTTTTTTTTTCGCCTCACTTCGCTATACGGTCCGCGAAGAATGCGCTCTTAGGTTAAAGTACACTACTTATTTTCGACTTCGCGAGGGACATTCGTGCGCGTTGAGTCAACGCGCTTATGAACGTAAACAACGACTGTCGCTCATCTGTAGTTTTACTCGTAATGCCATCACAATACTGACGTGTCTAATCGACAATTGTCGTTTAGAGTCCTGCGAATAAAGGGTTAAAAAGGAATATATGATATTTCATGGACATGCTAGTTAGAGACCTTTGTATTGCAAGTGCAAGCATTCGCTTAAACGTAGAAAGAAAAACGAGATAAGAAAACTATGGGAGTGGGCATGAGTAAAGACGGCTGAACTGTAGAAGAGACGTCAACTTTTATACTCGCATCGAGCCTGAGCGCGGTCAGGTAGCGGAATTGTATATTCTTCACGAGTAGGCTATAAACTTTTTGCCGTCCGCACATAAACAAATTGGGTCAGTTTACAAAAAGCGATTGCCATTGTCGAACCGACAAGTGAATGAGTGTTCAAAGAATAGAAATAGAAACTTTACACACGATCTCTGATATTAAAGGTGAGAAACATTGAAATGGATTTATGTAACGTAATTTTTATGTCGCGTTATCGGTATCGCGATCTGCCGTCGTTCCCCATAATCCGCGACCCTAGGCCTCGCTCAACTTGGCCTATTTGTTGTCGATCGCGTCTCCGACGTGGGTCGTGGTCCGGCGTGGGTCGTGGTCCGGCGTCCACGTATAAGACAGGACCCGTATCGTGCCGCGGAGCGTATTATATTGTCTACCGACGTACCGATCGGCTTGCGCGTCGTCTGCAATGTAATGAGATGTGGTTCATTGTCTGCGAGACGGCGGTGCGGTGCAAGTCTTGTTTTTATAAATAAAATAATGAGAAATCACGCGACGGGCCGCGTGCGCAGGAAATGTGCAATTAGCGGTGCGACTCGTGTCTCGCGATTATGACGGACGAGTGCGGCGCGCCGGCGGTCGCACGCGGAGTTGTCTGCATTTTGAACCGCTGACGTGGCATTTTTTATTAAAAATGATTGTATGCCCGTGATTAAGTGAACAATCGATCAATACAATAATGACTTAATAAATAAACTAGATGTTTATGAACAAAAACTTTATTGTTAATCTTTAGAGTATAATGCAATGAAAAGTGCTTTATATGAATTGCCTGGAGTTCGAAGTTTTATTTGGTTATTTGTTTTCGTTGGCTTTGCCTTTAATCGATCGCCGTTGTTGTCGTTTGTGTGTCAGGCCTTAGTCGTCACGCTCCTGACGCATACCTTTCCACAATATTTTTATTTCAGACTAGTTTTCCGCCCGCGGCTTGTCCCGCCTGAAAGTCGGTCTGTCACATAAAGTTTTTATTGTTATTCAACCCTCTTTCTCATTCAACGTTCCACAGCCTCTTCAATCGCTCCCCTCCTTTTGTATGCTTCTTAACAATCACGTCGTGATCAAAAGGTCGAATACGGTCGAATGTAGTTTGCTGTTGTTTTTTTTTCTGTTGAACGTTACTGCTCCTTTGCATTGTGACGTCTATAGCTCTTAGACGCTAGCGTTTATTATTTTCCTCGTAATTTTTCAGGTTAGAGCGTTAAATGGTTTTAAAATTACGTTAATTTTTTTCATGAAATACTAATCAAAAGAAATAGAGCCTATATTCTGCACCAAGCCAAGCTCTAGCTACATGTGGAAACCGCATTAAAACCTGTTCAGTCGTTTCAGATATGTGCACGTATAGACTGACAGACAAAAAAATTAAAAATCGCTGCTTTATCTTATATTACCTTTCTGTTATCGTCCTCTCCCAATTCCTATAGTTTCAATGTACATACATGCCGTGTTCTAATGTTTTGTTATCTGTATAGATTGAAGGCCTTTAACCCTATGCGTTAACTTGTGTCTGCTAACTGTCGTCACGTATGCGATAACGGCCCAAACCAACGACTAAATGTGTTCTCTGAGGGACTCAGATTATTATTTTGTTACAGAGCATTGATGTCAATTTTACGAGTTTCCAAGTTCGATGTATAAGCTTAAGTTGTCAACTTGATCAAAATGTCAAAGCAATCTTTGCGATTTGACTGAGTTATAGATGCTTGTCGCTTGAGGCTACAAAGGCAATCCTCAACCGAAAATTTCATTTTTTCTTATATTTCTAACTGTTCTAGTTTATTGATTTGTATTATTTGTTTTCGAATAAACTCATTTCAATATTTTCGAATTTTCAATTGGAATCTTCTCGGCATCACATTAGCGCAAAGTGAAAAAACCTTTTCTATATTAAGATTAGGGTTAGTGTTTAGAATTATCCATCAATATATTATTATAATATATCCCTAGCAACCATTGGTAAATATGCGAACGTCTATAATTAAATTGTAAATCAAAGAAATTCTTTATTTTCCTTTGCGTAATTTGTCATATTCTTTTTTATTTTATTAGTGATTCCATCTGCTTGTATATTTTTTTACTCAATTTAATAATGGTAATCGATATTTCGGTTTCAATAACATTTATGTATATAAAATAAAATAAATGCAAAATAAACAAACGACCTCTAGTGCTTACATGCGCAAATTTTTAACATAACAAATTAGCTATCGCTGAAATACAGGAAATCACGAAAAGGCACAGATGTAAGTCAAGATCTTTGTGGGAATAACAAATTTAACTATAAAATATAGATATAATATATATATGCTGGATACCAAATATTCCTTATTCTATTAATTATGTAGATCGTATTGTTTTATTTGTGAAGCATTTTTTGAGTGGACATTTCTCTCGTTATTTCTATCACTTTGCAAATGTTGAGCGTGCAGGGAGACAAGCAGTATTTAACGTCTTTGTGTAACGTATTGTTATTGCTAGTCAAATCTATGGCCAATCAGTCCGTGGGACGAATTTTCATCAGTGGTCTTAAAGTAAGCTATAAACTGAGCCAGCTACAAAGCTGCATTCTCAACGTTAACGCGTATCCATCGAGCATCAAGACTATCTGTATTCATATTGTAAACAATCAAAAATCGTATTCAATATTGCCTAACTCTACGCCGACGTCAATAAACGAGCGTAGCCGGCGAAGGAGCATCAGCCGATTCGCGAGGCTGTTGTGTAACCGTGTCGCCTCAGTTCCGATGTTTGGTGTCGGCGGGCGGCGGCGGCCGGTCGATATTTGATAGTGGTTGTGTAACGGCGTAAAGGGGCGGGCGGGCGGCGGCGCGGGTGAGGCAAGCGCCTCTCGGCTGATTCACTGACCTCGCCGCCGCGCGCCGTCCGCCGGCGCCGGGTCACCATCTGACTGTACTTTATTTGACTCCATATCTCTTCCACGGAACCGAAGCCTGGAGCTTTTCGGAGTAAAACGTGCACGCGATGCCTCACAGAACTCTCATCACGATCGCCGTGTCCTATCGATTCGGCGGCGTATTATAAATATTGCGACACCCACTGGATCTGCTTTTCGTTTCGATGTAATTTTTGTTTCTTCAAGAATTTTAAAATTCGGAAGTTATTTCAATTATACGTCACACGAGCGAGATGCATCGGCCGCGTGCAGGTATTCATGTGACCAGGTATATTTCGTTTAGACCGAGTGCTTAACCGCGTCAAAAGTAAACGTAAATCGGTAGCGGATTGACGGTTAAAGATGTCGCCTTCGCACCGGAAGGCGCCAAGTTCTATTTCATAATGACGGACGTATTGGCGAACGAGTTTTTGATTTAAGTCAAATTAAACCACTTACTTGCTCAGTGTTCAGGAGCGCACGATAAACTTTCCGTCACGGACGTTCTCATCGCATGGTGACAAGGTGCGCGAACAAGCTCCGACCCTCGCTGGGCCGGCGTGAAGGGATTATGGGCGAAGGCCTTCAATGTCAAACAAAAAGAATGTGGGATGATGTGACTCAAAGAGGGATGATTAAAACTTGACAAAAATCTGCTATTAACAAGGGGAATTTCCTACGTTGTGATTGTGTATTGCCTACGTTGTTTACGATTAAATTACCGTAAATGGCAATTGAATATACCACTGTCACTTTGACGTCAATAAAACAAAGTGACAATAATTATTAAAGCATTAATCATTTCAATTCAGCTTATGAATACGAGAGTGCGTAACCGACCAGAAATAAGATTACTGCAATTTTTGGATTAACAAAAGATTTTGGTATGGTATGACTCAAAGTGTAGCGATTAAAACCTGTCAAAAAACTGCTTTTAACATATACAGGGGAATTGCTATGTTGTGTATTAAATTACGGTAAATGGCAATTTAATACACCATTGTGGCTTTGACGTCATTAAAACAAAGTGATAATAAATATCAAAGCATTAATAATTTCAATTCAGTTTACAGACATGAGGGTGCGCGACCGACTAGAAATACTGCAGTTTTTAGATTAGACGGTATAATTCTCAAGACAAGAGTTTCAAACAATGGTTTTGAATGTCGTCAGTCGTGATTAGGTAGTTAGATTAAGCTATTAGATTTAAAGTTTTTGATAAATCACTCGCGTCCGTGGGAGCCGAATATTTTGCATCGATGAAAACTCTTGCAGAAGCATTGGAATATACATATCTGTCACTGTAACCGCTTTGCGAACGCGTAGGCCGGATCCGCGATTTATTCCCGATATGGATGCATCGTAGTCTACGTTTTTGGATTTTCAAGTATCGAAGCAAGTAAATAAAATTTTCAACTCCAATGACTCTTGAGATGAATGAATACAGTCAGATCACTATACATCTTTCGATAACGAAATTCGACAGTTGTGATCAGAATTATCTGCACTTTAAAGATTATAATAATAGCATGTTGATGAATATAATGGGAAATTCTAATAAATCATAGTAAAATAGCGCTTCGCCTTTTTACCCACCACTCGACCGCCGGCCGACCGGAAATCATGTGACAAGTCTTTTTCAAAGTCGACTTTTATGTTTGTTGACTTAAAAAAATGTAAATCAATAGACAAGATTGCTTATAAGCTTCGAACTTGTAAGATCAAGGGCCCTTTCTCGCTCATACGCACACTGAAATATCAATCATCTACACTTAAGCGGCGAAGGAAAACAGTAACATGAGATCCCGTGTCGTAAAAGGTTTAATAAGACTTTCAATTGAAGTTACCTATTCGGGCGTTGAGCTAAGCCCGGGACGACGGCGCCTAGCACCGGACTGTTGTATGTGATTTATGTAGAGTACAATCATATATTAGATTTGGTGAACTAGCAAAGTTGTAAAATGATTACTAAAGATCTTTGTATGTACATAAAAGGAGAAATTAACTATACATAAAATATGAAGAAAGTCATTGTTCAGGCGGGCGAAGATACGGCGCAAGATAGTACGGAGAATAAATTTATTGAGAAGAAATGGAGTCGTTAAGTAGAAAAATAACTCAGAAAACATTTATATTGATTTAGACACGAGCGTGTCAGCCAACGGGCCGTAGGAGGGGATGATGATATATGAACATGGTTGAAATATAAAATGCATTTTTTTTAAAGTTTTTTTATTTCATGTATTAAAAATTAATTAATATACATATATTATATATAATATATACATATACATATATATATATAAACATCTGGCATCTACGCTTGCACACGAGAGTATAACTGCTATGCTGGGTTTAATGTTTAAAAGATTGGGAAGCTAGCCAAAACAAAAGTAAGTCGAGAGAAGAGGTGTGACTGCGGATCCTGAGAGCAATCCAGAAAACAAATGTAATTTGTATCTGCATCGAGGGAATGCGGCTAAGTGAAAATAAAAAGTGTAAAGAGCCGAATAAACCGACTGAAGCTCGTACTACACTGAGACAAAAAAATTGGACACTCCAACCAAAAGCTTGAATAACGTGAAGAATTTGCATCGTTGATTCTGACAGAGCCAATATTTTGGTTCTCTTGATCGACCTAAATATTGGTTCGATTAATCCGACTGGTCAAATTATAGGCATTATTTGTTAATATAACGAATTACTCAGCGATCGCAACGAAATATTTTTTTCATTGTAGTCGTTTCGCTTGCAGGAACAACCCCCACAGACCTGGGCAACCTCGAGCACCACCTCTGGGCGCTGCAATATACAAAATTGGTCAGGCTGTTGCCTTCACGTGGGATTCCACACACAAATCCTGACTTAATGACAATGGGACCACCCCGAAAGTATACCTTTTCAAACAAGAAAAGAGTTTTCAAAATCGGTTTAATATTGGAGGCGATATCGCGAAAAATACACACAAAAAATAATACAATAGGAATGAAAACCTCTTCTTTTTTGGAGTCGGTTAATAATAATCAAAATAAATTTTAACATAGTATTTTTGTAGCTACCCATACCAAATGGAATTCAGTCCATATCAAAACAGTAATTGCAATACAATACCTAAAATTAAAAAAAATTACGTTGTATTCGAAAACGTATGATCAATAAAGCGGAACATTTGTGAGTCTCGTGTATTTAAAACAATATAACGTGCGAGAAACGATTAATAGCCATCTTTCATGTTGAAAATCGACCACTTAATACTATGAATTGCAATTTTGACCGGCCTTTATCATTCCCAGTCATAAAAAAAAATGTTTTCTTACGACCTTTTGTGTATTTCTCATTCAATGCAGCCTTCGAGTTTGAAGAAATCCTTTGTCGATAGTCGAAGCCCCGACAACACGGCCGCCCTTGACCCGCCGCCGGCGGTGACTCCGCGGCCCGCGCGCCGTGGGGTTGCAGCCGTTTCCAGGGAAATGGTGAAAGTTCACCCCCGTCTTACTCACCCTGTATACGGCGTGAAAGCTTCGTCATTTCGTCCCCGTCGAGGTCTGAAGGTCGAACGGATGCGATATGGTGGTGTGCTCATCGCATGCGGAGGTATACGACGGCAGCGACTTCGCGACGCCGACAAACAGCAACTTGTAACGCGAAAGTACTGCTTTTGTCGGACGTGTCTGCTTTTCACTCTGATAGCCACATACGTTGAGCTTGTAATAAATCTCGTAAATAATCGTCGTTCTGTCCCTAGAAGCTTTATCAAATAATTTCCGACCTTAGAACAAAGAAAGAAAAAAACGGCTGTGTCGTAATTGCAGTACTTGTACAACAAACGAACACGAACAAGGCTAACTTTGTATCATATTTAAAATCTGTCTTTGCAGTCCGCTAATCTGAATCTATTGCATAAAAGTAAATGATTTACAAGCGAGAAACTTTTGATTACACAATATATTACTAAAAGTATATGCAGTTGAATAGTCTTTGTTTGTGCAGAACGGCGTTATAATATAATAATTGTATTTTGTCAACCTTGAAATGGTCGACGAACAATTCTACTGTGTAAAGCTTTACTTCGCGGAAATTTCTTATCAGACGCATGCTTGCAGCGTGTAGCAAGCACTCAGCATGCAACTTTCCACTGACCCTCGAATCTGTTCTTCCACTATTAATTCCTATGCAACAAATTGCATTACGATTCGACAGATATCGAACACTTAACCGAGCATTAGTATTAATTTTGTCAATCCGTCACACTAATAAGTAACAAACACTTATCTGTATGCACCTACTGCGCGTTGCAGACAAGCCTCGATTACAAATGAAAAATTAAATTACATATCTATCTCATTGCAGTACTCTCAGAATTTCTCAGAGTGTGACCGCGCTCTGAGAAATTCACAGCTAACGACGTTCGAGGAAGGTTGCGTCGATATCATTATTTTTTTTTCTTAGAAGAGTTTGCCTCTGCGTCAAATCTAGATGTGATTTTTAAGAACTTGTTGAACTAAAACAAACAGTACTGTCGCTTGGGTACTATGATGCGTGACAATTACTTAGTAACTTACCCTCACTTGAAATTTTAAAGTTTTTTTGATCAATATACGAGAAGTGGGTTTTAATCTAGTTCGTTTTTTGTGAGGATAAAATTTGGACAAGTGTTTTTACTTTACAATGTCCCGTTTCACACGTCGATCTGGATTAAGTATGAGGAAGTTATAATGGATGGAAAAGTTCATGTGAATGTTTACAGACTAACATTGACAGAATTAAAGTGTTTCGTAGCAATTAAATTTTTGGCCTTATAACACAAACTACGTATTTCAAAAATTTTGAATTAATTACCTTTTCTTCCCACAAACAAAACCCATGTAAAAAAAGCAAATGATGAGAACAGTTATAATTAAAACAAAAAAAAACATATTCGATTATCTGTGCAGGTCACATGTAAAGCCAACTCAAAATAGTCCAATGTAGTTGTGGACTGTCCAACTACATACTTCCGAATTTTCTAAGCCGAAGAATTGTAAAACATTGATGTCCAACTTGGACACCAATGTTTTAGTGCTCTTCTAATTAGAATCTGTTTTTTTATGATTGTAATTTTTAACAAAAACAGTGTGATTAAGGAAATTACATTTTAAATTTTGTTTGAAAATATAGCATTGTGCCAAATGAGATGAAACTCAAAGAAATGTTTGTTGTTGATAGATTATCAAATTCAAAAATATTAGTAACTGTACGGACATTTTTGGATAGTCTGTAGGCGAAAACACATATTTGGTTAGAGGTAAATATTTTAAACTTCGCAAATTTAAAAGCAGTCTTTGAAATAAAACTTCTTTAAGGGAGGTTTCAGTGTAACTACTTTTTTCTGATGGAAGGAACGTTCACTAAAATCTATATTCTCTCTTTACGCAATTTCTGCATTTGTAATTCGAATTTTGAATTCGACACTAAATCAGAAATATTAAAATTCAAATTAGCCAGCATTTCAAAACGGCAGCTTCGCGTATGAACTTCTAATATATCTTTTATAATTAGTCGTGTCTACGGCTGTAACTCTATGACCATAGAGTGAATTTCTTCATTTTTGTGCATCGATCGATTTTTCTTTCAGTCACTATCCCGATCCCGGTGGATACTATCACAGTATAGCATGATTTATTGATTTTCAATTTATTCGTAATATATGTAACAATTTTAAATTTTTCTCCAATCGTGCGCAAAATTACTCGACTTTTCGTCAGAAGTTTTCAGATAGATGAAAACGACGTAAATTTTTAGACCTCGAAGACAATTATATGTGCCATTCGACTTTTCTATCGAACTGTAGAAATACTTAGTCTCTTTAATCAATAAGCTGATTTATTTTTGGGCATTTACACAACGCTGTTTTTTTTTTCTATTTCTTCCAACAGCGTTGTTTCTCAAAGAAACGAAGCAATTCAGTCGGTTGATTTGTTCAAAAGTAAAACACATTTACGCTCACCCGTATAGACGCACACAAATTTACACATTCTAATGTAATAAATCATAGAAGTAATTACAGAGGAATTCAAAGTAATTGGATAAGAATTTCGTTTATAACAATCGGAGAGAAAACAGTATCTTCCTGAATTTTTGAAGATTTTTATTGTACTAGTGCAAATTTTAAAAAAAGTAATTAGGATATTTAAAAAAACAAACTGTGTAGAATTGAACTAAAAAATTATTCAATGAAATGGTATAAATATTTGGAGTAACAAAAGTCGCAGCAAGTACGAAAACATGAATCTGATGTCTCCGACTGTAAATATTTGTCATATTTGATTGGATGATTTTTTAAAAATTGTCTTATGTCAGCCGTTTTAGTTTACCTTTAAGCAGTCGGGTTTTTAAATTATCTGCATTTTTATTTGTGTGCTACTTTTTAATTGTATTGTATTTTAAGAATATATTAGGATTGTTTCATGTCATTAGCGATCTCAACGTCATGTTTTTCTTGTCACAATCATTATAAATTCTTTTTATCGTTGCTACTAATTAATATTAATAAATTATTAATTCAGGTTGTGTAATTCTTAAATAGACGATGACGTCTATTTAAGACGTCATGCTGCTGTAAAATGGTAAAAAAACCATCTAATTAACTTTAAAAGATCTATTCAATGAACATGTATGCAATTTTTTTTTCGTCTCTATCTTCATTTTGTATTTCAGGGCCTCTATTCCGGTTTTAAATAAATAACCTAGCTTATAACCATCGCATGGTTCTGACGAATCGACAGACACCTCATTGATCAAAGTCCATTCAGCCGTGGGATATTTCAAAAGTATAAAGAATACTAAATACGTAATTACCCAGGTACACATGAAAAACATACCCTGTTTTTGTTGTCGCACAGTCGGGTAAAAGAACAGGGTTATGTTCCTGCTGTAACCTGTCATAAAGGCGTTGAAAAATTATGATAGTGTGGAGCTATGGAAGTGGTTGTAAAAAGATGTACAAATTCAGTTTAAGACGATTTTGTATTGAAATGACTTGGACTGAAAATTTCTTTTCAACGTATATGTATTTTGGATTATATCTAAAAACTCTTCATTTTGATAACCCATTCGGTATGTTTGGAAACAAAAAAAATGTTTTAAGATGCTTAATTTGATGTTAAAATTTGAGCAATTCGATTTTTTATCATTTCAATATATATAGTAACCCCAGTCACCACCAATACAAATCTAACCATAGGTTTATTAATTTAGGAGCTACGAGGAAACATAGGAATGGATACACATACATACACACACGTCATAGGCAAAACCCTCCTTTGGGCCTCGCAGTCGAGTAAAAATTAGTTCCAAATCGAACCAGATATTACGTTATGTATATATATTTTTTTATTTTAATAAAATTATATGTTTTATGATTTAGTCAAATTAAAAATGTTTTAAGGGCTTTATTAATTCAAAATTAGACGTTTCTAGTTTTTTAATTTCAATATTTAAATGAGCATTTTATATTAAGGAATCGCTTTAAGAATCCCGCTGGTAATATAGATAAAATAATCCGAGAAAGTGTAAATTTGTTAATGTCAGTGAAAATCAAGGCAGACTTCGGTTTTATACAGTTGTATTGTTTCAAAATAGCAATATCGCTGTTTTTTAATTCGTTATTGACCCATGAAATTGGTTTTATAATGTCACTTAAATCGCAATGCCGACGACTGCCGACGAATATTGTCCATCGTAAAGTTCTTGAAAACTCCTCAGGTGAATGATTACGCATTTTTTATTTTCGAATATATATGACTTTAAAATATTAAGGTAACGAAAAAGATTGGAAGATAATATTACGCCCTCTAATAGCACGACTGTTAAAAAAATCGGATCTAGGTATCAATAGTGAGATTACTTAAATTTTTCTTCCGTTACTTTGCACAAACCGGCGAAGTGAGTTCACCGTTACGGGCCGGCCGCGCGCCGGCGCCGGCGCAGCGCCCGCGTCGGGTAGCAGCCGTCCATGTGTTATCGGCTTTTACATATGCTCCGATCGCTATCACGGCTCATTTTAGATGTCCTGACAAGTCACAAATCTAACGACTGCGCATTTTATTGTTTTTTCCGTTGTACAATGCCAATGTTTTTATAATCGTGTTTGCATCGGAGCGGGATAAATATTTTACTAGTACATACGACGGATCGCATGGCCAAAAACCGCAACGTCCTACCTCACGTAAGCGGGCGACGGATCCACCTACCACCGGATCACCCGTCTTCCAAAAAGCCTAAAACGGCCAACCCCAAAACAAAACCAACAACTTCGACAAATCGGCTGTCGATTTACGACGCTCCAGAGAGCTGGAGAAAACTGTTCAGCCTACTAAGGCAACGGCCCCACGGTCACCTCCACGAGGCGGACGAAATCGTCCCCCGCCCCGGCAACCCAACGTCCACCCCTTTCATTCATGATAAGGGACGCTGGACCGAAGTCAAAAACAATGGATAGCAAAGGCATTGTCATCCTGAACGGCCGCAACTCAATTAAAGGCCTAAAATTCAACCGAGTCCGTCACGGACTTCCGAAATCTATCCTCATTACTTGCGACGCTCAAAGTCGCTTACCATACCTACTCCTAAAGGAACGCGAATTGCGTCGTCCTCCGGGAGTTAAAGAAATCCCCACCGAAGAGGTCAAGGAGGACCTGTTAACGCAGGACCTCCCAGGCCAATCGGTGCGACGGATCACAAACCGCGCCCGAGAGCCTCTGGACCTAGTGTTAGTTACAGCTAACACAGGCATCGACCAAGAAACGAAACGGTCCTTCTACGCATCAGCGGTGCTCCTTCAGGTGTGAAAGTGGAGCAACCTCACAAGAAAAGCATTCCTGGACAATGCTTTTAATTGTCAAATGTATGGACATTCGTCCAAAACTGTTTCAACGCGCGCGTTGCGTAAAGTGCCTGGGCGACCACGGCACCGCCGCATGCATCGCGAAACAAAGACAGACGGGCCGCCCGCCTGTGTCCTTGCAAATCATCCGGCCACATCGCCAATTACTTAGGCTGTCCGCGCGCCTAAGAGGAACACAACCCAAAAATAAAACTCTCTCCGCCCGCTCAAGCTGCGCCGTCGAGCGCCCGCGCGCGCGGTTACGCAAAATTATCGTACGCGAAAGCGACGGCAGGCCCCGTACGGACCCGCCACCCCAAACAAAACTAAAACTAACCTCCCCTCCGAGAACATTAAAGCCCCAATGTCGGTGATCTCTATCATCGACATTAAAGTAGTGCTTCTCGCAAATAAATTCAAGACCGCCGCGAATCCCGTGGAAAAATCTTGATCTTAGCAGAACACGCCCCGCTCGTGGAGGCGATTAAAATAACAAATTTAATCCGCCCAAAATAAAGTCACTAGCCACCACACTGAGTCGGTAAACTCGGTCAATAATCACACTCACTCACCCACGCGACGCGAAGTCCTAAACTTGTACATTGCACCGAGTGCATTGTTTGTAGCTTTCGCTTTGACGCCCGCGCTTATGAGTACCTATGGTCAGTAATAGCTTTAACGATAGAGTCACCTAGGGAGTGTTTTAGTGGGTAAAATCCCACATAACCCGGCTCATAGGTCGCGTGGCCGGGTATCTTCGTCCGTGAAGATTTTACACTTCCTGCGCAGCAAACCAAAAAAATTATCGTCGGTAGATAAACAACAAATAATTTACTGGCGACATATAAAATAATACCCCTTTACGTCGTTCGCGAAGTCAACTTACTCATCGAAGCTCGAAACGCAAGTTCGTAATCGACCGCGTGCGGCGGAGAGCTTCGAGTTTAAAAGTTGCGGGGTCGCGGCGCGGGGCCGGCGGCGGGGGCGGGGCGGCGCGCTCATATAGGCGCGCGGGCGGCGCGGCGCGCACTCACCCAGCCGCGGCCGGCGCACGTCGCGCTAGCATACTTAGTCGCCGAAAGCTTCCCGCCACGCATCGTGTGCGCCACGTTTTTCTTTGAAAATTCGCGTGATTGCAAAGAAAGCGAGTGACGCCGCCGAGCGGAAGTTGTGGTGACCTCACGAGTGCGCTGTGGGACTTCAGTTTTTTTTTTAATCCACCGATTGATGACGAAAATTCAGCAACTCGCGGTAGATCGTGTACGAGTGAAAAGGAACCGTTTCAAAATTTTCAGCAGCTCGGATTGTGTTCGCCGCGCCGGGGCGCGCTCGGACGGGTGAGTACGGCGGTCGACCGATACATTTATTACCTTTGGGGACGCGAAAGAAGGAGGAGATCGCAACCCGCATTCCCACTTAAAAACCAGCGAGCCGGCGCGCTCGCTCGCGGCCGGCAGGGCTTTTATGTAAACTAAAACGCGCAACTAGTCCTCGCTTATGAAATTAGTTCATGAACAAGCTCATTTCCATGTGCGGCGCGGCGCCGCAGATCTGACGGCCATTCAAAGACTATCCGCCAAATCACTACCTGCTCGCTGAAATCAGCCGGAATGACGAAACGCTTCATTTTCACGCAAATGCCTTAAGTGGCGCGGTCGCCGAGGCTGGCCGATTTGAATTGCATTGCCCGCTCTGACACGTTCGCATCCAATTAGAACTCATTTTGGGTTAATAAAATATTCTCAAACGTAAATTGAACATTCATTTTTTCATGTATTTCGAAGTGATGTCAACAAATAATTTACTATCAATTTTTGTTACATTTACCAAAATCTTGTAGACCGTCGTTTGTTATTCAGTCATATATTTTTTTTTCATTAATAAAAAGTTATAATACTTATGAAAGCATCTCCAACATCGTAATCGTTACAAACATAATTTTTAACCAACAGAGGACATAGTTATAACACTTGATATAGCTACATTTAAATGATTCATTACATAATCATTAATATATTAATAATTATTAACGACATTTCATTAAAATTTATACACAAAAGAAATATTTATCATGTTTTTTTTTTATATTCTCGATTAACGACTGCTTACGTTATGAAGAAAAAACGCAAGTACTAAACGTCGGATCTCCTTATCTTTAAATCCGACAAATAGGGCCGCGAACGGTTATCTCGCTGATAGCGCCTATCTGCGGCCGCGAGGTGTTCCATACGACTACGGACGGATTCCCCTTGAAGTCTGTCGTTCGATATTCCGGCCGTCGTAACGAAAAATCGGGGCCATCGAAAAATTGTCGCGTACAAGGTCGGGCAAACACAGAAAAAAATACACACAAAAGGCTGTTTTACAGGTCGCATATCGCGAAAATTGTTTGATGAATAAACAACGATAAAGTTATGAACTATTGGGTTACATGTTTATAAATAATTTTACGAATTTCATATGATGTTTGCTCTCTAATCGTGCTTGATAATTTGTATCTAGGAATTTCTGTACGTCTAGTTGTATCCTTGTTTTAGACTGTGAACTATGTAAATTATGTAAAATAATACATTACCTTTATATGTATTGCACAAACCTAGAGATGAAATCCATCACTTAGTAGAGGACATAGTGTAGTTGTTTTAATTCGTTTAATATTATTCTTTTTTTTGAAATATTAATTCATTTCAAGTTTGACATATTTACTATTCGTTTTTTTCCGAACTAACAGGAAAGTGTACGATGTAAGTATAGTACAACACAAATATTGATGAATAATTTGAGGTAAATAATTCGAATGTACTAGGTGACCGTGGGAGACGTCTCGTTAGGAGTCACGAACGTATACGAAATTGTTAAATAATTAAAGGTAAACAATCGCCATTGGATAAAAAGTACCGCACGTCGCACGTTCAAAGTACACGGTCCGCAAACGCGCGTAGCGTAAACAGACGCGCGTTGATTCTCGAAAATACGCTCTGTGCCAATACGAGTGTGCTAATGAACGGGAGATGTCTATTCTACACGTGAAGTGAGCAATTATATACAACAGCGGCAGATGTATACATAATGTCGTATAAGTAAAACTTAATATAAGTAAAGATACACATTAAGTTAAATAATTTGAAGTATTTTACGAGTGAAGCTAAATTTTATAAATAAAAATCGATTATTAAATAAGAATCGATTGTTGCTTAAGTACGCGTGTTGGTTGTTAAGGAAATGGATTTCTCTTAGATGCAATGGACTGATTGTCACGAATGTCTTATCAATACACAATAATTTTTATCTGGGTATTACGTTTTTAAAGTAATTTTTGGTTGTGTCAATTAGATTGTGTGTACCATATGGGAGGTACAGAATACACGAAGTGGCGTATACGCTACATATTATAATTATTTTCCTTCTTTAGTTACTTCCTTATATAAATATTTGATTTCTTCACTTCTAAAATACGATTTAATTTGATCGATTCTGACTCACAAACGGTTTGCTTTTTTCTGTGTCACTTTTGACGTAATTTATTTTTCTTCAACTAGTCCACTTCGTTCGGATAAGAAGCGATTTTTGAAGAAATTTTAGTGTCGTATCTCGGCACGATCCGTGTCAGCGGCGAGTTCCGCCGATATCACTCACGCGCGTTGGAACGTCCGCGCGACGCATGCGCGAGAGCACACGCCTCAGGAACGAGGAAGGCCCTCAATGTCGCGAACACGTCAACTCTTTGCCTCCACTCCCATTTTCACTATAGTTATTATCAATACCAAATAGTTATAGTACTGAATAAACAGTAGGGAAATACCTGCAGATACAACAATGATGTTATTGATTTTTTTTCATACAATTTTTTATACATTATATAATTATAATAAAATTTTAATACATTTCCTACTGACCGATAGGCCCACGTCGAACGGAGAGTCAAAGGAGAATGATCAATTTCCTATAGAACACGGACACACAATTTTGAAACACACGTTTTCATAGTATTCAATTTCGTAAGTCTCTTCCTTTGGGAAATCAAGAAACAGAGAATTAAGGCTTTCTTCTAAAACTATCCATCTAATGATAAGATTTTTTGTGTTATTTTTATTTCATTCGTTAAAAAATCAATTTTATAGTGTTTCTAGTGTATGTATAGTAATATAATGTAAATTAATTGAATCATAAATTGATATAAAATAAAATATCTATTAATTAAACCACAAAATGCTGAAAAGTCGACATTAATCAAAATTTTTACGATTGTTTCTAATATTTTTTATGCCTGTGAAGATTTCTACCTTCTAGGTAAATTGTAAACGTTCAATTCCACCATTGAGATGCCCCACAGTCTTTCTGTTTCGTCATTCCCGGTTCCGGAAAGGAAATGATAAACCAAAAGCGAATAGACGAATTAAAAACCACATCTTTGTGTGCTCAAGCAGCTCTATAAACGGATAATAGATACGTGATGATATTTTAGATACAAACTTCGAAATATTTGATTATTACTTTGAATTAAGTGCTATTATCAGCTTTGTATTTTAAATGGTTAAAGAGGTTATGAAATATTGCATAGTAGTGTTTTTGTATTCTTATAGTAAGGTGATTATACTGTCACTTCAAGTTAAAGATCGATTAAAATTCAGATACGTGATAAAATTTCGCAAATTTCGATAGTGATTATTTTAATTTAGACCATAAATAAATGATAGCTTTTCAATATTAGTAGACTAGAGCTCGTTTTCGCGCTTGTCCTGTCGCCGCACTGCCGTGCATCAAACGAGACGCCGAGTCTAACGGGCGTCGACTCGGGCGTGACGCCGCCGAAACGGGGAGCCGTCGGCTATTAGAAATTGATTGTCCACTGATTAAAAATCAATCAGTTTCGTAAAATACAGTCACAGATAACGGCGGCGCCCGCGCAGATTTGCATCGCAACCACGGGCCGCGGCCGCGCCGTGAAAAAATGTTTAGGCGGACGGAGTTTGGCAAGACGCGATCGCGGCCCAATGTCGCCGGTGAAACCTCCCGACACGCTCCGGCGAGCGGAACATTGCCGCGCCCGCGCCCGCGCGCCGCCCCACGCCGCTTTTCCAGCGCTCGAGCCATGTGCCTAGGGTTACCGTTTCTATTTTTTTTTCTATTTGCATCAAAATATCAGACGACAAGTAAAAAGTAGTTTCTTTTATTTGGGGCGACACACGACAAAAATCCAATTTCACACCTATTTATAACTAATCTCAATTTAGACTGTGTTCATTGCTTCGATCATTGCACAGAGCGTTGTATGCGCTCGGGCAGTCGGAATCGTACGAGCCAGTGCGCGACTTACAATTTGGTCTAGACAGTTTTCAAAATTTCTACATATAAATTTGATATATCTGTATATTTCATAGCACATGTTCATGGATGGAAATCATTAAATCCGGGCAGCCTTGCTGCACCTATGAACTACCGATCAGTGGCTATATTTACATTATAAAATTTGCATTCTACTCTAAAAAAACTTTTTAAGACAATGAAAGTCTAAACCTTCCTTTCGATGTAGATTTTCTTTCAACATTCTTACTTAGAATTTTTGAAATATATTTTTAAGGTCAACCCAAAGCAATGAATTAAAAAATATCTTTTTGATGTTAATGTTAATTAAAAGCTTAAAAATACTAAATCATGTTCTTTGGAATTGGGTTTTAATAAGCGTCTTCATCTAATGCGATAACTGCCATAAAGAAAGTGTCTTATGCCGTTCTATTTCACATTTACCTCTAAAACTACTCTATCGACATTTAATTTTTTATTGACATCTGCAATAGGCCCACTAATTTCTGTTGATATGTTAAATTTTAATTTTATTCATCGAACAGTCCTTGCGGTTACAGACGGGCAGCAAAACCGATTTTGTTAAAAGGTCCTTTTTTGTATTATCTCTACGGAACACTAATATCATATTTCTAATCCAATGGTAAACGAATGAACGCAATGAATACACTTTAATGGTTTTTCTTACGTAGATTTTCGCCTGTCTCAATTAGTAGGACCTCCATTACAAGTAAACACGTGGCCACCCTACATCCGGCTAATTCAAGTTCGGCCATTAATCGCGGTTACAAATCCATCGGTGATTGGTGTTTGATTACGTTGAAATTTCTGTCGATGGTTTTAAAACAACAAAATTTATTCATTATTGAAGTGTTTTTACTGACAGCTCATACCGTTTGTGAATTTCATTTACATCTAAACGTTAGTTCGAAAGAAACTACTGGTCTCCTTATGAGCTTAGAGCCTTAATAATTAATCTTGTATTCATGCAAATGTTAATATATGTTACCTCTTTTTATAAAAAAAAGTCCTGAAAGCGGAGAAAATACTTATATGTTTAATTAAAATACAGCATTTAGATTTTAAAAATTGAAAAAACAAGAAATGTGCAACTGTAAATTTAATATACAATATATAAATTATTACATAATAAGAATATATAATACAAAATATCGGCCCGATACCATCTCCGAAATTTAACTTTTCATGTTTTGACGTTATTAATAAAATGTAATAAAAAAACCGTACACGTTTACAACCATACAAAGACCTGAAGGACGTTTAACACAGGGTCGACGAGCGCGGACGGGCTGACCTGATTATAGCACAGAAACGTAATTTCAGTTTCAGGGGGCGTGTACATGGGGCTAGAGAGCGACAACCCTGGGCTTCCGACCGTCCATCCACCATCGTTGTGGTGCTCACGATAGCGATCGGTATTTGACACATGACAATGCAAATATTTACAGTTGAGTAAAGCCGAATTTTCAACTACTTCCTTCGCTAACAAACGACTAGTTTCAGTAGTTATAGGTATTTTACCTGTTAGAGATGTCTACACGGATTAATGGCAGGAAACGACGGGACCATAAACAACTTTACAATTCAACCGTGACTTCATCATAATGTACAATAGACATCAATTGTAAAGCGAGCGAAGCACGTTATCAGCGCCGCACGTGAGGTTGATAAGACAGTCGGGCGGTGTGCGCCGCGCGCCGTCCTAATGCAGCGACGCGTGCGCCGGCCGCCCTCGGCCGCGGGCGTCGCCGCGGGGATCACTCTTTTAGGCGGTCAAGCCCGTGGCTAATGACGATTTTTATCGGACGGCCGAAGGACACCCCGAGTAAAGGTGTCGCGTCACCGCGCCCGCCGGCGTCGGCGTCGGCGTTATCTTTCGTAACGATATCGTTGTCGCCGTTAACTGGGCCGCTGTTCTCGATTATTCACGATCGTCGATTTTGCCAGCGGATTCGGTTAATTCGTCATAAAAAAAGCTATCAGTCGGTGTTGATTTTGACGTAAAAGTGTATTTTTTATTACGATTCAAGGTTATAATTTAGTTTTTTTTTATAAGCGGTAATTAGTTTTCGATGCGAACACGTAATTCTATCACATACCGGGATGTCGTTCATTGTTTGGCGCTTACCGTTTATGGGAAGTTCTAGTTAGATTTTATCGCAGTCTTTGATTTTGCGATACTCGCAACCGGAATCGATAAGAGTGATAAGTTTAAGCAAGCCGAAAACAAGAGAGCGGGCAAACCGCTTCGGTGAGCGTACAGTACGCAAGTATTTGGGTACACAAAGCGCTATTCATTCGGGGCTCAGTGATGTGCAGTGAATTTACACTTGTCCGCATTAATACTAAATCGATCCGTTTAGAAAATATTTACATATAATATTTTATTTGTTGGTAATCGGGCGATTTTGTTTAAAATATTACAATTTTGCACGTTGTATAGTTTTATTGTACAGTTTTTTTTCTAATTTAAACAGTTTGTTATTAAGATGTGAGAAATACTCGTCGGAGCTGGAGCAATTCTGTAGATATTATGAGTCACTTTATGGATGTGACGCGAGCGCAGGAGTGTTGATATGAAGGTGTGTAGACGCAGTTACGAATGCGTAGATATCAGTCTTCCTTCAGCCAGCGTTCGGGCGTCACCGCTGTAACAAGCGGAGACAATTCGTGTTGTGATCCGAGTCGATCCCGTTTATCCGTCGCGTTGCGTGGTTCCGTGATACAGTTCGGTAGCCACAACCCTTGTCGGCTTTTTATTTATCTGGTCAGTTTTATGATTGTTATCCGATTTTTTGGAGTTGACTCCTAAAGAATTGATTTTCGTATGCCGTCCGCGGAACACAATTCGAATTGGAAGCGAAATTAAGTGTTAACTAAATGTGAAGTCGTTGTTATGTTTCTCCCCCGCGCAACATATTCATGTACACAGATGTTTTACTTTTAACACAGATAAGATAAGTTTTTGATGTATATCGTGTTAATCGTTTATTGTCGTTGTAACCAAACATTTCATGTGAAGTTTTGGAATTTCATACTTTTATTATGTAACATAATTTATGTAATATCTGTTATCAAATAATTGTAAATAAACATGAATTAAAGTGTATACATGCTTTCAGTATTATAAGAGATGCGTTTATTTAGATCCTTTCCTCATTATATGCGTTCCAAGATAATTTATTTCATATACTTTTTCTTTAAGAATATTTGGAATATATTTTTAAGAAGTACACTCCATCCGGGTGTTGAATCTGACACGCATTTTTTTTGTAAAATATCAGTTCACACGCTTATGTGCCATTGTTATTATATTTTTCATAATGTTAAACGTTTTCGTATTTTTTGGTACGTCAATCGGATTGTGACTAAGAATGAGACGTGTTTCCAAACGACTAAATTTTAAATATATATTTTTTTTATTTTACCGATATGTACGGTATGTCCAGTTTTCATAAGTTAATTTCAACCTAATATAACCTGTTTAAATATCGATTTTCATTTTAATCGGCCAACCATCAATACCGCTCGATTCTTATCAATGCTTGCTTAAATTTAATACGTGATAAAAAACTTTTATAAATAAGTGGGATCAAAAAATGAGAGGCGTCCGTTGTCTCGTCGGGAATTATTTAATAAGTGCATTAATAATTATTTTATTATCATTACAGGTCTGCCGGATTCGGGACGTCGCGAAGTAAACACTCGATTCGACATATCACCTGCATAAGCAATAAGTCGATGCTCAATTTAGGAGAATATTTGTAGCGACCGCTAAGACATATTCTACTTTAGGAGTAATGAGATACAGTCTTAATTTTTGAGAAATATTAGATAATTTCAAATAATTGTTAAGTATTTTTATATGAGCAAAATGAGCTTAACTTCGAGATCATCAAGGACGCCGTCACTCAGCATGGCACCGAGCGTGAAGTCATTTAGCCGCGCATGCGCGGGCGCGTTGGTGCTGGTGACAGCCCTGAACATGGCCGGAGGCGCGCCAGCCTTTGGAGATACGAAAGCAATGGTAAGTGATTCCATTTTCTTGATAAAATTTCTTTGAGGGAAACTTGAGACTAACTTAAACCTTTTTCCGATGGAGGCAGCATCCAGTAAAATCTATACCTAAGTGATTAGCGCAACGACAGTTTGAATTTAGAGATCATCAAATTACAAATATTAAAATTCAAAGTGGTCAGTATTCAAAACAGTCAATTTTATACGTAAAGTCTAATAATCTTTATGAATAATAATGTATTTCTATACTAGTCGTGCCCGTGGCTCCATCGGTGGGCGTAGATAGAATTCTTTCATTATTTTTTTTTAATTAATTTCTACTTTAATAATGAACTCAAGACTGTTCTACATTACTAGAATCTAACATTGCTTTTAAGTTTTCGGTTTAGTCACAACGCCAAATAAAATAAATTTTGCTAAATAGTACAAGGTTCCACGTATGCTTTTTTTATATAATAATTAATGTTTTTTTTAATAATTATCGTAGTCGTAAAATATGTTAAGATATAGTTATCGCTTGTATATCACGGATAGATAAATAATTACGTAACAAAAGATAAGTATCTCTACGAAATTCATAAAGAAACTGAATTTGATTTGATTCTAGTTAAAAATTAAAAGTTCAGTATTTTAATCCACAACGTTTGTACGACAAACAAACTGAACTAGGCAGTTGAGTTCATAAAATTCATAAAACTCAAAACTTCTTAAATTCTATATTTCTATTCTAATCTTGTTTTAAATTAACTGAAATATATCTTTAATTATTTTTCCAGTTAAACATTAAATAATACACGAGAGATCGTCCCCTATCTTTAATCTATGTCAATAAAATCCACAAAAGTTCTTGTGAACGTGGCATTTTCGTCTATACATTCGGAATTCGGAACAAAGTATCAATTCGACAAGCCATCAAATATATGACCGCGTCTGCGCTTTGTTTTTTTAGTTTAATTAAAAATTAGACAAATGATAAACACTATTAAATTTTTTTGGCAGAAAGACACTTCGTTCTGCATGTGCATCGTCTATAGCTTGATTAATGATATTCTATAAATCAACCAGTTGACTGAATCGTTTGACGAATATTTCAAGGCTGACCGTTATTCCCTCCGGAAAAATTTATACGCCGTGTTTTTATTGCCAAGCTGCCAAGTCAATACGATCAAGCTGCAGATGAAGTGGTAAAGGATAAAAAAAAAACCTCCTGCCTCTCGTTCTAAAACGCATTGGCTGACTAAGAAGCGACATCGATAATTTATGCGGCACTAATGTGGATTTCCGATTATCGTTACGGATTTGCGGCGGGCGATATCGGAAATGCCGTAACGGCCCCCGCGATCTCGGTGACTCAAGCGATTTCTCGGAATCGCCGTTCGCATAATATCTCCCAAATTAATTGGCTACCGCGGCAGTAGTAGGCGCGTAGAGCGTTCATTCATAAGACCGGCTCGAACCCCGTCGAGATGAGGAGACGGTCCGTTTTCTCTCGACGGCTCGTGACTCGCTAGCGTTTTTCTGCCAACAGCGTTATAGACGTGAGTCATTCTTGTGGCATATGTGCGTTACACGGATATTGGTCATAGTCATTATTGGGGTGCCACCGAGATTGTGTTACGTCACTTGTTTATGGTAAAACAGCCGAACTATGTAATTGGGGCCGTCGATAAAATGACGATTAGACTTGTGTCAGATAAAACGTATTTACTTATTGACGGCTTGTACTTATTACTAGAAACGGAAATGATAGATTAGATTAGATTAAAAAAAAACGGAACAGGTTGTATTTTGTCACGTCTACAATGAATCATAGTGTTTTCAAATCGAACATACCACTCGAATTGCTTCGTTTAACACCGTTCTGAGTAATCTTTACCGAGTCAAGTGCGAAAGAATAATGCGAAACTATAGGGTTCTTACTCGTGATGGTTGATTTTATTCAGTTTGTGCTCCTTAGGGCCTCTTTCAACAAAGAGTTATTAATAAATTAACTTGGAACAATGATTTTTTGATAAAGGCGAGCCTGAAAGAGATGTTAAAGGTTTTGATACAATTATTTAAGTATAAATTGAATGGTTCCTTACACTGGTCAAAGGTGTATTGATTTCAAAACGAACACTTTAAACGTGTCGCAATTACAACAGTGGTACGTGATCAGAACGGGATATTTATTTAATGCACAAATTGCAAAATAACTTCGATAATTCGAATAAAATTTCAAAATAATTAGGTCAACACACGTCTCATTGAACATGTACAAACGATATGGCTGCCTATTATTGATCCTCATTTTCTGACGTGGTACATTTTTTCGTAATTAAAATAAAGTCTATATTCTTAACGAGAAGCACATAGAATATTAGTTTTTGTATTTTATTCAAGATATTTATTAAAACCTCGATTCTAAATCTGACTTGACAACGCAATATCATACTTTAAATAATTAAAAATAAAAATCACGCTATATATTGAGACAAAAAATTAATTCACTACTTTAACTTCATTTTGTATCATCATTCATCTTACGTGGCTATTGTTACACGCTTTTCCATATGTCAGAATTTACAGTTACAATAAAAAAAAATCGATACATTTAGTACTTCGACCAAAACGAGCCCGTGCTATGCAACCGAATATATTGAATTAGGTTCCGGTATAACAAAATCATTACTATATCGAAACAAGAATTATAAATACTCGTACATTGCTGATTGAATCTGTAGATGTGTCAGTAGCAATGTAAATCGATAATAATACATTGATTAGCATCCATATCACCGGGCGCCCGCCGTATCCTACAAATTATCTGAATCACTAGCGAGATTTCAATTACGGTAACCTCAAAGGAAACGGTTGTAGAAGGGAGTCCTTTTCCGAGAAACCGTCTGTTGAGTCACACGCTACGACCGGTCTGGCTCGTTCACCGCCAAGTTCTAGGTCATAGATCGCTGCACGTAATATTATGCTAATTTAATAACATAGCGATAAATCTCCGCTGTCAACGAAGTTATGTGGGTACGAAAAGAAATTTACGACTGTATTTCTTTTTATACAGATGGGATTATCAGGTTTTTTTTTTCGTCGGTTTTAGAAATATTGGTTACACAGTCATTAAATAAGTACCTAAGGTAATCCTCAGGCTTCATTACATCATATTATCTACAACAAAAAAAAAAGGATTTTATCAACGAAATACGGCCTCCATATAAGATTTTAATTGTCTTGCCATTTTCTTAAGGCTATTTATGTGTCTGTTGCCCTAATGCAAATGTGAGCAGTTTGTTGCGTGTTTAATTTGATTTGATTGAATTTTAATTAGGATTATTTATCTGATATCATAATTAAGATTCAAACATCTCACTCTAGCGCTGTATTAAGCGTTTTACAGCTAGAATAATTTCATTATGTTTGCTTATTCGTATCTTCGAGCAAGATAGATTTGCGATAACGAACCTATAAAGAAACAACTTCAGGAATTCGCGTTCATACGCCGATAATGTGCGTCAAATCTAATCACACAACAAGTTGACGAGTTGCTCTTTATCTAATCAATAAAATTTCACTTTCTGAAAATCCATCTACGCGTTGAAACCCATCAGACTGCGCATGTGTGACTTATCACTTCGATTATTATAGGATGGTACCAAAAAAAACTACCTTATGCGGTCTCATTTAATCAATAGATTATTAAATTCGATTAAACCTTCATTTGTATAGAGAAATTACCAGAATTATGGGTATTTTTTTAAAGAAACGACATTATTAAATTCAATTTAGATATCAAAAACTACTGTGCCTTTAGATATTATTCGAAACAAAACGAATGCGTCGTCGTTCTAAGCAACATGTCGAGGCTTAAGCGAGCCTCTGTTGTGAGTTATTTGAAATATGCTACCATCGGCGAATGGGTTAAAAGTGCATTTACGGTTGGTGATGTATTTCTTTAACATATTAGTAATACGAAATGATGTGATCATAAACGGAAAACCGTACATAGAATCATCGGCGTATTTAAAATAATATGACATGCACATGATATATGTAATAGTTACTAATGTATGGAATGTATCATGTTTTTATCTTTAACAGTTGTCAACAATGGTATTTATATGGAAGTTAATTTTTGTGTGACGGTCATTGGCCATTTGTTGTCAATCGGGCCGCGGTCACAGCCACAACCGAAGTATGAAACGGCCACAGAACATCCTAATTGATTGCTTGTTGACACTGATTGTAGTAGTCAATAGCATTTCAATAAAAATAATCTACGTATTTCTAGGTCGACGGCGGGTGACATAAAATGGGTTACTAGGTTGAGATCAGATAATAAGGTTGTATTTTGCAATAAATAAAAGCGTTGCAATATAAAATAAATCAGCTTTAACAAAATAGAAACGAGCTATTGTAAGTTATTAACGGGTAAAAACATGTAACCAAATTTTCTATACGCATTTATATATTTTTAACATTAGATGTAATTTAACATTGACATATGTAGGTAAATATCTATGAAAATTAAATATGTATGTAATGTAACCTTCATCGAGTGATGTGAGCACATGGCGTGAGTAGAACGAATTCAACCCCTTTGACCTCTTTTCGTTGTGAGTCAAAACATGGGGTGGCTTATGATTTTTAAATCCCTAAACAGAAAACCGGCCAAGCGCGTGTCAGGTCACGCACAGTTTAGGGTTTCGTAGTCGCCCATCACAATATGCATACTTGCAAGTTTACAGTTTAACTATTAAAAACGCCTAAAAACGGGCCTACATTTGAAATTAAATATTGTTTTCAATTTACGAATTACTATTATCGAAGATCTTATGATTTTATTTTTTTATAATTGTAAATGGTTCATAAACGATATTTACTACCTGTTTTACACAAGTAACGATTACATTTAAGTAACTGTCAATGGAATTTGTACGAAATTTTAATTTTTGCTGATGTGAGTACATTTTATAAGCTGGTCAACTATTACTCGTCAACTTGTAAAGCCTACTTAGCTGTGATAGTTTTAGCTTCGTTATAATATTCACTACTTCTGTTAATTTTTACTTATCCAAGAACAATCATGTAGCTGGCAGGAAAGGGAATATTCGACTCTAACAAAAATTTACACCTTAAAGCTTAACACTTCGCAAATGGATCCCTAAACCGTGTCTTATGCATGCCAAATTACAGCTTTCTAACACTAAGAGTTTCTAAGTAACTAAGCCGCAGACAGACAGACAGATTCAGATAGTACTGAAAAATAAGGAACAGATATGTCTGTTGAATTTTAGTTCGATGAATCTTTACAATTTCATTTTCAATAAAGATGAACATTTATGTCGGCTATGGCACAAAGCCCGTTCGTTTTGGAATTTGACGCGTGTAATGTGTGTATGTGCACATGGGAATACATTAATTGAGTGGATGTCTAGAGACAACCTAATATCAATTTTTATTTGTAAAATCTATGCAATATAATTGCGAGAAATGTTTTTTTTTTTCCAAAAATGTTAACAGATCCTAGTTTTCATATTGGCCCGATATGTATTGGAAGGTATATGCTTCGAAAGTTTTGGCAAATCTCTTTAGGTATGCAGATTTCTCTAGAACATTTTTATGAATTAACAATCGACTATTCATTTTCTGCATTAGTTAGAAAACAGACAAACAATGCTCAAACAGTCTTCTAACTGTTCCTGCGCAATGGAAAACCTTAAAAATGGCAAGCGATTTCGATCGCGTCTCGAAGCCGCGTACAATCTGAGACTGTAACCTATTGAATTAATCCCTAGGGGTAACCAGGATACGGCACGGGACGCCGTGAGTACGAACCGCGCCACTGACGTCGGGCACGACGCTAGCGCCATGACTAATTCATGAATTTTATTGGCATGTTTTCCGCCGTTTTGAAAAAATGCCCGTGATTAAAGTCACAATTACAGTTCTTAATTGTGGTCTTAAACGTCATATGACAATTGTTTTCTGTAGTTTCGTCGGCCACTTCTTATACTAGTAGTATTTCACTACCTTTCATAACCGATAAAGTATATGGCGATGTTTGAAGAAATAGCATACTATAGTATATTTTTGTACTAGATCAATGCAGAGAATATGATTTCTCTCTACGCTGATGTTTCATAAGCCTTAATGTTAGCGCGTAAGCCGCGTCTGATACCGCAATGTTGGTGCGATAAGCCCTCCCGCTATGAAGAGGTTTTTGTATTCTATTATTCCACGATTTAACTAGGCCTCTACTAACAGTGTATGAGTCGGCATATAGCTCTATGTCCCATAAAACTTCAAACGCAGTCTTCCTGCAAAAAATCCCAATTTATCCCCTAACCTAGTTGCTCTTCTGAGTTTGGTAACGACGGGATTAAAATTCGAATGTGAGTGACGTCAGAGCATATACGGCTCTATCCACTGTGTATTTCTCGCTAGAAAAGGGAGTCTACCCAATCACCAAATAAATAAAAAAATAACTACCAAAACACACTTTGTCTCTGGAACGAATGGTCCTCCGACAGGATGCTGGATCGAAAATTTCCTTGCATCAAAATCGACCACTTCTACTTCGATCGGATTAGAATATGTCCCTGAATAAATAAATCAATTGTCGGTATAAACTGTCCATGCTTTACGACAGCTATTTTTTGTACTTTACAATTTGACATATAGTGTAGGGACAAGTTTTGAATAAAGAATTGTTAACTGACAGACAGATATGCACACGAACCCTCATACTGCCCAATCTTAAGTATTAGCTCAAATTTGAATTATTTAATGTCAAGATTCAACGAAAAAGATTGCATATCTTATTTTTGGCTGTTGATTGGCGGATTGTACGTCAGAAAAAATAGCTCGACACGAATACAAGACTCTAAGTTAAGGATATTCCTTGCTACGGCATAACAAAAAAATGTATACGGATCACACAAAATGGTTCTTGTAAACGAAAGAGAAAACTGTTCGTCTGAATATAAATCCTATAAAGCGTATTTTTCGCTCCAAAATTAATTAAAAGCAAACCGAATGAACTCTCGAGTCCGGTCTGAAATTTATTTAATTTTTTCTAGTCATAATGAAGCAACGAAATACGTTCCCAACCAAACCGATCGAATGTCAACATAGAGTCGCAATGATTTACAAAGAATCGCTGCTTGCATTTTTTCACGTTGCTAAGCTGCAGACCCGATAGAAATCTAAAAAGCCGCCTTTTAAATAATCAAGTACATACGGCCTCTGTCGTCCTATTTTAGTTACATTATCACTATTTCAAAATGCTGCAGTTGAAATGGGGCTTAGAAGTTATTTTCTATTATTACACACACATACAAAACAAAAGATTCAGAATACGTTCAGAATCTTCGGATAATAGACACTTTTCATACATTCCCCGTACGAAATTGAACACGGAAGACATTTCAGAATAACAATTGCCATGAAATATCGAAACAGTTATGGGAATGGCATTTCCGGCCATTTCGCAGTACAGTTAGGAGCGTGGTCAGAGTCATTCTCCTCGCGCGGAGTACAATGGCCGTGGCCGCGCGCGGTCCTCCGGGCGCTGCCGCCGCCCCGGCTCGCGAATCAAACGCCGCATAAAAATTCAGCCCGCGCCGCCGGCAGCCGGCGGCCGTTGTAAAAGTTGCTCTTGTGGCGGTTATTCTCGGAATTGAATACGGCTCGTAAGGACGGCCGCGTACGCGCACCGACGTCGCGTCGGTGGGTTCGTAACTAATACCTTTGCTGTGTTTACTATTTATTGAAATTATGGTCGTATTTGTTTAGCTTTAGCGTTTGTTAAGACCCTTCGTCTCGATAAACTTGAGTATGTTCATTACAAACTTGAAGGGTTTGTCTGGTATAATACAAACCATAATTTCCTCATTTTGGAATTGTCGTGCAAAAATGCACGAGATATTGAAAAAAAAATACTAAAAGAGTATTGAATGAAAATGTGTGAATTTAAACAAACAACTGATTTAACAAAAGAATTGAAATTACATAAAATTTAAAATTCAACGTAAAAGAGGCTTTGTAGTAACTAAAGTAGAAAAGCGTGTCCTGAGCTGATTTGGTCATGTGGTACGTATGACGGAAAGTGGACTGACAATAACTTAGGTATGAAAAATCTGTGGGATGGGGCATCTAGAGGCATCTTAGAAAATCTCATATCGAACATATCGATGATACAGCAAGGTCGGTATTCCCGCATGCGCGAAACGATTGATAGATGTAAACGAACCAAGATGTGAAGATCGTATCGATCGCAGATCCGTAGTCCCTCTCTACATCTCTACAAAATAAAGAGTTGCATCTGGTATGAAATAATAAAATTTAAACATGTAATACCTCTAATCAAACGTAGTCGTCCTTCTAGCAAACGACGCGTTCATCAACATTTCTGCTCAAAAATCATCTATCTACCTTTGAATGTACACCGTCGCAATGTTAGCATGCACATACACTCCGGCGCCGGTCGGCGGCGGCGCGGGCGCCCGGCCGGTGTCGACCACCTCGTTGTAATGCGTTACGGGAAGCGTCTATCTCGCGATCGGCGCTCGAACACATTTTTAGCACAACACGACGGCGGTCAGCTTTGGACACGTGAGCATGGGTTTCTTTGAGGTTTCTGTGAATTTAGTTGTTTGTCTTACGGTTATCAAAATACCGAATCGCTTCTGTCTACTGCAGAGGTAAAACAAAAGTTATCTAAAAAAAAAAGAGGTGTTGTATGAAAATACAACTTGCAGTTTTGTTTATACTTTATAGAGTCGTTTTCTCGTGATGAAAATTTTGTGTTTTAGTTGTTTTTTTATTATTATTATTTGTTTGTATGTACACTAATTACGTAAAAAAACTAACTTAACCTTACAGTTTTACATCGTGGCTGACGTGAAAAAATTGAAGTGTCTATTTTAAAATTTCACTTCTTTTATGAAAAATCTAAGACACTTTATATAAAAAAAAAGGCGAAACGGAAGTTTTATATGATCAGAGCTATATGTTGTAGATTGAGAAATGATTAGTAGAATTATGGATGAAAATCACAAGACCATATTTAATTTTATAAACAAAGATGTTTAAAAAGAAATAAGATATTAAGTCTATGAGACCGTATCGGAATTTTACTAAGATTCGATCGCCTCTGAAAGAACATTCTGTCGTAGCAGAGAGACACAAATAAACGCATCAGCGATGAGAGTGCCACATATCATTTACCTTAAAACTCCCTTTGTTGAAAATCTTTTATTAAAATTCTATATTCAGGCAACAAGAACGGTAGCGAAATTAGACCGTTAGGGATTTTGACAAAATCTACAAAATATCGAATGAACGTCAACCTTCCGGCCGACGGCGTTGCGCACGGTCAGCAGCACCGCGACCGCCGGAATGGGTCGCGGCCGTACGCGTGCAGCGCGCACGGTGCCGACGGCCTGAAAGCACGCGTCGACTATTCACTGCTTGAACTGAAAAAGCTTCTCAAAGAACTCGCTAATCGGGGTATTGTATGTTCTTGATGCATTCCTTGTTGGCGACGGACGAGGAGCAGCGGGGGAAACCGAAGGACGGCGACGCAGGGCCCACGGATTAAAGATCATCAGCTGATGATTGGGACCGTAAATAGTAAATGCAATAGTGCAATGAGGAACGAACATTCGATATTGTGACCGTTTGTTTTAATTCGACTGAGTCGACCTAGGTCCTGCATTTATAATTCATTTGAAAGCTGGAAGATTTACGACGACTTTTCTATGTAAATGATAAGATACGAAAATGTAATGAGCTGTGTCAATTCAAATATCGCTCACATAAAATCATCAGAGACAACAACCAAGAGATGCGTCATATAATAATTTATAATTCAGTTTTTGCTATTTCCTATAATAAAACGCGACGGTTGTTAAGGTTTATCTCGCCGTAGATCGCACGCATAAGGCGATCGATCGCATAACCCGGCGAGAGATGCGATAGGGCCGCGATCGGGGCGGCGCGCATGCGCGTCACGCACGCAGGAAGCGGGCGGCGGCCTTCGGCGCGCGCGCCACGGCCGTAGCGCGTAGCGCCCGCCTGCGCCGCGCACGCCCTGAGATTTAACATCCGATCATGTTTTTTGAAATTAGTTTCGTAGTTCGTACGAGGATTTTTACGTTTTGAAATATTAATCGAAACATTTTTATGCCAAATTATGGATAATTCTTAAAGACGAATATTGTCTAAAATAATATATTCAAAGTTTATAAAAAGTAGTTTTTTATCTGATATGGTAATGAAATATATTTTTCGTGCAAAACTAAGTTTTAGTTTATTAAATATTTACAAGATGAATTTTTAGATATTTGGATATTGGGAAAATTTGGAAAGATATTAGAAATGATATTTGGGAAGAATTAATATCATGCGATTGAAGTATATTTCATTGTTTCAACTTGAAAGAATTAATATTTTTACTTGAAAGAATTAAGAAATTTAAGTAAAAAGTATAACAACATTTTAGCAGTCTATTGAATTACGAAATCCAGATGATTTTTAATGTAACAGTTACCGCTAAATACTTATTTTAGGGCCGAAATTAAAGAATGAAGCTGCTTAGCTCGTAGCACTATTCGTTCGTCATTCGACACACGGTTTTGAAGTATCAAAGATACATTTACGGACGCCGTGTGAAAAATATTGAAACCGACTCTATGATATAATTCTTAACAAGATCTCAGCCTGATGTAACATCGCTGTTTTCTATAAATCGCACCCTAACAAAGGATATGTGGTGTACGCCGCTCGACGTCCGCGGGTAACGCCATGTTTAAACGATTCATGATCGTAACGCGATCTTTCGTGTGAACAATTCGATGATCTGTCACAAAACGAACGAAGTGCAGGGGCCCGCGATCGACGCACCACGTGACGGCGAACATGGAAGTTTCCCGTACTCGACAAATAAAAGAACGATCCATACTAAAACAAAAAGGTGCAAGTTCACACGCGATACATTCTATTTAAATCTTTTGACAATTGTCGTGTAATTGCTGATAATTACGGGCGCAATTATCCGGTTGCGTGCGCCGGCGATGGCGCGGGCGGGCGGCGCGGGGCGGGGCGGAGGGTGCGCAGCGCGCGCTGGTCGTTTCCTCTCAAATACTTCCGGTTAACTCCGAAACCATAAATTACTGTTTACACGTGATCCATGTTGAAATTCTTGGGAAAGTTACCGAAATACCCAATTCGAGCAGATGGAGGAATGCAGAACCGGCGAGGGCAGTAGAATTTATGAAAGTTTTCGTTCTTGTTTGTTGAGTTAGGTAATAAAAGGACGTAATCTGTATTATAATATTTTGAAATGGAATACGAAGTAGTAGCAGGTATATATGTGTTTAAAGAGATGTTCAAGCCGATTTAGGAATTAGAAGCGCGTTTTTTGAAAGTGTGTAATTTACAAGTATGAGTAAGTTTACGAATACTTTTGTATTGCACCCTCATTATAAATTATATTTACATAGAGTAGTATAGCAATAAACAAAGATCTGGCATTTCAGTTTGTAACTTTACACATTATTCAAATGTGTAAAAATTCGTAAACTTTGTATGTACTTAAATTATGGTGTATTTATGGTTCGTATTTTATTGATTACGTATGGTGACAAAATTACAATGTATTCATTTCGCAAACGCATGCCGCATGATCTGATTCAAGTGTAATAGGAAGAAGAGAATGACGTGTATACAAGAAACTCATCTCATGTAGCACGGTAGAATGAGAACGTTCTTCTTCAAACGACACACGGATCTTGAAATTAAAATGTATTTATGTGCGTTGTGCATGTCGTGTTTACTTGCCCGATCGCCGCCATCAATAGCGCATGCCGCCGGTGCGCCAGTTTATGTCCCGTCCGACGTCGTCTGAAACAGCTCACGTTCGAAGCATATAAATTAACTTAATTAATACGTCTGAATTCCTGTGCCACGACGTAGCCGGGCCCTCGTGTATCCTTCGTGACCTCATTAACCGTTCGATCGTGGCGAACGCAGAAAAACAAATAAACATGTCAGAAGATGCGCTCGCTTGAGTCGCAGTAGATGACAAACCATAAATCATTGCGCGCTGACAACAGGTTCGCTTCAGCGTGAAGGTACCGGAAGGTTTCGGAGGAAGGAACCTCCGAAAAATCCTTCGTTACGAAGTTGTAACGAAACGAATCTGCAGATTGGTGTACAAAAAGGAATGTCAAGTCAAAGATTGATGTTGTGGGCTGTCCTCAGGTGTCCTGGGCACGTTAATGAAACCTGTGCTCTGAAATATTACAACATACGAGTTACAGAAATATTGATTATTGAATAACTTGTGGGGTCCTTTTCAGAGAATTTTTAGACACCCGATACAGGAGCGATCGATGGTGTATTTCATTAATGAAGGTTTAAGCAGCCCTTCTTCATAACAAGGACAAAGTTAAATATTTTGAGAATATGAATAGATACAAGTAGTTTAAAAATAAACTGATTTCGTTGGATATTTAAGAGTTTTTGTACTAATTCTTATTGCATTTAGTATGAAAATGGAAGTTGACTGTGATACAAGAGAACACAACATAGAAAAGTAAATTAAAACGATTATTATTCGTTAATTTAATAAAAACAATATGTATATATTAGTTCCAGGGTATGTTTTATATTCGAATGGACAAAATAACTCGTGTTGCGCTTGTAACTTTAGACATTTTTATATACTAACTTTAAAATGAATTTAAAATGGCACTGAATACGTTACACCAAAGTTGGAATTAGTTATGAAACGCATTTTGCATAAGATTTCGCATGAATTAACGGTTGTAGCTATAAATATCTTATATTTATTTTTCCTATCGCGAGACGCACAGTCAGATGTTTATCGGCCGCACCCGCCGCCAATTATAGTGTTGTGATGGCAGATTAATTCTCTTTGTCACGCGAAATGTAAAGTAAACACATCGTCGAATGCGTGGCGTGCTCGACGATGGCGCAGTGCAAATGCACCGAATTGCATCGCGATGGGTGTGAACGTAGAATATGAACTAATGTATATGCAACTGTTGCTCTCCACGGTTGCATCGATGGCGGATTACTTAGCTCATTAGTGAGTGGCCGCAGGGTGACTAAACCTAGCGGAGCTCGTGTCGAAGGAGGTATTCGTTATTTATTTATTATGACGGCATGCGTTTTCCGTCGGCTCCGTGACTCAGATAAATATTTAAACTGTCACTTTACGTATAAATAATTAATTATATAAATTCTTTACTTGTAAATAGTTAAGTAATGTTATTCTTTAATACAGATTTTGCGGATAGAATTTAATTAATGGTTTTTAGGATTACCGGCTGGTTTCTATATACTTGAATTAATGACGTGCAGTACTAAATTAAAATAATAGCAATTTCAGTGTTACTTTTATTAGAGATATCATCATTTAAAGATTCTATTTTTAACTTCATTAGTATTTTATTTAATCTCATCGTTTAATTTTAATTATTAAATTTCACATCAAATCTGTTTGTAAAGGATCCGCATCTGCAATATTATCACGGAAGTTTACCAAATCATATTGATATCCATCCATTATTATCCATCACGTGCTAAAATGAAACTACCGTTCATTTTGTTTTGTACATATATTTCTTTGTAATTAATTTTAGGGTTGTAGAAAAAATTTTAATAACGAAATTGTAAACTACTTGTATCAATTAAAAATGTAATTTGAAAAAATAATTTTTGAATGAAGAGATCTTTTTTAGATTAGTTCTAATTAAAAAAAAAAATGTATAAGAATATGTATAGTACACAAGGTTTAAAGTAAATTATGTCTATAGCCCGCTTGAACGCCGTCCACGCGGAGTCCGGATAACTTAGAGTAGGTGATCAAGTGATGATATGGTGACAGGATCCGGCCGCGTGATGTGTACGCTTAACCCACCGTTTCACATCACACAGCACCCGCCCGTGCCCGTGACTCCCGTCACTGAGTTATTGTCTACGGTCGTGGTGGAAGCTATTTTCATAGAATACGTTGCCATAGACAACCGCCCATGAGGAGATTAATATGAGCATGCATGTGAATGTCGAGGATTCGCCTGATAGGTTTTCATAGATTTTATCTCTGTTTTACGATTAGCAGAGACGATGTTGCCAAATCTAAATACACCTGTGGGCATATTTAAATTGCTCTCTAAGATGAAAAGATAGAATCTAAATCATGGATGACGTGTATTAACTGTGCAATAAAAAATAATTCGATAGAGACGATAGTTGATCAACATTCTCCAATTTGTAACAAAATTACGATCGTAATTATAGCATCATAGAAATTGTGTGGTTGTCACTTCAATTGGCACACGTTACAAAGTGCAATTCTGAAAAGAATTGTTTGTTGTTTGTTCTCGTGATAACCTCATAGATCTTTATTTGAAACTACATGTTATTTATATACATAAATACATATACGTCGGTATAGATAAGTGTACACGCCGGATCACAATGTTGGCGCCAGGTGGATGAGCCGCGGCGCACCCCGGCCTTCGGCGCCCGCGCCGGCGTCGTCCACAAAGGGCCCGATCACAAAGCGACATCGGTCTATACGCGTTACAGTATATTTTTCTGACAAATCAGTTAGTCACCGAGGGCCGAACACAAAGCGTCAAGAACAAAGCTTTAGAAAGGCGTAGTCGTCAGTGAGCATGCGAAAGAAACCCATCTTATGATCTGACCTCTTCCGTTAGCATTTTTTCTAAAAAGCGGTGTCAGTTATTTGATTACACAATTGTCGCGGTTCCTAAAACGGTGATTCCTTAGAAAATTGTCCTGATAAAGTTTTCATGAGCAATTCTTACTTTATTTTTGGCTGACCGTACCCAAATTAGCTCATTCACGTCGCTGTCCATCGGCCGCTGGCGTTTTATTCAATGACGCTTTCAAATCAATGACGGAGATTCGGCATAGTTATGGTGTGCAGTTGCTGGAATACAACCACGTGGGTGCAATTGCCGAATTTTGAAAGAAAGAAAGAAAGAAAACTTTCATTTTGATGTAAATACATATCAACGTTAATATATTAACTTTGATAATAACAATATTATGCTATTATCAAAAAGGGTGGTCACTCAGCAGAAATTGGAGTAGTAGTCACTTCGACAACGCCGATCTTCTTTGATACCTAGTTCGTGTGCAATGGTAACAGAGTAGCATCAATGGCATCAATTTTCTACTTCATAGGATAGTTTTGGAACATCCACGACCACAACTCTTTACTCTATACTTTGTGTTTATATCCGACTGTTGAGCATAAGAAACGTAAACTATATTGGATGACGTTAATTGACTTAATGCAGGCAGAGAGCGCACCGTGAACCTTGTTCGGACATCCTTAAAACGAGTTTTGCAAAACGATTAAAGTGTATTGTCATACTTCTTAAAATTATGCTTCGTTAAAATTTGAAATCCAATATTTTTCGGTCATTTCCAACACGAAAAATGCAATAACCAATGATTGTCGCTAATGTGCAGAAAGCGAATCGGTTCTCTGACCCGTTTTTTGTTTAGATCAGACCGCATTTGATTATTGGTTATACAGACACTTCGGGCCAGACGACATTGATTGCGTTGACATCTTAAATAATGTCTTATCATGCCTTCATTTATGGCTATAAATTGAAAACAGTATATATATACTTATATATATATATATACATGTATACTTTATCAAAATTCTGTTATTTTAATCCGCTAATGGTCGATGGGTGGTCCCTTTCAAAAACGTGATCATCGAACGCTTTCGATACAATTTGATGTGTCTGATTCACTAATGACCAAAGTGATTCTCGGAGAGTAAATTCAAAATTTTGAATGCGGATATTTCGAGATTCGCACAGTGAGTCACGGCGGAACCCTCTGTGGGTCCAGCTGCGGTTGAGTCACTGGAGTACGCGCGCGGCACCGCACCCACACCCACGCCGGCGGCCACTCGTCTCCCAATTTACCGTTGCCGTGGTGTGTGCACAAGTGTGCGCCGGCGCCTGTTTCGGCTCGTGCCCATCATCTAGGTTACGTGTGCTGTCTTGATGTTACTATGTACTTTCTTTCTGAGTGATCGACACTTCGATTGAAATAAGCAAGTTAATTTTCTTATTACATTTCGAATGAGTAACACCTCAAAATTACGATAACGCACAGTTTACACGTGCTTATTCTAGAGCTTAATGTCTGAAGAATAAGTTGATTGAAATAATATTTTTTTTTCAATTTTTTTTATATTCGTGCAATGCGCATGCGTTTTTCAAAAAATAGTGTAGTTTACAGACTAAAAGAAAATAGATGGTATTATCTTTTCTAAGTAATGGGTAAATATACAAAGTACTTATTTTGTCTTTTATTAATAGTTTGTGTTCCAAATAAATATACTTATGAAGGACAAAGATTTTATAATATTTGAAATAATAGCCTTAGAGACTCTTCCACCACCTTTTTTTTAAGTAATATATAACAAAAAGTCCCTTTTAAATTAAATTTGCGTTCCATATCTTCCTTTTAACGATTTGATTTCAATAGCGACTTTTTGTTAAATGTCAGTTTAAAAGATGGTGAAAGAGGGTCTTACTCATTTAAATAATTTGCCATCCAAAAAATTAACCTCAATCGATAAACTTAGAGCGTCCTACTATATTTTCTCGATTATTATTTTTTTTGCGTTCGCACATCGTAAATTATGTTCCGATAGAGATCCAAATGTGATGTTTTCGTAAAAAAATCAATGAGATAACGCACCAAGCTGTGACCCTTAGCCGGGTGAGTCACGGCGGTCTCGTCTTTTCGTGACTCACGGAGCGTTTACTTAACGCGCTATAAAACGTCTATTTCCACATTACTCAGTATCGCGACCTTTTTTCTTTGTCGTCTACGATTCTTTCCTTTTGTAACGCATCTCGCCGACGAGCGTCTTCGAGTCGTTCCGGAATCGGTCGTCGGTCGACGTAACGTTAAAACTTCCGAGCCGATCAAATATTCCGACACGGTGACGGACGACACAAAACGTCGGAGTTCTTCGAAAAGAAAAACGGCGTCGAGCAGACCCGTCGCCGCTATCTCTTTAACATATTCACGGCGAGCATTGTGATGGTATTGAACAGCTACCGCAAATCTGGCCGCCATTCGCATGCGGCAAGTGGGTCTGTGGGCCGACGGCCGCAGCCTCCGACCGTTAGTCGGGCGAGCGCGCGCCAGACCACGCCTTGTCAGTGTCCTCGACGACACAAAACACTTGAGCGATATCGCCTTTTATTCTTCACTGCTAAATTAGTGCATTTATACATTATTACTTTTAATAGTCTGATTGGCTATCATCAACCTATAATGATATACTGTTTAGAATTAGATTTTTTTTTGTTTAAAGGCACTCATTCGCCGCCTTGCTTGCAAAAAACTACTTTTAAAGAGCTTCACAGAGACCATACTAGGCACTTTGAAAAAAAATCAATAACGTAATTGCTGGCACATAACATATATAAATCGTGACCCAAAAAGGGAGACACATTTGTAATAGTTTGCCAATTGAAGCAGTCAACAGAATATCTACGTACTAATACGTATTTTATTGTAGGGGGCTTTTAAGTGTCCGGTACATGGGTGAATATTAAATGTTGCCACGTTCAGCTCGCGGCATCGTCGTAAGCATCGAGACAAACAAACGCATGAGTCTCCCGCACTCACTTATTCATACGATAGTCAACGAACCTGCGTCCTGTCTGACTTTATTGTCTCAAAGTTGAAAATAATTCCGCGATATCTGATCTGACTTTCATATGCCATTATATAAAGTATAATGTATAATTAAAGTGTAATGCTTTATTTAAATAATGAATACTCCGCTTGTGTTGTTGTCTGTTCCTCCGTACAACCTTAAAGTACAGTCAACAAAACGGCGGACGACACGTTATTTGTAAAATAAACTTGATAATATCTTAAGCATATTTCATTGGGTCGTTGGCTGTGATTTTTTTACGAACATGTGGCTAAAAGAAACCTACTGCAGATGTGTTACTTTTCGAGGTTTAATGACAAGTTATTCTTTGTTTAAATGCTAAAACATAACTTTTAACTTTAGTTCATTAGCCCGTATGCGCTTGCGCACCTTCCGCGTACGACGTACGTCGCCGTTTCACATATAACCTACTTTACGAGGATAAACCACTCGTTTTATGACTGGTACAGATCGGTGGTTGTTAATTAGTAATTTGGTTTTGGTTCTATTAGTGATACATAATGATCAGGTATTATATTTTAAAAATTCGTAAAACTTTCAAGACTCCAATTCTGCACATCTTATGTACTTGATTAAAGCCCTTCTAGTATAAAATTCTCTAAAAATAACAATGTATTTTTATGCGCAATAAACTGTTTTAGTCCGACTTCATTATAAAGATCTTCTATTAGTACTAGCGATAATATACTAAGGGAACACGCCCACTTCCGTATTTATTTCTGCCTGTATTTTTTCACACTGATTTTCTCCGAAATAATTTCATACAGAAAGGTGAAAATTGTTTCAGACACGAAGTAGATAATCGGATGACCTATAATGCCGAAAACAGAAATGATAAATAATGTTTTATTTTCAATTTTACTGCATGAGAAGTCAACTGAATAATGGTAAAGATTACATGAAGTTCCCCACAGGTATCATTAAAAAAAATAAAGTAAAAAATACTGTTGGCTTATTTATTTTTAAAACATACAAGTCGAGAGCGGTGTAGTCTAGGTGAAAAGAATACATACTTTATTGTTGAAGAATTTTTATAATGTAGTGAAGATGGTAAAACATAAAGATAGTCGGTGTTCAGATATGGTTTGTTACATGTCGCCCTATGTATTGATTTCTAAAATTATACGTCATCGAATAATAAAAAATACATAAAAAAAATAATTTATTTTATCTTATATAAAAATATTAATATCAGAGGGTTATCCAAAAGTACCGTACAGCAAAACTATCTCGACTTGTCACCGTCGTCCCGTTAACACGACTCTACGACTATTTTGACAACAAACGCAGAGGTCCTTCAACCTGGACGGTGGTTGTGCGCTCGCGCGTTCCGGGAACGCGCCGGCGCACGAGCGGCACCGCGGCGGGCGAACAATACCCGTCCTTGGCGGCGAGTCAACGGCCGGCGCGGACGGCGCGGCGCGACTCCCGAACCTGTGATACCCATCACCTTAGTCATCGTCATCGTCACCGTCACCCAGCCTAACCCTGGCGGCTGTCACAATGCGTATGAAAAAAAAAACGCTTCCGTACGCTTTGAGTAACGCTATTGTCTTGTTTGTAGCAAATGAATGTTGTACGTTCTATTGGTTTTGATTTTTTTCATTGGCTTTTTTTTCAATCAGTAGTTATGAATACGTGTTTCGAGTTGACGCATGCGTGATTTCGTCGTACCGTGTAATAATAAATAAACACTAATACTGTTCGTGTCAACAGGTCACTGAGCTGTCTCTCAGCTTTGGAATATTTTCATAAAAGATAAAAAGTACCTCAAAAAGAATAATGCAAAAGATTTAAATTTTTACACCGGGCTAGTAGTAAAAAAAACCTATTGAGTACTTTTGTAAAAAGTTCCGCAAGTTGAATCCACAGATGAGCGTGAATGTGTATCAAAATATTTATACAATAAATTTAAGAACGTCCATTGAACCGGTCAGTGTATCCGTTTCCTCAGAGCGACCTTGTTCTTAAGCCTTCATTTATTATCAGAGGTAAACTAGTAGGTTATTTTTCATGCAGAAAATTTTTGATTATACATTTATTTTAAGCGACAAGCTAATCGTAAAACGACAAAGGTCGTGATAAAAAGAAAAAAACAGAATTTCATTTATATTTTTTATAATGCACACTTAAACTCGCCTATTTGTTTTACTTTACACAGCATTAGTGCTTCGGAAAAAATGTTGTACGCACAAAAGTTCTTTTCCTTAAAATAACACTCAAACGCAATAGTTTAGATTATAAAATTGATTATGTGAATAATGTTTATCAGTCAAATGTTTATCTTTACCTATATCGTTGGAATATACTATCTTTGACATGTGTACATAAAAACATATAAATGGAATCACTTTTTCGCATTTCGTGTTTTGGCATTGTTATTTACGATTTCGTCAGGTCACCATTAGTACAAGTTCGTCCATTTGGTTGTGCAGGTTTATTTCAAAAAGGTAGTAATTTCCAGTACACTATCATACAAAGTTGCGTATCTTGTAAAACGTGTGACTAACGATATTTTCGATTTATATTCAATTAGTAAGGCTCTAATCTCGACTGCGATCATATTCGGAATCAACAAGTAGTGGCCAGTCATTGTCATGAATCGACAATGCGCCCGCGCACCGATTCAGTCCGCGTTCTCGCCACATAATAACTGTCACGCATCTGTCATTTAAACACATTGCGAGTATTCGTTTAAAATACCCTTGTGCGGATATAATATAAAGTTTTTACAATTGTTCCTTTACGTTTAAAATTCTCTCTCTGTATATATATACAAAAATAAACAATAATACATACGTACTAAAACAAAAATAAAATGTATATTTGAAGTTGAGTTGATTCCACAATGAAAGAGATTTTAGAGCAGTTTTTCTTCTAATTGGTTGGTGTACAGGAAAACTGTTTCAGTTAATTATAATGACTTCTGCGGCTCAAAGATATTGAAGTCTTCCCGTTCCAAAATAGATGTAACTTGGATACCTGGCTAATATAATGTTATTTGAAGTTATGTCGATTTTACACTGGAAGTCTGATTTTTTCGGTAAGCATTTATGCATGTTGTTAATCCGAGACTTCACATGAACTCTCGTCTGAAACAGCGCGTGCCACCGCTCACGGATAACGTAGCAATCTTTCAACCGTTGTTAATTGTCCTTCCATAATCGCCTGTCGATAAGAGTCGTTTGTCCGTATGATGTAAATAAATTTCGATAAATAATATCTAATTTATCGACAAGATAGCGACACGACGTTGCCGTGTAAAACAAAGGGCCAGCGCGTCGCCATTAAGATGCGCCGCGCGCCTGCGCAAGGCCACTGCCGCCGGCCACAGCCCGCACATTCGCACTGCATACATTTACGCGACTTACCCGCGCTCACACGTGATCGCATGATATCGATTTGATCGGCCAGATGTGTAGGTATTGGTCCGAAATAAACTTGTTTTAATTCATTTTCCGTACCTAATATACTTTTATTTTGCGCTCATATTTCTGAACTCTGACATTGTTTTTTATATATTTATAAGACACTAATTTTATCCCGGCGTTATCTTTCTTGAATGTAGAATTTATTCTCTTTTTATACGCTATCAATTCTGATTTATGTTCTGGTCCTCCTTTCGGTTTCCAATTTCTTTCACTCTCGTTGTAGATCCTGTTCTCGGATTCTCGTCTCGGTTCTACTCATTGAGGCCGATCCCGGTCCCGATGTGAATTCCGATTCCGTTCCTGCTTTGATTCCTGATTGTATCCTATGTTTTCGATTGTGCTAAATTTTATTACAATCTGTTCAGCCGTTTGACTATAATAGAGTAATAACAATAATTTTATAAATGTTACTTCGAAAAGATCGGAATATTTTTGAGCAAACTTTAAAAAATATTATTTGTTGGAACATTTTATTTGCAAATACAAATAAAGTAATATATATGCAAAAAGATAGACATACGATTATTTCAGAATTCTTATAATAAAAATATTTCTAATTATTTAAATCTCATTATATTCTCCGAGCATTTCATTTCTAACAAGAAATAATGATTGAATGTTTTGTATTTTTTATGCATGCAAATTATACTACTTTTTGTTTATTATTAAAATAATAAAAAAAATATAATGAATCGTATTTTAATATATTTAGGGAAATCGCCATCTACTATTTGAATATTCAGCTATAAAAAACAGGACAACATGATTTTTGTAGCAGTGCCCTCTATGTACAAATTATATTATTACATATTTATTTAATTAATTCTCATTATTTTTTTAAACCTTTTTTTTTTTAAATTACTCAATGAAGTTCCAGATGTCATAATAACTATTGTTGTATAATTCCATGTTGATAGTATTGTTCAACATGCTAACGGCTTAGTAATTTTTTTTATAATATAGTAGTCAAATCAGTGTTCGCTCTCAAACTGGTGTTCAAACCGTATTTATACGTGTCTGTAGATAAAGTTAAAGTGGCTGTCCGTGATTTCGAAATAATTGCATTTTTTGAGGTCATAAGGTTGTTTCCATTTACTAATACCCAAACAATATTTTTTTTAATTATGTTGTCTGTCTGTCCGGGATAATCATCGGAACGGCTGAATCAATATTGATGGTACTTTCACCGGAGGGTAGAAGAGCTTATTGGGCTCCATTTAGAGTAACTTTTATTTGGAAATATTTAGGAATCTCGAATTGAGATTCGAACCAAAATCAGGATCATGGTGAACACGTCGCCATCGGTGAATGCAAAAGATGTGCGAATTCATTTTAAGTTCATGCAGGCGTTACTCAGCTGAAATGAAATGTTACAACCCGCAATGTTTCGACGACTATTATCACATTCATTTATAAGTCTCTCACATCAGAATTGGTCAGCATCGAGGACCCCTCTATCGCCTCCAATCTGTAACGAGTTCGTGGGATCGGGTACTTCTTGCAATGAGATGACGAAAACGGCACACCTCTATAGTCCTAAGTCGAGTTTCGCAAAATAAAAAAAAAATGAAACACAAATACTAGAGGCCGTTTAAAATTGATAGGACACAACGCGTGCGTTACATCTAACGATAACGAACAATAGGCGGTTCAGCCTTGCGCGGTAATGGCGTGTTACGCCGGGCCGAGATTGCGGCGCCCGCGGAGGAAGACCAAATCACTGGGTTTAATGGCCGCCCACCGCGCGGCACACTGGCACACTTAGCTCCTCCGACCTTCGACCTCGGCCGGCGGCTCTGGATGCGGTAGTGTACTACGCTTTGGCGAACTCGGTATACATCGATGAAAGAGTTTACATAAAAAAAATAAGTAGCTTAAAGGTAGTTGCAAAGTTCATAGACACAAAATCATGGTATGATTTATGCTTGGATGTAAGATTTTAGAGGCATTTTTGTGAAATGCGATTGGCGACGCTAAAATCTGTTTGGAGGCAAGCATTATGTTTACCGAGTAGATAAGCAATAAGCGATCTAAAAATATATGAAACACACTGCAGATCTCTCGAGTAAGACTGAGCATTACGTGACGTCGCTCAAATATTGTAATAGGTGACTGTATGCGATGATCCGTAGCGAAATACAATACAAATAAAAAGATTATATTTATAAGCAATCACTTTATGTCTTTTATTTATCTAATGCGTTAAGAACAAATGTGAAACATATTAGGCTGACCGTAAAAATGAAAAATAAAAAAAAATAATAATGTAAAAATGTTTAAAAATGAAAGCGAGAATTGTATCTGAGGTCTTATATTATTTTTGCGCATTATTTTCTAAATAAGATCAATATTTTTCTACATACTAAATAAAATTATATCTGAGAAAATAATGCGAAGTTATATTTTTCCTCAATAAATCTCTTCGTCACTTTAATATTAAAGAAATACCCACGGCACATCACAACCTGCCACTCTGTATGTTATACATTGTTTTTCCGTATTTATCCATTTTCCCCGTGCGTCGTTGATCTCTCTCGTGTATTCAACATGCCATCCTTGTCTTGTTTAGATGTACTTGGCGCAATACGGGTACCTGAGCACGGCGGCGCGGAACCCCTCGAGCGGGCACATCATGGACGAGCAGTCGTGGACGCGCGCCATCTCCGAGTTCCAGAGCTTCGCCGGACTCAACGCCACCGGTACGGCCCAGGATATTTTGAAATGCCTAACTGTAACGCGTACTCGACTCAGTCTATATATTTTCGGGTACCGCTTCAATCTAATAGCAAAAAAAAAACCTTCTTAAAATTTTTCGAGAATTTCGCGGTCTTCCGTTTTTGCTATTAATTAAAACTGAAAATACGAGAAATATGATCTTTTACAATTTAGTTAAATAAACAACATATCTATCGAGTTTTAATAGGGTGCACTTTTTTTTTCGAACGGAGAATTGTACGAGCTTTTTTTATATTCACGTTCAAGTGATTCAACATAAGTTATATTCACAGAAGCACCAATGTAAAAGCCGCTTTATCCTTCAGGGATTGTGGCGTGTAAGGCGAAAGCAATGCTTAGTTATGTAAACTAGGCGACCGCGTTTTTATTCTAAGGCAACAATTTAAACGTCAAAAGATATCATTGCGAAGTAGTTAATCGGTGCAACTTTATCGAAGACGAATTCATTTTCAAATTTTGTTGATTGTACCTAACCATGAAAATGGTAGAACTGATTGCGAGTCGGTGAAAATCATGCCATTAAATATAAATATATATATAGTAACGAATTGATGATTCAAAGAATCGGTTTTTTTTTTCAGTCATACACTTTTACTAATTCTAAGTCGGAAACGGATGGTAAATTGTTACTTGACTAGTTTCGAAAATTTTATGGTTTTTTATATAGAATTTCTAAGGCGAAAACGAGCAAGGAAATCTCCAGAGAGTAGGTAATCGTCGCCCCCCATTTACTTACAACCCCGACGGAGTTACCAGTGCCTCGTAGGCCTTTTGGAAAGGAGAAAGGAATAGAATATCTGATGCAGAAAAGGAAATAGGCTGATGTAGAGGAGAGTAAGCCACCGGATTTCCACTCACTGGACGAAATGCATTAGCGGAAGTTACCACTTCACGTCTACATTCTGTGAGAGTGTGGTGCTTCACCGGTCGACTCGGACGTACTTTTGTACTGCAACGAGTTAGCCATGGCATCGTTGTACTACTAAAAATAAATTTTGTAAAAATTTCATCTTCATAAGTACGTTTATTTCTCAGAGGTGCACAGGCATGTCGGGCCGGCTTTGATTTGAAAAGATCCATATATCAATAGTGACGTGAATAATATTTATTGACAAGCGGTTAAGAAAATTTTATAACTAAGAAAATTGAGTTTCCTCTTTTGGTTTTGTCGCTTATATCGTATTATCATAATAATTCTGTTACTCTTAGTAGCGTGTTTCATGAAATCTTTTCAAAACTTTGAATGACTACTGTTACGATAAAAAAAAATTATTCGATATGTGGTTCCTTTTATTTATTTTGTTCATTCTATATTTTTACCAAAAATCTATACATGAAAGTAGAATAAATACCTAATGAAACGTCTAATCGTGCACGTCCACGCAGTTTAGCGCCCTTGACAATAGACCAGACCTCGTGTAGCGGGCGGCGTCGGCGCGCGCGCACCTTGCATTATGCATCGCCGACTGAAGACGGCGCAAGAGCCCCCTCCCGGCTCTGCCCCGCTTTGCGTACTGCATGTTAACGATTTTCTTTTGAACTTCCTCATCGGTTACACACAGAATATGACTCCCCTAAAATATTGTAAATATTCAGAAATTAATCACTTGACAATTATTTTTTGCATGGATTTATAGAGAATATGACTGAAAGCAATTCAGGCAAATAATACATTTGTTAGTGTAATTAGTCATAACCGATAATCATAAAAATTAAAATGCAATTCTATATAGATGTCGATGGTTTCTCCCACGCAGGTACATGTCTATATTCTATTCGATTTGGTCGTTTAAATTTCGACCTAGATCCCGATGACCATCCAAGGCGTGACCCAGATTGCGATTACAAACTCGATTTCTATGATTTTGGAACGGTGCCGATTTTAACCGTGTTTCTAATCCTATCAATTTAATTGATTCTCGATTGGGATTCAATACAGACACTGATTCCAATTCAGATTTTTTGAACTTTCTAATCGTCTAGAACTTCACGTGATGCGACAGAAATATGATAAATGAAATATTATAAGGCCTTCTATCTGCGGCCGTGGTGCACCTCTTCAAGAATATATGACTAGTCGGAATTCAACAATATGCAACATATTCAGTAATTCCTCTTCACAATAACCTTACATACATCTTTTAGTCACCACAAATAAAATTGGGGTAATGCGACGATTTTTATTACGTAACCTTCTCGAAGCGAGTCCGACTAGCTCTGGCCCAGGTTCTTTTTTTTGCGTGAAGATCGCACAGTATTACGATTTTATGTATATATAAATACTATTCCATTCGTTTTAAATAATACACACTCGTTAACCGCAACGGGAAATACATGAACTCTATTCACTCGTACATTCTCCGCGATGTCGTTGTACTTCCGCTTAATCACGCCAGTTCGGCGTATGTCGATCACGTACCTACAGGGAAATAGTTTCGAATTGTCGGATTCATCGTTTTTTGCGACGTTCGATTTCTCGTAATGGAAAATACCGGAGTTCATTTAACTCCAACGCCGCCATCCGTCGACGAGTCCCCCACCTTCTAGGTACGATCAGGCATAACTTCATTTAGGACGCGACGAATGCAAACCTGTTAAAGTGGGAGCGGTGCCGTCTGTGACTTCGATATCGACTGATACGGACTTGTATGGGTGTTGTTCGTGGACAAAGAAAAAGTGTTGTTTGGCAAATTTTCTTAGGGTTCCGAACGCACGATGAAAAATCAGAATGCTAAAAGTATCAGGAACTTTCGGGTCTGTGGATCCTGTCACAGCCTGTCCTGTCTTGCGAACGTACTACACAAAAATAGTTGCGATCTGATACATATACAGTTAGACGATCCAACAACGATGTGTGTATATTACGGTGTGTGTATTAGGATGCTCGGTTTGAGACAACCATTTTTTTTTTGTTCCACTGACGAAACATTGTTCTAAGCATTAAAAAAAATCTCATCAAAAATGGGCTCTTCATTTTAATTTAAAGCACTCGCTGAATATATCTGAAATTTTCCGATTTATTTAACAGGTAAACTTTTTTTTATTATCTATCGCTTCGCGGCTTTTCATAATATTAAATTAGTAATAAATGAAAAGCACAAAGGAGTCCTTGTTCTTTAAAAGGATCTGTAGCTATTTTAAGTTTTCTAAACCGTCTCTCTAAAATCCAATTTTTTTTTAATTTTTTAATTTTTTTAAAAAAATTCTGTCACATTGAATGAGAACGTAACGTGATGGTCTCACATCGCTCATCTCATAAATCACACAACTTCCAGGTGAACTCGACGACGAGACGACGAAAATGATGTCTTTGCCGCGGTGCGGAGTCAAAGATAAGGTCGGGTTCGGCGAGAGCAGGGCCAAGAGATACGCGCTACAAGGTAACTACCATGCGAATTCATTTAATTCGTATATTTGAAAAATAAAAAATAAATACTTGTCTATATTTAAAAATATTTTTGATTGTACCTAACGAGACTTTTTGCACTCCAAAGGGTCCCGGTGGCGCGTGAAAAATTTAACATACAAAATATCAAAGTACCCATCGAAGTTGAACCGGGCCGAAGTGGACACGGAGCTGGCGAAGGCATTCAACGTGTGGTCCGAATACACGGACCTGACCTTCACGCAGAAGCGTTCCGGGCAAGTGCACATCGAAATCAGGTACGCCGCCATTGCGCAAACATCTATCTGCTCGCCGTTTCTCGTGGACACGTTTTAAGGGCTCCCATGGACGTTATTTTGACATTTGTACATTGAGATTGTTTATTTTTATAAACTATTTATAACGTGATTCCATTACTAGTAATAATGAAAATGGAGAATATTATAGACAACTGCCGGTATTCACTTCTGAGGTTATCGTCGTCTTCCCTTTTATTTTGTTTGAAATGTACATGAAAGGATGAGATAAATTATATTATAATTATCAAATTAATAATTGTGCTATAACAAAATATAAATTGTTAATACAACGGTAAATTTAAGTCTCAAATGGACCTATAATTTTAACATTTCCATTGTCCAGCCCTATTAATGCGATTAAGCCGTCAGCAACTTCATGTGGTTTACTAAACGGGAGTAAACACGAGCACGCTGTGATGACGCCGGTGCCGGGCCCCGGAGCTCACAGTTATGACATATTTTGGGACACAATAGCTTTTTCGTAACGCGGTTAAACGCCATTTACGTTTGCACGGAACGACTGCGGGTGTAATTTTAGTCCCGCATTACGCTTTATTTAGCAATGAACGCGCCCGTGTTGCGTCACATAATGATGGTCGCCATTACTGTCATTGTACAATATATGGCGATTTCGAACGTTGGTGTTACGCGCGTGCCGAATAGCGCTTAGTCGAGATAGCTCAGGGTTAGCGCGCTCGCCCGGGATGTCGAAGGCGATAGCTCCAGCCCTGATCGGTTTCAATCAGCGCTTGGTGCAGGAAAATATCATGCATGTCGTATTGATGGGATATTACATGGGTTATGATTTTTTTTTCATCTGAACGTTAGCGTATTGATAGGAAAGAAAGAAATTTCACCACGTTTTTCACAATGATAGTTCTTTAATTCTGAACTTCCAAAGGAGCTCGCAAACGACCAGTCCTTTTTGAATACGTCGCATTTGCATTTTTATATTATTACAATTTTTTTTATAAATTAATTTTTATAAAATTCATAAATTTTATAAATATTTGACGTACTGTAATAAAGATTAATAATAAAATGATTATCACTATTTTGTTTGTGTTTTGTGGACCGATGGGAGCCGATACAGAAATTATTGTTATATTAATAAATGCTGTACGTCCAAAAATGCTATAAAACATAGCGAATTAAAAGGCGCATACGCAGTTCTATAAATATAGATCTTAACTTTTGAATTTTCGTTCAGGTTCGAAAAAGGCGAACACGGCGACGGCGACCCGTTCGACGGCCCCGGAGGCACCCTGGCCCACGCCTACTTCCCCGTAAGTAAACCTATTCTCGTCGTTCCTCTGTCGACTCTTTGAAACGCGACAAGGTCATGTCAACTTTTTCATTATTTTATTTTGCCTAAAACACGCCGGAACATGATAGAGGCGTACAGAAAAAAAAATAATCCGTATTTGTGGGCGCTTAGTGACGCTTTCGCTTCTAGCCGAACCAAATTTCGTCAGTTTCGTGACGAGCTCCGTTGATTTAGAATCGATTGCGATGAAGCTATCGCATTATGATGCGCGTTACTTCTGACTTTAGTATATATCGGAAGTTAAATCGATCGCGTCCTGGGCATCAATGACGTCCGATTTGTTTTAAGGTGTACGGGGGCGATGCCCACTTCGACGACGCCGAGATGTGGTCTATCAACTCGCGGAGAGGCACCAATCTGTTCCAGGTGAGATACGTGACTATATTTACTCATCGTGCTTACGTTAAAAGTAAAACATCGATACGATCTGACGTCATGTATTTCGTTTTGAGTTTGTCTAATTTCATTTCAGGTCGCCGCGCACGAATTCGGCCATTCGTTGGGCCTCAGCCACAGTGACGTGAGAACGGCCCTCATGGCTCCGTTCTATCGAGGCTACGACCCCACCTTCCAGCTGGATCCCGATGATATTCAAGGCATACAGGTGATCCTCGCACCTTCTTCGTTTTCCTCAGTTATGAAGGATGAAAACTTATAGATACTCGTAACGAATCGCTTAGGCTTTGTACGGGCGTAAGACTCAAACGGACATCGGCGGCGCGGCCCCGGTGCCGTCGGTGCCGCGCGCCACCACGCAGCAGCCCTCGGCCGAAGACGCCGCGCTGTGCAGTGATCCCTCTTTTGACACCATCTTCAATTCGGCCGACGGTGCTACGTTCATCTTCAAAGGTCGGTTCCTATTCCGTATTACAATGTAAACGATATCTTTTGATACAACCCTTAAGTTTCTTGCTTGTTCTTCTTGAGGGAAAACTGCCTTCTGAACGAGCGGTAAAGTGTAAATTCGCAAAAAAATATGACGTATTTCAAGTTTTATTTTGTAATCTATGAAATAAAGATATTTTTAATTTGAATTTGAAATTTGAATGAAAAAACTCGAATCGACGGAAGTTTTTCTATACAGTACGAAGAACTTGGAAATGTTACATTAAGAGTGGTTAATGGAATGATATATAAAACGGTTTGCAAAGCGATGTTTATAATTTTTTATTAGCGTATTTAACGCATTGTATCGTGGCGTTTAGGCGAGCATTACTGGCGGCTGACCGAGGACGGCGTGTCCGCCGGCTACCCGCGGCTCATCTCGCGCGCCTGGCCCGGCCTCCCCGGGAACATCGACGCCGCTTTCACGTATAAGAATGGCAAGACGTACTTCTTCAAAGGCTCCAAGTACTGGAGGTATAACGGCCAGCGTGTGGATGGCAACTATCCTAAAGATATTAGCGAAGGTATCTACAATATATTTCAGTAATTATAGAAAATATAAGATTAGCTATTTAGATCTCGAAGTTTATTAATCTGAAATATTCTAGGGATTCACCGGTATTCCCGACAACATCGACGCCGCCTTGGTATGGTCCGGAAATGGCAAGATCTACTTCTACAAAGGTTCGAAATTCTGGCGATTCGATCCAGCGCAAAGGCCACCGGTCAAAGCCACTTACCCCAAGTCGCTGTCGAACTGGGAGGGGATACCGGACAATATAGACGCCGCCTTGCAGTACACCAACGGCTACACCTACTTCTTCAAAGGAGGGTCGTACTGGCGGTTCAACGATAGAACATTTAGTGTTAGTGTTATCAGTGTTGAAATGCTTTTGCTCATTTATCCTGTGCGTCGTCGTAAATTAGTGCATGCTTGTTTAATTAATTAATCGGTTTACAACTATTGTGTTTAAACCACACTGTACATGAATAATTATATATATATAATTATAATTTTTTATCAAATATTCTTATATCGATTTAGCATCTGCTTTAGCATCTGCGTTATTGAATATTGTCTAATATAAAAATATAATGAATATTAACGGAATTACTTTTCAAAGCTAATTAGTCTAAAGGCAGCGACTCTGTGTCGATATGGAGCTACAATCGCTTCCGACTTGTCGTTTCAGGTGGACACGGACAACCCCGCGTTCCCGCGCTCGACCGCGTTCTGGTGGTTGGGGTGCAGTTCGGCGCCGCGGGGCACCGTCGGAGGTAACGCACGTCTCTCCGACGGGACCGCGCTGTCCGCCGACGACGACGATGTCGGCGATATCATGTTCGACGCAGGTAGGTGCAGGCGCCGCCGCCGCCCGCGCCGCCGACAAGCGACCGAAAGCGTCAGCCCCTTGTCGCTTTGACCACTTTGAGACATTGAAACTGTATAGCTGACTTCATTATTTTGAAAAGTATTTTTTAAATGTATAAATATCTTATGAAAGTATTTTTCGCAATGTATAAACAAAATGTCTGGATAAATTTTGCGTTTTTTGAAGGCAATTGAAATCGATAATATTTAATAATTCACTCAGTACATTACTTTTCTAGTTTATTTTTATATTCTTTTTCCGTTGTAATCAATTGATTTTCTAAATGTCGAATTATTTTATTTTTCTACATAAAAAAAGATAAGGGGCTACGTACATCTAGTCAACGTTAGGAATTTAAAAGAAATTCTGACGTTCGCCTTCTCCACTAAAATTTTGTGTTTCTTGTGTTTGTTTCATCTTTGTACCCATTCAACATCATTTTTTATGTTCCAACATTCTTATGTCATCATCTGTAATTTATTGTTTTCATGTTTATCTATCTTGTTTTTGTGTTGACGTGTGCTTAAAACTTGTGAGACTTGAGTTACTCTCTTCATTACGCTGCTATTTAACTCCATATTTGTAACCTTATTAATTTTTTAACTTGTTAATTTACAACGACTAACAGTTTTTTTTTCTCTACTAATCATATTCAGTTCGAATATAACTTGAACACATTATTATTTTTTATTTCGCACTAACACAAACGCGTACCGATCATACACAGTTAACATACATCGCACTAACAATATCAGCTAACAGCTTACTGACGCTACGGGGGAGGTGAACGGTGGTCGTACGCAGGAAGACGAAACGCCGCGGCGTCGAGGCGAGCGCTTGTACCTACCGGCCGCACGGAGCGAAAGACCTGTCCCGAACCATTTAAATAAATAAATTAAAAAAAAAAACAAAACGGAACGTCGTAAATATGAATGGCGTTCATATTTTAATTAATACACAATAAAGGTCTTTGGTTCGTGAACAAAATTAGTTTACCACACTGAATTAGTACAAATTTCACAGAATATATATATTATGCATATGATTTTGCTAAAACACAGTATTTATTTTTAATGATCTATAAAATAGTTAGTGCACCAATCGAGCACAGTTTGTTAATTTATGTGTTGTTGTTGTTAATCACACCGCACACTGAATGTTTGTGCAGTAGCGATTGTTTTAAATGTTTCTACGTCACAGTGTGAGGTCAAATTTAAGATTTTTCTTTATGCCACCGTCCCACTCTGTCCGGCAGCGGTTGAGGCTAAACGCGCATGCGACGTGGGCCGCGACGAGCCGAGGCGCTGTCGACAGAGCGCGGACGGCGCGAGCTGATCATTCACGATTGGACGTGTGTTTGTTTTTTAGGTATAAAATCATCCGCTCCCAGATCGTTCTTCTGGTTCAGGAAATAGCCCCCGAGAAGCCGTTCCTGATCATTGTATATAGACGAATTATGTAAAGAACAAAGACTCAGTTAGATATTTAGGGAAAAAAAATACAGATGTGCGAATACCAAGTGAGATTAATAGAAATAATAGCGGTGATTTTAGTACCGGCCAGCTTACCACGCGCTGACTGTACGTCCTGTTCATTGTCACTTTTGCATGCTTAGTACCTAGTGGCACGCAGACGCTTCGCTTTGGCTGCTTATCGCTTACTTCTCATGGTGTGAGCGCCTACGCGCTGGGTAAGTGCCGCCTGCTGCTAGACCATCGGTGATGGAGTATCCGTGTGTTAGCGGGAAACGTATTTGAAGTAGTTAGATTCTACATTTTTATACGGTTAGGGGACCGACATTTATCATGCCGCACGGTCACTTCCTCAAAATATCACTTGCGAGCTCATAACATCAAAGAATGATACGAAGGAAATACATCAATAGCATGTAATTTCTGGACGTCTTCTTGATTAGAATAAAATAACTCTGTTGTCCCATTTCGTGTCTGCATTTTAGAAACGAAGAAGCATAGGATCCGGATACTCGTGTTGTCCAAAGTTTAACGCCTAATTTCAAGTTTTCGTTAAGATCTCGTCCACGCCACGCGCGGCGCATACGACACAAGTGAGATACGAATGTGAAAAGTGTTTTGGAGTGTCCAAAGTGCACTTTTTTAATAAACTAGATGCACTAATTAATAAATAAACAATGGATTCCAGAAAAAGATCGTATTAATATTGATTAGAGTAAAGGCACACCAATATTGAATTTTGCATGTATTAATAGTAATATGAAGAAAAACGGTAATAGTATTTGTGTGTAACTAACCTGATTTAGCGTGATGCATGGAACTGACCACGATAATTTTGCAGATATTTAGAATAGAATTTAGAATACTCTTACGTAGTCTTCATAAATAGTGATGTATCCGGATTGTACATGGTGGTATATTTTGAAAATGTTGTTAATTATTTAAAGTTTTTGTATAACAATTCGTATAAACACTGACTATATAAGAATAAGCAGTAAAAATTAATTTATTACTGAGATCGGTTGTTTAGTTGCCGACGTATTGTTATGTTTATTACTGAAAAGTGTTCCATCGCTTATTATACCTAATGAACATGGCGATTGGTGAGATAACAAAAAATTGTCCACACTATAATTATAGAACAAACTGTGATATGTATTGTGTAAATATACCTTTGAAGTTATGGTAATTTAGTTGACTTTAGAGTTGTATCGCTTGTTCGTACTGAAACGTAGTTTCCAGTGTGGACAATTAGTGTGCGATCCGGATGCATCCTAGAATTGCATCGGAGACGGTTTGTCGGTTGCAGTAGTTAGCTGGGGTGAAACTTGATTAAATTGAGATTAATTTTTCAGTGGTCAGCGTTCAATCGGACGGAGCTAAACTGTAGTTGTCGTTGGGTCGGCTCCTTTGCCGCGTTACGTAAGGGGGGCCGTGCCCTCCGCCGCGCCTCCGCCCGCCCACACTTGTAGGTTTATGTTTTGTTTCGGGAAACGACATGCACTCTGTCTCCGATTATATCCTGTCCGATACCAATGATGGTTTTTATTCGATAACGATAATTATTTTTCTGTTGAAATACGTTTAATACAATGTAGGATTATATCGACCAGTCGTGAGACAGAGCGCATGTTCTCACTCCTTTTATTTTTGTTTTGCGAAACTAAATCACGATTGTTGTATGTTTTTTCGGAAAATAACTTTCGGAAATGTGAACTCACAAAACGCCCGCGACCCGCCGTATCGACTAGTTTCGCGCATCTATTGTTTTGTGAATTTTCATTTTCGAAAGGAAATAATAAGTGTTTGTGTGTTGTTTTTATCACGTATCGCATGTACGAGACCCAAGAACGAGACCAAACGAGTGTTAATTCACGTTCTAAAGTCTTGGCTGAGCACTAACAACCGTAGAAATTCGTAGGTCGCCACTGACGCGTCAGCTTCGCTTGAGGATTGGATGACGTTGTCGAAGTACTAAAACGTACGCTTGGTGTTCCACAGACCCGGCCGAAGGGTCCGGCGGTAACGGCGCGCCGCGTGACGCCGCGCCGCGCTGCTGACGCGTGGGCGGCGCTGCGCGCGCGCTGCCGCGCAAGCGCGCTCGTTCGGCCAGGCGCCGGCGCCGGCCCCGCACCCGTACTGTGATCGTGTGTGGAGTGCCTGCTTGCTCGGTATATTGTATATAGCGAGCGATCGCTGCTGTGATGATGAATGTGTCCTTTTTATACGGTACGATAAATTAATACGAAGTCATAGTTTTTATATTACTATATGAATAGATGATGTAAGTTCGAGTGTGATATTGACGTAAGCGACGTTTGTAATAAAACAATTTAATTGAAACCTGTCTTTATTTAACGCTGATTGCTTGTATCCAAATGTATATTGTCCTGTGTCATCTTACATCCTGATATTATTCCTTTATTTTTGGAAACACACACATCACCGGCCTAAATTGGCTAACGATATTTGTGCTATGACTCTCAAATAATTGACAAAATACATCTATTTTTTTAAATGTTTGTCTTATGCGGAAATCGAATACACTTTCTCAGCGCAGCCCACAGCTTCGCTACCGTGGTTGCTATTAATAGCGCGAATTAAGTAATCCAGTCAAATCTGTTACAATCATTAAAAAAAATCTTTACAAATAAACAAAAAATAAGGCATGTATTAATAAGTGTGTTCCCATTTAATTGATAATGCCGTAAATATAATAATCAATAAGCCTTACTCGATTTTGTTGCGTTTGAGTGAACTTTTAAAATACGATTGTGACAAAACTCCAAAGAATGGAATCTAGATAAAATGAACACTCACGACAGTTCATTTTGTGTTCTTGAGAGTTTTACAAGTTTAATTTTAAACGTAACATTCAGTCAAAATTCTTTTTTTTCTGATACGTTTTTTCGGAAATATTCATTTTCAATAATACTCAATATTTTATTTACGTATGAAAATTTATTGAAATTGTTACTTAAATAACTCACAAGATAAACAGGTTTTGGGAGTCTATTGATTAAATTACACATCAAGCTATACAAAACTGCCATAAAATAAACTGAAAATTTGCGCTTTGAAATACATTTTATTTCTGTTATTTTATTGGATTTATTTTATTTAAATAGTTCAAATATTTGATTAATCAAATAAAAAAAATGGAATTATTTATGATACGCTTGCCTTTGATGCGATGCCTTTGATCAGTAATCCGCGTGCTCGCGCTGGAAAAGACTTTTAGTAAATAAAATCAAAAATGTATTGGCTGTCCAGCTATTACTTTCACCCATTTATGCCAGAGACTTGGTCCGTCTATTTTTCATATGGGTTTTTGTCTTCTACGTTATAAAATTGTAATTCCTGTTTCCTAGTTAATTGGACATTTTTACATAATTATAGTTCATTTTATTGTAATTTATTTATATCTTTTTTTTATATATTATTTTGATTAAAAATATGAGAGCCTTCTTAACCGTCCATCTATTTGATGCGTTTATTCTAGTTATTTTAGAATTATCTAGTTTGAACCTACGTCTAAATATTCGACATATTTAGACTGAATAAATGTACAAATATCTCTACTTTTGTGCAATAGCAAACAATTGTAGTTGCGCATGTAAATCACAATATCCACGAGCGTAAACATGCGTTATCCATTCTCGGGACTCGGATGAGATTGTCTGCTTCACGTGACTTAATATATATTGTAAATTTATTTTCTATATATGGAAATATATATTTAAAGATAATTAGATTTTTTTCAAAATGTCTTGATTATAATATTTCTATTGTTTTTCCGATTTGTTCTTAGTGGAAACAGCCGATTGTCAGTTGTTGAAATTGAGTCGTTTACACGATGCTTCATCCGCGACTAAATGTTACCAAATATGAAGCTGATGATCCCGATCTCGATGAACAAAAATGAAATTTATGAGCGAAATCAAAAGTCACCACAGCAACGTATCGTCGCAATATCATACGCCCATTCAGAGGCAGGCGTCGCTCAAGTAACTACTTTGAGGTCGCGGGTGTCCGCGGGCGTCGATGACCTTCTACTGTCCGATGGCCGACGTGCTCCTTTGCCCCTTATAAAACCTATATGAAAAAAAAACATTCTGACGCGTCGACTTTGTGACATTGCGAGATTTTATGATCTAAAATACAATTTATTCAGTGTACTTTTTCATCAAAATTCAACGCTGAGTGATTTTTCTTAATTCAATACGTACAACGGTGTGTTTCAAACTCTTCATTTGAATTAGTTAACTGTTGACTGTCAAATTTAAAAACTAGACACGTCAAAATACGTTGTTTTAACTTCACAATTGGTCGTGTTGTTAAAGTTGACTTAGTCAATCTTGACGATATTGTAATTTGTTACACTAAATTAATGCCACAATTCCCAATATCTCTAAGATTACCGATATTTTGATATGTTTAGGTTTTAATATTAACAATCAGCAGTTAACTAGTGCAAATTAGAGTTTGAAACACACCGCTGTAAAAGTCTATGTCATATATCTGCAGCATATTATTTATATGTGTACACTGCTCATGTAGCTGTTTTTGGATTTTCGGTCGTAGCTCGAAAACTGTTTAACATATTATCATAACATTGTGTTAAAATTTACAGTTTTAAGTTATTACTTACGTTTATAAATGAATCAATTGAATGAAATTATTTATACGCGTCAACTAAATGTATATATGTGTTTATTTTTCACCTTTACCTGTAAAGTCAAATGAGGTACTTTAAATTCCAATCAAATGAGGTACATTCAAATCAATGATTGATTTTAATGTACCTCGTACTTTTTAATGTATTTTAATTATATTTTTTAATTTAATTTTAATGTACCTTGAAGTACTAAGGGAAATGTAACTTTTCATCATTGATGTATCATCAAACACGATATCAACAAGGCTTTTTTTTTAGTACAATTATACATCGCTCGCAATGTAGAAAAAAGAGAAAGAGAAGTAATTTTTCTACGCGAATAGGATATGATCGAGAAAGAAACTTACTTAAGGTTTAAAACCTGTCATCAAGTTTTTCAACCAGAATGAATTTAAAGATCTGTTTGAGGAAAAAGAACAGTTTCTGATCCTCTAATCAGAGTCAGAGGTTTTTCTTTATTGTCATTAACAATTTATTATTGTGATGTTAATATGAAATGTACATAATAAATCATAGAAAAAAATGTTAAATGAAATTAAGCTCAATACGGGATATAAAGATAGAAGATAAAAATCAGAAAAAAGATCAGGCCGAATCCCAAATTAATTAAAGAAAAGCAAAAAAATAAAAAAATAATAATAGAAAAAGAACCTAAAAACCTAAAAATGAATTTAAAATAAAATGAACTGAAACAACAAAATATTCCCTCCGAAATCAGAGTCTTACATTTTTATCTCGAGTTCGGAAATTAATTGAATGCAACCATTCAACAAATGTCTCCAGAGCACAGCGGCACGCGACTCTAATGAATATATATAAATTTAATAAGTTTTAAGAGGTAAACGAACATGTGAGCCACCAGGTAGTAGATGACCACCGTCACCCATGGACACCTGTAACCCTGGCGAGGCAAGTCACTGGAGCGCTGCCGGCGTGAAGATAGACTTTTAGAAGAGAGCTTTTCTTGAAGAATCCTCGTCTTACTACACTGGTCGTCATCGTAAATAGTTTTGGATTTAGCAAATTGTCTACCACGAGGGTGATCGGTCGAATAGTTGTTATAATACAATACAGGGGTTCATATTGGGAGTTTTATCTATCAAGTAGGGAAATATCGACATACATCGCTGAAGTCAACACCCCACGGGGACATTAATGGAAGCGCGGTTCGAATGACTTTCTAGGTCGCTACAATTGATTGAGTTACTTGCTTGAAAATGCTATCCTGGTTAGATCAGACAATGAACCATTATACGGAGCGTTGGCTTATTTAATTTGATTGCGACAGCATTCGGTAGTTCCTCGTCAGTGGCGTTTGAGAGTTGGCTATTTAATATTTTCTACACACACTGTTACACTTACTAATCTCTTTCTGCATATTTTTGCATATTCGAATTTATCTGAACATACTTCTGGATTTATGCACCTGAACGTATATAAATAGTGCTCGATTATCGTTTCTTAAATTGAGAAAGTAAAGAGTTTTGTTTCTAGTAATACGATAATAATATATAGGGATATGTATTATTTTCACATCACTTTTTAATTGTTTATGTCATCATGAAATCTATAAAGGCCTCCGATAGAAGCGCCAGAATTTCGGGATAAGAGAATGAACAATAATAGTCACACTTTTAATTTTAATTGGTTTATTTAACGATCTTCTGGTTCTCCAATAATTTTAATATCTACAAATTCCTCTTACTTTAATAATTACAAGTTTATATGACAATATTTTCGTTTTTATTCCATTTTCATAATCATATTTTTTTTTATTAAACATCTCCACAATTCATCGTAACACGTTCGCGCGACCTACTTGCCTCGATCGTCCTAACTCTTAGGAGAACGCAAATTATATTAAATGTCAAAATCTGTCTACAATTATTTAAACGTGACTAATCTTATTCCGAGTGTCGAACGATGGCTACGAGAACAACAGGCGAGCGCCTGCGCCACTGCGCCACCCGGCGGCGCGTGGGGCGGGCGGCTCCGGCGCCTACTAACTAGTGTCAACACTGGAATCCACGACAGAACAGCACACCCCTCGTACGCTCCTTCAGGGGAGGAGACGCATGAACCGGTGCCGCGTCCCGAGCGAAGCCTACCAAACGAAACTTTATAGTATAGACCTCTGCCGCGACGAGTGCCCCGGAGCCCTGCTTCGAAATTCCTCCTATTTTAGCATTCACCACGAAACAAAGCCCTTGTCCCTTCCAGTGGCGACCGAAAAATTTCTCTGCTACTCCACACATTCCAAAACGGTCGACCGCCACAGCAAGGCGTACTCCGCAGTACACAGATTACATTAAAAAGTAAGACAATGGCGATGTGCCAGATGCCGAGTGGCGATGTCTCACACAATGCAGCAACAGACTTTAAGAACCATCGTGGTCTTGTCGTGGCGACTTATATACTGTGTACAGTTTCACTCTGTCTACAGATCGGAAATAATGCTAAGCATTATGTAAAGTAATAAACAAATGTACCGTTTAAAGAAAATACGACCTTTGTTGTACAGTGGTTATATTGAATTCGAGTTTCTATGTTTATAAACTTACGCGTGCACAGTGCCTTAAAGAAATAATTTAACTTACAAAATTTAACGAAAGTAAAAGAGAAGTGCGCACTACACTAATTAGAAAGATATGCTATTTTAAAAGCCGATTTAGAACTTTTTGACTTTTAGGAGGTCGCAGAACGTTATGTAGTTACACGTTCTTCACGTTAGATTTTTTCAGCCAAAAAATTCAATCGAAATAACACTGAACTCACTTTTGACTATTAATTATACAAAAGGCGTTTTTTTTTAATTCTATAGCATTAGTATTGACAAAGTAAAAATCAATAGATATTAACGAAAATCAATTTTTAGTCGTAGAACTCCGCAGAGGCGTAGCGCATGGGTGTGGATACAGTGGCGCCGCGCCGACCGACCGCGTGGCCTAATTTGCGCCCTGTCGGCGTAATCATTTCAAAGGCATAACTTAAGATTGCGTACACGATCTCTACACGAAACACCTACGACGTCGTCTTAGATCATATCAATATATAACGCGCGGGAGCTCGCGGCCCGGCTGCGCGAGGGCCGCGCTGGTGCGCCGGCCCACCGCGCCTGGGGTCACCACTCTCATGGACTATCGTGTTATCGCTTCTGCCAGGATTAACTATCGTACTGTTAGCTGTATACTTAACGCTATTAAATATTTCGTAAAGTACATAAAATGCAAATATAATTTAGATACAACAGAATCTGATTAGAAACTATAATTCTACAAAATTTTTATTTTGTGTTCAGTCTGATTACATATATACACATTGTTAATTTGAGACAATGTAGCACGTGGTAACCCCGTTCGCGCACCTTAGTCGTAGCTCTACGCCTGACGTGTCAGTCCACGCACTGTAATTACATCTTAATGTCTTTAATCTACACTAGTACGTCTCACTATGATTTAGGCGTCCTCGCTGGCGTCTCGTTGTCGATTATCGACGACAGATCGCTGTCGGCGTCTCAAGTGCCCGACGCGTTTCATAGGTGTTGAACCGAACGAGTAGGTAGGTCATTTCGCCCGCGCCCGCCGTACGTTACCATATATTTATATGATCTAGAAGTCATTAGGAAGCGTGGAACTCTACGGTCTGATGATTTCGTGAAACTCGAACATTATCGACCTACACAAGTCTCAAAGACGTCAAGTCCAACTCGAATTGTACAAAAATACAAAGTGCGTATCGGACGATACAAACGGAATCGATTATCGTAATTAAACTACGTACATAGATCAACACGGAACTCCTATATGGAACATAAATACATTCATTTTCAATAACATAAACTCTTTTACATCGAAACTTAACACTAAATACATGGCATATCTTATCTTGAACTTATACTGTACAAACATACAAAACAATCGTATATGCAACACAATTTTCTACTTATCCTTTACCGTCTCCTCATAAACATTCAATACATATATTAATAGATATATGGGTGAATTACAAAAAGAACATCTACTGGATAACAATGCATTTATCTCTGGCTCATAGCTCGAGACCGAATTGAGTTTGTTGACCGACGCTCAGACGCAACAAAAAATGTCGAGTGTCTTTCGGGGCGCATCACGTGGCCGCTCCGGCGCCGGAAGCTCGGAGGAACGAGGGCGTGAGAAAGAACACGCTAGTCGATAAGTGGAATGGCAATGGATGAAGACCAACTGAGCCGGACCACCGCGAAGCGGTTGGCGCAGAGGCCCGGCGGGAGACCGACGATAGAACAAAGTTAACTTTGGAATTCTTTCGTAAGGTTACGGTTGTTTCTTTACTGCTAAATATCTATTGGTGTTTCCGATTATGCTATACTAACTTAGTTAAATCTGTTGACGATCACAGATGTCGCGTGAGTACGTGTCCCATGACTCCCCGAAAGTTTTATCTCCACGTGCTTTGTGCGTGTCGCGTGACAGGCAAACGAGATCACGAGCCGCATGCGCGAACTGACGCGAGGGCTACCTACCTCACGCATCCTGCTGCTTTGCTCTATTAATCTCTTCACAGTAAAACATCCAATTAAAACAAATTATGTTCACAGATTACCGGAAAGATCGATGCTCCTGATACACACCTGCCGTCCTCAACCTTCCCTCCCTGAACACCCCTGAAACTCTTATTTAATATTTCGAATACCCCGCCTTCTATAAATACTTTACGAACGAACATCTTAATTTAAAATTGTATCTCAATTTTGGTCTCACAAGGCAGAGTCCCTAACGTCCACTATTCATCAAACGGAACGCGTACCTCGACATTACTAATTAAGACATCTCTGACCTTAAGCCGACTTAGGGCATGTCTCACCATTAGCCAGTAGAATCGAATACCTAAGAGTCAGTTATTTTTTACATGTCTAGTTGCGAGTAACTCGTGTAAATTGCACCAAGATCTAACAAGTAGTGTCAGTTGCTATATAATTATTGGCAAATTTACTCAACAGTATTGCTTGTATTTAAAAATACATATGACAATTAATTCATTGTGAATATTGCTAAGTTTAAAAAAAAATTAAGCTATTTAAGCGCATCATGTTTTGTAACTCAAAAAAAGGTGTATTGTTAATTTATATAACAGCAATCGTATATTTATTTGAAAGATCAGGTCTTGTAGTTACAAGCCCACGAGTTAGAAAACAGGTGTATTTTTAATTTATAGAACAGCAATCACATGTTTGACCAATCTGCACAATTAAATGTCCGGCTAGGATCAAGGAATATAAACGGTCACAATCTACTAATATCAAATTCACGTCAAATTAAAGCCATGTCAAATAAACGTCAAATTATAGAACACAACTTAGGTACAAGTAAGAGATGACAGGCCGATCACGTGATCATACAAGGAGCGCCATTTTGTTTTCCGTTCCCTAGATGGTTACTATGGTTAGTACTTGGCGGTACTTTATTTGTCGAGTAATGCTGCTTGTAGCGTGGAATGCGGTGTGTTAAATCACCAATCGACAATGGTGAAACAGGCCCTTGATTATTTTAGAATAGTGTGACGTCATTTACAGATATATTGTCCGGTTGTCATACGATAACATATATATATAGATATATATATTGCATAACGTTTTAACGATGTTCACCGGTGAAGAAATTATTAGAGCAACATAACGGCCGGAGCCGCGGGCCGGGCGGCGCGCCGCCCGCGCCGGCGCCGGCGGCCGGACACCATTAAAAACTACTAGTAGATATACGAGTATTTATACACCGTTTTACACGATCGCCGTCTCCTGGCCAATTATTTGTGCGTTAAACATTTACATATTTATTTTATGTACACAAAAACATACGCGTACCCGTTATTAGAAAACATAGTCGATTACACACGCTATCACCGAACGCACAGCTGAAAATGTGTCGGGGTACCCGTCGGACGCCGTCCGCGGGGGCGGGCGGGCCGCGCGCCCGCGCCCTACCTGTTTATTCACTACGAATTATTGCTAACTTTGTGTTCCCTAAATAGTAATTCACTTATTAGGTCGGGACGCGACCGCTCGCCGCGCCCCCGCACCGTTAAGGCTGCAACTTTATTCGTGTACAAACCGACGAGCGGAAGATATCGGAGGGTGGTCGAAGAGGAGAGCGCCGGCGGCCGGACGGCCGCTCGTCCCCCGCGCCTCGCCGAGCGGCACGGGCCGCGTCGTCCACGCTAAGGACTCGCCGGCGGCCGCGGCGAGGGACGTGCCTGCGGAGAGCTCCACGAAAGGGAAACGTGTATTTTTAACGAGTGCTTTAAAGTTTCGCTGCTGTCGCGAGTCTATGAAAAAAAAAATATTCGTCTATTACTAAAGTTTATACAAGATGATTATGCACAATAATTTTACACGTGAAAGTTTTCGAAGGTCGAGAGACGAAATTTTCTCCTTGAAGCATACACGCCGCCGAACCGGCAAATCGATCTGTTACGAAGATTCGTAGCGTGCGAAGTTATAAATCTTATCGCGAGTTTATGAAACTACACCCACTACTGCATATAATAAACCGTTTCTATGAATATTTTTGGTTCGCTGCAGTAACCGGTGGAGGCGCTGTGAGGAATGTCATACTGATCGATTGCAGACGCTGGCGAGTGCAGTAAAGTTTTGGAAACTCATAATGAAAGTGAGCTCTTAATAATGAAGACCTCCGTGGAAGGTATTTGATGTCGACCTACATCGAAATAAATGTCGCGAAGCGCATAGTCCGTCTTCGTTCACGACTGTTATACTAACTAGGCGATCGGTTTGAGTGTCATCTAAATTCTAGTTTTATTTATAATTCTCTACATTCGGGGACAAGTTGATATTACACTACAGAGTGCCGTCCTATAGCCGTCCGTTTCTAGGTTCGTTCGTTTGTTGTCGCCCTCTGATTTGTTATCGGTTTGAAGCATACGTTTTTTGAGAACGTAATTAGCGCAAGTGGTAGAAATTGATAATGTAATAAATGAATCATTCTCCCATTCCCCCAGAATACATATATATAAAACTGACGTAGAATAAGCAAAAGAGCATCAAACCATGTCATTGGAAATTACAAGGGAATTGAGCTTTTTACAGTTTCTTTTTGGTCAATTTATAATCACATTTTCTATCTCTATCTTTTTTTTGGCTTTTCTGTTTCTATGCGTAATCACACGGAATCGCTTGAACGGTCGTTTTCCTTTAATACAGGTCTGGTATGCTTTATGTGTGGTCTAAGTTTATTGTTTAGACATATGTCTAGAATTAATTCACGGGTGGGATATCTTATATAGCCCAACTGAAATTGTTTCCATCTTTCTATTTTTATCTCTCTTTCTCTATTTCTCACTTTCATGCCGCACGCAAAATATGGTTTTAAATAGTCAATAGGTAATTTTTACAAGTATACAATTTCAGAAAATTTGGGAGAAAAAAAAATTAATTTAAATAATTTATCATTTTCGAGATTCACATATTTTACTAGTATGTATTTACTTTGGAGTTACTAGAAATTTATATAACACAAAAACAATTTTAAAATGATGAAATGTATCAACATTGTAATAATGACAATATATATCGAAAAGACATTATGTATCTTGCGTATTGCAAATCGTCATGAAGCTAATATATTATTTTTATATATTTCCAAGTGAAAAATATTGGTTTTGTTAAATGAAAGACAAACAATAGGTAATGTTCCAAAATTCCTACATTTTGCTTCTTATTAACTTTATTGAACGTCACTCGATATGGTCAATTTGGTGACAGAATCGAGATTCATAATTACAATTACAAAATACAATAGTGTATTGATCGGTTTGGGGTAAGATTAATGAATTAAATAATATGTATTCAATTTTCGACATGGAATTAAATACGCATTTAATATTTTCTGTTAACATTTAACTGATTCAGGAAATAAAGTAACGAAGAACTGCTTTCCACAAAATATTTCCTTACATCATTAATTACAATATAAATTACACAAAACTGTTAATAAGAGCAGTTTTAAGTTCGTATGCTGTCGGGATTACCTAACTATGAAACTACAAATAGACAGTAGTTTATAGAAAAATCGTGCTACGAAAACCGATGCATGAATGATCCTGAGAAGATCTATTTATCTTCTTTTAAACGTCAGAACGAGAAAATTATGTATCATGAACAAAAAACATATATATATCTCTGTGATTTTTTTTACCGAAGACCAAATTTAACTTGAAAAATCTCTAATTGCTATCATCTAACGATTCCAGTTAACTTCGTTATGATGATTAATAAGTCAAATAATGATTTCAGTTAAGATTATTGCATTATGTAGGCAGTCTATAATATGATCGGTCAGTCAGTCAGAAGGACTAAAGTTGTAAAACACATGTATGGTGACAAAAACCCTGTTTCTTATTTGATTAAAACGACGAAGAGACGCTCCGCATCAAATGAGCCCGCGCGCCTACGACGTCCCTGTGAAAATAAAAAATCGACGGAATTCAATTTCAATTCGTAGTTAGTGTTTCTAGCTAAAACCTAGTCTTATCACTTCCATTATTCGTTAAGAAACTTCCTAGATACTATTAAACATCGTCAGTATTGTGACGTAACGGGACGAACATTGGCATTTTCGTTTGGTATTCAGTTTGAATGAAAATAAAAACAAACATTTTTACCATTTTTAGAGTCTATCTAAACTTTTTAGAATTTCCGAGCGGTAGTTATGTTGAACGAGTAAAAAAAATACACCGGGTTCAGATGGACGGTGAAATTTTTGTCTGGCTGTCGTTTTACGCATACACCCAATATTTACTTTTTCAAATTCCTCACTCGGGGTGTATACTTTATATTACGCTATTTTTGATGGTTGAATAGACTATTATTGAATAAACTATTTTTGCACCGTTCATTAAATAGTCCCTCAAAATGACCATCATTGCATTCGCAAATTAGAATCTTATAAGCGTACGTTTTGCTGTTTTAAGCGACGGCGATAATTTAAATTTTAATATTCTATGTTGAATAGAAAAAAAAAATTGTAACAAATAGATAAACAAACTCATATAAACAGATGATATAAATATACCGAATTTGAATTACATTCTAAGAAGTATTAGTTTATTATTCTAATATTTCTGATGGTGGCATATAATTTATTTCTATTATAAAAGGATCAAATTCGACTCCAAGATCGATAAATATTATGCAGAATATCAGTTATGAATTTGTGTAAAAAAGGGCTCTACAACCTATGCGTGTGCTCGACAGCTCTACAATCAAACAAAAAAGTAATTATTAATAAAACCCAAAGTTTTGTGCTGTCAATACGGAGGTACAAATAAACCGAATGCAACCGATATAGCTGTTAGCGTGAAGATGATATTTTTGCTGTGGTGGTGGTTTCTTAGACCGTCGCCGTATTTAAGGGAAATCCTTAAAAATCGACTTTCGCCCTAACCTTATATTCCCACTTAGGCAAAATTTTATTGCAATTAAACTACAGATATTCATTCAATCACGCGATTTACGTCCAGTCGTCACGGACTTTTGCATCAGACGTCGTCAAGTGCGATCGATGTGGCAAGGTGTGATGTCGTCACGACCGCCTCGGCGAAATCGGGTACGCTACGACGCACGAATCTCTGCCGCTTCCTTCTTCGCCGCCGCATTTTTATTGTACGCCATTGCGACGATTTCACGACTAACTTCACAGCGGTAGAGTTGCGCGCGTTGTGCTGCGAAAAGGCTTCGCAGAGGATCGCCGTTGCTGTTGCGCAGTCAGTAACGTGCGCCGTTGACGCATAAAATGAGACAAATGACTTTGTAGGTACGTCATAGAGCAAGCGGAGAGCGACGCGGGAGGAGGTCAGGCGAAAAGGAAAGTTGAGTGATTCGGGAATCAGGGTTGTGAATCTATTACTACGTGAAATTAAATTGACAGTTGTTCATTTTAATCTAAAACCGGCTCAGTAGTTTTGCATTTCTAAATTCTAAAGTGACCGTAACTGTAATCTATGCAAATTTCGCTTACGAAATTTACGCAGATGCATTTAAAAGGATACCTGATAATTAGTGCATCTGTTATTAGCTCGCGTAATTTGCGATGATTGAATAAGTATATTTGCTAAAATATGTAATTTTTAAGAAATGTGTATAATTCGCTATTTTTAAACGGATAGACGATAAACACTTCCTTATAGATCTCTTCCAATAAAATACACGTGGGGAGGGGGGCATATGTTTAACAGTGAAACTCGATGTACTATTCTGTAATTAAATTTGAATACTGTATAAAAATTATCGGACGAGCGTTCATTCAAACATCATCATATTTTGAAGATGAAATAACGTCACAGAGACAACGCCTTTGTTTCGGACCAGATGACGGTCTCAGAAAATATGATAACTCATTCGAATCGTTGGGTGACGGTCAGCGGAAATAAACATATTTCAGATTTAACTATCGGACCGCCGCCGCCGACGACGACGTCGGCACCGGAGTGGCGTGTCCGAGCTTAAAACATCCTTTCAACTATTATAAACTTTCGATGCATCTTCTGCAAGGAACACGGAGGGAAATCACGCACGTAATTCAAAAGCGACACGTACCTGCGAAAAAATAGCGCAGCGCCGTGTGTTCAGCGGTGAGTCTACATTATGTATTCATCCAACAATTCGTAATCTCATCCAACATACACATAACATATTCGATATTAGACTTCCATACTTAGACGCTTTTTTAGCATGCTAATGTTAAAAAATATGTCTCGGTGACGAGCCGTAGTATCAAATTAGGTCGTCAACTGTTAACATTACAATACGGGTGTTTTCATATTAAATAGAAAAGTAACTCGCTGTCAGTTAAACTGGAGCTAGCAAAGGCTGACCGATCGAAATTTGTCACGACGTTAGGAACTGGATAAGGAATGGCATTTTTTTATATATTCTATACTTATTAATAAATTAACCTTTCGATCACACAATTTTTTTTTTCGCTAGAACCTTTTGTAAGTTGTGCCGTTGAGTAAAACATTTATTTACTATTTTTTTTTACTGGTACAATAAAATCACGTCGCAGGCCTCATAATTTTTCGACCACTTCACAATCCAGACACTAGACAAAACAATATGAGATGTGACGAACGTCAATTCTACGTTATCATTGATATTTTGCGGCGTAAGGTCAATGCGCAATTATTATTATTATTATTTTGTACAATGACCAATCATCTAACGTGAATATGATGAAATCGTATCGAGAAAAAAGTGTGTAGAGAGCAGATAAGTTACGACACTACGAACGGTTTTACCGCGTTATGTGGTGTCCGTCGCTTATTACGTTTTAATGTCGCTCGTGACGAACGCGGTCTCTGAGCGGTCCGTAACAAGATAGGAGTAACGCTGCCCTATGCGATTCTCTCATCGCCTAACTCCTACAGTTCTCTTGATGCTGAATATCGATATATATATATATATATATATATATATATATATATATATATATATATAAGGATTAAAAGCGCTATCTTAGAGCCAAGAAAAAAGGGTCTGAACAATCAGCTGAAGAAAAAAAAATTAAAAAATTCAAAATTGTGAATGGACACATATACGTATAAGTACACAAAACTATATGTATTTTTTTTCTAATGAATCTATACAAAAATTGATCTTTTTTAGATGTCTACTAAGGTACATTTTTAAATAATGGACATACGACAAAGAAATTGTGGCTGCTTTTGCAAATAAACGAAAAGTTTGTAATCTTGAAAAATTACAATTATCGTAATTCATTCTAATATATAATTATTTGACATAAATGATCGTTTTGTCTTGTCGTGCGCAAAGATAAAATCACGGCACGGAACATTCACGTCGACAAGCGTTCGGTTCGCACCTAGCCGGTTTTTAGTAACCAAAATCCGTATATGCACAAATAAAAGCTTCAAGCGGACGGTTATATTATTCGTGACGGAAAAAAATACGAAAGAAAGCCTAATCTTCCTCTTCCTGTTATTAATCTACTAAATTATTATAAATTTAATATGAATTAAACAGGTGTTTATAAACAAAATAATGCGTTGGATATTAATAGTCTTCATCGGTACAGTAATTTCTCTCGTCGCAATGGCAGTGATAAAATTGATCGATTGTATTTATGATACGGTTTCATCAGTCGAACGATGACGGTAAATTAAATAGGCTTTCGACAATATGAAGATGAACGATCCACGAAACCTTAGGCTTGCATTCATATTTGATCCTCCGTCGGAGTTGACGAAGAGCTCGTGGCCGCCGCGGTCGGAGCGGGCGCTGGGCGCCGTCGCCGCGGACCTGCGTTCGTGCGAATTTCCGCTCGCGCGTGCCGGAGTATCGGAGAGGCGGGTGACGAAACGGCGCGCGGTCGGCGTGAGAGGGCCAAAGTTTAGGGCAGAAAGTGAAAGATTAATAGACCTTTAGCACCTTCGTGTTTGTCGTAAACTCGTATGAAGACGGGTGTAGAGGCAACGAATCGTCGCGTGACAATATGTACACCATACAAAACGTAAAAAATAACTTACTTAATATTATTATCTTTTATCATTCGAATACAACAACTACGTCCCCGGACGAGAACGACATCTTCAACAAATATCCATTCAATAGAGTCTTAAAAATCATTTTATTTTTCCATTATATTTTCCCTTTTAAATCTTGATTCCATCACATAACGTCCAACGACACTATCACTCAATATCGTATCAGAACGAAACAGTATGAACTGACGAATACCGCTTTTAAATCTATAATATCTTTTGTGTGAACGTTCTATATTCACTTCACGGTTCTGATTTTATCAATAATCGTACACTCGACGCCATATACATATACAATAATATATATATTAAAAATCAATCTATATAAAAACCATTCTCAACCATTCTAATTTTCGTTTTATAATGATTGATAGTTCATAAGACGGATATAATACATATAACTTTCATTATATGCGTTTACAAATGTTTGCTCCTTACAAAACAACAACTACATACAATTATGTCTATATTTATGTTAAAGTCAATGTCGTATATAGAACGCCGCGGACGGCGCCGCCCCGCCCCGCCCCGCGCCGCCCGCGGCCGCATGCGCTTTTATAAAAATAACCCTCTAAGGAACCGACACAAATCCGACTGTCGTCGCTGCGTCCGCGCACAATCCGTGTCGGGCGATTTCCACAATAATCACCAGTTTGTTTATGACTCATTTTCAATTACCCACTGCCCTGGCTCGATGTGTTCGAACGATACGCTGAAATTAATTAAATACACACGGTAGCCGGTCGACAGTCGTTCGGCGTTTCTTTTTAAGTTAATGATCGCTGACGACAAAGTAATGGAAATCGCGTCGATGCGGAATGAATGTGGACTGTTTAGGACTTAATAGGTTTTTTAAATCCGCGAGTGCTATCGACGGCGGAGGTGTGGGCCGCCGGCTCGTGCGCTGTCGGTCGGATGTCTAGACTTCGTTGTAAAAACAATTCAAAATCGGTGCAGAACTGTGTAAAATATACGATCTCCACTTAAAATAACGAAAATCCTTTGTATGATCTGCGCTTCGTGTCGACGTCGTCGTGGCTCGGCGACTCGATCGCCGATCGTACGGTGACGCGGTACGGGCACCGCCGCGCCTGAGGGCGGCCGCGGGCGGCGGGCGGCGCGGGGCGCAGGGCGCGGCCCTCGCGCGCTCCACGAAGATCATCGAACTCGAAATCGTGCGTGATTCGTTATCATAAGTTCAGTGCTGATACGAGTTCCGATCGCAGTCCGATGCGCGCTGGATGTGGGCGCGCTTCGCACGGAAACGTAAAACTATAACCTCGCGTTGTGCACATTCACTATAGGCACGGGCACGGTCCGGTGGGTCCGAGCGGCGAGCAAGGCGGGCGCGCGGCCGCCAGCAGCAGCGCGCCGAGCGCGGCCAGCAGCGCGCGAAGTGCCGGGCGCGCGGCGCGACGGCGCCTGGTACGGCACAGAGCAAGAGGGGACGCGCTCCTCGACCGGCTCGCCGGCGGCCGGTGCGACTCGCTGAGCCGCGTGTCGCACCGGTAGCACAGCCGTCCCTCGCAATGCCAGTAACAGCAGCCGTCGGGCCCGTAGTTGGAGTTGTTAGCCTGGTCACCCGTTTCGGGAATGCGCGCGTCTGGAACATTAAAAGAAGTTCTCTAGAAGATTTATATTGCGTATTTCCAAAATCTGGACAAATAAATTTTAGAATACAAACTACAGATGACCTGATAAACAGCGTTCTAAAATACATGGATATAATGTATACTTCGGTGTTTAGGTCAATCGTTTTCGTATTCCATTCTAAATACACCATAAAATACATATGATCAACAAAGAACTTGAAATTTCTTCCAACGCAAATCTGGGCGACGGTTAACCTTGTAGGCAAGTCCCAAAACTTCCCGTATAGTTTAATGTTTCCGAACTCGCAAAACATGGAACGCATTTTCGGGCTTTAGAGTGTCAGTGTTAACGTTCAAAATTGTTAAAGATATAAAAAATGACCTAATTTTTATTTTTCAAATATTTTGTTAAAAATTTCTTTTGAACGAAGCAACGGATTTCAATAGAGCTTGCGCCCTTCGGTATAATTTTTTCAGCTCAACAGCCAAGAAATCTGTTATTTTGAAAAACCATTTTATCTTTAAACTTTTGGACAACGATATTTTTTTATCAGTAATTGATTCCAATGAAACTTTGATGTTAAACATAGTGTATTATACGAAAAAGTGATTCTCTTTTATAAATATTTTTTAAAAAATCTTAAGAATTTACGGAGAAATCTCTTTTTGAAAATTCTTCGTTGACGATGTATCTATGGTAATCAATGCAGTTTTATGACGATAAAGTTGACTAGGCTTTGGAATCGATTTGTTAAATAGTTTACAACTTATTTGCAAATCATGTTTTAATACATTTTTTTAATTTCTTAAAATCAACGCTATTTTATCGATGTCAAATTCGAAAGATCTCCAAGTTCAGTTAATTCCTTTGAAATACGGTAAACATCATCCTTATTGGTTCATTCGTTTAAAAATTGTCAAGCTTTACAAATATCCATACATAGGAGTGTTCTTCGATAACATTAAAAAAAACCTAGGATTTCAAAACTACCACAACTGATGACATTTTGATTTCCGTAATATAGACTGTAAACAATAATTTCATTCATTTAGGATAATTTTCAAAATTCCCTCCGGGAAATTAGTGTCTAAATTCTCTATTGAAGAAATATCTGTGAACAGAAATTATTACTAAACGTGTCACATCAAATTTAATAATTTTCAAAGCGCAACTATCATACTCATACAATCTTATGATTTGATTACAAAAAAAATGTATTATAATGACTGTGCAGAGCACGATTTTTAGTAAATAAATATTAGGCCGGGGAAAAAGGATTTACGTATTTTATAAATAAAAAGTTACAATTAAATTTCTTTGGTTTTTGGTTTTGCTGTTTGTATTTTGCTAGTTTTGATACTATATAATAGAAGATATTTAAAAGAAAAGAATAAAAAGTAATAATGATGTCCCGCCATTTTTCCATTCTTTTTGTGTCCATCAAAATGAGTGAATCTAACTTAGAAATTCGATACATTTTGAAGTTTTATTACAAAAAAGGGAAATGAAAAATGTATTATCTGTGACAAGAACGTGTGAAAAACACCATGATAAAAAGGCAAGCAAGCTCCAACGACTATAGCAAAACCGGGATTAACTCACAATAGGTTGACGCTATGTGTATGGTGGGATTGGTAGGGCATTATTCATTATGAGCTTTTACCGCCAGGCAAAACCATTAATTCGGGTCCCTACTGCCAACAGCTGACGAGATCCAAGCAAGAAGCAGAGAAAAATCGGCCGGGATTGATCAACAGAAAGGGTGTGGTTTTTCAACATTATAACGACAGATCTTTAACCACTCAGCAAATATTGAAAGAGTTTGGTTAGCAAGTGTTAATGCATCCACCATATAACCGTGACCTTGCCCTGATCCTCGGATTTTTCACCTGTTTCGGTCTGTTCAGAATTTTTTAGGTGGTGTTAGATTAATATCAAGGAGGATTGTCAAAACTACTTGTCGCAGTTTCTTTATGTAAAGTCCTAAAATTTCTACAGCAATGGGATTATGTCACGACGTACAAAATGGCAACAAATTGTTGAACAAAATGGCTTACATTTATGCATTATACTTAAATGTAAATAAAATATGATGGAAAATTATCTTCAATTTGTATATAAAATACGAAAAACTTTTCCCCTGACCTTATATAAACAAGTCTATTTTTGTTTCATTTCATATATTGCATGTGGGTATTTTAGTCACGTTATTTTAAAGTATATTTGTACATTAAATAGTAGTCGCTGTCGGCGCAGGAGGACAACGCGAAGGGAATCCCCACTTCGAAGCTAGGTGAAAATTTACACCAGTGCCGTGCCAAAGTCTCTGCACGCCTGCGGGAGCGCGACCCTGGGGTCGGGCTTGAACTGTACGGAATGTGGATATGCACGGAGGGTACCGTATCCGGAACCCCACATTGGAGTTAACACCGTTGAAAAAAATAAATAAGGATCTTAACAAAAAAAAAAGCATTGTAATAAGTTAAGTATTGCAGCTTTTGATGAAAAATCGAAATACTAAATAAAAAATAGGCATGATTCATTTGCAGGCCCGCAGTTATGTTGTGCGAGACAGATTTTTCCTATTCCAGAGACAGACGCGATGATAGCTAATTTCGTTATATAGAAATGGTTTCAGAATATTTTTTTTACGCTCATAGTCACTTATGTACAAACTTTATTCTACGTTTCACTTCTACTTCAGTAAACGTGGCAAATTACACAGTCAATATGAATTTTGAGTCTGAGTTCTAAATGTCAAATTTCGAAATTACATTTTTTTTTATTTTTAAAGTTTGCTTTTGTAGAAACCAGAGTGATATTCTGAGTGTTAAGAAAAATCACCTATTTTCTCATAATTTTATTGTAAATTAATTAAAAAATAAGTGATTTCGTATTTAAGTTATTTTTATTCAAAAACAGAAATTAATAGTACGCTATAAGAGAAAAATAATTGGAAATATCATCTTGGTAAATCTTGACAAACGTTTTCCTTGCCCTTATGAATATACATCCTTATTATTTTAGAATTGTCTAAGTGAGCATATAACTCAAGCATCTTAAGCTAGATTCTGTAGCTAATGATTACGACGTATTCAAGCAATCTATCAATTAATTCTTTATGATTGTCAACTCTATTGTTTAGGAATTTAAAAAACAGTCGTTGCTACAGGAAATTATATGTTTGTTTATTTGGATAAATTCAACACTAATAAAACAAAATGAACTATCGTATTATTTAAGATGTTAATGTCTCGACGTCATTTTACGCTCTGAGACACTTAAAAACAATCGGTACATCTGTGAAAGACATACAGACACACATCACTATATACTGAGTGAGTGACATGCGAGTTGCCACTAATTTATTTCAAAGTGGTACCACCTGCCACTTATAGTATTACTTATTCACGTAAAACGGAGAAAAGCAAACATAGTAAGCAAAAAAAAAAAAGAATTACGAAGAAGATTGTTGTCGGTTCTCCTCGTTCTTACATTCCCAAACTGGTGATGAATTAATGAAAAAAAATGGTTATCTGTAAAGTCGGTCTACGGACGATAATTTTACGTGATAATGTCATAGGAGAACATTGATGAAAAATTGCATTCTTTAACGAATTGAATTGAATTATTATCACTGAACTATCATTATTTTCTATAATACAAAGAAGGAGTTAATTGAAAATGACAATGTTTTCGATAAATTAACATTTATTTGCACTCGTTAATTCAAATATTTTTCTACTTCAATTATACAGTAAAGACATCGATGCGTCACAAGCCGGACGCTTAGGTCGATCGTGCCTATCTATCGCTTGTTCCACGCTCTCGCTCGCACGCTCGGCTCAGGCGGAACGCGACAATGAATTATGTTTTTCGTTCGTGCAGCTGGCGTTCATCGATTTATAAGACGTTACCACATCAAAAAATGAAAATTTTGTTTTTTTTCGTTGTTCAGAATCGAAATTTATGTATTAAAAAAAAAACTAAAAAAACGTCAACCTGAGAAACGATTCCCGGGTGATGTGGAAATTGTTGCAAGAAATATTTTTTTAACAGATTTTAAATTTAATAGAATAAACTTAATACTCGCCTAAATACTGAATTAATGTTTTAATTTGACATTTTGTTTGATATTTTTCGTTTTATACGAAATGAAAAATGTGATGAGAAATGAGAAGCCTTAAGCCTCATATTTGCCGTTCAAAATATTACCAAATACTCACATATCTATTAAAATTAATAATAATCAATCTGAATAAAAATTATTTTAAATTTCCATAGGTGATTGAGAATAAAGATTTTATCAATCACTTGACATGTTTTCTCAATTTCCCTAAGGAAAATCCACATTTGAAAATTGTCTAATGTGACAATTTCCACATGGCTCGAGAATCGCCTCCCTGTGTTATTTATTTTTATAAATAAATTATAAACTTCAATTTTCCTTACTTTAGGTGCCTTTATAAATTTGATGAATCGTGCTTTCGGTTTTATTTAATGAGTTTTAAAAAACGATTTCCTTACTTCAGATTATTTTATAAATTTGATAAGAATCTTATTTTCGACAAAAATGTTAAAGGATTTTTTTAAACCAGTTGAAAGATATTTATTGTTGGAGAAACATTTTCAAAAATAGGGTTTCTTAATAACTTGTAAACAACTGATTTAACTCAGAATATATCCTTTATAAATATGACAAATTGTTTGTTTTCCACCAGAATTTAAATCGATCGGGAAATATTTGCTGTTAGAGAAATATTTTCACAATAGGTTTTTTTTAGTAATTGTATGTAAACGATTTTTTTGACTTTAAGTTCCATTAAGTATGTTTATATGCATGTAGTGGTGCGTGCAGGCTTGAGTGCATGCGTGTATGTGTGTGTGTTTTTCGTTATTTAAATGTGTATTAATTTTACCTTTCGTTAAAATGTGTATTAGTATTTTAATTATACTATAAACTACTACAATAATATAAATTGCTATAATAAGTATAAAATAATATAGCTATATTCTTGAGCTTAAAAAAACTTAAAAACATAAATATATTTACATTCTCTGAATTTTAAAATAGCGAGATATTTTGGGGTTCGTTTAAGGGGACAACAAGTTTCCAAATTTCTTGATATTAAAACTGAAAAATTACAAATTGAAATTTTTAAAAGTTACAAGTTAACTGTGTCATTAGGTATTTCTTAACCTTTCTATTCGTCCAACCATTAGCCTGTTTCTTCTTTTATTAGTTTGTCTGTCTGTCTTTTTGTCTACCTGTCTGTCTATCAATTAGTCCATTTGCTTGTTTTTGTGCATTCACCCATCTATCCCCTTGTTTGTGTATTTGTTCTTTTATATCCTTCATTTGTTTGTCCGTTTGTGTTCAAAAAAATCTGGTGTATTATATGACGATGCAATATCAATTCTCTGAGCCGTAAAACATTTGCACAAAACGTCAATTTACACGAGTACTAAAATATTAAATATCTATTTGATCGCAAGCATTTAACTTTATTTAAAATATAACTGAACGAAATTGTGACTACTTCATTTATTTTTCTACTTTTAAGAGGAATCTTTTAACAGGAAAAACAACAGGTCGTACTAGATTTAGTTAGTGATTTGGCTCAGGCATATTTTATAAGCATATAGTAAACCATATTGCAATTTTTACCTTCATTGTCTATTGCTCAATAGGCATTGAAAATTTTAATATTTAAGACGAGTTAAATTAATATTAAAAACTATTGAAATTTTCTCGTAACAATAGGATAAGACGTGAAATTCTATGTGGGGAATAATTATTTTTAATTTTTAGTACAGATATTATAAATCAGATAAGAGATTGAAAATGCGGCTCTTCAACAGTGTAATATGCAATAGCGGAGCCGCAACGCAACTGTACTTTTATGTACAGATTTTATAATGTCAGTGCGTTTTGTGCTAAGAACGTTGTTTGTTGCTATTTTGTATTGGCTTGTTTATAATATAATGGTAATATATCTTATTTATCACGCAAAAAATTCATAAGAAGATTTTGAAATAGATTGAAAACAAAATAAATTTAACAAAAATATGGTAATAGGCAACAACTTATTATTATTTAAAAGTGTTGATGGTTTTTCAGTTATTTTCAACTAAAACTAGGCAAATAAAAAATTACCCCAATGACGACAAAATATATAAAAAATCAATGAGAGCGAAACTCAACATTTAAATAAATCACAACAAACCCTGAAGTAATGAATTAAACGGATTTTCTGAACGGTGGTATATTTCACGTCATAAAAAATACATGGGACTACCTCGACATTTATCTTAATAGAATATGGTTTAAGATATCTGAGTAGGCTAAATTTTTCCTAATAAATTGATGAATGCACACAAAAACTTACGTATATATATATATATATATATATATATATATATATATATATATATATATATATATATATATATATATTTTAATTCAATGGAAAATGGAAAAAGCAAGAATGGAGATTTTGAGTTAAAATAAAAACTTAAAATTATCTAATGATAGCTTTACAACCAATACACGACGTGAGGTTATTAGTTAAACGAAAGTAGAATGTATCTCACCGAGGCATAGAAAAGTGGGTTCACCGGCGTACTGCGTGGGGTAGGCGGGCGCGCGGTCCGCCGGCAGGAAGTAGGGGCAGTGCTGTTCCACCAGCTGGCACACAGACAGGCACGGCTTGAGGCGCGCGAGCGGCGCGTGTGCAGCGTGCGGCCGGCCCGGGCCCGCGGCCGCCGCGCGCACCCAACGCCCCACTACGCCGCCGCGTCTCCTGTCCAGGTGGCCCACGCGCTCCAGATGGCGTGCGTGCCAGCGCGCGGCGTGCGGTTGCGGGGGTGCGCGGCGCGCCCGCCCGCCCGTCGTCTCCTCCCCCGCTTCGGACTCGCCCTCCGTTTCTGGCTCCGCGCCCTCCTCCACCCACAGCGGCACCATCGTGCTGCACGCCCACCGCCGGTACGTCTCCTGAAATGCCATATCCAATTACTTAGACGTATCGCTTTTAAATAATTCTTTATATACAAGGATTCACACTAGTAAAGTATGCTGAGGTTGTGTGCGGCTTATATCGTTGGACTTGATTGCCCACGGTTGTGACAATTTATTTCAAAGTCAGTATACAAGGGCTGGAAATAATTTCTCACTTGTTGTAATTTAGTAAACAGCATAACATGTAAATAAGACGTCGCATATATGTCCAATTGTAGCAATAACGTTCGAGGATCACGACTTTATCAATGATACTTGATTATTCACATTTCAGATTTTTCAAAATAATTATTGATATCAGAGTTCAGATTCTGTTTTAGATCTCTAAAACTTGACAACAAATTATTTAAGTATAAATAATAGTGTTGCAACACGCCCTACAGAAACGAAGTTGTGTACGTATTTTCTATGAAAATAATTAGCGAAAAAATATTCCGCATGGACAGTTGTTTGAAAAACGTATTTCTTAAAATGTCTTATGGATTTCTGAAAGTTCATAATTATTTTTATTTTCCATATATGTTAACGATCAACAAAGTGATCATACAGTATTTACAAAACATTCACAAATCGTTGTCGCTCTACCTCTAAGACGTGTTTTCGTTCAGTGTACCGGCGCTGTTTGACTGAAGCACACGTCAATAGTTTGAGTTAGAGACTGTAGTGTAGGATGTGCGCTAACGGAAAGGAAAGTTAACGGTGATGGTGACGCTTTTTTATAAATTACTGGCGACGGTGTTTGCTCGATTTATTCGCAGCCGAGCGCGTAACGACGCCATAGAAGCGAATACAGAAGCTTCGCCTCAAAATTGACCAATTGTGGTGTTTAATTTTCAAATCCATGCGAATATAGAAATTTTGTCGGGTACTATCATTATTTTCCTCCGTTGTAATATCAATATATTTTCTTGTTTCTCAGTTTAAGGACAGAAGAAAGTTGTATTTAAACTACGTCTAGAGAAAACTTAAAATATTTGAAAGGAAAGAATTTGGCACCAGGAAAACTGACACCGAATTTAATTTAACGAAATCTGTAGTAGTATTAATTTAGATGTAGGTGCCTCGATGTCCGTACGAGTGAGGCGGGCGGCACAGACGTGAACTGTGCCTAGTGTAGTACTAATTTAGTGCTCGTTATGGAAAATAATAAATAAATGAAATAAATAAAAATCCATACGAATTTGAATATGTTTACACATTCATTTTATACATAGCCATTGGTTCAAACACTATAGTATCCCCGCCTGCACATCTGCAGTCATACAACACACGGGTTCCACCCACGACGACCTCAAACGATCTCAAACTAGAGAAGAAATTAGAAAACTGATATAAAGTCATATATGTGTTTCGGTTATCAGTTAAGCGGTTATGCCCGATATAGCTTTTATTGATCTACGTGGATAATTATTTTAACGCCGTCTGTATAGAAGATCGGTTTTGGCGAGTAATAAAAGAGACAAAAAAGCGAAGATTCACGGCCGACCCATGGCCGCGTAGCCCAAGACGATAGACGTATAATAAAAAAATAAACCAGCCAAGTGAGTGTCGGGACACGCGCAGTGTAGGGTTCCGTAGTTATCCATCACAATGTGTCAACTTAGAATGCGGATTTTTGTACATTATGAATTTTACTCGTTAACTGATAAAGCCTGCTCATCTATGATAGTTTCCTTTTAACAACGTTATACTATACACTACTGCCACGAATTTTTTCACATATCCAAGAGTAACTTACCTGGTAGGCGCGACCCTTGACTCTAACTTAAATTAGCAATTTAAAGTTTAGTATTTCACAAACTGATACCCAAATTAAAAATGTTTTTTTCCTGAGAAAACATTTTTGAATTAGGGGATCAGTTGAAAAACATTGTGGGTCTGAACCCTCAATGTTTTTCAATGAGCTAGCCAAAGATAAAACATATCATGAGATAGATGGAAAAAAATCACTCCCACTTTAGCTGTACCCTAGAAAAACTTATTTTTTCAAGATTTTGTTCTGCTACTTTGTTGGTATGCTTAATATACCAAATCAAATTACAACTTTCCAGTACTGAGTCCGTAAGTTAAGAGGTGGACAGACAGACAGACTGGCGGACGGATGAACATGACGAAACTATAAGGATTCCTGTTGACTACGGAACCTTAAAAATTGTGCGTGTCAGCTCTAAAGTACAACTGGAGTTTACTCTTTAAGAACGATTGTCTTGAGTATATATATATATATATATTCAATAGACAAAGGGGGCAACAAACTTATCCCTTATAATACTGAAAGCAAAGGTTTGATAAAAGGTATTAGATAAACCACATTGCGTAATGAAACTCTGAAGCTTTAACATTCCACATTAAACTATCGACAACAATGGCAATGAACTTCAACACCATACGCATTGAAAGCTTAACTTAACTGCGTTAAAAAATAAAGCGTCTATAAATCAGTAACGGAAGAAGAATACGTTCGGTATAAAATGAGCGAGCATGTCGCGCAGATGACCAACGTCACCACGACGCCACGTTTTGTTAACATTCGCCTTCGCTCCCCACCTAATTGGCGTACCGCGGGCTACATTCTAAAATCGATCCTCGAGACGTGAACTCCAAAAACGTTGCGGTAGAGCGGGCGTACACGCTGGATCCGGCGAGCGGCGACAGCGGCAAAGCGCCGCGCAGTTCCGCCGGCGATGTTTTAACGGCGCGGCGCCGCCCGCGCGGGCACTTCGCGCTTTTATCTTTTTTTCCAGCATTTTTCACTCCCGCAGGAAATCATGCCGCTCTGGAAGGCGGTGATTAATTGGCTATCGAGTCCCGGCGCGGCGCGTGCGCCGCCCCGGTTCGCTCTTATTGCGAGCGAGGCCGACCTCGGACCTCTTGTTTATGCACGAGGACCCGTCCGCTCTCGACGCACTTCGTCGTGTGTAAACTTGTTTTTCGTTCGGTTGTTGTGTTTGTACATTTTTTAAACAATTGAAACTCTCAGCTTTGCCTTCCTTACTTTAATGTGTGAGATACAAACTTATGTTAAATAATTATTTATGTTTAAACAATATTTTCTTGTAATCATTCATCGAGTTCTAAAGTGTCATTATAATATTGTGTTTTAATTCAAAAATTGTTCAGTTAAATTAACTTGTCTTTGTAAATATTACCAGACAGAATATTTTAATTTGTTACTTCCAGATTTTACATGTGAACATTAAAATTAAGGGGTATAAAATTGTATTAAATGTATAAAATAAAAGATAAACGTACATAAGACGCAACATTTAATAACATTCAAAACGACTATGCAATTTAAGCCATTTATGATTATAAGTAATTCTGACCTTCGACTTTTTACATAGTTTTATTCTATACTAGCCGCCCCGGAAGACGTAATTCTACACTGTCTTGTAGGTGACCTGCCCATATAGTTAATGCCCGCTGCTGCGCCAGCGCTGGACGTAGAATTATATTTTTTCTTTTTTTGCCTATATCCATGTCAATTTAAATTCCGGTCTCGTTTTCGATTACAATTTCAGTCACACTTTTGATTCTGGCCACGTCCCCACACTCGTTTCGACCCTGGTCCTGTTCTCAATGTCGGTCCCGGTCCCGCTTTCGACTCTGATCCTGGTCCTGGTCTCGATTCTGCTGTCTATTCCGCTTTCAATTCTGATTCCGCTACCAATCACAGTTCCGATTTGAACTAAGCTGGAATTTAGTATGAAAATAAACTATAGATAATATTACTTGAGGATAGTGTGGCTTCCTATAAGGAAATGGATTTTTGGAATCGGTGTTGTAGTTCGCTTCAATAATACAAATACATGGTCGAAGTCGGCGACAATCTTTAGTACATATAGTACATGAAACATCCCGGTCACACTATAAGTTTTGATCCCATCTTTACATTCATTTTCAACTTCAGTCCCAGTCCCGCTTCCGATTTTGATTCTGATCCTTTTCTCGATTTTGCTCCCTGTTCGGCTTTCAATTTCAATTCCGCTACCAGTCCCAGTTCCGATGTGGAAAAAGCCAGAAGCAAATACTAATATCAAAATAAAACATAGGCTATATTACTCGGGGATCGAGTAGCTCTTCTTATGAGTTACAGAATTATTAAAATCGTCTTGAGAAAAAAATTCAAGGACAAAGCCGGGGTATTGTTAGCAGCCTTATGTACTCAGAATAGATATCTATGCATGAAAGAATTTTTAGAATCGGTCCATTAGTTCGATTTAGTAGTACAAATACGTGGATATAGTCAGGAACAAATGCTAGTTTTTAGGGTTCCGTAACTCAAAAAGAAAGAACGGAACCCTTATAGGATCAATTTGTTGTCCGTCCGACTGTCTGTCAAAACCATTTTTCTCAGGAACGCGTAGAGCTATCAAGCTGAAGTTCATATCAAATACTCAAGTCTACTGTCCCTTAGAGTTGTAAAAAAATCAAACTTGCAAGCTAACGCAATCAAAAGATACAGCCGTTTATGCCGTAAATTTTCGACACTCGCAAGGGGATCAAAACCTACGGGATTCTTCATGTTGATTCAGAATTTTGAAATTTGATACAAAGCAACGTCTTATAGCACAGTTAAATTAAAAATTGCGAAAATAATAAATTTTTAGTTACATCATATAATAAAAATATTTTTTAAAATTTTAAACTTACTACACCTTTCCTCATGAACGCGTAGAGGTATTGAATTGAAATTCATATCAAATACTCAGGTCTATAATACCTTTAATATGTAACAAAATCAAACTTCTATGTCAAACGCGATCAAAAGAAAAAGTAATTTAAGCCACATATTTTGATACTTGCAACTACTCGCAAGGGAATCAAAACCTAAGGTTACTTCCAGTCGACCTAGAATCTTGAAATTTGCCACGAATAACGTTTTATAGCATACATAAAGGAAAAATTTCAAAAACAATTAAATTTTTAGTTACATTACATAATAGTTTTTTTTAATAATTATAAACTTATTACCCTTTATCTCATGAACGCGTATAGGTATCAAGTCGAAATTCATATCAAATTCTTAGGTCTAATTGCCTTAAAAATTATAAACATAATTGTAGTTACCGCATTGACCGCCACTTATCTCTAAGTATGGGGAGAGGACATTTTATCGCATATGTACGTCGCAATCTTAAAGATGCCGTGACTGATGGAAACGATATTATTTAAATAACCCAGACGCTACAAATGGCCATTGTAAATGCTAGCATTTTGAGATGTTTCATGTCAGAGTGATAACTGTATACAGGTCACCACAATGTCAAATTAATGTTGCAATAGAATGCATAAATATAACAATAGGTATACTTCATGTTCTCGAGACTTCAATATATATTTTAGAATGAATCTCCAAAATGGAATTTCCACATATTTTTCATCCTTATACAAGTTTCCGTTATAGAAGTTGTACAACTATAGATAACGTTTTTTCGAACTTCAATGTTCAATGTGGTACTATTCATACCTTTTTCAGTCACCATTTGCAGATCTGGTCCAAATTTAATACTTAATTAGTATTTTTGAACCAGATTTTTAAATAGAGACCAAAATCTTTGTAAATAAATAATTTTGATAAAAGAACTTTTGCAAGACTGCTGCAAGGCTAGTGTAGGTATTTAAGTTATATTATAAAATAAATGATATGTGTTAATATAAAATAAAGGATTACTGAAACAATAAAGAGACCTTTGTCTTACATTTACACTCCTTCAGCTTTCCACATTGTAATGTTATGGATTTCATTTTATAATAAAAATACCATAACTATGACTCGATTGTCGTGATGGGTGAACTTTTACTTATACACAGGTTTGTACGGAACCCTCAGTAAGCGAGTCCGACTCGCACTTGGCCGGTTTTTTTTTTAATTAGAAATATTCCACGGTATGCATACCTGTCACTAAAATTTCACCATAATCAAATGAATAGATAAGGTACGTACAAAGGACAAACATATTTACATTGATTTATTTATATAGGTAGCGTAGCTGTCACCCACGGCTCCTCCTTCGTGAATGCAGAATGATTTCCTACATATTTTGTATTGACTGATAACACTGTAATCCATACATCCATCTTAATTCCGATTCCCATCCTTGTCCTTAATTTTCACTCTATCTGACTCCAGTTCCGGTTTTGCTATCGATCTCCGATCTCGATTCCGGTTCCACGTTTAAATTCCGATAAGTCATAACATTTTTAAGGGTTTTTTTATAACGCAGGAACCCTAAAAAAACATCGCGATAAAAAGTACCCCAAATGTAGCCCAGTAAACTCCTCTACCTTCCCGTGAAAGTCTCATCGTGATCTGTTCAGCCGTTCCGGATAAACATACAGACTGACGGATACAAAGGGTTATCCCAATCTAATCTCGATTCCGGTTTTACTTTTGATTTAATTCCAAAAATTATCCCTTTTTTAGGAGTTTTTTTTTCACGCACGAACCCTAAAAACAATCACGTTAAAAGCGCCCTAAATGCGGTTCAGCAAGCTTCTCTACCTTCCAGTGAAAATCTCATCGTGATCTGTTTAGCTGTTCCGAAGGTACCCCGGATAAACAGACAGATAGACAGATACAAAGTGTTTCTTTTATACGAACCTTGTCCTGATAATAACTAACACAATAAAAAAAGAATTATCCAATTTGGTGCAGCCGTTCGGAAGTGATGCGCGTGCATACATTTTGGTGATTCATTTTTATTTATATAAATAATGAAATGTATCGTTTGATATATCTATATAATCAATTTACAGACAATGTATTAAAATATTTCGTGAGCACTACCCAACTAATTCATATCGTAAAAATGGAGAAATAAACGTTATAAAGTTTTCAATACGATTTTTGAATGAAACTCAATAATTCATAAGGAAAGTTGCATCAAAAGTTGAAAACGTAAATCGTAAACGCAAGCATAAGATTTGGTATATGTATAATATACAGAAAATTAATCACATCTCACAGCTAACGATTGCAAATTATATATTTTCGCCGCCACGATCGTAATTCAAAAAGTCATTTAAACAAACCACAGGACGCTAAGTTGTCTCTGAAAAATAAGAAAAATTTCGTGCAATGTGATTAACGTTGTTTAGGTTCGAATGAATAGTAATAAAATTAAAATTAAATAGGAAATAATAACTGTTATCAAGTAATCGTTTCAAGTATTTGTATTTTTCGATGCGCACGAGTGCAACAACCAACCATGTATATGGGGCACTACGACATTAAATTATAAAGAAAAAAAAAGTGTGTGTGTGTAAGTTCCGACGTACGACTGGAGTTTACTCCTTACGAACGATTATAAAATAAATAGATTAGCGAATGAGGATAAATGAATGCATTTTTTATATTACTTAAAGCGTGCATGATACATTTATTTATATTAATTAAACAATGAAATGACAATTGGAAACAATGACAATTTTATGTAATAAAGTTTTAAGGAAGTTTGATGTTATTCACCATTTACGTCTTCTTGCGTTGTATTTATTCCAGGAACAATACCGACATCACTGAATACTGAGACGATTGGTGTATGGTAACTAAAATATGATACATGATGTGCGATAAATGGCGAAAACATCGCACCAATAGTGGTACCATATCTAGTTGGTCCCAGTGTTTCACTAGAAATATTTACAATTTGAGATCAAAACTCCGCGAGTTGTCAGTTGTTATTTATTAACAACATTAAATGAATAAAGTATATACTGATGTAGTTATGTCGGCGCTATACTCTACATATTCTGCTAGAGTATGCGCGAGATAAGTTGCGTGTTTAGTCTTCATACACGAGACTGACCTGAACGTACCGTAACGTAACGTAATGCCAAGTTTAATTTTACTCCCCATGATTTTTCATACACCGGGCTTACATGAAAAAAATCGATACTTAAGGAGTAAATTCCAATAATATAACATAAAAATGAATAACATAAATATTTTTTTAATAAAGCAACGAAAATGTGGAGCTTCCGATACCTGATAGCATTACTAAAATAAAATTCATATTAAAATTATGATAGCATGGTTTGGAAAATGAACACTAAACAGACGTCGTAAAAGACTGTTGTTGTAATTTGTACGACAATTTAATTTTACAAAATTGAAGAGAACAAAATAATTTCGTCCACTATAAAATTATTGTCGGCATGAAAATTGAACGAAATTTGGACGAACGAACAATGTGGAAAAACGTTAATTATGTACTGTGTTCAATTCGTAGTGTTTTTCTGTTCGAAATGAACATGCTCTTTGTCACCGGTTGGATTCACTTGCTCGTTAGGTCAAACGTCCATTCAAATGTCCCGATGTAGGCTTCCAAAGTAATATAAAAATTTCTTTATATGATTCAGAAATATTTTAAAATTAAACCGTATATCTATTAATTTGACTCTGGATTAACTCCGTTCTAGTGATGTTTTGCATTTCGCATTACTATTTTGATATACAGTAGGTACCTATCAATTGACTGAAATAATAATAAATATTTATTACATAATAAACATACATTATAAACACTCAGCACTTGATTGTTATCAGAATACCTTGATTTCTTAAAATGCTGGTATTGTATTGTATTGAATACTTAAACAACGAACATATGATTTCGATACTAACATTATATTTTTGCACGATCCGTATTTGTTTTTATTATGTTCACATAAAATTTGAAGTTTTCACAGTGACCGTTTGGGCGCACGCGTCTCGCATCGGACGCAGTGCGCGCGAGCAGATCGCTATCCGATGCGATTTCACAATCGGGCCTCAAACGTGCCGGTCCAGCTTTACTGAGCTAATTCAGTTTAGCGTTCGCTTTAACAAGTCCATAATAGTCTTTGTCGTTCCTCGCGCTGACGCCGGCGTGGGGCAAATAACAAAATTCCATTTGGAGTGAAGGGACCTGAGAATGTGAAGTGTTAACTATTGAAATTAGATAAAGCCATTTGTGGAGGCGGGAGACGGCGGAGGCAGGTGGCGGGGGCGGCGGGCGGCGGGCGACACTCGCGCGGCGCCCGCCGCTGAAACGGCTCCCGATAAATTGATTAGCGGTCGGAGTTATAAACGTTCCTCAAGATCCGATCCCGGCTCCGGAAGTATCCCGGGACGAGACGACGTCGGCGATCGCTTGGGGTGTAGGATAAGATTAGGTATACCGTAACATTTTACAGAGTTAGCGCCAGGACAACCGAGTTTTGCACGGCGTCTTCTGACTTTGCCGTGTGACTATGATCATTTTTCAGGGAAAAAGTTCTTTGTATTCAATTCCAACAACAAACATTTACATGTCTTATGCATATATGTACATGTGTGTGTGCGTTTGTGTGCGTAAGCATCCGCGCGCGTGTGTGAGCACCCGGTCTTACTATAATATAGTTATGTCGTGTCAAACTGTTATATCGTGTCGTGCTATTTGTCTTTGATAACCAATGACATAACAACAGTGTGATATTAAAGCACAGCTTAAAAAAATATCCTGTTTTCCCAGAAGAGGCACCTACGTAAATAAGTGCGAAAAGAAGGGCGTTATCAAAGTACATAAAATCGTTAGAGCTGTTTCCGCAGTACTAATTTATAATTTTTTTTATATTCACATAGAAAAAATTCTCACGATTAAAAATAAATTATTACAAATAAAACATTTAAACGATTAGGAAGTATCAGTTAATTTTTCGGATCAGTATTTCAACATGTTGAAAAATTTGTTTATTATTGTAACGAAGGCATTAAAATCAGAACCTCAACATCCGTAGACTCTTTGGTTCTCGTCTGCAAAGTTCTATTTTTGTATAAGTCACGTCTCGATTTAAAATCGTTATTGAGAAGATCGTAGATTTTGAAAAATTACTTGACTCCGTTAATTAAATTATGTGTGTCAAAATTGTTTTGATGAGTTTTTTATATTATTCCCATTAATAGATAGATTTATTTATTACCTATATATGCATAACATTGGTCTATGTTGGAACAACGATCTTATTTATATTGTCACATTCTTTTGATATGACTGTTTATTGCATATTTATAAAGTAAGATAACTAGATCGATATCATTGATGGTAAGCGATAGCTTACCATCTAAGAAAATGCTTAGATCGCCTAAGTTTTTTCGTCAATAATAAGCTATTACCAATATTGAATAGAGTAACATTCTTATTTTCGAGAATCTTACGAAATATATCATTTATTCAAATAAATGATTTGATTTTTTTTAAACCTTTAAATAATTTCTAGATTTCTTAAACAATTTCCTATCCCATTCCTCAATTTACATTTTAAATTCTAAGTATAATTTATCAAATAAAAAAATCACTGACCCAAAGACAAGCATCGCGGCTATTGCTCTGTGCTTGTGTTGCGCTTTTGATGCGAAGCATTACATATTTATTTCAAGTCGGCTGCCACGAACCGTACAAAAAATGTGTACTTTAATCAATGTCTTCCGAAATTAGGTAATTCGAAGCTCAGCGAATAGGATACGGCATTATTGTTTAGGTAGAAAAAGCTAAGCAAACACATTGAAATGCAATTTAATCTGCAACGAAATATCTAAAACTTGATTGTTTCTGGCCTGAAAAATTCAGGTTCTTTTTCTTCGAGTATTTTCTGTATGTTTCAAGTTAGCTATGCTACCTTATTTCATTATATCTCCTTTATAAAATATGCGCAACGTTGTTCTATTTTTTTGCATTACATCACCTTTGCAGCATCAGTTTTTTCTATTTTAAATAGTTATGAAAAAATGTCAACCATGCGCGTCCGAAATGGAAGTACGAGTACATCACTGCCTATCGCTTGCAATATGCGGAATCATACGTATGGCGGAACCTTCAATATTTATTTTATAAGTTCGCACTTGAGACAAATACAATAGTAAGAATTGTATAGAAATCTACTAAAAGTATACATGTATGAATCATTCTATATATCTCTACCTTAAAAGATAAATTTAGAGTTCAGCTAGAAAATTTTCTTTGCACAAGCCATCCCACTTTAGAAATCCACTCTCGAACTTTTCATTTCAGGTTCGGGCTCTTGGACGGGCTTGGAAGCCGTGAGCGATCGTCACAAACGGCGGAGTGACGTTGTTCTAGACCAACAGCCTAATCAGTTCTCTGGCACTGGCAACAAGTGCCAGGTTTGAATCAATTATACTAATAGAAACATAACATGTACTAATAGAATTAGTACTAAATAAAAAATATAATTATGAACAGTTTCAGAACGCTTTTGAATGAGTGACATAATATTCCAAACATCATGCAGGTTCTGTTTCTATGTTTCATCCACTTTAAAATATGTAATCGATTTTGATGCAATTTTCTTGTAATACAAAGCATCATTTTTAAATACAGAAATTCAGATCGATTTTTGTATTCAAATTAATTATATATAAATATTTTAAGGTGGATGCATAAAGAAATTAATAACAATAATATAAACTCACGTCTATTTCCCAGAAGGGTAGCCAGACACTAAAGATTTCCACATGGTACGATCTTTAGATATCTCTTTTGCCTCACTGACATCCATCAATCTTTTCAACGCAAGCTCGTCGGTTTCGGGTGCTTAAAATTGGTCCTTTTTATAATATGCCAACAATATGATCTGCATGGGATTTCCTAGAGCGGTCTTTGCCGATATCACACACGTTCGCTCTATAGATTTGTGTTGTTACTCTAATTTTTCTTCATCTAAACCTAAATCATCTAAACCTACTTTTATTCATCTAAAGCTAAACCACCGCAAGATACCTCTTTCTACTCTAGTCACCACATCTTCCTTGAAAATGTTCAGATAAATATCGCTTGACACTTTTCAAATGTGTATTTGCATTTGTTTTCTACACCGACAGGATCCCATTTAAAATTTACGCTTCGGCAAGACGCAGTGCATACCGAATCTCATTGATAAATATATTATACTTTGAATTATTTAATTATTTCTGATTATTTAACAGATATGTGAGAAATGCAAACAAAATTGTATCTTTTACATATATATTCAAAGCGATAGACGACATTACAAAATTTACACCAAAACTGATAATGTAACCAAATCGGTGGTACATGTAGGATATAAAATAAATCGTTTACAAAGTGCAATCAAACAAAATGTCGATTAATTACTGTAAATTGTAATAATTTGGAAGAATTCACGACAAAAACCGATATGCTGACCTCATGGGAGCGACATATCAGAAAATCTGTGTATACGACTTCGGGAAGTTTTCCACGAAAAATATTTTGATGCGTAACAACTTTATCTACAGGAATTCAGAAGTATACGCGACGCAAAAGATAAACTTTAAAATTATCGGTGAAGCTTTCCAAATACAAAGTCGACGGAAATAGTTCGCATATCGTCAGACGTTGAAACATCTATAGTAATATATATATCTGTAGCGTCTGTCTGTACATTTATATTTTATGAAATTTTGTGATAACGATTCAACGATTGTAATGTAAATTGAAGTTATTGAATTGTAAATTAGTAAGAACACGTGGTTGTGCAAATAACAAGCTAATATCTATCTGTCTCTATGTATGTATATTCCTTATAACTTAAGAATGGTTTCATCGATTATGATGAAAATTGATATACACGAAGAGAAAATGATATAAACTTTTTTTGTATGTTCTTTCACAACTTAAGAACGGTTTACCCAATCTTAATGAAAAGTTGTGTACAATAAGAACATGTGATTGCACAAATGATAGATTATGTGATTTCTACATACCGTATGATAACCATAAGATTTTTTTTTATTTCTTTAGTATTTTATTTGTTTGTTCAATTTATTTATTTTTATGTAGGTGCGCGCGCGCGCGTGTATGTGTGTGTGTTTGTGCGCAATTCGTTTTTGAAGAAAAAGGGGTTAAATTTTGTATGAAACTTTTTGTAGAGCGTGGTACGACTATGAAATTTGGTATGAATATTGCTTATTAAAAGTGATAAGATTCGTGTTTAACAATTCGGTGGGGGAAGTCCGATTGTGTAATGTGTAAAAATGAGTATGTATTTTCTTTCCTATTTTTTGTGTGTTTAAGCCATTCATCAATCACTATGAAACTGGCGACATGTTGTACTTGCAAATGGGAAGATTTCTGAAAGAGAAAACTAGTATTGGTATCTGATGTTATCACCGTATTTTTACTGAACTTTTTGAACAGATTCTAAGGTTCATTTCATTAATAAGAAGCTCTACATGTGAAATAGACTATTGACATTTAGTATTTGTCTCCATCTGTATACTTGTGTTATGAAGATTCAACGAAATCTAAATTTTATACGGTACCAGGAGCAGAATCGAGAGCCGACTCCGGGAAGGTTCGAAATTGAAAATAAGACCAACGTCTAAATCGATCGCGCGAGAAAAATCAGAATCAAGACCGTGACTAGAATCGGAATAAGAAGAGATCAGAATCGAAAGCGGGACCAGGATCAAAATCGAGATCGGTTTCGGAATCTAAAGTGGAACTGTGATCGAAATCTAAATCGAGACCGGATTCGGATTCAAAAGTGGAACTGCGATCGAAATCTAAATTGAGACCGGATTCGGAATCAAAATTGGAACTGTGATCGAAATCTAAATCGGGACCGGATTCGGAATCAAAATTGGAACTGTGATCGAAATTTAAATCGGGACCGGATTAGGAATCAAAATTGGAACTGTGATCGAAATCTAAATCGGGACCGGATTCGAAATCGAAATTGTAACTGCGATCGAAATCTAAATTGAGACCGGATTCGGAATCAACAGTGGAACTGCGATCGAAATCTAAATCGGGACCGGATTCGGAATCAAAAATGGGACTACGATCGAAATCTAAATTGAGACCGGATTCGGAATCAAAATTGGAACTGTGATCGAAATCTAAATTGGGACCGGATTCGGAATCAAAATTGGAACTGCGATCGAAATCTAAATCGCGACCGGATTCGAAATCAAAAATGGAACTGTGATAGAAATATAAATCGAGGCCGGATTCGGAATCAAAAGTGGGATCGAAATCGAGCATGAAAGAAATTGACATCGAGAACAGTATCGGAATCGCAATCGACAGCGGGACAGAGATCAGGATTATGATTAAGACGGTGACCCGTCGATATTTAACATGAAGGGATTCGTTCCGTCTACGTGGATGGAGCCACGGTCGGAAGCTAGTATAAGTATATCGACGGATTTGGTGTAAGTTATCGCAACACCACACTAGTTTCGGCAGTTCGTAAGGAGTTCCCGAGGGCCGACAGTCACCTACTTGCTACGAGTTACTCGACGCTTAGTACAAGAAAACCGCTCATTAATAAATAGCATATTATCTTGTTTATGTCGATATAATGCGATATTATCGACGTTATTGTCTAGATTAATTGTGATAGAGTTATAAAAAAAAAAGTGAATTTGTTTGCGAATAGGAAAAAGCCCGAATCTGCATGAAATAGATCTTCGAAATTAATTTTCATTGGCAAGTTTGCATAGGGATCCAATAAATACATTTTTTTATATAAATTAAACGATGGGTTTAATTTATCCGCCTTACATGTTTTTAGATTTAAAAAAATATTAGTTAATAAATACATACATAACGTTATGATTCAACTAATATACATTATATTTTTATACTCATGCCAACAACAATATAAAATCGATTTTTTTATGGTGAAATAAAACTTATTGCACTTTTTTCATAGTATAGAGACAAAATAAATACCAAGCAAATATCTAAAAGCATTAAGGTTACGTTTTGAATTAAATTATTTACTTATCTAATTACATGTATTATAGTCATATCATCAGAGAATCGGTATCTTTAATTATTGTCGCATTCGATCACAGAACTTCAAAATCGTAAGACGTCCGAGATGCTGTAGGAAGATACACGTATTAAGAGCAGACAGCTGTAATACGTGTCTGTAAATCAGACTGATTTTATAGCAACAATGATAAGATATGATGAGAGTATGTATTTTACGTTGATCCGTCTGGAGTGCGGGGTGACCGTGTGTCTGTCGTGAAGTGGGGGAGGGCAGCGCCTTCTTCGCCCGTATTCTATAAAAATCGATAGTCTCCTTGGAGTAGACACATTAAGCACGCACGGCGGGCGCGGGGCGCGCCGATCAGGAAGGGTTTTTTGAGTGGCGCCCTACGCTCTTTGTTCTCGTCCGGTCGCCGAGGTCGATCGCGGCGATGGAATCTTTTGTAAATTATTTCTCAGCATTAAATTGCTTAGCATTTTAATGAGGGGTGGTGCGCTACCGCCGGTGGTTAATCAGGGGCCATTATCGGCGCGGCGGGCGGGGCGGGGCGCGCCGCTCCTCCGTAATGACCGTTCGATGGCGTAATGGCCGCGCTCCTGCCTCCTCATATTTTTTATGGTTATTTACACGTCAACAACACCACGTCTTACCGGTGGCACGCGACCACGCTGTCGTCGGTCGCTTGTCCATGTCCTAGCTTCGTCGTGCGCGATATCTCCTATTTTAGTACTAACAGTTATTATCATATTATATATTGGATTAATTATTCATACTATGACTTCGCTCTTCGATAGGCCGGTTAGCGGTCACGTGTATACCACCGATGCTTTAGGCATGCAATTACTATTGTCCCAATCATATCGATTTTTAAATGGCTTCCGACCACAGCCAGGACAAAAACTCGGGTCATCTATCAGTGAATGAGGGAATTCTACTCAGTCGTTGCTCGTTATTTTTTTTTTTACTATTTTTTAAATATCGCCTAGAACTGCAATTTATATGATAGTATAAATATAGGATAAAGTTAGAATTCATATTAAATCCAGTTCTATCACAGGTTAGTTTGCAATAGAAGAAACGATTTCGCATTCACGTCTAAAACGGAAGAAAAGCTCTAAATTTGAAAGACATATGTCACCACTCAAGTAGTCGTCGACGACTATAGGTCGCTAGTTGGCCGGGCGCGACTGCGTTCGGCCTCTTGTTTTATGATTGATTGAACACGCGAGGGATGTGCGACGCCAAAACGCCCCACGACCGCCCGCCCCGCCCCGCCCGCTCCCGGTACGGCCGTCGCTAACCTTGTACGACCGGCATGTTAATTTGTTGTGATTTGCTCCACGTCGCGTTGAGCTCCTCAAAGTAAACGGAATTAGCATCCGTGTCGAAGCGTGTTTTGACAATTCGCCACTTCGTTCGCAGCGAACGCATAAAGCGAATTACGCCTTATTTGATAGTGATGACGCGGGCGTGAGTCGACGGACAGTGACGCGGAAAAACGAATTTTAAGAGATTGGATAACGAACACGTTGATTCCAACCATAAATCATTAACGATGGTGAATCCGGCTAATTCCTATTTTTTGACTTCCGACACATAATCCTTATATATATATATATATATGCATTAAGCTGGTTCAAAAGAATCGATTATTCTATTATTATATTATTTTCGGAAACCCTTCATAAAAACTTCCGGAAAAGTTTAAAAAATGCCTGTAAAAAGCAGAGCTCTTAATATTAATAAGTAGATGTCGCTCGATGCCAATTTCTATTTTCCATTTAAATAGCATTATTTTTTATTTGGAATTTTGTAACTCTTGAACAGTTTAATGAATTGTTAGGATCATAACATGCGAGTATTGGTGTAGAGAACTTGACGGTCTACAAAAAAATCTATAATATTTTTTTAAATACACTAGGTACTTCAAAAGTTATTTATTTAAAGTTGAAGCTGAACACATAAATTCATCGTTTTTTTTTTGTAAAATTTTGTAATTAATAACAAAAAAAAATGTCCATGCTTATTAAATAGAAAATAAAAATCGACCTCTAATTATTGATAATAATAGTACCCCTTTTCACAGGTGTCTTTTTACGCCTTTCCAGAAGTTTATAATGTGGGGGTTTTGAAAAAACAAATAGTTGATTCTTTTGAACCAGCCTAATTATATGTTTGTCTGCTGTGGCGTAATATATATAAAACGATTGTGCAAGTGGGTTTGTTTCAATCTGTTTCCAAGGAATATTTCTTTATAATTAGCAACATAGTTGCTTAGCTTTAGATCGACGATACATACGGTTATTTTATCAGTTGCAGTGTATGTATACTAAAAAATCGATATGATAATAAAATTACAGTGCATATACGTAAAACAGTATCGATTCAAAGACATTGCCTATAATTATAATTAATACATAAAAACTTCAAAAGATGCATTCGACAAGGAATTTCATTGTTAGCTAATTTTCGCCCGCGTAGACATAGAATGAAGTCCTTTATTTTGTGTGTCGACTGATTTCGTTTTCAATCATGATAGCAATTGCTGTTGATTCAGAATCCGGTCTTGATTTGATTTGATTTCTATTCTGGTCCCGCTCCCGATCCTGGTCCCGCTGCCAAATTTAATTTCGGATACTACTACTTATACCGATTCCAGTCACGTTATTAATCTTAATTTTAGTCCCACAATCGATTTGGACCTTGGTCCCGTTTTCGATTTCGATGTCTTCCGGTCTCGAATCTCGATTCTGCTCTCCGTCTCACTCACGATTCAGATTCCGCTACTGGTCACAGTTCTGATTTGATTGAAGCCGGAGCAAGTGATAGTATCAAAATATAGACTATATTTTAGTTACTCATGAGCAAGATTGAAGTTAGTTATTTTATATACATCATTTCAATCAAGCACAATTAAAGAAACGGAAATTACATGTATTTCTTTTTCATCTAATCTGTACAAATAAAAATAATACATTTACAAACAAACAATAAAAATAAAAATTTGTACTATCTTGATAACATTCTACGTATTATAGCTACACTTATTTAAGAATGAAGTAATTATTATAAACACAGTATTTTAATCAAACACAATAGAATCAACGAAAATTATGTGTAACTTTTTTTCCAACTATTAAGTTACCAAATAAGTACATTTATATATTTATAATAGTCTTCATAAATCATTATTTTTAATTGTTTTTAAATTAACTACTAAATACCGTAGACAATTAAAGAGATTGATGTAATCTTCATGTGTATATTAACATAACTTTTTGTTTGTAAACTCATTGGAATGAAATGAACACTTAATGTTACAGGAAATTGCCACAACATATAAATTAATTTCAAATCAGTTAAGCCGTTTCTGAGATTAGCGTGCACAAACGCACAGGCACACAGACAATACACTAAAAACCATTTTTTTTAGGTCCCTGTAACATAAATACTACGTGTATAAGCTGCTTGTTTGAAAAAAATATTTATTAAGCAGACACAGCTCATTTACGATTTTATTATATGTGTAGATTATAATTTACAGTTTTATAATGCGTAATAAATGTGTTGTAATATGATCGTGTAATAATCGTAAATTTTAAACGTGTTGAGGTGGAGGCTGTATTAATTGCTCGATTAGGATCAGCCGTGAAATGTTCACAATGATAATAATTATTCTGCTGAAAATATCCTTTTTAAAACTATAACACACTTTTGTATGTCGACGATATTTGAAAATTCGTAATCGTATACACTTTTTCCTTAATAAAAATTGTCCCACTTGATGGGTATTCCGTGTTATAACTTGTTTTCTTTTTCGAAATTACCATTTAGATCATAGAATTTAGTAATAATAAACAACATGTGTGTACATGTTGTTGCTTCAGGTTTTTCTTGGATCACAAATCTCAAAACCTTTCATGCTCGTCCAGGGAGGTTTGGAGAGCTGCCTAAGAGCTTCGTCACCGATGCAAGGACAACGCCCGTACCAGTTCTGCCCTGGTTAGGATCTGAACCTGCTTTCACCTTTCTGTTCAGAAAACAACGCGTTGGCCGTAATTTTATTTATGATATCAAAGAAAAAAAAGAATTATTTTTTGTTTAATATCATTTAATTACAAATATTCAATACAAAACACACACACACACACACACACACACTAACACGTATATATATATATATATTTACGATTGCAGCAACATTAAATCAGTACGTTCGACGATTGAATAGAGGCATAATAACGTTTAACAGGTTTTTCGAAAAAAAAAAACAATTTTTTCAAAATATTTCGTTTATAAGACATGCTTTCTGAAAAAAATCATTAAAATATCTATTAAAATTTAATCCATTGCTAGTGTATACTATTATATTTAAAGAGTCACTAATAAATATGAATTCAAGAAGCTCCCCGAGAAAAAATAATAAGATCTGGCCATATATAATTGGATCCAAACAATTACATATAATAAGATCCAAATTTTGGCAGGATCTAACTATATATAATAAGATATAAATATATATAATGATATACAGCAATATATTATCCGATTCTTTAATACTGTATATTATCCCTGCGCACGCAACGTTTCCATTGTCTAAGGCTTTGGCCGTACAATTCGACAGCCAAAAGCCTTACTAGAAAAATCTTAGTTTCTTAACGACAAACGTCGACCGACATTGACGAAGATAGAGCCACACTACTTAAGGTGTCACGGCACCACGAGATATGAAACGCTTAGTGCGACATCTAGCGTCAGGAATACGTACTTGATTAAAATTAAATGCAATATAAAATGAGAATTGAATTACCATTTTATAAAATTAAGACTATATTTATTAACGAAAACAGTTTATAATAATATAATTGAGGTCTGGGGTAAGAATGGAGAGTCAAGCTTTGGAACTTCTTGAATCAAATGTAAAACATTTAAATGGAGTAAAAGGTTTATCAATACTATCTTGTTTACCACTTATTGATCTTGGGACGTGTGTTTTACCAGAATTTATGCATTCTGTACTTTTAGGTGTAGTAAATCAGATGTTTAATTTATATACAAATAAACCAGGACCATGGAACATAAAAAAATAATTTCGAAGATATCAACAGTTTTATAACCAATATTCGACCATTTTCTTCGATCAATAGATTACCAAGGTCTCTAGCGGATATGAACCATTATAAAGCGTCAGAATTTTATAATTTGATTTTGTTTTACTGTTTACCGGCTTTGGAAAATTATTTAGCAGAAAAATATTTTCAACATTTAATACTTCTAGTAATCATTATTTAATATACTGAAAAGTTCCATTACAGCTGACGATTTACAAGAAGCAGATGACTTATTGAAATTATTTGTGGAAGAAATTCCTAAACTTTACTCAGACAGAGAATTAACTTATAATATGCATCAGCTTTTACACTTAAAACTGTGTGTTGAGCGGTGGGGACCATTGTCTATGACATCAGCTTTCCTGTTTGAAAATATGAATGGATTTATTGCCAAGATTGTTCATGGAACCAAACATCTAGGGCAAGAAATCGTGAACTTTTTTAATCATTGCTCAAGGGGTTGAACTTCTGAAAAATCGTCTTACTGCATGCCATAATAATCAAGAAATTCATGCAGAAACAAATTATCAATTTCTTGATAATTTGTTTCTTTATATAGTTGTTAGTTATATATAATCATATATGATTAGCTATAATTATACAAAATTATATATAATCATATCTAAAAATATCAGATTAAGTCTCACAAATTTTCATGAATTGAATATGTAGCTATGAAACAAAGTCATAAGATCTAATCATATCTGAGTATACCCAACGTTTTATTTTGGGTTAAAGAATTATATTCGATCATATATAATTATATATAACTATATCTTCTTAGATGTAACTATGTAAAATCATATAAAAAAGTTATACAGGTTTATATATTATTATACTCATTTAGATATGATTATATCTACTAATATATGATCATATCCAATCATTTTTTCTCGGGTCATATGTAATTCATTGTAGAACACTCAGTATTTTTATTATTATAGGAAAATTAATTAGAGGGTTGCCTTCCCTGAAACAGTACCCGCTTAATTTTGCAAAAGAATTTTAATTTTCTTTAATATGAATACAATGTTTTTTTTTATTAATAATTTTATAAATATAAAAATTGCTATGACAAGTATTGTGAATTCAATAAATATTTACATAGTATGTAATATACATTCATTTCGTGGAAGGTAAATGTAATAACATCGTGCAGCATCAATAATCAACCAGTTGTACTCAATAGACAAACCAAAGTAGAGTAACAAAAATGATTTAGATACTATTTTTATAAATTCGTCTTAATGATAAAAAATAATAAACATATTATATGTTTATTTTGTAATTTGCATTGCGACCGTCATTATCAATATATCGACTGGACGAATTATAGCCTATATAAAACGGCTGTGACATACCGAGTGACACCAAATAATTTCATGTGTGTTCGAACGACATTGTCACTCGCGGAACAATAAATCGGCGGTCGAGCGCTGGCGGCAAGCGGTCCGTGCTTCGCCTCGCCCTCGCCTCTTGCCCAGATAAGACGCCATTGTTTGCATTATTCCTGCAGTGATGACGGTTTGACAATAATAAAGTAAGTAAGCGTAATAAACTCAGATCAGTCGATGTTTTAGGTCACATTCGGCGTCGTAGAACTCCCGTTCGGTTAAGTCTAATATTTTTTATCTCGCTCACTCCACGTTCGCTGAAATCCGTGCGCGTAAAAGCGGGCCCGTTAACGCACGTACAGCGTCCCGCGGCGGTTATCACGCGCTCGCCGAGCACATTCGTTTCAGTGTTAATTAACGTCCAAATCACAGGAGGGGGGACGCGACGCGGGCGGCGCGCGCGGGGGGCGCGCGCCATTAGCCGCGAGCGCTAAGCCTCAACCTAACCCGTGCGCGCTCAATCAATCATAACATTTGCGCGTCGCACGTCTATCCGCTGACGGCCTGCACTCAGATATATTCTTCTTGATGGGATACTGTGGCTTTATCGATTTGCACTATAACGATACCAGTTTTTGTCGGGTAAAGAGAAGACGATAGGAGAAGGTAGAAGGGAAGAATTTTACAAGCAATTGTGACAACCATCGTGATGACCGCAAATTCCGAATTTTTAGTACCGTAGTAGCGCTGTAGTAGTAGCAACCAAGCTTTAGATTGCCATGACACTACAATAATTTCCCGTGCAAGGGCGGATCCAGCCCTTGAGTTAGGTGTCATATGGGTGACTGGTTGTAATTCGATTGCAATAGTAAGAACAAAACCCAGCCCAAAGGGTCATGACCCCCCATGGCCCTCCACCAGATCCGCTATTGTTTCCATATGAATAGCTGCTTAAGTGAAATCATTTCCAGAAAATTAAATTTTAGATACCCAATACACATATACTACAAAAAATTTAAAATTTATCTTCTTCCTAATCTCAATAATGTCACGCAGTGCAATCCCCTGATTTGTCATGTAGTACCGTTTGTTGTTGAAGACGTAGGTTATTGGTAGTTCGCTACTCAATCCGGCAATGTAGTAACAATCCAATTATTGAAAAATTCTACAATTCAGAATAATATTTTCTAATCCCATTTTTCAGGGAAGACCTGTTTGTACGTGAAGACGAAAAGCGAACGTCATTAAATTACAAACATTCATGGACGTTGTTAGATCTGCTTCCGAGACACAAATTTATAAACAAATCAAACTATAAAGATAAAAGTTAAATCGGAAATATTTGTAGGTATCGGTCCGCCGAGTGCGCGCGTCTTACATTTCGCTTATCGTTTCTTTTCGGTCGCGCCCGTTTACCGCCTATTCCCCGACTTGTTCAAAGCTTAAATAAATATTTATTACTTAAAAATAATGAGGGTTTCGTGTATGTTTAATTCTTAAATCGTTATGCGTGTATTAATTAGATGGCAAGAAATTCTTTTCTTTATTGAATCTTCCCTTTCCCTTTTATTGCATTACATTAATTAGTTAAAAACATATACGTATATACAAAACCCTAATGAAGACAAAAAGATATGATGTAGAATACGATGCCTCAACATTGGGACAATCTATCACTATGTACCATTGAACAAAAAACAGAAACTGATTTTAATTAATTCCAGATTATCAAATAGTATAATGTGTACCTTCTTGGCGTCACTTAATGCGATGTGGAGTTTCTCAACTTTAGTTAAAGCCATGGGTGCCGAGCAATCATTTATTTATTATTTATCTATAGATCGAAACTGTAGACGCAATTCGGATGTATCTATATAAAGTGTATAAGGCATGGCTTACACTGCGAGGCGGTCTCACCCCGCTACATCGAATAAAGAGTAAAAAACGATGAGCATATTCGTGCGAATGCGTACGAGTCGTGTGCCGATTACTCGATCATAACCTCATAAGGCATGAGGCTGCAAACCCTAGGTTATGAAGGAAAAATTAATTTATTTCACTGCATCATATTTATGAGACGGTTAAATAAGTTAATTTTTCCTTGCAATATATAAATACATATAGAGGCTGATCTACCTTAATTAATATATTTAGTTTTACTCACTATCTGTATGAATATTTCCGAAAAAAACTATATTATTGCTATGAATAGTTCTTAAAAAATAAGGATTTACAAATTTGTTTCAAAATGTGAACTGCGCAACTCTAAGTCCTAAACACCAACATCAAATTGTTTTAAATTTGGCTTTAAAGTATGCCCCTTCGCACGTCCCGCGGTATTACGAATTTTTCTCCGTTTTCTTTCCTTGATCTATTAATTTACTAACTTTTTATGTAATGATCGATAGCACGGACGTGCGTATTTACAGCCTTGTTAATAGTGCTGGAAGGATTTACACATGTGGTTACTCTGACCCGGAGGAAATCGTTGCAAACAAACAGGTTGTATATAAGTATAGGTTTTCCGCATCTAAACGGTTACCTTTAGGCAGTAAAAAGATATAACAGGTTTATTTATTTTATACACAAGATATATAAGTATAGGCATAATATAGGTTTATTTATTATATATTTGTACAACAGTATGTTTTAATATAGTTAAATCTATTTAGTTAGAATAAAAAATTATGCTCAATGTGTTGTAAAACCTATATTCCAGAGCAATATATGCAAGATGGTTGAGAAAAACATACCAAACTACATGTATAGAAGACATCTTGAGTGTTGCCAGGCAGTAACAAATGTCGACCCAAGGTAACATCAAGCTGATGATTGATACGTTCTAAACTTATATGGGTGGTGCTGCGAATGGCCTACACCTAGATTTTATGATATAGCGTAGACGAAAAACTGTCGCGAGGAACAACCCACAGCAAGCGCCACTGCCAACTGATTGAAAACACAATATTAGGTAGAGGGGATATTTGACAAAAAAAAAAAAAGTGTTAACATTAAATAAGACGTGTCACGTTTTTATCGCCACCGCTACTGCTGAGCACACCTTTTCCGTTTTATAGTTTGCGCTCCCATAATCGTTTTTGGGGTTTCGTAAAAAGGAAATGGAACCCTTACAGAATCACTCGTATGCCCGCCGCCCTGTCCATCTGTCACAGCCAATTTTCTCTGAATCTACTGGATCAAGTCGAAATTTGGTACACATATATATGTCTGCGACTTGAACCACGATCGCGTATGTAAATAAATGAATTTTAAATACGAGCGTCAGTTTTCGGGGTAAATTTGAAAATTAAAAAATAATGTTTGCAAAGTACACCATGTTGTACATCAAATAAAAAAATATTAACCCTATAAGAGTTTCCTCGCGAGGCGATGATCTTTTTGTAACATCGTTTAAACACAGTTTTATACCGCAATACTTTTTCATCGCATTCAAATACCAAAATTTGGCTTGTACGAGTATCATTCTAAAATTATTGACATACAGCAAAACTATATAAGCAACACAAAACAGATTTATGTACGTTCACAGTAGTCTCCTTCAGCGTCAATACGTTTCCGTAGGCGAATTTTCCACGAACGGAAAGCATTGCGTCAATCGTTTAGAGAAATAGACTCAAAATATTCAGTAATAACGCGGTCGATCTCTTCTGATGTAAAACGGCGACCAAATTAAAAAAAAAACAACCAAACAAAAGTCGCACATTGCAGCTAGTATGTGGCTATTCTATATTTGCATATAAGATAAATTAATGTATAATCAAGTATGCAGCAAATATTAACTACGTTCATAAAAATCATAACAAAACCTGTTACCAATATTGAGGTTATAACATTTTTCATATAAGAAATACTAATTCATAATTAAATACAAAGAAAATGTCAGGTATATTTTTAAAAATCATCACAAAAATCTCAATGTAATCATAAAGTAATCAAAATACCTGAAACATGACTGATAACACGCGGGGAACAGAAATTGTACTACTTCTATGAATAAGTAACAAATTAAGACTTTTTACTAATCTCTTTAGAACTTCTTAAGTAAATTAAATGCATTGATAGGTAGGTAGGTGTAAAATAAAAAGACATTCGTTTTTTATTGATACTTATTATTATGCACATTAGTAATCTATTCATACTTACAGTATTAGATACTTTACATATATTTCCACAGGGATTGTTTTATTATATATTGAATAACAAAATGTATTCGTAAATCCGTTTGAAGACAATTCGTTAAGCTTTATCTTACAAATACATGGTTATAGGTACTACTAGGTTGAATAATTTAAGTGGATAATCTTACTTTTATTTGCAATTGCATATCAAAAGTACATGTAAACCATGTTATAGCTATTAATGACTCACTAATTTATAAAACTGACTGTATTTCCTTAAATCCTGTTCAACTAAAACAATAATTAATAACAAAGTGTGACATTTAGATTAATTTAGACAATTAGTGATTGCTAAGTCTACAGTTTTTTTTAAATGACAAAACACTGACATTCTTCGGCAATTGCGTTTAAAAAATTCAAGCAACATTAAAACTATAAAATATGCTAAATAATTAATTATTGTAATTAAATACTTAAAATTAATAAAATACTTGTAAATCATTGTAATATCTACACGAGTAATGACCACATATAAAAAAACTACAGATTATTTTACTGAATGTCCGGTTGTCACATGTGAAGTGCTGAAGTAAGAGTATTCTTTCACGAGAAGAACTAAACACAATCTAACGGCAGTTTCGCGTTTTTGGCAATGACCGTTGTCACCGCGTCGATGATACTCGTAACACTCAGCCATACCGGCCAGGGCGAAGGGCCCGATTTGAAATGAAATATTTAGAGGAAATGACTTTATGTATACATATATAATGAAAATAGGTTGTCTTTGTTCGCCAATCACGTAAAAACTACTAAACGTATAGACATGGGCCTGAGACTATTCGATGAGGAATGATTTGTAGATGGTTCTAGGCTACTCATTTTTCGAATTCCGTAAATCCTTCGCCATTTTATTTATAATAAAAATTACCCAGCGAAGCGGGCGGGACAGCTAGTAAAAATATAATACACGAAATATTCATGATATTTCTTCATTTGACTTTTATTTTCCAAAGTCGATATATAATGACGATATAAGGAATAATGACGAAAAATACTCGAGATCTTTTACGTTGCCTAGCGATAAAAACAAATTGTTAGTGAAGAACAAAACAGGAAAGGTAGGTAATCTGGATGACATGTTAAAAACATTAAAAAATGTAATAGAAATTTTAAACAATTCAGGGTTTACCTGAAAAACGAGATGTAAAAATATATATTAACATTGTTTTTACATCGTTTCTTATCCATTATTTATTAATTTCATCTGATAAAAGGTAGTAATATAAAAACCACCAAAAGCATTTTATGTGAAACTGGTTGCCAAGACTCACTATTTCATAACACTTTCTCTGTTAAAAAGTTATCAGATATCATGAAGAGCTAAAGTCCTAACTAAACAAACCCCACATTTTAGTCTAATGGTACAGCTTCGTCGGTTCATAGAACTAGTGCATGACACAACATTAAAGTACCATGAGGCCATGGCAGTCTACGATTAAGTAAAATAAATAAAGATCTCTATAGTAACGTCGCCCAATCTCCCACTTAAACCCAGCAGGATTTTAAAACTCAGCCGTGCGTTGTCACTTGACAACTGACCGTGTGCGTGATAGTAAGAAGAAGTTATTAAATTTCTAAGGAATTCGAACAGGGAGTACAATGGCCGCGAAACACCTAAGCCATACTTTTTGACCAAGATGTAGAGTTTGTAAAGTTAGGACTTGTAGAATTACCTTCGCCCGTGCGGCCATGTAACGGATTCTTTCATTTCTTATATCGACCGATCACGCCGGTGACCATGATCTCGATTTCGGTCTCGTTCTTGGTTTCGATTCCGATCTCTATATAAATATCCGGTTCCGCCTTTACTATGTCCGCGCGAGCGAAAACCGCGAGCTGGAGCGAGTATCACTATAAATTGTAGCTTATAACTTATTCTGATTTTGACTCCTGGGAGATCATGAGAAGCAATTGGTGTTTTCTGCGTTATATACAAGGCATTCGATTGTGTACATCGTGACACATTGATTAGAAAACTATATTACTTTGAGTGCACGTGTCGATCGCTCGGACTTCTGGAGTCATAGTTGAGTGGAAGAGTACTGGATCTTGATATTAATAATGAAAGATTTTCGGGTGTGCCACAGGTTTCAGTTTTTGAACCATTTCTATTTTTAGTTTATATTAATGATGTACCATATCTTGTTAAGGTTTGTATGCGATCGTACTATTTGCTGATCATACTTCCTTACTTTTTGAGGCGAATAGGCAGCAACTATCTTCTGCGGAAATAAACAATGGCATTTTTGAAATAGCCTAGTGGTTTACTATTAATTATTTTCTTCTCAATGCAAACAAAATAAAGATCGTTAAATGAAATTAAATTTTCATTGTCTGTAAGTACTAAATTGGTCGACGCAAACATAGTAGTCGGGATATTGTGGACACGACCTTATTTCTTGGTATTACTTTAGATGTCAAGTTACAGAAGAGTTGTCATATAACGAAATCTGCGAAAAGGCTTAGTGCTACAGCATACGCAGTAAAAAAAATTGGACGATTTACAGATGACAGCACCGCGAGATTAAGTTTATTTTAATTCGTTTCACGGTTTCATTTCGTATGAAATTTTATTATGGGGATACGCAGCCGATATACACACAATCTTTGTGCAGCAGAAACGTACTATTCGTACCGTTTATAATTTGAGAGCAAAAGCATCTTTCAGAGATAAATTGAAAGTAATTAATATTTTAACTGTATCGTCGCAATACATGTACAAAAATCTGGTACATGTAAAGAGAAATATAGAATCTTTCTAAAAAAATGAGCGAAATCTTTAATAATAACACAGGACCTAAGAATTACCTCGCTGCTCATAAAACTCGACTCAGCAAAGTTAGCAAATCATTTAAGCAGCAATATGCGCGCTTTTATAATAAGGTCCAAGCTGAAATACAAAATTTGCCATTTCATTAATAAAAGTTATAATAGCAATAGCAAAAAAAACTCTGGGTTTAAATTACTCGGCTATCATGCGGTTTTATATAATTTCCAAATGTTGTACTAGTTTTATTAACTATTTAGTATCCTGTATTTTTAAGCAAAATGGATCTAACCTTGAGTTTCTTGCTAATTCTTCTGGTGAATCAGCATTTTCAATGGGCGGTAATCTTAATGTTATATGAATAAAATAATGACGTATTCGAGCGTAGTTCTATTACATACGAAATAAAGATATTCTGATTTGATTTTGGTGTGTGATGTATATAACTGTGAACTTTCACCAAAATTCATCCAGTAATTTTTGCGTGAAAGTGTAACAGATATTTATCCATACATTTTTACAAAATTTCGTGTTTATAATATTGGTAGGATATTATAAATTCGTCCCTAGTCAGACCTATCTATGAAGAAAAGTTAAAAGACATCAATGAGTTGGATGTCAGTAGTCCTTTTCCATTACAGTGGAATATCAAAATAATACTGCCCTAAGCTCGATGCAGTATAATGTGTAATGTAAATAAAGTAATTGGAGTGAAACACATTTTTATCTCGAAAAAAATAAGAAACGGAAGTATAAAGGGGGCGCGAGCGGGCGGGACGCGCGACAAACAAAATGTACGACCGGAAAATTAGACGGAAACAGCGACGCGGGCGCGGTCGTGGGCAAGATAAAAACCATTCCTAAAATTTGACTTTACGCTTTCAAATTAATTTTAATTATTTTTTCAAAATGTTAGTTACTGGAGTTTAATTTATACAAAACTTGTTTTACTATTGTTTGTTGCGCCAATAGCAATACGCACTAGTTTCCTAGCTTATTGTTTTTATATCAAAAGTAAATTTAATAATCATAATTTTTTTTTGGTTTAGATCACCGATATGAAAGTTTTGCTTTTTATAATATTTTATTAGTTTTATCACGCGATTTCGTTCTTAATAACCCTTGTTATTGATTTTACATTGAGCATATTTATAAAAATTATGTGTCTAGGTTTGTACCAGTGAAAAAAAAATAATTTATTGAAGTATTAAAAGTTGAGTTCGACCAAGTTGAATGACTAATGGGTCTCGTAACGTACTATACAACGTACCATACAACGTAAAGCAGCTTGTACATTGTCAGATAGTATAATCTGTAATAGAAGATGAAAGAAAAGTCACGAGAGACAAATACGCTAAGCAAACAAAAAAAATTGAACATTTTTAAAAACTTCACTTTGAGACAACTAACAACTTTTGTTCTTAGCTTTCACAAAATTCATTTTCGCCCTCCGTGTACTCTATGAAGTGTGATGAAAAATAAATGGTCGATGCTTTAATTGTAGAACGATACGTATCACATACACAAATTTAACCAGAAACAGAAATACATTTAGTTTTATATTTGAAATCCTGAAACACGGTGCGCGTACGGGAGCCATTTGAGTTTCGATGGCGTACTTTTTAATGTGGACGCTTCGACTGCAACCGAAATCTTCAGTCATGAATTCAAAGGCGTCCTTTTATTCGGCTCCGCCGTCGGTGAACTTCGAATGCTTTTTTTCGCCTTCGAAGCTGTCGCCGTGACCGCGACGAACTTCTCACAATTAAATCACGGCCGAGGGAGAATGCAAATTAATCTGAAAGGAATCATCGGAGGTGAGCCAGTTTCTTTTCTTGCTCGACGTTATTCTTTCCGGCGAAGGTTACCGAGAGGACCTTATACTGGAGCGCGTCGAATGAATTAATGATGCCGGTTGTGCATCTGACGTGGATAAGAATCACCAATTCTATATCCCGACCGCCCCCGCCGCTGCGGAGTTTACGTTCGTTATCTGTGTGAATTCACGAAAATATTTAATCATGGCACATAGAAAAATTGATATATCGCAGGTGACATCCTCAACGAACAATTTTGAAAAGGTGGTGCTGTGCGTTGTTACCATAAAAAGAAGGCAATTGAATGAAATGGCAATTGACTGAAATTGTGTATACCTGCCGTAAAATAATATTTGATTTAATAAGTACCTAACTATTCTGTTCCGTAATTAGTGCATAAATGCTGTCAATTGAGGATTTCCTTTCTAAAGATTTCACGATTTCCAGTGAGGAAGATTTAAAACTTACTTTGATCAATTATGCGAATTTTAGCGTTACTTCGTTATGAACATAAATAACCGACTGCAAATATTGGCAGGGTTTCAGCTATTTATGAAATATAAGAGACTTTTAAAATAAAATTTTTCACATTGAAAGAGGTAAGACTTAAGATATGAAGACTGAAACAAATTAAATGAGTCCATTATCAAGAGCTTCGTCCGGAATCATAAGCTTAGCTGATAAATAACGATGCAACGAAGTTCAATATGATATTCGACGCATGGAATGTGGGAAAATTAATCGATACCTTTGATGTTGAATGTGCGATGTGTGTGAATCATTTTTGTGACCTTACATTTTTTTTGATATTATGCAATATTAAGTTTTGAATAAAGAGATTCTCAGTGAAAAACTTATCTCAAAGGTCTTACCTTAGGATCTCAAAACGTCGATATTTGTACAGAATTCAAAATTCGGACAGAGTAAATATATTTTAAAATCAATCATAAATTTAAAAAATCTTGCTCAATAAATTATACACATTCGTCTCTCGCGTATGCACGAAATATAAGTTAATAATAAATGGATGTGAGCTCTGAATTCGATACCACTAAGGAAATATTTATTGACACATCAGACGTATGACAGGTATTCGAAAGCGTCTAGACGTAAATGTGTCGCGATTGAGTGTAACGAATGGTAGAATTTAACCCTATTTCTTGCTTTTGTTGGTGAACCGCTGCGTGCGCGTAACGTTACTGATTTACGATTGCGTGTAGGTATTCCCCTGTCTTATATCATGTGGCTGTTATGCGTTATGTAACTGATAAAAACGGTAAATGAAAAGCGCATAAATTGTCTTAAGATGTCACATCTTTATTTATGTAACGAGCTTTATTTAAGCTGGCTGTCAAATCAATGACGAACTCACCGAACTCGATGGTGTGGGATTGAGCTAATCACAGAATATCCTGACAAGTGTGGATAGCCTCGCACCCTAAAGGTTCCGTACGAAATTAATCATGTGCTTAGATATTTCATCAGGTCGAGTATATAGACTATTTGTTCCTGGACATCCAATAACTGACACTGGCAAAATGTCGATCGTGGAAATTCCGATGCTTCCAAAGGTTTTATCTCTTTCAAAAAGTTGTACTAAATCGTTTTCTCTATTTTTTTTAGAGTTTTTAAAAAGCTTTAATCTCCTTAGTTACCATGTTAAAAATGTTATCCGATACATCGGTCTACATCGCAGTCGATACTACTTCAACTGTTAATGTTAATTTACAATCTCATTTTCTTTTTTAATTCTATTCGATTTTAGGATTCTCATTTCATTTGTGTTGTGAGATATCTCTGTTTTGCTAAATTTGATGATTCTAAGTCAACGCGGAATAACCTATAAATTTTGATAACTTAGTTTGCGTATATCAAATTACGTAACATTACGAGGAGCGTTTAATAAATACCTGAAATGGATACATCCCGACGTCCTTTGTGCACTTTTAAACACTTGCCATTTACAGTTACTTAGAATCAATAAATCAATAATAATAAATAGAATGGAATCTCATTTCGATCATTTCTATGAATGTTGAACACAAAGGCTACCAAAGCTAACAATTTTATTTAATATTTAATAATCTCATTGCTTTAAATGAGCGATTCTTGTTATTGCACAGATCGCTATCTCGAAAAAAAATCGTCAAAATTTTGACGAACACTTCGTACTTTGATACCAGTTCGCTTTTCAAGTTTGTCTATGTAGGCCTCTTCCCTCGAAAATCGGCATAGAAAAAAATCTAAACGTTTCTTTATTTAGTGTAATTTCGTAGCATTTTGGGGTAAGTACATTGCTGTTACGTTATTAGTTCTCCACAACAAATGGTCCTACATGACAAACTACAAAAGACACTATTTAAATGAAAACGGACTGTTAGCTCCTTCGTTATCCACCGTTCAGAAGTGGCAAAATGAATTCATTGTTGAAGATGATCCTCATGCCGGTCGGCCTGCAGAAGCCTTGTAAGAAAAGTGGACAAAATCATATTAAAACGAACTAAAATTATATTAAAACAAGCGAAAGTCAAATCGATAGCAAACAGAGTTCGTCTTTTTATCGGTACTATAGCCAACATCATTTATCCACCAATTTCACACATCGCCATGAAATCGCAAGTCGGGTGCCACGTATGCTCGTGCTGCATATGTTCACGCCGCATCGGAAGCAACCATACCTAGAATGATTGGAAAGTATGGAGTTCAGAGGAAAATCCAGACGGTGTCATCAAAAAAATTTTTACTGGAGATGAAACCTAGATTTAACGTTATGACCCTTATAGCAAGCGAAAAACGTACAGTCGCATTTTAGAGAAGCAGCTTTTCCCACGAAACTCTTAGTTTTTCTTTCATCTGGTAAGGCCATGGCCACCATCTGATGGGATTATGAATGGATACGTACTAGTGATAAACTACAAAGATAAAGATGTTCCATATCACGAGAGTGTACTAAGACAATTTTTCATAGAATGTAAGAGGAGACTTAAAAACTACAAAGGATTTTTGGCTAAAGAAGTACTGCTTTTGTACGGTAAGCTTTCACTTCATATCGCTCAGATTGCAAAAGTTGCAGCATATGACCGCGGGTTTCAAATCATGAACCACCCATCGTACAGTTCAGACCTGTCCTATAGTTACTACTTCATATTCGTAAACCTGAAAAAAAATCTCCTAGAAAATCGATATGCTGACGATGAAGCTCTGGAGGCGGCTGTGACCGAACATTTTAATAAACGCAATATGAACTATAACCACGTGGCTGCAAAAAAAATGATTGATAAATCTATTAAATGCATTAAGATAAAGGAAACTACGTGGAAAAAGTATAGAGAATTATTTCAACGTTTCCTAGTTTCCATATCTATTCCGAAAGTTTATTGAATGATCCTCATATGTGTGTATCTTTTGATTACTTTGACTTAAAATCATAGATTCTCATTGTTCCAAAATACTAAATTATATACCCACAACTTAACATTTTTATCTATTCCTGAGAAAAATGATTCTAAAGACAAACGGACCACAAGGGTATACTATAAACATCCTGTTTTTTTTTTGGGGCCTTAAAAACGTAGTATAACTATTTATTTATGGTCCATTAGTGATAGGTCTTTTTCTAAAATAGAAAAGATTCACTGTTTTTGTAAATAATCCTGTATGTAGTTAAAATTAAACCAAAAAAGAAAAACGAAATCGTAGAAAGATATATTTATGGAATCTAATGAACCTAGATTTTATTTAGTCGATATTTAGTATCGAAAGAAATTTTTGTTTGGATCGTCCTCCCTCGTTGACGCAATGTCGATAATAGTAAATTTTAAATCAATTAACGAATTCCCATTTTCCATTCCACACTGGGTCGACATGAGTCGATCGAAACCGTCAATAGTAATAAATATTCAATCCCCAGACAATAAGAAGTCTACAAATACAGCCCCTTCTGTTTAGTTTGTTAGTCGCTTTATCGTACATTCCAGCTCGGAAAGCTCTAGGGATGCTATTTCAATCGATGTCCATTCAGGGAGTGGTGCAGGCGATTTCCACTTCTTATGAGAAATAAATTGGATATATGTGCTGCAAAAAAAAAAAATTGCACTGTCGCAAATATTTTTAGATGCGACAAAACCGCAAATTAAAATTTCTGTTATCAAAAAAAAAATAATTCCCGAAATATGACCATTATTAGAAAAAGTTGGAGGCCTTTTATCGAGATCGCAGCCATCTGCGGGCGGCAGTGGTTTATGATATCGTTATCCGCGCTCGTACACAAAAAAGTTAATTAGAGTGTCGGGCCCAGAGCGGGGAGCGGGGGGCTGGCGGGGCGCGGCGGGGGAGACACCGGTGCGGTTTTTCTCTTATCGAGAGAACCACACGGGATCGTGGGACGAACGCGGATGGCGCGTACTCAGTACAAAGCGTAACGCGGCCACTGCCGGTTGTAACATTCTACTTTTCAAAAGTGAATACCAAAACAGAAATAAATAAAAGGCATACAAATAATTTAATCGTATTCAATAGACATGAGATTCAGAACGTATGATCTTTTTTTTTGTCACTTCTGACACGTCACTGAATATCGCCTTAGCACTGAAATACTAAATTGTTTTGTAAATTTTATCAAATAATCAATCTACAATTATAAAGGGTGTCATCCGAAAACAAATGTCGAGAAAAAATATACAAGCAAAATTTTATAGCAATAAGTTGGTTGATATTCATATTTAATGATATTTACAATCAAATATCTATAATCTCTATGTTCGATGTACAGCAGCTTCATCATTCTTATCACTCTTATACAAAAAGACCAAGGTAGGTTAGTTACCTGATTTAGATTAGTGAATGGGATTTACTTTCCGCCCATATTTATACTTGGTCTTTGTCTGGCGTGGTAGAAATTCGCCACTGAACAGTCAAGCAGACGTGTTTTACCAAAACATTACGAGCTAAGGCTGCCTCAGGAACAGAATGCTGTCTACTTTTACAGGCTTCGGCGCATAAAAACATCAGTCTTCCATTATTGCAGTTGTGAAAAAAATATGATCCTAAACCAATATAGACACGTGCCCCTCCTTAAAACCGGAACAGCTGGTTTCACAAATCATTTCTCCGGACAAAACTTCGTATCTTAGCCGTTCCTCAAGAAGATCGCACACTAGAAATTAATGTTATACAGGAGGCGATTTATTGGTTATCGCATCTTCTGGAGAGATATTCAGTTTATCACAATGTCTATCCTGGCGCTTTTCTAGTCCGAACAGAGAATACACACAAACTTCCGAATTTCAAAAAGTAATCTTAGATGTGAACAACTGACAGATGACAGATCAATCTAATAAAGGCTTACAGGGAGCAATAAAATAGCAACACACTCCTTTGTTCTCGAACTCGTCTTTCTCATGACATCTGTAATGAAACGAAAAGAGATAGCAATATAATTGACAAATACTCCCTTGACAAAGATTGTACACTTTATCCACGTTTACATGATAATTTTTGCACTTTAATTATATAATGAATTTACATAAAAAAATTTAAAATTTTTAGAATTTGTTTTCATATCAGTAAGCAGTTCAGCATTAATACGAACAAAGTTTATGTAAATCAAATGTTTATTTGTTCGAGCTAATCTCCGAAATGGTGAAATGGATTGTGATCGAAAATGTAGAAAGATTTAGTAATTTAAAATTCGAAATGGAATTGTACAAAGAGTTTTGTACAATTTCATTTATATTTCCCCATGTATATTCTCTTTGGGGCCGAAAACGTCATTCTAACACATTTCAGAAATATTAATATCTAATTTTTTTTCCGAGGATTTTAAAGGGATTTTAAAGTCAACAGAAATTAGACATTCACAATTCGCCTAATTTCTGGTGACTCCCTGTTTGTTTGTTCCTTTAAAATCCTCCGAAAAAAAAATTAGATGTTAATATTTCTGGAAGGTGGTAGAATAACGTTTTCGGACCCAAAAAGAATGTATATGTGGAAATATAAATGGAATTGTACAAAAATCTTTATACGATTGCATTTCGAATTTTAAGTTACTAAATCTTTCTACATTTCCGAAAATAAAAAAAAAAATACTCGTAAGTATACCGCAAAAATGAAATTGTGCAACTTTTGTCAATTCCATAAGTGAAAAGTATTTAATATTATTATGTGATCCTGTTTACTTTTAGTCTAATAGACTATTATCACATTTTGTCAACTTTGGTTCGCTTCATACCAAATCGGTCGCTGGTTATTATGTATCTATCTACCAGTATTGGGAAAATTCAATTGGGAATAATTAAAGTAATAAATGTGTTGCACTAATACAATAAAAAAAAGGTTATAAAATTGATGATTGAACAGTAAAACCAACGACATTTCTTTCTTTTTTGCCTCTCATTGACACTACTATTTATATTTTACAGATTTTATCGAATGCCAACTCAATAGTTTCAGCTATTAAAGCGCTAGATTTCACCTGTGTTCAATATAACAGTAGCATTGATACAGAAGTGTCCTTTACAATTTAGACATATAAAACAAGCTGAACATTTTTATTCATGACAAATTCGAACTACTTCATTGTCGAAACTTAGCGATATCCTTCACAGAGAAGTAAATTATCTGCTAGAGAACTAAATAGAAGACTTTTTATACTCAAAAAAGTATAGAATCAAAGAAATTGCAGCGATACCCAAGCGAGGATCAATGTCGGTATTGCGACTGGCGTTGGAATAGAAACCAGAGTTACATCGGAATAGAGCGCGGAACCTGAATCAGAAACAATTCTTAGTAAATTAAAATTTAAGCACAACGAAGCCAATCAATAAAACGGCTAATGAAAGACGCAGTTTATATATAAGATTTGAAAACTATCGATATTGATACTGATTAAACATCATTAGAGCCTTACCCTTTGATCTAAAAAAAATATTTTGTAAGAATGATCGCATATCACAGGTTTTTTTTTTATGGAGATCTCTCCACATAGAAATTTAATATTAAAAAGTAATCATTTGTTATTGACAACGCGCTGCTGACACATAAATATTACTCTTGTATTCTGAAAAACATTTTTATGTTTTCGAAACCTAAATGAAAGTTGCACTTTGACATGAAATATAACATCTTGATGTGCTTGGAGACCGACGGTTTAGTACATAAAGTAAAGATCATGAAACGCAAGAAATTGATAAAAACGTAAATCGCCACCGAGAAGAAAATATTCCTGATTGTCGTATTTTCACATACGACTAAATTAAATATAACAGCATTTACTGTAAATATTACAATAGGATTTTTTTAATTTAACTGCATACTAAATAAGTCCAAGAGGTCCTCTTGACGTTTCAAGTGTGTACGTTGATTTTTGAGGAAAAAACAAACTATAATACATTTGTCTCTTTTTAGCACATACGATTATGCATGTATCTTGAAATTCACGTATGGATGACAGTTTCAAAAATTTTAGATGGGCCCTATGCTATTTTTATTCTAAGAATGAAGGGTTGAATGACATTAACACTACTCAAACGCATTTAAATTTCATTCTTTTTAATTTTCATCCATCGAAATTTGAATTAAACTATGAATACAAAAAAAGTTGTTTATGGTATTTCGTCATGTAATACATGTCTTTACCAAATGCAAGATATCCCGAAAAATGTAACTGCGACTAAAAATTTTGATTGAAACTGTGTGAAACGGTCTAAGGATATAAAATTATTTCGCCTAGGCCGTCTGCACTGCAAAATAAAATTCGCGCGGAGATAAATCCGCACCGCATCGCGTTCAATTTTCATCAAATCGCAGGTTTTCCCGCGTGAATTTTTAACCGCCAGTGCGGCTACTGCTATAAGGTTCAATGTGTTACGGAATCACGAGAAAGAAATCGTGCGGTAAAATATCGCAGAGCGGGCAGCGTCGTATTGTTTTTTATTACTTGAAATCATTCTAAAAATTATGTTTTTAAAGCAACTACTACTACAAGGAAAATTTAAAACTAAATCATTTTAAAAAATTGTCAAGAAAAAAAAACAAAACATGTGGTTGTAAGCGGCTAAGTTAGTGACTAATATGTATATTAAATTAAAAATTGCGTAATGTTATATCAATTCTTAAAATCACTTAGAGCATCAGCTCGAAGTGATACAAAAACATAGAGAATAAAATAACAAAAGCGATTGCTAGAAAATCTAAAAAAACCAGTAGGTACTTATTATAATTTTTTTCGTAAAATAAAAAAAATAAAATATATGATTATATTTGAAAATAAGATTGTTGTTTTTATGAAATAGAAGAAATATTTATTAACCACAGCGTTATTATTTTAAAATGTTTAAAAATGTTGCCCAGATTAACATCATTAAATTTTGCTAAAAAATAATTGCAATCACTAGGCGCTTAATACGAATTATTAATTGTTATCGGTTTCAATAACTTTTAGTGGTTTTGTAACAAATGCATATAGTTTCTTTATTTAGTGATTTTAACTCTTAAAAAAGATAGTGATTCAGTTACTAACCGTCAACTCGGCAGCATGTTTTACAGCTCAGAGTAAAACTTACCGCTGAAACTTGTAGCACGATGATGTCTTTTGAGTAAAATCTAGGCCGAGAATATTGCAGTCGATGCTCGAATAACTCATCTCGAGAAAAGCATAAGATTAGAGTTCCTGATACCCATTTTCACAACAGTATAGTCTTTTGTAGGACTTACTGCTCTGCTTGTCAGCTAAGTTGTTTGTACTATGCTGTATTATTTCAATTCGTTTTTCAATAATGTCATAAATATGGTCGTCTCTATGACGACCCTGCATCTCAGCGCGATAAGCTAGACAAGGGAAACAGTATGCTTTTAAACAATTCTAAATAACGAAATGGTGCCCGTTTTGTGCAAATTTTCTGTTTGTACATGTCGTTTGTTATTACCAATATTAAATTAAATTGTTATCATATTTATATAAGGTCGGGGAAATTTTTTTTTCATATTTTGTTCATTATTCATGTTTCGAACCACTATAGAACCCATATTTATATATAACAAAAGTATTGCATTTTTTGGTTATATTAAAATAAAAATAGAGTACTGGAGTCACCAGTCGTAACGCGCTAGTGACTGGATATCTGATGGAGCAATGAGTGGGCCGAATGCTCTCCTTCAGCACACTCCTTACCTCTGTAAGGAGCTGATGGAGATAGGTTGTGGGGTGATGGAGGGGGAGTGGGTCACCGGAGGATGAAAACTAAAAGCGGAAACTGTTACTCCGCCCCTGTGCTCTGTGAGAACATGGTATTGCGCCGGTCGAACCGGCCCATTTGCGAACCGCAGCCAGTTGGCCACAGTCACAGCTCTATCACAATAAAATATCTTGTATATTGTATTTCAACAGGTTTGAGTATTATATTCTTAATTAAAGAATAAGGATCAAGAATATTTAATACACTTTTATTCCTCGGATATATTGTCAAAAAAGATGATTTTTGAATTTTTTTCCAAAAATATCTTAATTGCATATACACATATGTTCGGACAAACTAACAAAATCATTCAAGTCTACGATCAAAGATTTTTCGTGTTTTTTTGGTAAGCATATACATGGAGAGGCTAGAAGTGACATCAACCTTATTCATTGAAATTTATTAAAACGAATTAAAACGACGTGTTGTTATGTCACAAAAGTACATATAATGTCAATAATGACACTTTAAAATCATCGTACTTTATTTTTTGGGGTTCTAAGTTAAAATGGAACTTTTATAGTTTCACCATGACCGTCCCTCAATCCGTCCGTCCGTGTAACAACTTAGTTTGTTTGTAGTGCATTTCTTTGTAGTAACGCCTACGGAAACCTAAACTGAGTATGGTCTGACATGCTCTTGGCTGTTTTTTTCCATGTTTCCAGCACAGAATAGGTATAAACACTTTAGTCACCTATAACTATAGAAACTAGTAGGTATGTCAACTATTACTATCACTTTTGTAAACTAAAGTGGACCAATAAAAGAGCGTATTTTCATGGCACTCAACAAAATGACGTAGAGAAGAGCAGTTTTGTCGGCAATGACTCGAAAACGGTATATCCGTTCATATTCAAAATGATTTTTGTTGAAAGTATTTATTAACCGTTACCTTAATTATTTTGTTTAATATTTTTTGGATATACGCCATAAAAAAAAAGGAGGAATTTTTTTTATTCAATTTATGCTACTTACGGAACGATCATTTCCAAAAATATACACATACGAAATATAATTGTTTAGAGACTTTATTTTTAAAACAACGTAACTTTTTTTCATCTGAAAGGCATTTTTTGTAGTACTAGCTACGAAATCCTACACTGAGCATGGTCCGACATGTTCTTGGCCAGTCTTTCTTGAGTTGCTATAATAAAGTGCAACCTCTTTGAGACGTAGAATGTTAGATAGCATTCCGTTGAAACTTTGAAATGCTGCAAACTTGAGAAACCTCAGAAACGTACAACATTTTTTGTACGAGCGTTGGATAAAACGTTGAACATTTTCATCATCTTAATTTTTATCATCTTTCCGATCTCGATCATATATTTATAATCTGTGTAAAAGTGTATCAATGGATATACGGACTATCACAATATACAAATTCAAAATCCCTTCAGACACACGAGGAACACGTAAACTCTGTTGAGACAATTAGCCTTTAAAGCTGTTAGGCTGAGTCCTTAGAGACACGCCGAAAATTATTGTAGAGCTATTAGAATAGACCAGTCGGCGTGCGGCGCGAGCGCAGGGAGCCCTGAAGCCGTGCAGCAGACCGGGCGCCGGCGTATAGCGCGTTGAAGGCGTCAACTCGCCTATTTGTCACCCTCATTGTGTTTGTCGCCCCATACATTATGATGTTCTACGAACGTAATTGTTACTTAACGTTTAAGCCGAGAAAAAAGTATTTTAGGTATTTTATATACAAACAAGAGATAATTTTTCATCATATTTTATTTACTTTTAATTATAATATATATATATATATATATATATATATATATATATATATATATATATATATATGCTATTTTGTTTAAGAACTTCTTGCCATTTTGTAGGTAGTAACGTATTCCCATTGTTGCAGAAATTTTGGGACTTCTGATCTTTACTTGATCTTGATGTGAACCTAACATTACCTAAAGAAATCTGAAGAGAACTAAACACGTAAAAATCTGGTTAATGTTAAGGTTAAGGTCAAGGCTATATTTTAGTTACATTAACACTTCCCAACTAAGCTCTCGACTTGCTGAAGTCTCATCAGCCGTTGGCAGTAGATATTTGAATTGATGGTTTTCTCTTGCGGTAAAAGCTCATAATGAATAATGCCATTCCAATTTCGCCATACACATAACATCAACTTATTGCTAGTTAATCCGGGTTTCGATATGGTCTGTGGAGCTTGCTTGGCTTTTGACCATGATCTTTTTGGCACATTCTTGTCATTAATGGTAATCAATCTTTTCAAAAGTCAGTTCGGTTTCAATACGTTTCAATAGAAAACCGCAATGGAGAACATGATTCATTAGATTTCTTTTAATGAGGTCGTGTAGAACCTAAGTAACGAGATTTTTGTATATCCAGCTTTTTTCAAATGGTTCCAAACTATTTTGTGGTCAGGTCAAGCTAATTTTACCTAATCATAATTACACTTAAGGATAATTGATTATAACAAATAGATAATTAATTATAAACGATTACAAATAATATTGTAATTATAAAAACCTGTTATTTTTTTAAATAATTTATTGCATGTTCTATTCAATTTATAGTTCCAGCTGTTGACAGTAACTTCGTCTGCATGAACCTCATATTACGACTAATAGGACACTTACTGCTAATGATATTTAATGATAAGTTGTGCAAGCTGACTCTCAATTAAAACGAAATTTAAATCCGTTAATAACACAATGAATTATAAGCCGTCCAAAATTCAATGCCATCTCTTTTTCGCGAAACGGAATTAAACATCATTCTATACGATGCAAGTAAGCAATGACTTGCTACAAGTGCCTTCTCAATATACTTAACAAGTTGAAACGGTTGTTATTCCGATATTTTTATAGTTATCAAAGAAAAATCTTTCTCTACGCTCTTAGTCAAAGAAAACGTTTTATGTACAGTAATATAAAATAAATAGTAAGCTACCCCATTGTATCCAATTCGGCTAAACCGCATTATACGAAGCTTGGCTTAACGAACAAACAGGAAGACAAAAGTACTAAACATTGTTTCCCATTCAAACTCCCCTAAATAGTTGATCACAAACATTTTTTTTAATACCTCTATATAATGCATAGCGACAGCCCCTTTACAATTTAAAAATGGTACATATGAATTTGATATGTTGTTTTCAATAATCTCTTCGATGTGATACATTAATCGTATTATTGGAAAAAAAAATATTTTTATCCGTCGGAAGAAAATAAAAAAAAAAGAGTGGTGTCGTGGGATACCAGGTAGGAACGAAGTTCCTTCGGCTAATGTAGAATCGACATAATTTTCAAAAAAAAAAATCGTGCTCATTTTTATGTAGGTTTTCTTGATTTTTCTCTTAAATTTTGCTGATTAGTTTTTATTGAAGAACAGGAAAGTATTTAGGAAATTAATTATTTTAGGAAATAAAATAAATTACGTAAAGTAATAAAAAAATCGTAATTCAAATTATCAACTAAAATAACAAAATATGTCTCTTTATTTTTGTTTGACAACACAAAATTACATAGAAATAGAATAATTTCCCACTATTATCACTGTCAATTGCATTCAAGTCACTTGTTAGTTCACTTGCCATTGTTACTATATTTATTATTGTTTTGACGATGTGAAATTATATGAAAATAAACGTGACTACTCACGAGTAAAATGTATCTATAATGTGAATATTAGCCACGTGCTTGTCCATGAATTCATGAGTATATACTATGCATTGGCGGGGTGGAGTGGTAATAGAGAGACAAGGGATGAGAGTAAGAAAAGAAAGAGGGGGAAAGAGAAAGGTATAATACACTACTCGCTTGTGTATACGACTGTCGCGCCTACGCACGTATCATTTAACGGTTTTATTCCACGGACTCTTTCTTTCGGTTTTACTATCACATTTTTTTCAGTTCGGTCGCGCAGCAAAATCCCTATCTCCTCCAAGCCCGCCGTAAGGAACTTCGTTCCAATAAATTCATTCATTTATGCATCATGAAATTATAACTGGTTACAAAAATTTTCAATTTTCTGCTACAAACCGTATTTTGTGAAAGATGTAACACCGGCAATATAAAAAAACAAGTACGAGGAGTACCCAAGACTCAGAACGAGTAACCACAGGCCAGCGGACGTCACGCCGAGCGGCGTATTGCGAATGCGCCGGCCGTCGCGGCGGCGCACATGACGCCCGCATCTAAACTCATATCGGGCCAAAGTTGCGAGCGCGCGTCTCTCATTTATTGGCACACTTTTTGTTCGATCACTGGCACCGAGAGATGCACTTTATATGTTGATCTTTCGGCGACGCCTCGACGGGTTAGGATTGTAAAGCAGGTTTATCAAAATTTGTGCGGTGTGAATATAGATTATAAATTTGTACAATGTGATTAGTCAAATCATTGTTGTTACTGTATGGCAAAAACTAACCAAAATGGAAAGGTTTGTTTATATCTCTTGGTTGTTTATCTATAGTTAACTTATACTTCATTCCGTCAGACATTATTTTCATAATATTGATATTGCATTATAAGAAAGAAATTATTTGCTTTTACAATTCACGTCAAGCACCCACTAGCCGTTAAATTAATTTAGGTGAAGTTTGGTGTGAAAATAGCTTCAACCCTGGAGAACATAGAGATGTTTGTTTGTCTTTTTGATGTCATAACGTTTTATAAATCAATGAACGCCGGCTGCACGCACGAAAAAGCATGACTCATTGTCACATTCCGCCTGAGCCGAGCGTGCGAGAGAGAGCATGGAACAAGCGATAGAGAGGCTCGATCGACCTAAGCGTTCGGCTTGTGACGCATCAATCTCTCTTCCACTCCATCGGCCTATGCGTCCGAGTAGAAGGTGAGAAAAGTAGAGAAATGAAATAGGGAATTTAATCAAAATCAGTATTAATAATGGAAACAACATGAGGTTTGGTATTGATGTTTTAATAAGTATTAAAGTCCCGATTAAGATTCTTATCTGAACGGACGAAATCGCGCGTAGTATCGAATATATATCGCATTACGTGTTTAGTCAAAATGAATGTGTAAAAAAATTTCTTTCGAGAAAAATAAATAATAAAATATGAACTTGGTGCAAATTCTATAGAGACAATTGTATTATCAGAAGGCATAAACTCATATTTTGTAGGAATAAATATTAAAACGCTTCAAAATTTTGCAAATCGTATAGACACATGTATAAAATACAGCAGAGTAGAAGCGATGGCGCCAAAACCGGCGTGCGTATGCGCGCAAGTGAACGCCTATTTGTATGTGGATGGAACATCGGCGATTAGGCGGATCACGTAACGGCCGATTTAAGGTGGCCGAGGCTCGCTGGTGGCGCGTTACGTATTTAAGATCCAGGAGGGTCTATTGCCTCATATATTAAGCAAACTAGTTGCGAAGTCTGAACCGAAAACGGCCCGGCGCTGTCGTCGCTTAAACGGTGAATTAATTAAATACGGCTCCTTCGCCCGCGTTCCTCTTCACGAATTCGTGTTTTTAATTTTATGGTTCGTGATGTCTCATATTGAGCGCCTAATTGTACTTGTGTCGATATGTCGGCTCTGTATAAACACTCGAATCCAGATTTAATATTTATTTTATCATTAGATTGGACAGTGCAAAAGGGAAAATGAATACGTAATAGATAGGTCAAAACATATTCGTTTACACACTAGAGCGCCATGCGATTCTGACGTTGAGTCGATTCCGCTTATTTTTTCAAAATAATAGCTTTTAAAATGAGTGTCAAGTGATTAATTATTGTTTATGGTTAAATAAGAAATACATCAAAAAAAAAAATCACAAATGCCAAATATTTTGTAGTTAAATCTAATGTATTAGAATGACGACAAGTTTTGTACGTGTGAAATGTTATCGTGTTCAACAGAATCAATTTTCTGAATCCTCATAAATGCAATTTAAAATGATTCCGAACACTTAAATTACTGTTACTTATAACTTTCCTTTTGTATAGAAATCGATAACATTTGTTTTGCACAAGTGCACATTACAAATGCTGTGTATTTTATTTCAAGATGTAGTACAGACAGCAGGTGTATATGTATATAAAACCCCACCAATAACTATCATACATCTGCAAATGTATTTAGTACATACATTCTTCGTGTTTTAGTGAATAGAAGATTTATTTTAACTAAATTGCCATGACAAATAACATTAGTTACGTTTTCTTTTAAACGTATTATAATCTCTATAAATCATTCGTTTCTTAAACTGATATTCAGGGAAAATTATGAAAGCAAAACTGCGATTTCTTCGTGGAATAAATATTCGGACGTTGTTTACTCCAATTTCTATTTTTATGTCATTTCCTTTGAAATTCCCTTTCAATAGCGAGTCATTATCGATTTTTATGCAAAATTTGAAATGTTTAAAAGTCACCAATTAATACAATTCATTGATAAAAGTATAAATTTATTTTTTTAAGTAAGTGAACACATTAAAAGAGTCACTATCAACGCGATCGTGAGCAAGTTAATTACAAATAAATACAAGTGAATTACTGTTATATGTTTACTTAAAATTTGGTTGCTTACTGTCTAAGTTCATCTTCAAATTTTAACGAATGAGAATGTAAGGCCGCAAAATCAAAGACAATGAAAATAAATATAATATATGATTACATATAGGAATAATTTTATAAATAGAAGAATTTTAAACCACTTTCTCTTTATAACTTACTCAAGACTGTATACACTTCTACACATTAAGCGTTTCAAATTTAACGTCGTCTTTAGGATTCTATGCCTTTAGATATAAAAAAAACCTTCATAGGATTATTTCGTTGTCCGGCTGTGTGTTAAGACCCCTTTTCTCAAAAACGAGTAGTGGCATCAAGTTGAAGTTCATAGATAAACAAATGTTTGTGTCTGTGGTTTTTTGGAACGTATAAATTCAAGCTTCCCCAGTCAATGTAATCAAAAGAATATGTTAAAAATACGGCCATTTATGCCTTATATTTAGAAACTCACTAGTAAATCAAAATGTTTAGGATATTTTTCATTGATCTAGAACCATGAAATTTGGCAAAAAGGAAAGTGTCACCGTATAAGTAATGGGAAAAATCTTAAAGACGATAATTTGTAGTTATAACATATAAAAATACTTTTTTTAGGGTTACAAACTTATATTTGCAAATGTAATACGGACTGTTATATAGACCAATATGTGGAATAAATTTTTCAACTTCGCGTTTTAAAAACTTGAGATTTTCAAATAATCCGATATCTTAAGAAAACTGAAGTTTTTTTTCTTTTTAAAAAAAGCAAAAGATTAGGAATTCCAATATCTCTTGATATATGAAATATTTACGTACGCAATTAAGTATGTACGGAACCCCTCAAATTGTAAATCCTCTTCGTATACTGGCGCGATTTTATTTTTACTGTAACACAATCAAGACTGACCGCTGGAATCGGTACAGCGTCTCTCTAACACCTGCCATTCTGAAAGTGGATGGTGATAAGACGACACGTGTCAGATTTACAAGCGTGAACACGGGAACTGCATCCGCGCCCGTCGAGGCCATCGTCCAGTCTGAAAGCCGACGTTCGGGAACGGTACGACACCCGACTGCGGAATTAATCTCGCCGGCGCCGACATCCACAAATGTCGATACGAGATGACGTTCGGCAGGTCGCCGTCCGCCACGGCCGGGTCGAGACGAACGCGGTGTCTGTGTTAAGTCCCGTAGTGCAGAGTGAAAGAACACAGTAGGTGTTCGTTGATAATTCGTGATAATTAGTTTGCGTAATTGTAACAATGACGATATGTATAAAAAGAGCCGGCCTAGTGCAAGTCACGGTCACGGGAAAGCTTCCGTACGACCGTTCAATTTTTAACTGTACGTATTTTTTTTTAATTATTCAACAAAAAACAAGAGAAGTGCTATAGAATGCAATATGTGATTGTTCATAAAGATCTCTTAAATAATTGTCTAATTACATCCGTCGATACCTCAGTGACAAGTACTGATATTTTTTTAATTTGACAGTCGTACAGAAGTCTAGTATTTATTCTTGTCTATTATTTTTCAATGTTTGGTTTATGTATAATTTGTATACGTCTGTCTGCTACACGCGTATACGTTTAGTAAATGTATACACATTCTGTGAAAATTTCGAGTGTACACCTATTATGGTTCAAAAAATACAGTCTTGTGATAGACGGACTGACAGACAGCGGACCCTTGGTAATAGAATCCCGTTAGTATCTTTTGGCTACGGAACCTTTAAAAATCTGATAAGAAAGTATATTTTGCAATACAATATCCTCTAAGTTTCCTTAAATATATTCTAAATAATAGAATTTTTTCTATTTTCTAGAATAAGTATTTAATATGACCATCATTTTTTTTTTTGATATTTGAGTACGCATGTACTTGGATGATAAAAAAACATTCTTTTTTATATATTTTAAATTTTTTAGTTGGTAGAAATCTTGACAACGTACTTGCGGAGAAAACTGATTGGCTTTAGCTCTTTGAAACTATTTGGTGTTACTCAGGACTGCGCTTATATAGTTTAATGTTGCCAGAGCGTTCAGAAAGTTCCGATTTAGCACGTTCGTCGATTAGCCATATTGATGGTTCTTATCACTAACTGCCCGATCGATCAAAGGAAGTATTCATCAATCAGATGTTACTCCCCGAAAACGCGTGACTAAGCAATTACATCTAATGGCCCATCGCTCAGACATCGTATTAGTGATTTTCGGCTTTATATGGCTTAATTAATAATTACAACTAAAATGTGTTAAGATATTCTATATTTTTATAGAATGAGATAGGCGAATATACATTGCGCACTGATCACTATTTAATATGGCCTACAACATGCGGTGACGGCGAAAGATTCAGTTGTAATCATACGCACATAACCGCGAGGCTCGTCAGACAATTCGACAGTATTACATAATTTCGGAAGTGACGAACCGCCGTCCTTTTTCGCGCGATGCGGCCGGGGCATCAGCGGACGGCCCTGAGCGGGCACGCCGGGCGCCGTCAGCTAAGCGGCGCGTGAATTGTTGATGCGGCGCTCCTCCGGCGCTCATCAAATATGCAGCGCACTTGCCACCTCCGCCGGTCAACTTAGACGCGGCGCTCCCCCTCTAAATAAAAATAGACCTTCGGCCCGACACCCGTCTCGGCCGAGACCGCGCCGCCCCGCCCCGTCCCGCCCTCTGCACCCGTCATCTGTCACGGGCGCCATGTGCCTTATGCAACTCTTATTTTTATTCAAATATACATCACGGATGTACCGTACGGTGGCACTAACACCTGTCACGTATCACCGCAGCCGACCGATGCACGCGCCTGTTCGTCGATCCCCTAACAACCTGTTTAGGCTTACGTTTATGGACTTCCTTTGTATTGAAAGGAGTAAACGACGGTACAGGTCGCTCTGTTATGAGTTATTGTCATCTTTCAGGGACGTTCGCAATTATCCACTCAAATGGTCTCCGTTATTTTATTTAAGAAGAGTTGCACTCTCATCTTGAAGGTCCCGATGGCGTACTATTCGGGTGGAAAAACCGCTGATTGAAGCTTGTTCCAGTTTCCAGATGCGTGATATAAACTGGTTAGAGCTTTTATAGTTTTATTATTCATCCTCTACGTAATATAATACATAATTTGGGAATCCAAAAAAAGGTCTTACTTTGAGCTATCGATGTAATTAGATATATACATATTTTTTTGCTAAACTTTATATACCTGAACATTCTTAAATTTAAAAATTCACCAATTGGAATTTGCAAGTTAGCTTTATAATGAAATATGTGATATTAAGGTATTATGAGCTAACGAAATAAATAGGACCTCACACACGAATTATTAAGCTGCTTGTAGTTCATCGGTGAATCTTTCATTTTTGCTAACCGAATTTTAAATTTCATGTCCCATCACTTTTGAATAAGTTTTCATTATTATAACGGACAAATACTTTATTCCATAAAAAGATATTATTCTTTAAGACTTCAAACGATGTATTTAAAAGGATTTTCAAATGGGGAAGACTGTCCTCTTACATTATCAGTCATGCATTTACCAAAACATTGACCACTATACCCAACACTGAAATATGAATTAACAATAATGAAAATTCAAATGCCTACTAAATATTTCATTTCAAATAGATCCTTGCCGCTCAACACGCGGGCGGGCGGACGGACAAGAGACGGCGCGGGTGGCGGAGGCTCGTAATATTACGCAAAGGATTCAGAATTATGTTTTTATCCGTGATTTCACATGAAAACTACGTAGATTATCGTTTATATCAAAAGAGTAATGGCATTTATTACATAAAATGCCAATAACTGTAATATGACCTATATTTTTACCGGTTTAGCTTTTAACTTTTACAGTTAGCCATTGACTATTGCAAATGAGAGTTTCAAGCACACCGCCGATAGAGTTCTCAACTTTATAGTTGAGGTTAACCTCGGCAGTGTCTATTGTGTATGCGCACACCCCATCGAGCTTTTTCGTGACTTGTCAGCGTAGAAATGGCTTCGAATCCAAAATATGCATAATTGCATCCAAAGCTAAAGTGTCTGCTGAAATGCATGACCAACAAGTTTGTTATTTATATTTTTATTTAAATATATCTTTTATGTAAAAGCAGAAATAAAAAAGTATAATGTTAAATATGATTGTACTATTTTGCATTACAAATTCTGTATTTAATAGTATTCATATTTTATTCATGATTCTAATGGAATCTCTCAATTTTAATTCATTTTCCAATTTTTGAATAATTTTAATTTTGCACAGTAACAAGAAACTGATGATAATACAATGATTTGGTACCATCAAGACGCGAGCAGACAGATAATTGAACTTTCCCAAGGCAACTAGAAGAATCCTCCAGTTCGAACTTATTTAGTTTATTTTGGTAAGTTCAATATATTAACATGTGGTAACGAAGGTCTAATGGTAGAACCAGAAGATGGAAAGTAGAGCTCTTCATATGCCAATAATAAACTCTGTTAATTTGGATTTATTAGGTTTTTTGTCGAGTCGAATCCTGTTGCATAATGTTTATTCATTTTTTAATTTTTGTAATAGGATTTTAAAGGGAAGATGCGTAAGCTAGCCACCGGAGAGTAATCAACGCCGCTTCTGAGCACTCGCAACCCCAACGGTGTGATTAACGCGTTTTCGGCGCGTTGCTTGTTGCGAGTTCATAATGAAAAGCAAAAATATATTTTTTTAAGAAAAAAAAAACACGATTTACGAATTTATAAAATATATTGGTATATAATAAGCAGTCATTTTACCCCTCCATAAAGGGAAAGGCTCACGACAGGTATGCGCAAATTACCGCCCTGTAAGCCTCTTTAGCGTCGTTGACAAGCTGTATGCGAAAATCATTATGGAAAGAGTCGTGAATGATACTGAAAACAAGATTTAGGATCTGCAAGCGGGATTTCGAAAATAGATGGGGTCTACGGACCAAATTTTTTCTCTGCGAAACATTGCAGAAAAATTTTTGGTCGACGGCCATAAAGTTTTTTGTATTTTCGTAGATCTGGAAAAGCTTATGAAAATAAATAATCTATGGAGAACCCTATCCATGTATGGTATGAGTAGCAGATTGGTACAGGCACTACAAAACGCATACAGGAGCTGTAGTGCCTACGTCAGAATAAATGGGGCATACACTGACTAGGCTGACATCCGCAGGGGTGTCAGACTGGTATGTGTAGCTTCACCGTGGCTATTCAACCTATTCATGGATAGCTGTTTATATGATTTAAAAGAGTATGTATTAAGAGTGTGTATCCTTAGTACACACTCATGTGTGTACTAAGGATAGATGTACTGTCTGTCAAATACCTCCTGTACGCCGACGACCAAGTAATCCCTTCGCCACAGGTGTGCAGGCTGCAGGAGATGGTAAATAAAATGAATGATTCTGTTAAGAAGAGGGATATGAAAGTAAATGTCGACAAGACTGACAGGAGAAGGTATTTGAAAGAGGCGAAAGCACGACTGGATGCGATGTACTTATAGAAGGTGAGAAAATTGTGAAAGAGTTTGTATACTTGGGTAGTGTGTTTACAAATGATGGTAAACATGATAGAGATATCGAAAGGAGAGTGAACGTGGGAAATAAATTGAATGGAGCCCTGCTCGTTATTATGAATAGTAAAAGCGTCTCACGACAAGCGCGTTTGGCTATTCATGGGGCCCTAATCCCTATGCTTATGTATGGTAATGAAAACTGGGCATAACGGAAGAAAATTAAAAATAGGATAAATGGAATGGGGATGTGATCATGTGGTGACTAGAGTAGAAAGAGGTATATTGCAGTGGTTTGGTCATCTGGAAAGGATGAATGAAAGTAAACTGACAAAACAAATCTAAATATAATAATAAAAAAGGGCAGAATTTTAAGCACCGCAAACCGACAACTTGCATGAAAAGATTAATGAATGTCAGTGAGGCAAGAAAAATATGCTAATATCGTACCATGTTGAAATTTATAGTCTTTGGCTACCCTTCTGGGAAATAGGCGTGAGTTATATTATTATATAATATAAACATGCTTCACTAAAGTGAAAATTACATAATAAAACACGAAAAAATAAAATGATAAGCTTTTACGAACTAAAGAAATATAATAAAAGGCGGGTGGGGTAATCAGTATAAGTTGTAGTACATTTTTCTTAGATTTTAATGCGTTTTCTTCTACGAATAGCGTTTAATAAAAAATAGACAACTGATATCAAGCATCTCTACATCTTATTTCACATTAATTCAAATTATATTTGAATGTTTTTTTTAGTTCATGACAGCATGCTTTATAATATCTTTGTAACTACCTGTTATTAACTACCCGTTTTTGTCTGTGTCTCCACCCGCGTAGACAAAAATGATTAATTTTTTTGATAGGATTTTAATTAGATAAAATCCGTTGTTATTGAACATCTACGTCCCGAAAAGAGTTACTATACCAAATTTCAAGTCAACCGGACCTATAGTTTCGGAAATCTCTTGATGAGTCAGTCAGTCAGTCAGTGGTATTTCACTTATATAAATGTGTTATATGTTTACTTGGGTAGGTATGTTGTATTAAGCAGAAATTGATATTATTATATTGTAATAGTAACTTTGTTACCTTTTAACATTGTCCACAAGGTATATTCGAAAATTACTACCCAATCATCTTATCTTAGTTTTCACAAAAAAAAAATGACATATTTTATGCTATATTTAACCTCTGACGCCAAAAAAAGGCATTATAAGTTTGACGTGTGTATGTATCTGTCTGTGGGGTCGATACGTTTGTATTCCAAACGGCTGAATCGACTTCGATTTATTATTTTTTCTTTAAAAGACGACTTTATTTGCTATAAAACAAGAAAATCTGTTAAACTGTTTAAAGAGGATCAGCTTAGTTTATGAATAGATGTAAAGCAACTTCTATAGATCTATCTGTTCAGGTCGAAATTCGATGTCTTGTTACTTCAATGAGATTTGATTATAGAAATTTTAAACTAATGTTGCAGAATCACCTAAAATTTGCAGGATACCAACTTATAGCTGAAATATTGTGTTTGAGCTCATGAAACGGTATCAACGAATTGATTAGAGATAGACTGGCTTACGTTCGCGCTATCTGCCTGTGAACATAGAATGAATTCCTCCACCTTGTGTACGGGATCATGATTGAGTGAGAGCTATCGCGCTCTCAATCTTTATGCCGTTCACGATTCTAATCCTGATCCTGCTCTCTGCGTCAATTTGTTCCACTTTCGATTCCGATCGTGGTTCCGCTTTTGATTCAGAACCGTCTTGATCCAGTCCTGATGTAACTAGATTCCAATTGTGGTCCCTCAAAGTCTCGGCGCTGAATACAAAAAGTCACGGTGGTGTAAGATACGGAGGAAAGATATAACAGTGGTGGTACATATTGGATACATTTTTAATGCATTTTCATTACTGATAATAGCTTCACGCCAGATCTGTAAAGTATTTTAAATACTAAAATATTGTTAAATAATGTTATTTAATACATTTATTACAAAATGCTGTTACGCTGAGGGCGGTTTTTCTTGAGGATTATTAAACATCATCCTTAGGTTGAATTCATAAATAGCCAAAGGCTGTAGGCTTTTTGTACGATTCAAGACCTCATAAGCTTGGCCTTAAATAGGCTTTTTGTGTTCTATGTTCCTTTGCTTCCTATGTTCTTTGCTATGGAGAGGTGTCCATCATAGCGAGCTTATTAGTAGTACATAAAAAAGCAGGAAATAGAAATCAATTAAAAATCGAAAAATCTCTAATGCAAACGACACCTCTAAAGAGTAAAAAAAATATATATATTGGCCCCTTAAGCTCAATAAAGTCGTGTCCGGGGACCGTTAAATTGATAAATACAATGACAGACTATAACTAAAATTATATATGTAGCATGAATTTTAAGTATAAGTACCTAAATATCGTAACAAAATATCAAAACCTCAGTGTCTGATTGTTGAATCTAAGTCTTAATTCGTAGCGGTCCTCCGACGCGACGATTCTTGGATTAAAATATTATCTACTACGTACACTGAATTTAATAGGCCAATACGTATTATTTTTTTTATGATTAAAAATATTTATTTCATTTTTAAAAAGTAAAAAATAATAAGATTTAATAGATTTTTTAATTTTTTCATCTATTTTGTGGTACATGTTATGTACAATGTTCCGAATACTGTAACATAAAACTTCCACTCCATAGGCATTCCGACCGGTTTCTGCTGTTAGTAATCATATGAGCGTTCATTATTTCCTGGTTTGTTGGTCTACTCGTTATCTACTTGCTACTGCTATCATGTGTATATGACGGTCTTCTCATTCTCATCTTTTCATATTTATCGAAATGAAAATCTGTTCTCAAACATATGTTTATTATTTAAAATATATGGTTCGAGTCTTTTCGCGAAAACGCCTGTCTCGAGGTCTGCATTTTATAAATGTGCCTCCAACAAAATATGTGTCCCCAGTGAATAGAATATAGCAGCTCTTTCGCATGAAAACAAAAAGTGTTGTAATTTTTTTTTCAATCACAAGGTTGACGTCACTGTATTCTTTTTCCAATATTTATACTGTTCATCTATTATTCATATATTATTGATTCATAGTTCATATATTACAGATATGAAAAATAATTCCTTAATATAAAATCTTTTTTTAAAACGTCGACATGTTCCGGTACCGGGCCGCAGAAATATTCCAACGTACAAAAACATTTACAACTGTTATTTTCATATGGCCCTCGTGTTGACCTGTAAAGTTGACATTGCTACGACACAGTAAACGCATACAAAAATTCCTGTGCTATCAGTTAACACGTAGATAGGTGGCGTAACGAATCGCTAGTCCGGCAACGTGAAACCGGGTGACACGTAAGTGCAAAAGTTGCAACTTGCATAATAAGAGTCGCGGACGGGATCGATTGGACGCGCGGCCCCCGGCCCGCGCCGCCCGCCCGCCGCGGCCGCCCTCGTCCGTCCGTAGCGTACCGCCACGCTGTTGCGTAACGCCACATTGTACTGCCACAATTGCAGTCTAATTCGTAATTGGCCTAATTCGTACTTTCGAAGTATCCAATGAAGTTGTATTACGATTTATATAATAAAAATGATGTAATAGTGAAAACACTGATACTCCACCACAATAAAGTATAAGTATATACGCATTGACGTAAAATAAGTGAAAATTAAACTAGGCCGTCCCGTTGGACGAGCAACGTGTTGACCATTGATCTATTACGTACCCGCGCCGACTGTATACATAGATTCAACCACGTGAATAGAGTGCATTATATTCGTGAATTATGCCACAGAAGAGATCAATCGTCCAGCTAAGATTGCTGAGTATTTTTCCAACTCCTGCGTACATTGCAACATCAATTATTCGTTGTTATGACGGTGCATATGTTAGGAGATTCAGGAGGATCTTCAACGACATATGAAATTCACAACACTTTTTGGGCTACTGTGAATACGTGTACTAAAACATCGATTACGAGAATGTAAATGTTTTTCTGTCGTTCATCGAAAAAGTTAAGGTTGTATACTAAAAATTCAGTTCTGAATTATCTTGTTGATGTAAGCGAAACCATATCGTAATACTTACATATATAGACACAAAAAAGGGTGTCTATAATGTAACAAATACTGGTGAGACCCTATACAGTTTGCCAACAATGATTTCTAGATTAGAGATAGATTCAACTTTTGTGACACTTGATTTACTTTAGAATATTTAGACGTACAAGAGCTAAACGAAAAAAAGGGTATATGATGCCATCATATGTGATTTGATTCTTGTATTGTATGAGGTGTTAATTCGCGGAAATCCATAGTAGACACTTGCCTGCAACATGTATTAACATGCAGCATGCAACCCACCGCTGACCCTCGAATCTGCCTCTCCACTACGAATCTCTATCCAAATGATTGAATATTGATTCCAGAGGATTGACAGATATCGAACACCTAAGCAAGTGTTATTTATTACTATAATTATCTAATTCCGCCAACTATTAAATTGTTTAGTTCTACGTACGTTTCATGCCAACAAGGCACATCTTCAGGAAATTGCCGACAGTCACATCCACCAGGGTGCAAGGAGCGTTAAAACAACCAACACAACCTCGTTAGACAGGCCGCTGTCATGCAATGGTCAAAGAGCGACGAAAACATTATTAAGACAGCCACAGATCACCACCGATAGACATGCTTGTCAAATGTCACAGACTAACCATCACCAACATTACCCAAGTAGTTACAGGCAAGCGTCCAATAATGGCGATTTATAAACGTCAATTTGGTCGTTGAGCATATTATTATTATCTTTATGTTTTAAAATTTCGAAGGATTCCAAAACATTCAAACGTAACCCTTCTCACACACATGCAAGACATCGAATTTGTGATCATTATTAAGCTTATGACCGGTTTCTAATAGATGTTTAGCAAAATGGGATCTGTCTGATTTATTATTTTAAAGGCCGAAATATGTTCTTTATATCTTTTTTCAAAGCAACGTCCGGTTTGTCCTATATATATTGATTTACAGTCATCACAAGTTAATTTATAAATTCCAGATTTTTATTATTGTGTAATTTATCTTTATTGTTACATAAAGTTTTCAAATTATTATTTGTTTTAAAGGCCGTATAAATATTATGTTTTTTAATAATCTTGAAATTTTCTCCGAAATTGTACCAAAATATGTCAAACTAGCTATATATTTCTTTTGATCTTTAGATTGTGTTGGATAGATACTTTTATTTATAATACTTTTTGTTTTTATTAATGAGTCCATCAATACATTTTTGCTATATCCGTTTGCCAATGCTATACTGTAAATGGTATTTAATTCTAAAAGGAAATTATGATTATTAAGGTATGGTGAATAACCGATGTATCATTGATTTATAAGCCGCCAATTTGTGTTGCCATGGATGACAAGAAGAAATGGGTATTGTAATATCTGTGCACGTGGGTTTTCTATATATTTTAAATTCATGTCTATTATTTTTTCTGGTTAGGTCAAATCTAAAAATTTATAGAATTGTTTGTTTCTTCCTCTAGTTTAAATTGAATTTTGGGGTGTATGCCATTAATATAATTTTGAAACAGATCTAATTCTATTGAATTACCCAGCCAACACATAATAATATCGTCCACATATCTAAAATAATACAGGATATTATTATTGTTTACTATGTGCTTAATTTCGAATTCATCCATAAAAATTTCGGCCATTAATGGACTTAAAGGTGAACCCATAGCTAGACCTTCTTTTTTTGTATATAAAATTGATTAGTGACTGTCGGCAATTTCCTGAAGATGTGCCTTGTTGGCATGAAACGTACGTAGAACTAAACAATTTAATAGTTGGCGGAATTAGATAATTATAGTAATAAATAACACTTGCTTAGGTGTTCGATATCTGTCAATCCTCTGGAATCAATATTCAATCATTTGGATAGAGATTCGTAGTGGAGAGGCAGATTCGAGGGTCAGCGGTGGGTTGCATGCTGCATGTTAATACATGTTGCAGGCAAGCGTCTACTAGTGATTTGATTCATTAAAAAAAAAAACTTGCCCAAAGTTAAAAATCTACACTAAACTTAGATATTGCTGTGTGTGACGAAAACACTCTGGTTGTTGCTTAAACTTATTACAAAGATATTTAGCGTGATATACAGATTGTCGTTTGACATTAAGTAAACCATTAAATTTTAGTAGAATGTGATTCTCGTCATTGTGTTATAAGGCAAATTCCAGAAAGAACAAAATGTTTATAGTCTTTTTTGTCACCCAACAAAAAAACGTTTTCAAAACGTTACAAGCGAAGAAGTTTAGCAATGGAATTACAACGTGATGTAAAGAATTTTTTTTTCTATTTTATTGAGAAGTTACGAATATGACCAGTAAGGTTACCAGTATTTTATTCATAGACTGAATTCTATACTATGAACGACATAGAAAATGAATATGCTTTTTTTAACTGTCCGCTATGAATATTGAAATATTTTCATAAAATTGCGATATTTTTCAATAAACGTATGCGACAATTTAACGACTAAAATCAAGTGATTTTTGAACACATTGAGCTCAAAAGTAGTAAGAAGTTTCAGGGATGGCCTGCAGTGTCAATCGTTTTTCAAATTTTTAAACTCGAGAAGCTCAAAAACTCATAGACAATATTTATAACTCAAGGAGTTCGAAGACGCATCGATAAATATCATAGCGGGAAGTTTTAGGGATGGCCTGCACGATCAACCGATCTACAGTTTTTTTTTTTTTTTATTTCAGGCGATGAAAAGACGAACACATTCCAGCTATATCTACAATGATCCGCGAAATCTTTGTCAGTAATGGATGACACACAGAGTAGCAGATTGTACGAATCCGAATTGACCGATGGTGGTGGCTAATATACAAAAAAACCGACTAACGTGTGCATTAGAGATCTAAGAGGGTACCTTCTAACCAAGGGACCTTCGATGATAACAAACCTAGAAATCTACGTCTATCGATTCTTTTGGAGTACAATAGCACTGCCAGCCATTAAAATGAGGGTATCGCGATAAATTGTACGCCAGACATTTAGTTAAACAGAAATAAGATCAAAAGTGGAAATGTTATTGAAAACAGTCTCCTTAGTATTTCGAAAGACGTCTTTGTGTTCTTTACAAGTGTCGTTCAGCATTTCCCTAGTACTTTTTTCTAAAAAAAATATGTCATTTACACTGCTGTTTTTATAAATTTATCAATATTCATGTTTTTATTTCTGACAACAGTTTTGATACAAATGATTTCATAAAAGTTAGTTTATATCGTTTTTTCTGACTCTTATAACTGTTTAAACCATAATAAAGTTTATTTTACTTTTGATCTCTACTATCTAATTGAACGAACACAATTTTTATAATATCTATACGATTCTAGTTTGTCGAAACCGATTTGCATATTTACGAATAGTTTTTCCGTTTCGATGAATATTTCATGGATTCTACAAAATGAAACTTTTTTGGTTCCCCTTTGTAGAGTACATAACACGGGAACGCGCACCGTTTAAACGGCGGCATAGCCTTTGACGCGCACGAGGAGCGCGCGTCGAGGGCGCCGGCGGGCCCTCCAGGATGGGCGATCGCGTCGAGTGCGTATATCAATCGATCATTAGACTTTCGCAATAAAACCGGTCCGCGATACAAAGTAGCCGCGGCGGCGGCCGGGCCCGACGCGGGCGCCGCCGCCCCGAAGACAAATCGTACTCACTCGTCTTGAAATACGGTCGCGAACGGCACAAGGAAAATTTTCCGATAAACTTCCACGGGGTTAGTCAACGGCAGTTAGCTAAAATTACCTTTAACGACGCAGATTTAGGGTCTACGTTCATTGTGAGCGGCGCGGCGGCTGAGCGGGGGGCGGACGAGGTCAACGCCCCGCGCCCCGCCGCCCGCGCAACCACCTTCGTAGGGCGGCCGCGCGCCCGACCGCCCGATGCGCATCAGCTTTTCCTTGAAAATTGTTTCTAGAGAAAATATTTGATAACTATACACGAGCACGCGCCAGGTTCTGTTTAAACGCCTATTCGCTTCTGTTCTTGAAAACATACTATAATCTAGTAATAGCGATACCCTTTTAACTTTGCTAGCGTAATTATAAAACCTTAGACTAAAGTTGAAATGTCATAGGATTATTTACCGAAATTGTAGAACACAGTACATGTATGCGGAAGGAATTTCACTTAACACTGTGCTCAAATATGAATATGAGAAAATCTATTTTGTGTCTTCTAAGTAATAGAAAACAAACCAGTTTGTTTATGTGATACTGTGAACCGCTTTAGAAGATTTAATACGGTTTTCGATATCACTTACATAATTTCTAAGAGTCATGTGTAAAAGAGCATAATATACTACATTCATTCGCGACTTCGGCCGCACGGTCATGGACTGAATATCAAATTGTTGACAAATTTTCCATAGATATCATTTATGTTGTGTAAAAATATACAAGATACTTTGATTGCCTATTACATGCATTAATTTGCTTAAAAATCACTTCTATTATTATGGTTTATTTTGATGTCAATCTTTAACTAACATTTGTTCATTTGATGAAAAAGCCCATGGAATACTTTATTTATACTGAATTTAGTTTATTCCGCGGTTTTGCCTTTGAAGATATAAACGGACCTCCAAGTGGAATAATATTCAGCATGGCATGTATGAGTATAATTTGTTACACGGGGGTAGACTAGACATTTTAACTACTTTTTATCCGCGACTTCACCCGTCTGAACAAAAAAAAAATGCTTCAATTTCGACCGCGGCTGCGATCGCTTTGACATAGAAAATTTTCCTTCACATTGTTATCAATTCCATTCCAACCTCGCTCCGAATTTTTCTCTATATGAAACATTTGTGATTGCTAAGAATCAGAAGGTTTATAGCAAAAAAACAGACAGTAATTCACTTTTACGTAAAGTTCATGGATACAGAGGTCCATAGATACAGAGGTTCATGGATAGCATTTCAAATGTAATAGCCATCAATACATTATAATATTTCTGATATTGTTTCTTATTACGAATTTTTAGACATGAATTAAACAAGTCTCATTTTTAGGAGTTTATTCGAAAGTTTTTCAGCTTCGCCCGCAACCCCCAAGGCATCTAGTGCAAGGGCAATACAAAATTGACCTGTTTTCATATGGATGTATTTGTAATTACAGTTTGACTAATATTTATTGCAGTTGGTTGAGAAAGAAATGTGTTTTCATAGTTATATCTTTCGATCTTATCATAAAACTTAAAACCTCATATATATATATATATATAAATATATGTGTGTGTGTGTGTGGTGTATGAGATTTTAAGTTTTATCAAAATGTATCTAATAGTTTTTGCTTAATACTCCAACAAAAAATTTAAAAAAAATCAAAATGACCAAAAATCAGTGAATCGGAACCTAAGCATTTATTTAATCGACATAACAAGTCAATAGAGAGGCCCAGAACCAGTAGTAACAAATACTTATCGAATATCGAATCAGCAATACGCAACAAGATCACGCATAAGGATGCCACCTATTACGTTCAATCTAGCAGTCGTTGATCACTATAACGCCCGGTCGAGTTGCATAACGTTGCCAGATTACGATGATTGATGGTACGTAATCGAGTACACATTTCTTTTGAGATATCATCTTGATCTACTCGATTTTGTTAAACCCTACGTCTTCTATTATTTTTTTTTTAACCTAAATCCAATGTCAAGCCGAGTTCTTTAAAGAAATTTGTTATAAATCTTGCGGTTCAGCAAAATATTTATATGCAGTATACACAACGTACAATGGCCACACAAACGCATGATTGATTTTGTCAATAATATTATAATACAATTTAATGTACATTTTAATAACAAATAATTATATTATAATACACATTTCGATTTTTCAAAGTTCTACGACTAGGAAGGTTTAAATGAGACAAATGTCATATAAAATTTTCTCAGAAATTGCGAGTATATAATATTAAAATATCTTCATAGTGATGTGTCGTGATATTCCAAATAAAACCTACTATATAGAGGAGTTATGTTAAAAAGAATTTATCACATTCATTTACATTTATTTATAATATTACATGTCTAAACATGTTGCATTTAAAATTATGAGAAAATTGAGTTATTCAAAAGTTTCTTTATAATCCACTGAAAATTTTTAGACTTTTTATTTATATCTGCATTAATAAAATAATTATTGACCCACCGAGTAGGTGGAATGGACAATGTTTTTCTCACGATTCAATCTAACACTAGGTTGACTACACTCGATAGTTTAGTGAAACTTACAAAAGCATGACAACTATATTGTACTTTAATACCACGTGACAAAAGTTGATATTATGTATACCTAATAATATCTTACGGCTATGATATCATTTAGATTCATACGTTTTATTTTGATGAATAAATTAAGGACTTTTTTGTTCAACTTCCATTCTAATACAAACCGTATTATGAGTTAGTAGTATTTTCCATAAGACCCTAGGAGTTCCGGTCCTATTTTAGGAGGGCGCCAAAATCGTGTGGCGGGTATGGGAAGGGGAGAAAGACAGGTCAGGGGGTCGCGAGAGAAAACATAAAAATAGAATTAGTGCGACCGGGACCGACGACGCGTCCGGGCATTTCCATAAGCCCGCCGCGCGAAGGGCGCGTTTAATATTGAATTAGGCGGATTCGGATGTCGTCCGCGACTCTGCGCCGGCTGCCGGCGTTCGCGGGCGGCGCGCTCCTTTGCCGATGGCTTGCGTCGGTGAAATCGTCCCTTCCGTTTTCCGAAAAAGACGACACCCTTCGGTGACAACGAATTACTGTCAAATATGTAAATGTCGACGTGCTCATGACGTCCACCATTAACTTCGGCAAATGTCTCTACTGATGGTTATCATCAGCGGAGACAAGGCAATCAAAATTTTTGAGATATGCTGAAAAGATATTTATGTTATACCGTAAATTACATATTAAACGTTAAATTACATATTATACTTCGTAAAGGTGGTATGGAGTGGACAGTTGCGGTCTGTGACTTTAGCGTCGGCTAGGGGTAGAGCGAGTGGAGCGGTTGCTCTAGGCGCCATGTAACTAGGGGCGCTAAAAAACCAAATACACTAGACAATTTTCAGCAAAAAATTAAATTTTGATGTTGCTTCCGGAAAGACACAGAACAGTGTTACGATACTAAAGTTACTTTATTTAATTTAAACTTGTCAGTGTTTGCAATAAAAACTTATTTTTAAAAAGTAGCAATTACTTGGCATGAAGCCAAATTAGAATTTTTGAGAAATTAGAGCACTAACTTGAATGTGCTAAAAACAACCTCGCTCCACCCTGATCAAAGCTAGGGCCAGCGCTGTGTGCTTCTTTTAGTCTCTACGATATTCATTTTGACATTCATCCAATTTTTTTAGTTTCGGGTGCTCAAATACTGGATCTTCCTTTTAATACGTCGACATTTGATATGTATTAACTTACGTACCTCCTAAGATATCGAACATATCGCTACTAAGACACATAATAGCACCGAAATCTCAACAAGAAGGAAAAAAGCCAATGTAATTTCTCAGCTTCGGGACTTACTTAATAAGTTGATAGTAACAGCGCTGGAAGTCGCCCCGTAGGCCGCCGCGTCCGCGCAGAGCCGCGCGAAAGCCGTAAAGCCTAGCTTAAGCTAAGCCAATACTGACTACACGGATACGCGTCCCTCTAAATAGAAATTCCGCGACACCGTACAGATGTGACGCACCCGTGATAAAGGTGTAAGTGGTTAACACAAACTGTACGAGAACGGATTAACATAGTGAATTCGGTGAACGTACAAAACCGAGCGAGTGCGCGTCGGATTTCGAACGTAAAGGGTTCCGTAGCCGGTGTGCCGATGGTGGAACCGACGACCGCTAGACAAGAAAGGTTCTAGAGCGATGACCACGTACAGGACGTACGACCATTCATCAGGTGGACTGACGGCCTAAGCTCGCGAGGCGTCGATGGTTACAGGCGATCCGGGATCGTAGGAGAGCGCATATGTTAAACAGTTCCGATGGCCGAAACGGAAAAAACCTATGTGTATAAATATGTACAAAAGTCATCTCGCGAAGTATGCTAATACAGGCGGTTGTACTATATAAAAATCAATGTATGGAGACAACTATGTGCACTGGAGACTTTAATAACGTAATTATAGAACAAGCATAATCAATATTTCTATACAAAGACTTTGTCGCTCATCGCCAACTATTATATAGTTGCGATAATGCGTAATACAATAGTCGGTCGAGTTTTTGCCTTTTGACTAGTAGAACAGTACGAATTGGCCTCTTACTACAAAACTAAAATTTAGATATCTTTGCAAAGAGATATAAATTTACTAAGTTAGACTCATATAGCTCCACATCCCACTTCTGCTTATTAAATATACGGAAACCGGCAGTGTGGGCAGAAACGCACAAAACAAAACTCCTCAATAAAACCATTTTTTTTTCAAGATAGGTGAAAAGTAATTTATACGTAACTTTACTACATTTCAAGTGATAAAATATGTGTGCGTTAGTCATATAATTTTCAAATAATTCAAATATACATTTTACCGTTGCAACAATAAACAAATAAACAAGTGAAAAAAAATCATAATTATTATAAACGTTATTATTATTATACATATAGTAGAATTATTAACAAAATGATTGCTGTGACGTAAAATATATTTTTGAAAATTCGAAATCTATATTAATTAAATACCCGACGTGTGCATCAATAATACGGTAATTCAATTTATATATGGCCTCCATTTCCGCTATTTAAGACCAAATATTTTAGACATTGAAAATTTATTTGACATATTTTGTTCCTAACAATTTTGTATCAAATTATTGAGTGTGTTTGTTTTATAGTTACTTATTATAGATTAATAAATCAAAGTATTAGCATCAAGAAATAGGAATCCTTTATTATCTCATTTCCCAAAAAACACCTGCGAAAAAGTAAACTTATAATCTTATTAGATAGTTTAAGATCTGTTAAACAAGAAGCAATTGCCACACAGTACGATATAGGACTTTTTTTTCTTTTTTGCTCAGTTCAATATTCAAAGACCTATCTTGAAGTTATTATAGTTTATAATAACATTACTAAATCGTTTAGCGGTGCTAAACGCCTGATGTCTGACTGTGAAATCTTACAAAAAAACACAAGAGGATGATGGAGTTGCGCTGCTGTGATGAGCACACGCATAAGGACATTAAGAAATTATAGAGAGTTTTGTTATTTATGAACAGAACCCTAAAAAAAATTAAGTCCTTAGTAAATTATTTTAGTATGATACTCCTATTATCTATACAGTTTCAGGAATTTAGAAACAAAAAAGAACATTCTTTACCACTCGTAATATATTAATTTTTATGTCTAATCAGAACGCGGATTTCATGAAAACGAAAGAGTTCCATTCGGAAAGAAGATATATGTTTTTTTTATTAATCGTTCAAATTATAATCGTACAATATAATATAATAATTATAAAACTGCTAATACCCGATACATAAATTGCTTATTTACGACGGACTGCGCGAGGACTCGTTATTAAGGGGATGGTAGTTCGGTCGGCCGTCAATTAAACAGGCCGGAACGACAGGCCCACTGACAGCTGACAACTAACAGGAGACTAGTTTCAAACTACTCGCCGGTATTTGTTATAATTTTGCAAACTAATAACGGCCGCAGCGCACGGTTCTAACATTTTATCAATTCCGACAACATTAATTACGATTTGATGGCGTGCCCCGTTATCGTCGTCCGCTTTTGTTATTTTGAAAATTAGTACGGAAGAGTGCGATTTTTCTTTCAATCGGTTACAGCTACGTACTTTAAATTCCATGTGAACTGTGGCGGTTCGGCGATCAAGTGATCTCGGAACGAAATGGCACCGGATTCGATTATTGCCGCGGGTAGATCGACCTATGAGTTTTCAACGTTAATCAAGCCTGCCACTCCATGCCTAGGACAGCATGTTAAGCCGTCGGTTCCGGATGTCGCCAGCGCGGTGGCGACGAAGGCTGTCAGAGGGGCACTTCAGTGTTGAGCCACTAAATCTAAAGTAGAATGTTTCTGGGAAAACATGCCTCGGCAGCGACACGATGAAATCTGACGCGACAACTTTTACAGCGGCCGTTTGGTTAATTATATGGATGAAATTATTTGGAAAGTTATCTGTTTATGTGCAATTTCATATACTTTATTTTAGCTTATGATTCCTTTTACTACCTTCTAAAAGTACAATATATAACTTATAATCAAGTCGTTTCAAACGGTTGCAGCAACAACAACGGTGTGATGCACTAAGTCGTTTGAAATCTCTTCGGTGTAATAAATTTTAGGGTAATCGAGAAAAATTATGAAATGCACTGAGTGAACACATAAACAATACTAGACGTGTATGTTGTTCGTCCTCAATCAAGCAATAGTCTGTATTCTCTACATCAATATCAATAACTGTCGTAATATCAAATTAAAAAAAAAGTGTCATAGTGATCCCAGAATTATTTTTACAGAATATAAAATACAAATATAATATGCTTTTTGAAATCAAAACAAAGTAATCACCAATACTTTAACCCATAAAGTGATTTATTAAAAATTTATCCCTTCGTAAGAACCTTAAATATTTTGTATTCGACGTTTTTTCATAGCGTTAGAGTACGAAATGCGCCGGAATTTGAAATTCTTCCATGTTTTTCTTAAAAGTTTTCATTTTTAATTCCACAAATTCTTTGAAAGAATATCAAGCGTACATAATTAAGTCAAATATTATAACACAAATAAGTACATTAAAAACATTTCATTGACTTAAAACGACATGTGAACACGTCGATTTTTGCCCTTTCGTAGTTTTTTAGACAGTTTTTATAAATTTTCATCATTAGCAGATGACTAATTCGCAATTTTCTTATTTATTTGAAAAGATCAATATCATAAGATTTATTGACTTTCGATAATTTAAACCACTGATAATTAATCAACTCACTCAAAATACCTGTAGCAAATTACAGTAGTTTAACGATTGTTTGGCCAAACCACTGTAATTATTCTAAAGTCACTTTAAAGTACTTATGAAATCATTTTTAATATTAGCTTTATTTTAAAAAATCCATTGAAAGATAATTCTTTGGGTAAGTTTTACACAATTAATTTTTCGAAATCACAATTTGAAGACTGATCGGCCTCATCTTGTATTTTAGATTTTATTATCAGGTCAATTGCACTCGTGAAATTGACTATTAGCAGCAGAATTATCGTGGTTGGAGAATATTTTTCTACTATATATCACCATTAAGAAACAAACTTGATGTATGGTTATGTGGGATATTAAAACATTATCCTCCTTTGCGTCGCATGATAGGGTAAAAATGTACAATTACCAATGGCAACCATATTGATGACTTTATTTTAAGTAGACGTGAAACTCGTGCAGCTCCTTTGACATTAAACTAACTATGACAGAGATCAGCTTTGGGGTGCACCATTTTAGGATTTGTTTTAAAAATTTCAAGGAACTTCAACAACTTGCCAATTAGAATATCCAACAATAGGCTGGAACCCTATACGGTCGAGAAAATCAGCCAAGATTCAAAAAATCCTTGAAAATTATCTTATTATGTAATAAACATTTTAGCACTTCGATAGGCATATTACAGTAGTATTATAGCGGTATTATAGTGCATGACTGCATGTCACAAGATGTGATCGAGAGCGCCTCCGTCGGTTGTTCAACACTTCTTACGCCCTAGTGGGTGTGACTACATTTTCCTGAGGATGTGCCTGGTTGGCATGAAACGTACGTAGAAATAACAATGCCACTGTTTAAGAGACTACGATTAATAAACAACTAACACTTGCTTATATGTTCGTTATCTGTCCATCCTCTCGAATCAATATTCAATTCGTTGGATAGGATTTCGTAATTGAAGAAGCAGCTCCCGATCCGCTAAATTCGTAGATCGGGTGCTGCTGACATTGGTCATCACTCACGCGCAGGCAAGAGACGGATTTGAGATTCGAGTTAAAAAAAGTCTTTGCTGAATGCATGCGATGTGGTCGGTAATTGACTCTCGTTACCTTTCAACTGGAAGACGACGCGCTGGCCAGTCGTTCGCAACGAGCGGCGATTGGTGTCTGTCACTCTTATATTCGATATGATCAACCCGTTTCATGAGTTGAAACATTGTCTGGATTTGTTTAGTTGTATGGCCCGTTTTTAAATATCGTGTTATCCGAAAATACTAAATGTCTAAATGTCTACATACATCATATAAAGCTGCCGCTGCCACAACCCACCTCGATCAGTTACATAGACAAAATGGCTAAAAGTGACTTATAATTACTTAGTGTTTAAAGCTACTCTGTAAGTACATTTTAATATACCTAATTTTAATTTTTAGATTTGTACCAGTCTTAGGTATTATTACTTGATAGATACTCGTATTTGTTTTATATACGTTTATATAATCATCTGTATAGAGTTATGTCATAATTTCTCCTAGAAATGACAAACACTGTTAGAATTATTTATATGCTTTATCAAACATATAAATAAGCCTGCATATACTACACATACATACCGTAGATTTTAAAACAATCTTCTCTCATTTTTTTCGTGCGCTCGGCTAATTGAATACGTATTCAATTCAAAGACAGACATACAGAATCCATAATTTTCCACAAAACCAATCCTATAACGCTACAACTATATATATACTAGTCGCGCGCCCGCGCACGGTCAACGATTAGACGCGCGGCTTTATAGGTTTATTTTTGAATCATTAACGCCCCCGCAATTCATTTTGGAACTCCAACACTCAAGTAACACTTAGCCTATCGACAAAGTCGATGTATTCTTTACATGTATACAAAAGTTCCTTTTGATCGGATGTATAGGTCTATAGTTATAACGAAACAAACAAAAAAACCTCTATAGCTTTATATATTAGTATAGAGAATAGAAGTATAAATATATATATTCGACTGAATAGAGTCCCTTTTATTAAATCAAAAAAACATTATATATTTCTTAAATATTCCCTGTCTAGACGGATTTTATTGGTACTACGGTCGTATCCCATTATATTTGTTAACCGTTATCATAAAGATCGTTCATGACTTTTCATGAGATCGCTGTAGACACGACGCTGCATCATACTAGCAGTATATCTACGCTCATCCACATACCCTCGGTGTGTTGAGCTAAGGCGGTTCTATTCGCGCACCTAGATAGTGAGGCCTCAAAACGTGCCGTTCTAGATTATGAGTAATAAAAGAAAAGGAATATTTTGAATATCTGAATGAGGATCGGTATATTCTATTTAAATTATTCATTAAATTGTATTATTTCTATCCATTTTCAATATCACACAATTTGAACATTTTAGTTGAGGAACTAATCACGATTTTGAGAACGCACATTCCGGAAAACGTTTATCTTAACAGAAAAACCACTTAAAAAAATTATTACATTTGTAGAGATGTGTTCAAGGATACGCCATAAAATGGGACACATAAAATTTTTTTGGTTTCTCTATTGTATTAGTATACGTTGACCTTAAATTATCTTATTAACAAAACATCATTACAGAATTGTATGGCGCTTCACGTGAACACCTGCCTGTGAAATTTCAACAGAACCAGTAGTAAGATGGCAGAGTTACAACGCAATGCCACAGACACACACGGACGGACGGACGTGAAGGAATTACAAATGTACCGTATTAGCTATAAAGCCAAAAAAAAATTAAAACTGACTTCTCTAAAAAATACATCGAATTCTGAAACTCATAAAACACGCAAATAGATATCGTGCGACATGCGAAATAGAGAAAATTCTTCTATAGTTGTATTCTCTAATAAACTTCTCTAAATAAACAACTTATAACCTGTGAGATATTCGTCGGTGGCGCCACGCGTAGCCAGCGGCGGGCTGAGGCGCTGTGCACACTCGGCCAGTTGTTATGCCGCTTCGTACGAGACACGACGGGATGATACACGTTTCGCTTGACGAAAAGAACCGAGGAAAACGGCGCTTACAATCTGCATTTGGGTGTAATGCGAAGTGCATATGTAGATAAGAGAAAAAATATAGACGTAACATCCCTTCCCCTTCCTGTATGAATAGAATGCAAGGAAACGAATAAGGGCCGTGGTTATCACGCCATTGAGGCTGATGAATAAAACAAAAAAAAGCTTGTAAAATTTGTAAGAATATGTGTGCCTTTTGGTATGAATGAAGATTTATATAAAACAAAGTAATAGACATATTATTCAATAAATATGTTTTCTAATTATTGTACTTGTGAAATAGTGTATTAACTTATTGATGGTATTTAAATTTGTAATAAACAATAACAATTAACAGAAACATTGAATTTTATTTAAGTTTGATCTCAACTTATAATTTATTTCTGGCACTTAATTTTTTAATTAATATAAATTCACACGTGTTATAAGTATAAAATAATCTAATATGCGTTGTGCCTTTTTACCAATCCTTCGCCTGAGCGCTGTCGCCATTTGCAACTCGACCAATAACAAAAAATGTATGAACTGTAATATAAAGCGAGGTTCATTTAAGACGCGCATGATGACTCATGTGTGCATGCAAATTTTTTTTTAGTTTTGGTTATGAACACGTATCGAATTTAAGCATTCTCTTAAAACTGTAAGTGAATCTTTTCGCACACAAGTCAGTACTTTACGTATCACAACGGCTGGATGTAATAAACACCGCTAAAACATAGTATTTTCTATCGTTAAGTTAATTAAGCCACTATGAAAAAGAGTATAAATATTGGTACAATCCTTGTTTAGTCGCACAGAACTTTTTGTGTTCCAAACCCTGATTTCAGAGTTATCAGGGATAAAAACGTAGATGCCGGGATATTATAATTTTATGAGCAGTTGTGGAATTCCTTCATACAAGATAATTAGTGTCCATGCTATGAAATGTATTAATCGGCAACAAGCAACTGCTTGCGTGTCGTCAATTAGTACATTTCATGCCATTCATCGTGTTAAAGTCTACACTTCGACACAATTTTTCTCCATTTTTATATCCAAAAATTCTATTTTCTTCATAGTATTACGAAGAGTAGACCTTCCATATGTAATTTCAAATTCAACCTAATGGGTTATAATTGAAAGACTTGAAAATATTGTCGTCGAGCAAACGAATGAGTGTAAAAATAAGTTAGTTATAAATAAAAATCTAGTCTGATGTACGGAATACTACTAACAAAAATTCTATTAACTCAAATTTAAAATTTAAATTTACTCGTTCTCGATACGTGTAAATTAATTATCTCATTTTGAAATCATAAAAAAATCCTGTTTTCGACAACAGCAAAGTTCTGGCGGGCACTGTTAGTGACGCATCGACACCAAAGGTCTTCCGATGCGGTCTCCGATCGGGGCGACCGTTCACAATCGGAGTAGAATCTGCGCGCACGCCGGCAATCGCGAGTCACGACTTACATAAACAACACGTCCGAGTCTCGAACCGGCGAGGCCAGTGGAGGCGGTAGTGGTGACACATCAGCGGGCGCGGCGCTATCGGCCGATCGCGCCGCGCGCCGCCCGCCCCACTCAACGGGGTTTCTGGGTCAAGCCGCGGGGCGCGCCCGCCCGCCGCGCCCCCGCCCCTCAATGCGGAAACCTCGCCGCTCTAATATACGCGCCCTGACGGATTTTCGTCCATCTCCACACGCTCAGCGATCGCTAATTAGCGTATCCGATTAAACGTTGCCGGTGAGTGATTCGCGTATCCGATCCTGTGCCGGTACCGTATCACGTATACGTGATTTGATACACTACACGTAGAACGACCGATTAGGATTCTTGGCGAAGTTGGCTTATGCTGCGAATGCATCGTTGCATTGCGGGGTTCGTTATTCTTCTAAAGACTTAATTTTTGACCGTACAGTGTATGGCATATGCGTTTCGAGAATTTACGTCTCGTTGGAAGTTTTGATGGATCTTCTCCAGTTGGCGGATTTCAACTCGTATGTTTAATTTCACTTTAAAAAAAAACGATAATTGGCGTTATAATGTGCAAATGGATTTAAAAAATACATGATGACGCGGGCCATCGGCATCTCGACTCGCGCCGACCGTGTCTCTGGCTAAGGTGTGATGACTTTGTATTACTTTAAAGTAACATACGTAAAATAAACTGACAGACCCGTCGATATTTAAAGTATTCCTTAAAAAGCTTGACACTGTATGTATGTAAGTGTACAAACTTATGAGGCCGTTTCCAAAGTGGGACTGTGTCAGAGATAATACATTTGATGGACATCGATGTATCGCAGTATGTGATTCGAAAACGACACTACGCGTCGCCGCGTTCAGGTTTCACATAAAACGAGATTAGTTTCATTTCGTTAAAATGTGGTTTCCTACAAGTCGACGTTTCATCGTCAATGGGTATTATAGTCTAGTAAATAAATGTATACTATCGCGAAAATTCCGTCCGTACCAACTCCAGATCGAACGGATAACCTTTGAATTTCCAGTTGAACATCCTGCCACTGAGCGATCATTATTTTGGAATTCTTCGAAAAGTCTATAAACGAGAAATTCGGCAGGTAACTTGTTTATACAAAATAGAAATCAACTTAATAACATTTTTAGACATTCAATTAACTACATGGGTAGAAAAGAAATGTACATCGAAATGCGTAATTTTTGAGTGAAAATTGTGAAAATTGAAGTTTACATTCCGATAAGAAATGAAATTAACATATTCCAACTTCTTTTCAAAATCCGTCCCTTAAGAAGGTTGAATCGAGAGTAGAGGTTTATGCGTGCGTAGGGAATACTTGAAAACGGAGACGCGAAAAAGTCATATTCGGACTATAAGTCAGACACTTTTACGATGTTTTTTTAAAAACACAACCCTCATTTTTGGAAAATAAAATCTAAGAAGGAATTTAGTATGAGGACTCTAAAAGAGATAGAAAGTTGAATACTACTGTAAAATTTCTGTAAAACAAACTAAAGGTGATAAATGTATAGAACAAATTTAGTACGAAATTTTAAATTAAAATATGGTAGACATGTGGTTTAGTTTAAACACAAGGTATGTATATGAGAAAACGCTTAAAAAAACAGAGTTGAAAGCAGATTATTTGATGGCTTTCGATATCATTGAATATTTCGATAAAAAGTTGAAACTGTCGCGTCTACATTTTAAATAAGAATGAAAAACTGGTCAATCTTGATAGAATTTGTGTTTTTTATACTTTTAATTGTTAATAATGGAAGAAGACACAGACTTAACCATATATTATATATTATTGTACAATGGAAGGTTTCAAATACTCTGTAGGCTATTTTTTGTTACGCTAGCATTAATTCAAAGCCACAAAGAGTTCCTACATAATTAACTGTCTACTTAGGTATGGAAACACAGTAAGTAGGATGGTGTCGACACCTTTTGGCGGCAGCGGGCGAATACCGCATACGATATATTTATATCCTATGGTGCAATTTTTTGACAAGATAGATCTGGATCAAAATCGTAATCGAGACGCGTACTTAGTCCGTCGGTTGAGTGGAAGTCGCTATGAATACTAATTATTTTATCGTAATCACTTCGCACATTCGGCGAAGAGGAATAAACGTTATGAACATTTGACAGTGAATACATAAATTAATCGGAGCGAAGCCCGGAAAACATTTCGACTCACGTCTAAAAGGTAGGAGATTTAGCTTTTGTAGACGTAACTAAAGAATCTTCCCGTGAATGAGACGAAAAGTGAGCGACGAGGAACTGTCAAGTAAATTTTTACTATTGATAAACAGCATAGAACCACCGAACCTCGAGGATATCCAGACCGATGATGTGCGGTGTACCCACAATGTCCGTCGGTCCATGTAACCGCAGGTAGCATGTGTGCAGCAGTAAACTATTATGACGACGTAGACGAGGCCTATGCGGGACAAAGAAAGTGGCGCGCACGTGAGCCCGTGACCGGCCGCGGCACGTGCGGGTGCGCCGTCCGCCGCCGCGCTCGCCGCGCCGGATGGTAGCCGGCTCGTTTGTGGCGGACGGATGTCGTCACAAACGTCTGTCTGTCCGCACGGGCGCGCTGTCGGGGCCCGACCGGCGCCCGCGCCGGTGCACGCTCACGGAGTCCTCCGCCACGTTTTATTTTATAAGTATTGCCTTCTTCTCGTTGTCGTGTCGAACCGAATTTCAACTTATGTAGACATTTTAGCTTCGTTCATTTTCATTCATTTCTAGCAGAGACTTGGTGATATGTTACTTTTATCTATTGCTCAAATCGAATACTTTTATATAGTCACTTGTAGTAACTTTTTTTTATACCAATGTATACAATAAATTATAATATATTTACGCGTAGAATTTGATATTGAAAGTAGTACGAAAGGTTTACATAAGTTGTGCTTTTATACGAGGGACAACTCTTCGCGCTTCCATTTATTTGTGAGTCAACTACTTATCGGCCACACGATATATAACAATATATTTCTAATCATAAACAAAATATTTTTATTATACAAATGCGCATTTAGGCAATCTCTCAGACATGAAATTAAAGTCAAAATCACTTTCTTCTGTTGCGACAGAGGCGTCGTCGATAGTTTTCGAAAACAAACATGATTAAATTTAACTATTAATTGTATATAAAATGTATATTTCAGTAATACTATTTATTGGCTAAAAGCCTATATATGGAGTATGTTATTTTATCATGCAACTTGTTACCCCAAAATACCTTTACAACATAGGCAGATTTCACGATGAACAATGAACACTAAATATATCGTGTTACTAATACAGTTAAAGTTTTATCTATACAAATGATAAAACAGTGTAACCTGGTGTGTTTATTCGTTGAAATTATGCATGGAAAACTGGTCAAAATCATGACAAACGATGCTGATTTTAGGGTTCCGAAGCCATTGTTACAAAATAATGCACTACAGATGAAAAAGTACGTTGTTACAATTTTTTCATGTTTCAGTCGCCTATTATTAGAACACAAGTAAGTATGTCAACTTTTACTATTAAAGTAATGTAAATGAAGTGCATCAGCAAAAAGAGCGTATATTCATGGGACTTGCGTCCTTTTGTTGAGAAGCGCAGTTTTTCGGCAATAACTTAAAAATAGCATATCCTTCAATGATCAAAATAATTTTCGTTGAAAGTATTTGTTAAGCGTTACCTTCGCTATTTTAATTCATATTTTTGAAGATACGGATAAAAAAAATAGAGGGGTGGGGAAAATTTCTGCAATTTTCAGAGCGATTATTCCCGAAATTGCTCACATAATCACAAAAATTGCATAGAAGCTTTAAAGAGTTTTTAAAAGAACTGTCAAAATATGTGTAACACGTTGATGTTTGCTAAAAATTTTTATTCAGCTTCTCTTACATATATGGAGTGCCCTTTATTTTTGTTATTTAACTACCAAACTAAGTAGCGGCTTATACAAGACACCTAAATTAAATTTCATCATTATACATCTTGCAGTTTTTGAACAAAATGCCTGTGACATACGGACGGACGGACATGACAAAACTATTAGGATTACGTTTCTGCCACTCTGGTTGGGAACCCTAAAAAATTTAGCGGATTTATACCCGCTTATGAGAAAACAACCATATTTAAGTTTTTCATTTCCTGATTCTGTTTTCGCGCACATTTTTGAAACAACTGAATTTTAATGCTATTTTCTTGAATAGATAGAAATTGACTTGGAGCAGAATAAAGGCATTATTTTATTTGAGTCGAATGCCAGGAATTACACTATTCTTCATTGTAGTTCTAGTCTGAGAAGTTACAAGAAAAACAATAATTGCTAGCGTCAAAGGCATATAGACGTCACAATGCGGACGAATAACAACGTTAAAAAAAAACTAGTCACGATTCGCTCAATTTATTGAAAAATATACAATGATCGCGGTGGGATAGAGGGCGGGGGGACGCGAATGACGGAGAGGGTTGAATTGCGATAAAAATTTTATGTAATGACCGAATGCCCCGCGGGTAAAGTCGCGGCCGGAGAGCTTAGTTTATAATGATTTGCACTTAGATTATTAAAAATTTAAAATACTGATTACCGCTTAACTTTGTATAATCTATTTATATAGTACAAGCCACAGAACTTTCAACTCTAAATCTCAATCACATTCATCTCTCCGTTTTCTATTTATCCACAAAGAAGTGCATCCTTGTATTTAGAAAAAAAAAATATAGGAAAAAATACAGGAACGCTGTAATAGCGAACGAGTGCGATGTGAAAAACCCGAGCGATCGAGTCACTCGGATTTTTTTATTTTACACTGACGTTCGTAGTAAGAGTGCCTACGTTCGTACTACGGACTACTTACGTTCGTAGTAGCAGGCCTACGGTTTCTACGAAATCCGTGTACGACGTGGGCGCGGCTACGGAATCGACATTTACGATAATACCCTCTAGAGAGAAATAAATATTTGTTTATTTTGAAGGCTCCAACTATACTATTAATACACCTATTGATAATTAGTATTATTGCTTAAATTAATATTTAAACGATATGCATGATCGATCATTGTAATGCATATTATATTTCACATAAATTCAAAACTTAAATCTATACTTAAGTTTTGTATTTATACGAAAAATAATGGGCTTAAGTGAGTTTTTCGCCGGTACCTCCCCTTGTTATACTCCGGAATCGGTGGTAAATAAACAAACTTATGATGATCTTTAATGACAGCGTGCAAACATCTTACATTGACAAAACATATTTACTTCATTCTTTTTCATTTTTTTACTCGATATAGGTGCCTTGTTCAAAGTCTCTCGGGCGTGATTATTTCAGTACAATATACTTATTTTTATATTATTACATTTATAGATTTTTTACTTCTCTGCAGGGGCAAACCCTTCCGAAATTATATAATTATTATACTTCAGACCGAAGGGCTCCCAACTCAAATTCTCCTCGGTCGTCCAGTGCACGTCGGGAGCTATTGACGCTGACTTCACGTCTGAATACAATTATAAGCTTTCTTCGGCATGTGGGTTTCTTCAGCATGGTTTTGCTTTCATTAAGTTAATCTCGATCTGCATACGAATCCCAAAAATACAAACTGTTGCAAGAAGCTTGTGAGCCCGAACTTATGTCTGTACGCCGCAAGTGTGCGTGATATATATAGCTTACACCAATACAAAAAATGTATTTATAATTGAGATTTTTGAAAATGTGCTTTTATTATGCTAACTACGTACCTATGTCTGAATTTAAAACAAATATTTTTTGCCCATTTGTAGATACGCTCGTTTGTTCGAACTCTCCGCATAACCTACTGACAAATATATATGATACTAGCTTCTGCCCGCGGCTTTGCCCGCGGGTACTTTGAACACCTTTCCTTATCTTGTGTATCGACCGTTTACGATCTCAATCCCAATCCTGATTTCGATACCGATTTGTCTCACTTTTGACTTTGATCGCAGTCTCGCTTTTAATTCAGAACCCGGTCTCGAACTAAGTAGATTAGGGTTAAAAAGCCCCGCTATAATTTCTACCCTCGGAGCTGTTCTTTATTCCAATTTCGAACATGCTCTTGGTTCTAATTGTCATTCCACACTCGATACCAACCAGTCCTCATCCGGTCTCGACTTTCGATTTTGCTCTTCGTCTTGTTTACAATATGGATTCCGCTACCGCCCACGGTTCTGATTTGGATGGGGCTACTACTAAAATTAAATTTAGGCTATATTACTCGGAGATGACGTAGGTTTCTATAAGTGGAAGAAGTTTTAAAATCTGTAATAGCACAAATATTCAGATGACGCCATATTGAAATGTTTGTAGTCTATTTTACTCAAGAAGTTTCTCATTCATGAAGGAAGTTTTAGAATCGATTCTATAATTTTATTCAATGGCACGAATATGCAAAACGGACATATCAGCTTCTGATCGAGATGTCGTTGTGTTATTGTGATGGTTCCATTATTCGTTTTGATTAGAAGTAAAGGAACTTTTTTGCATTTATAACTCGATTCAGTAGATGGACCATAAAAAAGAAGAAATTTAAAAGCATTTGTTTTGAATATCTAATTGTTGATGTCCTTTAATCCTTCATTAGATTGATCAGCCATATAATTTGTATCATATCCAAGATCACTTTTTCAAATACAAAAATTCGAGGGTATTCTTTTCTGATCTGAAAATCGTCAGGGCAGACATTGCAAAAGGCGAATTTCTTTCAAGGAAATATTATAACCAGTTAATCTTCTCCTGTATAATATAAGTATTTATCGTGGGATCCTCCTAAATAACGGGTGAGATGCGAAGTAGTTTTTTTCAGAGAAGTGATTTGTGAAATCTGGTATACCGGGTATCATCGGTGGCACGTGTCTATGGTGGTTCTACGATCCTTTTTTTTCACTCCCCCAAGAGTGGATGTCCGATATCTGAATGCGCAGACGGCAGTTTGGAAGTGCACAGCGTTCCATTGCTGAGGCAGCCTCAGCCCGCAACATTTCTACTAACATATATGCCTGCACTGCCTACCGCCGAGGTTTCATCACAGATGAGAGTCCAAGAACAAATATAGGTGGGAAGTGAACCCAGTTCAATATTCGAAATGAAGTACCTAACTTAATCTATTTGTACACCATTTAATTGTTAACATCATTAAGTTTGATTATATATCTTTTCTCGGCACTTGCTGTCGAGTGGCGCCTATTAATTACACTGTAATCATGCACAATGTTTATAATATGTCTGAATTGATAAAGCAGTTAGGTAATTTAGACCTAAGTTGAACCCTATTATATGTCAGAGATCACATTAAAAACAACCATAGCCCTGAACCTCATGTTTCATTGAACATAAGTTAAATATTTTGTATTGTGTCTTTATGCTTTTATTTACTTATATTGATAAACTCACTAATAAAAAATACAGCTATACATAAGTTATAAAAAACACATACAGACATACCAACAAACAGATAGACAGACAGTAGCCTATCATTTACGCAATCATATGTCCTTACTGTAGGTACGAAAATTTTCATCAAAATCAGTGAAACGTTCTTTTAGTTATACAAAAACGTACAGACAGACAAACAGACAAACCGGAAAACAATAGCCTACCATTTACGAAATCAAATGTTCTTACTGTATACCTATTTGAATCATAATCGCTCAAACTGCTCTTACGTTATAAAAAAACACAGAGAGACAGACAGACATACTGTAAAACAACAGAGAGTAGCCTATCATGTGCGCAATTACATTTTATTATTGTATACCAATTTTCATTTCAATCGTCGGGGACGTTCTTGAGTTATAAAAAGACATAAAGACAGACTAACAAAAATAGTATAATGTGAATCACTGCATCATAATACGATTATTTATCACAAAATTAGGTGAAAAAAATAAATGTACAGACAGAACCAATAGATTTATATAGTGGTATAAATTTACAAAACTTTAAAATACATACTTTTCCAATGAATACCTACTACATCATAAATCCATGCGGGCAAAATTGTAGACGGTAGCTAGTGAACGATGAATCGCCCGACGCGTCCAAAACCGCGCGACGTCCCACAGGCGGACATTTTTAAAGTGTATTCTTCGCAATACTTTCAATTAGTAGTCATCGATCTTCCATCAAGCCCCACCTCGAGTTAGGGCTCGAGGGCGCTGCTCCACGGACGCGAACCCTCTAATTTGCAGTCTTATTTACATCGAAGCCGTCCCGAGAGGAGGGCCAAGGGGTGGCGCCGGCGATCACAACGCAATTATTGCAGCTCGATGTGCTCTCGCTTTCTTTACCAATATATTGTATTACATAAATATTATATAACACAACGCGATATTTCTTATATAATAATAATGATGATAAAAATATAGCATTATCCGTCTGCTTTAAAACTCTATTGATAGATGTAAGACTCACACATATGCGTTAATCGTGCGTGCGCGTGTGCACGAGTGTGGTGTCAACTTTATATTGTATTATATCAATAATAACGAAATCCCATATTGGAATAAAAAATAGAACAGAATGCTTAAGTATTTCTTTGCATTTTTTTTTTTGTAACTGGCAGTCCGTCTGTTCGTAAGCACACCGAAAACCCAGTGAACGGAACCTTATAGGAGTGTCGGTGGTGTAAGCGACAGCATGCTAGCAACATGTCGGTTCTATTATACACCAACAGATCTAATTAACACAACTATTAATCGTTTTTCGTATACTACGGAACTTCAGGTAACACGTAGGATCGAAATCGGAATCGCGATTGAAATCCTCTACCAGGAATATACACGAGAATTCGCTACACATGTTCCTACGTGTAGAGCGGACCAGAGAAAAAGATAATTTTAATAATAAGCACTTGTCTTTTACGGCCCCGAGAGAGTTCTGTTGTGATTTCAGAACTCGCTCTATATTGTGCCCGGCTGCGAAAGGCGATAAATGAAATGAAATTTGAATTATATTAAGTTATACACGAATATTTTTACAACACAAGTCGCTCGTTTTTAGAGCTTCGTACGTTCTTGAACAAACAAATTTCGTAATACTTTAACTAAACAATTTGAGATATTTCATTTAACTTGAGGTTAAACGTTTCTTTTGCTAGAAAAGTAGTAATGACGCATAGCCGAGAAAATATTTCAAAAGCGGAACTCTCTCGTTGGCGTGTTCTTACTTCCCTTACAAAACGGAAAGTTTTAAATATTTACCTAACTCGCGAATGTCCAATTTTTACGTATTCCTTCTTCTTCAACATCGTACTGAATCATTGGTAATTCCAAAAATCGTCCCATTCTTAGCCCGGCTGAAAGGCTAAGCGCGATTGGGGTCGCGATTCGGACTTGGTCATGATTTCAATTCTTCAGTTCCACTGGTATTATTCCCATGTAGAATCAAAAATCCCGCCAGAATCGGTTGCCCATCATCGCACCAAGGAAAACTCGTACAGTACACGAGTATTGCTACGAGTATTCTTCTTTTTACAAACTTACCGGTAAAACGTTTAACTGTGTAACAGTTAAGTGATGTTCTGTGTTGGACAAAATATAGGTGAAATTGTAAGTATTACATTAGACAACGTTTTCAATTCCCTTATCCCCGATATTTAATATCTTGAAATGGTGATTTATTATCGATTTAGTCGAATTAAATTTTTTTCGTTAAAAATAAAATTACACATTGTTGCTTTGCTTTACAAATTGCAATTGTAATCAAAATGTGGATTATTAACGATGGGTACAAATAAAATATAATGGAGACTTCAAATGGACAATCCAATAAAATACAAATAGTTGTAAAACTTTTTTTTGTAGTATGTTAAAAGGAAAATGTGCAGATGAGCCATAAGAGAGTAGATAGTCACACAGTCACCGTCGCCCATGGACACTCGCGACCAAAGTGGAGTCACATATGCCTTGCCTGTCTTTCGGGAGGGAACAGGATTCTTAATGGAACGGATCAGATTGATGGAAGGGGGATAGAAAGGAGATCGACACCGGAATTCTCATTCACTAGACGAAATTCAACAGTGGAAGCTCCTACTTCACATCCACATTGTGCCAGAGAGTGATATCTCACCGGTTGTTCCGGCCCATTTTTGTGCTACGGCCATGTTGGCCACATGGCTCTACCATAGCAAAAGTATAGCAACGACAATTTCTAAAAATTTGTCAGACACAGAAATATAAAATTCAGTTCAGTCGTCGTACTATGTTGATCAATATAATGTCCTCTCGCACATTTTGAATGATAAACAAGCCGAATATAAAGATGAAAAGATTTTATTACGAATATTTCAGGCGGGACATCGGAAGTATGATGAGTATATTTTGGAATTATATTTTACAATTTTTGAAATAATTTTAATAAACAAAACAAACTGTAAACACAGTCACTCCCCACATTTTCGAAACCCGTCATTTCCAAATCCTAGAATTATTCAAGTTGAAGTTATCTTTCAAACGAAAAAAAGAAACTACCTACAGCGGTTAAGCACGCGGCAATAAAAGTTAATAGAGAAAAAAATTTGGAAGCAATTTTTTTACGTACAACTTTTTCTATGTTGTGTCCTACTTGTTTGTTTATAAAACTCAGTTATAAATGTAACAACGTCGAACAACTTTTTCGTAAGCACAAAATGAAAATAAATATATAATTATTTATATTTATTTTATTTATTTATTATTATTATGGCACTCCTTTTAATCGATTTTACGCAATAATGTTTTGTGTAAGCTAGGTGCGAAATCCTTTGCGCGCTAGTTCGAGTCGTTCTTGGTTGGTTTTCTTTCCTTGTGAAATCCACACGATGTTAATTTGTCACGACGTTATAAATGTTAATATCGCTGTACTTAATAAAACGGTCTCCTCCTTCATAATCAATATAAATAAAAATATGAAAAGTTGCTCGAAGCGCATCACTTGAGCACGACTGAACTAATTTAGCTAATTTATTTCTTTAAATGTTCGTAATAGTCCGAATAGGGTTATCAAGGAAAGAAAAATTGAAAAAATTGTCCAGAAAAGTGTAAATTCGGGGAAAATTTACAGTGATTCATTCTAAGGATTTTTTTATGAACTCACTACAGTAACCCACGATTCTAACGATGACTATACGTATTTCTTTTTGCTACGCCATTTCAATTAAAAAATTATAAGTCTGAATTTCCTTGACAAAAAACCGACCATAGACAGCAGGACGGGATGACGCGCGGGAGACGATACACACACCCACATACCCACACACACGCGCACACACACACACACACACACACCCATACCCAACACACAAATTCGCGCGCGCACGAGCACGTGCGCTCACACACACAAACGCATACCAATGAAAGTGGCGGGGTAAGAGGCATGCGTATAGATACTATTCTTATAAAATAAGCGTTATACGATTAAAATATTTTATAGCGTAAAGCAATTTACAGTTCATAAACATCTTATTTACCTTTGTAAAATTTATCTTATAGCATGAACTGCTAACAAATATAAAGCTTAATTAACAATTACTTAACATATACTGAAGTTTATATGTGGGTTGGGCGGTTCTTAATTATAGTGAAAAATCAGATAACAGCCAGCCGCCGCACGTCGTGAAACATCTTTTATCGAATTATTAAAAAACCATCCTCAAGGCATTACCTCTAACGTAGGATAGTCAGAGATGGTATATTGGATGGAAAAACTTCCATCCAATATACCATCTCTGAGTCACTGCGAAACGTAGACACGTATCGCAGTGACTTCAACCCAACATGAGAGGTTGCGAAAGCCGTATACAGGTTTCATAATGACACGGACATAGTTTCCGCTTACTTTTCAAGCGCGGGTTTCCTTGCGATGTTTTGCTTCGTCATTAACTGTATTTTAATTTCATTTTAATTAACTTGTTTAAATATTATTAAAAGAACGAATTTTGTTAAATTTAGAACAACTCCTTGGTAAATTACTCAGATTTGAATCCATGATCGACGAATAAGAAACCAAGCTTCAGTCAAATCAAATAAAATAAAAATATGTACAGAATATTGCTAGAAATCATTCAAACCATATTCTTATGTGGAACCGGTAAATCCACATAAGAATATATTTTAAATAATTGCGGGAAACGAGTATTGCCTGTAACTATTTTAAATAAAAAATTGTTTTGGCTTCTATTTGTTTATGTTTTGGGACCTTTTGACGACCTTCTTTTGTTTAAATTATTAACAAATATAATAATAACAATGAAATGAATTAACAACTTTGGAGAGTAATTAAACGGGAAATACAAAATTATATCATAAGAAAAATATTGATTTACTTAAAATTGGATAAAATATTGAATTATAATTCAAATAAAAAAAAAAACGCTAAATAAAGCACTAAACAACGCCGTTGTTCCTTTTTTATTAAAAACTGATAAATTCTTCAATAATATAATTATTGAAATCCATAATAAATGTCATTTTCTTATGAATAAAATAGGTTTATTAAAGACTTAAAATTGAAAACTGCATCTCCAGAACTGAATAAAAATAGAAAAAAATATTAATTTATTTAAAATTGGATATAACACGTATAAAGTAATAAATCATACGTTATATAAAAAAAAAAACACTATATAAAGCATTAAAGAACCTTTTTTTTTTATAAAAAACAGTGTTAAGTTATTCAAGCTTCCAAATTACGTAACTTTTGTAATGGATAATATATATCATTTTTATATGTATAAAATGAGTTTATTAAAGACTTAAAATTACAAAATCCGTTTCTAGAATTGAGTGAAAATTCAAAATTAATCAAAAAGAAATCACCTCAATGGCATTATTATTCATAACAAAGTCGTTTAACAAATTTATCTAACATGGTAACGGATAGATATTTTTACCAAAATGTTGAAAAATGAAACGCCACACTTAGTAGCGTTGCTAGCGTTTGTTAGAGAGAAAAAGAGAGTCGCTGAGAGTCGAACGAGGGGCACAACGGTTTTTCCTTATGTGACGATTTCTGTCAACTAACACCTCCCACAAGCCACGTTAAGGAATTTTGATCTAAAAAGCCATAAAAGCACAAATCAATTCAGTTGGGAATTAGTACAAGACAATATTATAAAAATGACTTTTGTCAAATGTGAATTGAATAGGTCACGGATAGCCTTCTGAACAGTCCTGTAGACGAAGGCGCTAGTCAGTTACGAAATTAGTTATGTATAATTTTATAGCACGTTACTGTTCACGATCGCGTTCGTGCGTTCAGCGAATGAAGTCATAAAATAACAAACAACGTAGCGGGAGCGACCGGCGGGCCGAGCGGGACTAACAGCCGATTGTGGGCTTTCGCTCTGTTTGATGTTTGTACATTTGGGATTTTAATACGAGTAACTTTTTAATATTTTCGTCAAAAATCAATGTAGGCCAGGTATATGGGGTAGAATTTAAGAAAATAATAATTAATGTATGCTTATATTCGGGAGTCACCTTTCGCGTCCCTTTTGGATTTTATGTTCATGACGAACTGAAATTTCCTCGGATACCAGTGCTCTTTCTCTGCGGTTTCAATATGCGGTGCAATGCAATACATTTTGGGAGGAGTTTCGCTAGACCGACGTTTGTCTACGTTATTTCTAAATGATTTTCCATTTGTTTCGGTAGTTTTAAAAGAACGAAATTGTGATTTGACATTATTATTATTAGAAAATATATATTGGAACGAAGTTCCTTACGGCGGGCTTGGAGGAGATAGGGATTTTGCTGCGCGACCGAACTGAAAAAAATGTGATAGTAAAACCGTAAGAAAAAGTCCTTGGAATAAAACCGTTAAATGAGACGTGCGCAGGCGCGACAGTCGTATACACAAGCGAGTAGTGTATTATACCTTTCTCTTTCATGGACAAGCACGTGGCTAATATTCACATTAAAGATACATTTTACTCGTGAGTAGTCACGTTTATTTTCATATAATTTCAAATCGTCAAAACAATAATAACTATAGTAACAATGGCAAGTGAACTAACAAGTGACTTGAATGCAATTGACAGTGACAATAGTGGGAAATTATTCTATTTCTATGTAATTTGGTGTTGTCAAACAAAAATAAAGAGACATATTTTGTTATTTTAGTTGATAATTTGAATTACGATTTTTTTTTATTTTACGTAATTTATATTATTTCCTAAAATACTGAATTTCCTAAATACTTTCCTATAATTAAATAAAAACTAATCAGCAAAATTTTAGAGAAAAATCAAGAAAACCTACGTAAAATTGAGCACGATTTTTTTTTTTGCAAATTGTGTCGATTCTGCATTAGCCGAAGGAACTTCGTTCCTACCTGGTGTCCCACGACACCACTCGTTAATTTTTTAACCATATATGTACCTGAATTTTAACTCTTAGGACCGTAAAATAAATAAATAATTTGAAAAAATACATTTTGAGCAATTATCTTGTTGAAGTTATCTTAGCTATTTTTTTTTGTAAAAATATTCATCGAAATTGAGTCGCTTACAATTTGAATTAGTGAAATCTTAAAGGATAATTAGAACGCACTTAATGAAAAACTTTTAAATATGTAATGTTGCTATAAAAATTTCCGATGGCCCCCTCTCTCTTTCCCTTCACCATCAACCCAATTTTCTCGCCATTACGTATCTTACTGTTGATACGTGGCGACTTTATCTCTCAACGACCGGTGGCCACAATACAGAATTTCTGTTTACAAACATGCTCGCATGCACATGAAATATTAAACGGATGGGCGCTGCGAGAATTGTACAAAGGCTGAAATGTTTCACAGGACAATGGGTTTGCCGACCCTTCGCCCTATCGAATTTTATGTATAACGCCGCATCGGATTCAATTTGCTTAGCCGCTACGTCGACAAACTAACGATTTGGCCGGAATTAGGTGGTGCGACGACACGTGTAGCGCCGCACGCGCCCGCGGGGGGGCGCCCGCCCGCGCCGCGGTCGCCGACCGTAAACTCGACACAGCGCTGCGACGCACGCTTTCCATTTTCTAACAATCCCTGAGGCTTATTCATATTTATTCTAAGAAAGGTAGCGGCGGTCATCGAAACGGGCAACCGCGGGTCGGGAAGACGTCACGTAATAAAGCTGAAAGCTCATAAGGTTTATGGGCCACTCTTATCGTTGCAATAAAGATGCACCCACAAAAGTGACGACATTCGTCGTCTGAATGAAGTGTTATAAATAATTAGAAATCTATAAATATAGAATATAAGTTCAATTTACGACTATAGAAAAAAGTGTAAAACACGTACTGACCTGATACATTTAATACACCGATACTATTTAGAATTTCAGTGCTAAATATAAAATACAGAAAAAATGTCCGTTAGGTCTTTGTACACATTATTAAGAAATTTGGTGAAGCCAAATGTGCATGCCTTAAGCGCTTGTCACATACGTATGTTATTTAAATTAGAAGTTAATGATAATATATGAGCTTTTCACCAAAAATCCTTTTTTGAAGTTCTTCAAAACTTTCCTGAAGTCACTAATTAAAATTATTTTACAATAATTGTTGTTAATATAAACGTATTACGAATTACATTAAAAATAACTTTGGAATTAATTTAAACGTTTGAAAGTATTTAAAAATAAATAAAAAAAAACAAATTCTAGGACAGATTTGAACCCGGGCACTCTGCGCACGCGACTTAAAGCTAAACAGTTGAACTAAATCGTATAGCTGAACCTCCACCGAAAATAGTTGTTTTATTTTGGATATTACTACTGCCATCTGTTGGCAATTACAAAAACATAAAACATTTATTTCAATCTCCATTTCAGATATTTAAGCGAAATGACAGATCAAAACATGAATAACTGCGAGTTAAAAAATTCAATTACAGCTAATCGGTACTGTATCAAGTCATGATTTTCAATGCAGGTATTCCTAATCGATTAGTGATGAGATTGAAAAAGAAATTAAGTTTAATAGTTAAATAGTTTTTTTAGTTATCATGATTATACGGGATTTTCAGGCGACAGTAGAAGCATACCTACGCTTCGCTTGCGCTTAAGGCATGCAATATTACGTAATTGCACGTTCTTTTAAATAATGAATGAGTTTATTCAATTGAAAGGTAAACAACTAATACCTTAATTGGAAATGGAGTGACAAAGTATCATTTTAATATGAGTCCAGAGAAGGTTTACAAAATCTATAAACATCAATTTTACATAATAATACGCATTCTATGAAAAAGCATCCAATAAAATGATTGTATTCAGTCATAAAAATAAAACAGATGAACACGCATGTAATTTTAATGGTATTTAAATAAAACACGTGTAATTCATTCATAAACATATATACAAAAAGTAATTACACAACTGAAATACTGTTATTAAACGTAACGTACCTTCTTGAGTTTTAACAAAAGGTTTTGCTACCACCTTCATGACACTTTTTGTTTCAATGTGCGCGCACATTGGAAAAATTCACACTCATCGTCTTTTCATAACGCGTCTAAAAAAATAATAAAGTCAAAAACCAATATTTCTATATATTTCCCTAAATTGATCGGACGCAACGCATTAAGTGTTGAACATGGTAAAATCATAAATTACAATTTTCTGCATCCTTCGTGAGCTTTTTTTACATAAAGGACACTTCAAAGATAGTACACCAAATACAAATTGCGTTATTTTATATTTCTGTAGCAATTTTTATTCACCGATATATCAAAACAAGATCAAAAGTCATAAGAAATAAATTTTGCAACGTATCATCAAAACTTCTCACTTGGCAGTGGAGTGATTAAAAAGCAATAAAACCTGACATAACAACGACAAATTTTAATACATCGAGTTTCATTTTCAATGAACGAAAAAGCCGCAAACAACCCAATGTACGCTGACGGCATGCAAATGTAATTCATGACGTCATAACAATAAGGCCGGTTTATTTTCCTCGATGGCACGCTCGATGGGCCGTGTAACCTCACTCGTCCGCTTACTGGGACCGAATGCAACTTATTTTCGCACAGAATTACTTTATAAAAGAAATTAATATTGTGCATGTTTGCGCGTCTGAATCCTAAATCAGTGCGATCGTTGTAAATGTGCCATTCTGAATCTACACTATATTAATGGATCACAATATCATTAATGTACATTCATTCGTTTATTGGGACAACTACTAACATGCATCACTATAATAACTGTAATAGAAAGTTTCGTTGCGATATTTCTGTTCTAACTTAAACAAATAGTATTCTACACACCTCTTTTGGAATCCGGTCATCCATATTCTTAGAAATAAAAACTTCAATAACCACCACAGATTAACTATCGGCCACTTGCATTCACGAAGATGCTTTCAAAAAACAAAATTAGATTTCAAATTTTAATCAAAATGTGTTTAATATCTAAACCTAAAGTTTAAACCTTACCACTGTAATAACCGTGTTTGTTTATGATACAGCCCTATATAGAAGTATTTTCAAATGTTTTGGTAAATGTATCTCGAGAATCGAAACGGAATACGATAACGAATACAACACCACACACCAGTAACTGCCAATTGAGGTACATAAAAATTGAGGGAAATAACAAATATCTAGATTTCTATCGAGAGAATTTTAATTACAATTCTCTTAAAGACCTCACATGAAAACAAACATTTACTGTACTTCTAACAGTGAAAATTAAAAAAAAAGTTCTTCACCTTCTAATTATTATATTAAAGTTACAACTTTGTATTTCATATGACTGAACAACCATAAAATTTCATATTCGTAAAATCACCAAAACTTACTTAATATATCCGAAAATGAAACTATAACATCCTAAATAAAATCCTGATCAAAATGACCGTGACTCGCTGTTTGTTCGTGGAGTAATGTGACGACTTATTGCCTATAGTTTTAGTTGGACTTTTAATTGATAAGCTGTGCTCGAAGTGTAGTGTTGCGATAGTCAAAGCATTTGCTATTTTTTTATGACCACGTGTAAACTTATTTGGAATAAGTCCCATAACAAACTTATTTTGTTTACTATATATCATAATCAAGTTAATTGTACATATTAATTTTTATCAATTTTATTCAACATACAGCGAGTTTTTCTTGTGAAACATATTTATTTTTAGTAAATATCTATCAGTTGACTGTACCAATTAGTTACTCATTTTATTACTAACTTATAATTTCATAATCTTTTTACTTCTTTTTAGGGCTGCAAGTCAGAATGGCAAAAACGGTATCCTTACAGTTTCGTCATGTTCGTCCGTCCGTCCGTATGCCACAGACCTTTTACTCAAAAACTACAAGATGTACATTCATGAAATTTTTACTGTAAGTGTCTTGTATAAGGCGCTACTTAGCTTAGTAGTTAAATAAGAAAAATAAATATTTCTAGAGGGAGCACTCCATACATGTAACAGAATTTGAAACAAATTTTTTCAGCAAATATCGACGTGTGGCACATATTTCGTCAGTTATTTTAAAAACACTTTAAGGTTTCTAAACAATTTTTTGATTAATTGAATATTTTTGGAAATAATCGCTTCAAAATTCACTTAAATTTTTAAATGTCCTCCCTCTTCATTTTTAAACCGGAAGTTCAAAAACATGAAAAAATTACAAATATGACTTAATAAATATTTTCAATGAAAATTATTTTGACCCGTTATTAATTATTACCGAAAAAATGCGGTTCTCAATGAAAGGACGTAAGTGCCTTAAAGTACGTTCTTTTGCTGGAACACCTTAGTTTACACTACTATAAGTGTAATAGTTAACATTGTTCCTCTCGTTATAGGCGACTAAAATGCTTGTACCTATTATGTGCGGGAAACAGGGAAAAAAGTGTAACAACGTACTATTTTCATCTGTAGAGCATTTATTTGTGGTAACGGCTTCGGAATTCTACATCGAGCACGGTGCGACATGCTCTTGACCGATTTTTGTATTACTATAATAAATTATTTTGTAGTCCACTTTGGAGTATATGCGTATATGTAAAATTGTGTGATAGCGTTAATTTCATAATTTTTGAAAATAATCTATATGTTAGTGGGGAATGCGGCGATTTACCTGCATAAATAAATATTTGCAATCTAATACCTCATCCCATTTCTCCGCTTCGCTTTTATCATATTTAATGATTTCAAATTACAAGACCGCACCTCGTCGTCTTCGCCTCCGCGGCTCCGATGCAACGACCGCTGAATACTAGATTAGGATTGTAATTGAAAACGGCGGGGCGCTGCCGAGGCGCGCAAGCTATAACGACGATTCCCGACAGCGATGGGACGAGGACGTCGAACGCTTAATTTTTCCACTTCAACGTTCGAGTCAAATTTAACAATACTATCAATACAACAACGATAACGTTATGCGCGCAGCTCACACGCCTCCCGTTTCCGGTCGTACGTTGCATGTGCCCCGACCGCCCGCATGAGACTGTCATTCCGCTGACCGTCTGTCCGTAAAGAAAATTAAATCTGTCCCGCTGTCACGCCCGTTTCGCTGTATCGGTTTTAATTACTCGCGACCTAACAACTGGCCGAAGGTGCGCACCGACTTAGCGATGACGGTGAGGATTAGTAACTAGCGACACTGTGTATTAAACTGTGTATTACACTTTAGTACCAGGTTACAAAAAAAAAAATATTGAGCAGCGTTTTCGGTACGTCTCATCGCGAAATTAAAATAGCAAAACGATAATGACAAGTTTTTATATTCGCCTACATTTGATCTTTTACGTGGTGAGTACAAAAAATCTTTTCGTTGATAGACACTTTAAGTCGTTTGTTTGTCTTTGAAACCGTATTCCCTACACTGTATTCAATTAATATACGCTCTTCGCGTCGTTTGTAAACTTTTTGACGTGACAACGTCTTATAAATTGGTTTGCCGGGTGACACTTCAAGAAACTGCGTTACGCTCCGCTCACGTTATGCGCTCACAATGAGAGCGAGTGAGAGGCACGCGTCCCTTCCACTCGGGCATGGTTAGCCCGCCTAAGAGCAGAGAGACAGACAAAAAGTGAAAGGCACGTCCCTTCCACTCAGATAGGAACAAGTTAAGTTGTAGTAAACGCTGTTTCATTGTACGCAAATGTATTACAAGTTATTGTATGTATATTGTATATAAATACGTATGTATGTGTAAAGGTAAAAATAAAATTTTGTTAATATGAAATTCAGTGCGAGATTCTTTGTATAAATTAATGTTTTAAATATAATTCTTTGTATAAATAAATGTTTTAAATTGTTACTATTATTTCATCCTTCTTCCTACTATACGAATGAATATTCACATTAAAATGATTTTACCACTCAAAGTCGTTGTCACGTAAAACTTTCGCCCGTATACCGACTTTACAGGCAACCAATTTTTTTTCTCTACAAAAATTAACTCCATTTTTTTTAAGCAAATAAGACGCTACAGCTACGTCATCGACTAGCGGCTACGCCGCGTCACACGAAGCGGTGTGATCTGAATTCGCAGAAAAAAGGAGCCATGTGCTGTCTCGTTTTAGACGTGCAGTTTAAGACAACGTTTATAAATAAATAAACGAAACGGTAAAGCTCGTAAGACGAACAATGTTTACTATTTCTTTTAAATTTTCTTTGTGATAATAAAATTTATTTGTTTAAAAACGATATACGATTCTTTCTTACTATTGAATTTGTTATACGTAATAATTCCCATATGAGAGCACAAATCACAACAAACAAGGTCAATCTTTAACTACACGTGAATCGATTAATGACTTTTTACTTGAATCAAAAGAAACCACTTCCTCTGTGAATAGCAGCATTTCAGTGGATAATAAATGAAACTTGATGTCATGTAATAAAATTGATAGCGCGGTATGTACCAACCTCATTAATTTTGAAGAGTTTATTTGTCAAATTAAAACTTGACATGTCTATAATGTTGCTCATTGAATAGTTGAACATAAAAACAATTCATACATGAATATAAATGTGAATTCAATTTCTAAGAAAAAAAATTGATTTTGAAACAAAGAAAGAAACCGAAAGATTGAATTCAATTTTTTAACGAACATCAGTAGTAAACTTAATTCGAAAACGGGAATGACGAAAAATATATTAATTCTCGACACTATTAAACCGCGCTACCTATCGAATGATCGATAAACAATAGGAAATGTAACCATGGGTGATCATGAAATATTATTGATATAATCAAGAACAGTTTTGAGTGAAACACCCACATTCAAGATCAGACTGAAGACAAAGGTTCAAAATATTAACTATCGGGTCATATTTCTATCGCCACACTGTTGAGGCACGTTCTGCCTTTTCGTTGCTTGGCTCTTAGCTTTCGATATTGACGCGGTGCGAGTAGAGGACAGCCGACGTCTGCATGTTATCACCGATACGGTAATAATTCTCGGAACAGATGCCATAGCGTGCTCGTCGAGGCACAGAGCGGGAGATTCATTGTCATGAGAATGAAAAGTTCGTTGGTCGATTTGGTTAGGAATGAACTCAGTACTTTTTGGTTTGAGGGCAACGCTCATATCGTTTTAACCATTCAAAATATTGATTTACATAAAGATTTTTAACTTCCTGCTAAAACAATTAAATTTTTTGATAATTGGGAATTTATTGGTTTTACCCCGGTTTTCGAAAATTAAGTTTTCATTAGATCTCGACGTTTTGAGGTCCTAGAAAGCTATTTTAACTATTTCCGCGAGAGTGTCAATATGCCTGTATGTGTGTATTTGTAAGTACGTAAACCTCTTATAACTTTCGAACGGCTTGACCGACTGGAAACAAACTTTGACATTTCAAAGAGTTCCATTAAACTTAGATTTCCTGAAAATTTTAACTGATTCGGACCGGTAGATACCAGGGAATTAAAAAAAATCAAATGTGTTTTTTTTAGAATAACCTTTAAACGGCTTTATCGATCGATTTCAAAACCTAAAAAGCTCTTAACAACAAAAAAAAAAACAGATCGGTCGCCGTTAGGCCGGACAAAATCGGTTGATTCGTCCGTGACATATCGTGAACGAAAAAGTCGAAAAAATTAATTTTTCCAAAATAATTCCGTATTTTTTTAATTGATCAGTTTTTGTTTACAAATTATTTATAGGACTCGTAAAACTGCATCGATTGCTGTTAACCGCGTGCAAATTGGTTGACCTATTCAAAAGTTATAGCAAATTAAAAATCAAAAAAGTACAGTTTCATTAATTTGTTGAAGAAATATAATTATCGGATCATATTAAAAGCAATTTTAAATATTAATTTACAAACCACTTGCAAATTCTTGAAGACTAACTTTAAAAATAGCAAACATTTTCTGGAATGACCAATAAGGTCAACTGTTTTGTCCAATGTTTGAACTAGAAAAGCTTAAAGATAAGTCTTTGTGCTTGAGACAACTTTTTGAGCTCAATGAATTTTGAATTTAAAGTATTTTTGAACTTAAGGAATTCAAAAACACATGAATTAATATCACAGGGGGAAGTTTTAGGGATGACCTGCAGGGTCAACTGTTTTTTTTTAATCAACGTTACCCATTATTTAATATTAATTTTATCTTTAATAATAATTTCATTTTACTATAAGAAGAAAGAAATGCTGTCCTTTTATTTCCCTAGTGAGACACATTCTAGAAAAAGTCAGATGCAACAATGACTTTTGATCGTCCTCTTTTTATATTTTTTTTTATTAAATTTTATGAAAGTCATTAAGTATACATTTATACATAACAATATGTGTATACATTTACTTTTCACGTAAATAACAATATTCAATATAATAATAAACAACACATGGATATGTGTTTTCTACTGGCTAATATTTGATCAATCAATCTTTAAGTATAAATATTATAAATTTTCTTCAAGGTAATTGTTTTTAGACGATAAATCTGTTGGATAACAATTATATAATGATGTTTTGGAAAAATAATTTAAGAGTAACGATAGTCAGCGTCATCACGGGTGCCAGAGGCCCATTTAACCGATTAAAATAAGCGATACTGTATGAATTATAACAAGTTAAAGTAATAAACATTATACGATGTATTGCATGTTATAATAATCGATATTATACAATTTACTATTACGGGTCATATTTTTTTCTTAACACCCGCGATAACATAGAACGCCCTTTTCAAATTCTAATCCTTTTATAACGATTTAATCACGCCCGTAGAATATTAAATCATTTGTGAACATGAATTATATCCTATACATATCCTTATGATATCCCAACAGCCTGGCATCCTTTGAAGAGAGGAACACGCGTCTCCAATAAGAGGCCTCGTGCTAAACTCAACATCTGTGCATGCGTTCGGTTTGACGGCCGGCAGCGGCGCGCGCGCCCGCGCCTTAGTCCCGCTGGCGCTCCGTATATATTTTCATAAACACGTTTGACTGCTTCGCTCTACGGAGGCTCGGAAAAGCGTTATAGTAAAGAAAAATAGTCGTGGACGCGGGACGAGGAACGCTCGGCGATTTCTTTATATACTGTTAGCGGTGTTGTCGACGTGCAGGACGACACCCCTCGCGCGTACCGATAAAACAACGGTTGTTTTACGACAGAAATTAATTCTTTCCCCACTTTCGAACGACGGGCGCGCTAAACAACGTCGTTAAATACTTAATTCGCTGCTATCGCGAGCACTTAAGCCATTTAAGAGCGGAGCTGTGCAGCGCGGCCATCCCGTTAATGGAACTATCGACGGCTAATTACGTCAGCACGCCCGAGAGCACTGAGACATATCTGGTACAGGTACACTTTGTTAATCGGCTAACTATTGAGATGCACTGAAATTATGCATAATTTTTCCTTTTAAAAAATATCTACCCATCCGAGAGACTTATATTTTTATGCAAAATTCGTTCATTTTATATATAAGGTCGTGACATAGAGAATCAAGGAACTAATAAAGAAAAACCAGTAAAGGTCATCAAATGAGATGTAAAATAAAAGAAAAATTAATTAAAATAAAAATTAAACTTTATACAAAACATTATATGCCACACTTGAAAAAAAAACTTTTAAGTACATTTTTTCCGAATAAAGTGGGAAAATATTAACTCGATAGTTCCAAGAGACTTGATATACGTATTATTATAAATTAATTCACTGGATATAATAAATTTATATTTATTATATCCAGTGAATTAATTTTTTACTTTATAAGTAGATCTATTTACTTTATAGATCTAGCCTGAGTCCATAGAAGCCTTTCCGAAGTTCCATTAGAACTAGCCAAGTCGGTAATCCAACTCCAAGAGTTGGATTACTACGTCAAGTTTCTTACTCAGGTGTTATTTCACTTTTTATAAATTTAATAAATGTTGTCTTAAAAACGACTCTTAGAATAAATTGCGGTTTAAAGAATTTTTGCCTATGTCAATCATAATTGTCGATCTATTATGCAATTAAATATTTCAAATGGATATGATTGTCTAAGAACATTTTCTTCTAAGGTCAGAACATTATTAATTAATAAACAAATTAAATATCCTTACATAGAATATTTTTATGGTAAAACTAAAATCCTGAAGTGAAACCAAAAATTAAACCAAATTGAGGGTCTGCTTGCATATGCTCTTCTATTCAGTAATACTTTACAAACATTATTTAAAAAATATGTATATTTTATTTATAAGTATTTTGTTCTGTAGTTACCATGAAAATAGAACTCCATTTGAATCTGTTGGACACGAAACCTTAAAAATGACATATTCTCTTAATAGGCTGACAGTCTGATAGTATTAATTATAATTCCATTTATTTCCTTTTATATTTGCATCCTTCGCTCACGACCATCGTAAAATCAACTAAACTTCGCTGGACAACGAACCTTGCAACGTGAAAATTGTCGAAGAATCGATACGCATCTAGCTCATTGCAATAATTCGTACCAATCAGTCACCGAGACGCACACATCCTGTTTACGACACAATGTCGCGCGGGCCGTATTGGGAGGACATCCCTCGCGTTGGCCGCTCATTCGAACTTTTGTAGTCGATTAGCTATTCACCCGATTCGCGGGCGAGTGCACAGCCCGTCAAAGGCGTACCGCCCGTGTCCTCTTCAAAGTGTATCACGACACATAACCAACTTGTGAGTAGTCTGGGTACATCATTATATATATATATATATATATATATATATATATATATATATATATATATATATATATATATACATGAATATGATCGTCTATTACATTTCTAGATGTAATTGACAATATCGTTCTTTCATACATTCACGCCACCTACGTACACGCAATGGATTGGTGGGGCTCTGAAGTATGATGCCTGTAATGGATTCCGTGCATATGACGCGTGTAAAATTGTGTAAGTTGGACTCATTTTTGTGACTAACTTCAGAGCCGGACAGATCGGTTGCAACTACTGTGCTTTAAGCCCCTAAAAAATTTTAAAGATGTCAAATTGTAAAAAACGAGGACAGTTAGTCGTCATCAGTTATTTTATCATATTTTAGTATACAGGGCTGCTGGTGCTAATTTGTACTGCCACCAACAACCGCTGCTACTTCGACATGTCGGACCGTCGTTAAAGTGATAAAAATGATAAATAGAGAATAAAAAAATATCGTAATTTCGTTTTAATATATTAATATATAAAATGTTTTTTTTTCTGGTACGCAATAAACATACTTTGAAAGCTGAAAACTTTTTTCTGCTTATTGATATTGTTCTTGTTTTTAGAGTTCCGAGCTGAAATGGATAAAACGGTACCCTTGCAATTTCGTCATGTCCGTCCGTATGTCACAAGCATTTTATTCAAAAACTACAAGACCTATATTGATGAAATTTATGGTGTAGGTGTCGTGTGTGAGCCGCTACTTAATTTAGTGGTTAAATAACAAAAATAAATATTTCAGAAGCTAAAAAATTTTTTTTTCAGCAAACGTCAACGTGCGATACGAACTTCGACAGTTCTTTTAATAATACTTCAGGGTTTCTAAGAAATTGTTCTGATTACGTGAATAATGTCAGAAATAATAGTTCTGAAAGTTGCAGAAATTGTCCCCCTGACCTCTATCAGATATATTGCTTTAGAGTTATTGCCAAAACTGCGCTTCTCAAAAAAAGGACGTAAGTGGCATACATTCTTTTACTGATGCAATTTAGCTTACACTATTTTTATACTATTAGTCGACATGCCTACTTGTTTTTCTAGTTATAGGCGACTAAAATACTTATTAGTACTGTACTGCAAAGTACTAATTAAAGTGTATTTCTTTGTAATAAGGGCTTCGGAAACCTATAATGAGCGTGGTCGACATGCTCTTAGCCGGGTTTCTTTTTCTTTCTTTTAGACTTGTAACTTAGAAAACTGTTTTAAAATCACTGTTTTTCGTTTTTTAACGTAATAATCTTTTATATCATTTACGTAACATAATTGAAGTATTTGTAAACCGGACCGCGACCTCGAAAACGGAATATGACTGTATTCCGATTTCGGGTTCATTGATATATCCCATTATATACCGATATCATGGTTAAACAACAAAATTTAGCGGAAAATTCTTAAGGAGTTCAATGAATACGTTCAAAAGGTAAATCATAACCGGCTACACACGTAAATAGACACTTTTAAGCTTATAATAAGAGAAGCATTACCGACATCGTAGACGGTCGCGAAGAGAGATCACGAGCGAGGAGCTGCGGGCGGGGGCGGGCGGCGGCGCGGGCGGGCGGCGGGCGGATCAGCTGGCGGCCGCCATATTGATTCCCGGCCTGTTTGATCGCCCGCGCCCCCGCCCCGGCCCGCGCCCCGACCCGGATTAATACACGGCGCAACTTTCATGATTTTAACTGGAATGGAACGACGGGAAGGCGATGCGTTGTCTGACGCTGCTTCCGACCGATCTCCGGGGAGCCCGCCGCCCGCGCCGATAATAATGACTTATGATTGCTTTTGCCCCTACACGTTACCCGTTTAATTTATACGACTAACCGAAGAAAGTTTATCGGGTTTTCTGTTATTCCGAGCTCTGGTTTCGTTGACACGAGCTTACTTTTCGACATTATCTGATGTCCTGTGGGTGTTGAGAAATTGATAATTCGATAAAATCAATAAGTGTTTCCACATTTATTATTTGATTGCAGCCTACTTTTTGTGTTCATAATGAATTATTTCTTATCGAATACGTTTATTCAAATTACCTGTCTCACGCGACGTGACACAGGAAATAATTATTCGAACCAATAAAATGAACCGAGGTCACTCCGAGCCCCAAAGTCTTACTTTACCGTTTGTCTTATTCGAATTTCGTACGGAAACTTATTACTAGCCTTGTACAATCTGTCTGTTTGTCTGTCTGTTCTAGGAGTGGCGTTCTATAAATTCTCAAAATCGATGTGTCCCGACCTCTTTTGGACATTTCTAAATACAAATCCTATACATTTACTTAAAGCCAATAATAAAAAATAACTAATGGAAAAAATATTCGTTTTTCTACGAATAATAAATATGCTGTCAATATGGGCGATTTCTGATTTTTAGTTAAATCAAAGGATTCCGTTATTATTATTTTTTTAAACAGACAAGGTAAACCCAACAATGCTTTAAAGTGGAAATGACACTTGGTATGCGTATTACATTCACATGATAAAGCAATATCATGATAATTTCAACTATTGACAACTTCAATCTTTAAGTCGTGATGCTGCAGCGTTAATGCCTGCCTTACCCAGAAAAGCTGACAATCTGCTAATTTCATGGAGTATTTTAGATATCAAGCACAGAGAAATAGCTGACAACTGCTAACTTAATCTGTATCTATCAAAGATTATAGTGCATTTAGCTACGGTCTCTTTGAGGACTGGCGTTTGACTTCGGGCGTATGTGGTACTGAGTCGCGTAAGGTCTTTGGAAGGGCTGTATATCGCGGAGCTAGACCGTTACAAATTAACACGAAAGAAAGCATATACTAAAGGCGCAATGAAAAAGTTCGAATGAATGAGGTCTTTTCATAATGATATCACTCACTAATGATCAAACTAAGGCTTAGTACACACTTAAGCGTTCGAACGCGCGTTTACCAGAAATGTACCTTACAAATATGTACCAGGTATTCCTTACACGTGTACATACCACGCACGCGTCGCGAAATGAACGCGCGTACGAACGCACGTTCCTCGATATCTGTTGGTTGACGAGGTCAACGCGAGTTCGCAAAAAAATACAGTACAACGCACGAAACTCTACCGCTCTAAATTGCCTGCAAATATAATGCGCAGGTTTAACGCTCTCCAAGCCTTCCTTCTTCTTCCCCGCGTTACTATTACATAATACATACGCCATTGCGACGCTTTAGTGACTAACTTCACAGTGACAGAGTTTTGTGCGCTGTACTGTACGATGGTGTTGGATTGCGTATTCGAAACCGCGTTTTATTCAAATTAAAACTGACCCAGGGGATTTTATTATTTCAAATAGATAATCTAAGGAATTTGTAGGCGTTCTGTAATAATTAAAAAACTTCACCTTAAATTTTTAAAAGTTTGGGTATGACATCATAAACATCCTATGAGTTAATCTATCTAGTAAAATAGGATGTATCCAAAATTCTCTTTGTCGATACCCCGATTTGTAACCAGGCACTAGTTAATTCTTCGAAATCCATTTCTCTAATGCTCGACGTGCATTTATTAAGGCGCTTTTATTCATGTACTTAGTCTGTATGTTTGTCTTACGACCAAAATCATCATTGACTAAAAATAAAAGTGAAAACTGGAAAACGAAAATAAAAGTACAAATACTTTTTAAGTTAAACGGTCTGAATTGCCTGCAAATGATGCGATGGGCAGGTTTAACACTCTCCGACTCTTCCTCCTTCTCCTCCGCGTTACTATTATGCAATTGTATATGCCATTGCGATGCTTTCGTGGCTAACTTCACAGTGGCATAGTTTCGTGCACTGTATTGTATTTTCTTTTAGAAAATCAGAATTTTTAGTCTGTTTTCTAGTGGAAATCATGCAAGGTTAATTTCTGTCGCTACATCGATGGATAACCTAGTAATTAGTAATAACCTAGAACTTTTATTATCAAACTAAAATGGGCACGTGGGATTCATAGAAACATGTACAAGTAGCTATTTATAACGCGTTGGCTAGAGAAATTTTAAAATAAGCGATGAAAACAATTAAAAAATAATTAGAAAATTCTCATTGTGAAAATATTTCTCTTGAGATACTTTAAGAGGTCCAGATTTGCGCTTTCATTATTCTTACTTACATTTTGGGTGTGTATGTGGTCATATAGTCTTTATCGATTCCCTGGTAGGCGCGACATCGTTGAATAGGGTATTTATTTTTTCAACCGTTCTATCAACAGATTTACCGATACATGGCACCACAACACCGAGAGACTTTTAATTTTACACAGACTGTATGTGACATATATAAACCGTGTGACACAAAAATTGTAACGTTTATCTATCCCGGGTCTCTGACGACGTACTGACCCCTCGACGGGTAAGTTCGACTCAAACTTGTGCGTAGAAATGCACTCCTAAGTCAGGGCACTTCTTTAGAGGATATGTTTTTAGCAAAGGTGCTGCTAGTATTCAATCGTCCAACCGTCGGGGCACACTCAAAACCTTTCAGTTCGACGGCCGACTCGAAAACGTCACAACGGCATAAAATGGGAAAGCGATCGAGAAGGAGGACGGGTCGGGGAGCATTGAACCTGCGCATCGCATCATTCGCAGGCAATTCAGAGCGGCAGAGTTTCATGCGTTGTACTGTGAAAAACGCATCAACCATTTCATGCGCCGTCGTGATTGGAACCCACTTACGTCTCGTTCGGACGCCGCGCCTCTACCGCTCGTCCGCCACCAGTCACGATCACCGTCACAACCGCCGGCAATAATATAATACTGAATGTTAGTACAATTAAACGTATAATATTTGCGTTCACAAATATTATGCTTATTGATTGTACTCTAAAATGAAATAATGTAAATCTATATTCGACAGAATTTATAAGTCGGCCTTGAAGTCTTATTGGGGTCTACAAATTACAGCATTATGTAATAAATTGAGTTCTATCTATCTATGCGATGAGATCAATCAGGTAATATATGGGTTCGTTTTTATTTTAATATATTATATATTGTAATATCAATATGTCTGGATTCTTTATTCTCTCACGTAAGAGTTTCTGTTAAATAATGACAAATATCCATTTCATAGAACATGAAATGAGGGCACATGAACATAAAAAGCAAAATAATACGTTATCTCTTAAACTGAAAATAAGATTTGTACATTTAAGCGAGCATTAAGCAAATTCCCTTTGTACGTAAATGAATAAAGAAACGAACGTGTGCGAATCTCGCGAGACCCGCGACTGCGTCGAATAAAACGTTATTGTAGCGAGAATGATCTCTCGCGAGGAATGTATGAATGTGAGAGCTTTCCACGCCATCGGCGCTGGGCGGGAGGCGCGGGCGGAGCGGCGCGGGGCGCGGGCGGCGCGGAGTGGCAATTACTCCGGCATCACACATGGTTTGCTATAATAGGCACCCAATTAGAGGGAGCGAAGGAGTTAATCAAGTAGCGCGCAGCGTGAACGAGGCCCGCCGCCGCCGCCGCCGCCGCCTGCGCAGGCTTACCCTTTTCGGGAGTTCCTTCAAGTGACATCATAAGTTTTATCATGCATATATAAAAAAAGTCTGTTATTTTCATTCCGGCCTTAGTTTTTAGTATCATCTGATCAGTTTTACTATGTTGAAACAGAAATAACAATTAGATGTGGACATATCTACGCAAGTACATTGATAATAATTACCTTTTCAGCTACGGGACCCTAAAAACGACACGTCAAGGAGGCTCAGTAAACGGTGACAACTCTTTGATAAGAGGATTCGAATCATAGCCTCGGGCGAACTGAATCAATAAATTTCTTGGATTAAAACTACGCTTTCCGTTCCCCGGCGAAGAGTTATGCGGTCGCTGACATTGTATGGGTGACGACGGTCTTTAGTAGTCCTCAAACCGCATCGGATCACCTTGAGGGACTTACGAACCGAGCACCTCAATCTGAACAAATAACATCGGGTGCGTCAGTCGGTTGATGACTAAGACCTGACACGACACAACAAACACGACCAGAAACAAGACATGACTATTATACTTGTTCTAGTCACTTACGCCCCATTACACCAAATATGTAATACAATCAATCGTTGAATTTTATCGTCGATGCAAACTAACCCTCAAAAAAATAAGTTATTACTTTAGATACCAATTATAAAAACAAATTTTATCAAAAGTTCTTTATGGACTGGGTTTTTCTATCTGATACGTTACTATCGTAGCTATAATGGATATTTTTCTATTTAACTCATAAAGCTATAGTTAAAGCTTTTCCGTTAGTAGTTATTTTATTTCATGTATACGTGACGGTTATAAAATAGAAATTTGTGTTGTCTGAGGAATAATACCTTAGTCCTTAGTCACATATGCACATAAGATGGATGATACATGGATATGCATATATTGTTTAACGGATCGATCATATCCAAGATCGATCGATCATAAGATCGATCACTCGAAATCAGATCAGAATCGAATCTTTTTTTTTTTTTTTTTTCAGCTTGGATCTGGTATTAACGCATTATGACATCTCATTCAATCCTGTGACTTTGATACTTTTGAAAATATCGACGTGTTATACTCTCGTCAAAAATAGGCCCCGTACTAGTTTCGATAAAAGAAAAGTTACGTTGACAATGCTGTGAAATAAAAATAGTAGAATAATTATTTACGCGAAACACAATAAATGCATTTTTATAATTTTTTTAAGGATTACGATTAGTTGCGACACAAAAGCGCGCACTGGGCGCGGCGCGCCGAGCCGCCTGGCGAGCGGCCAGTATGAGCTCTAATTGGCCTACGCCCGCCGTTACGTATTGCGGCGTTTTTAAAACCAGGACAAAACTGTTATCTGTACTGCAGCAATTTCTGTGAGCTCCTCTCTAGCGCATTCATTTTCGCCATATGAAATATTACACACTAGATAACGACGTCGTATATTGTAGCATCGGTACGAATGCGGCGTGATACTCCAACGACTCAGTCAGAGACAGTCGAATGGAATAGCGGCTAATAAGCATTAATAGAAACTTTTGAACAAGTCATATATTATACTAAAATTAATATTAAGAACGTTAATATACTCAAATCTAAATGAATATGCTAGGTATGCTTTAAAACCTTAGCCCTGATTTCCACATAATAGTCATAGATACAAACATCGACGAAGTGGCGGGGGCAAGTGGCCAAAAGTTTTTTTCGGATCAAAAGGTACCGAGTTCGAATTTTGATCACCTGTGATTTGTTCGATGTAGTTTATCTCAAAATAAAACCGCACATTGTGTGCTTCGGAAAGCAATTTAAGTTGTCGGACACAAAATCCAAGCCCGTCAGTCTCAAATAAAAGATTGTAGCAAGTAATGGCTCAGCAGTGGGGTGATGAAAAGTTGACATTAGAACTAGACGCCATTCCAGAAGAGACAGTTAGGGTGGATCTCGAAACAATCAGAAAGTAAAATATTATCATTCAATGATCCAGTTATCATGAAGTTATTAGGAATAGGAGTATCTAGCGTAATTTAATATAGTTCCGAAAGTCAAAAAAAAATGGGAAAAACATTACGGTCATATTTCTCAAAAAATAACAAGATCTCACTTAACAGCTGTGAATCCATAGGGATTTAAAGCCGTGAAATATGATGTAGAGATTTGTCAAGTAATTACTTTGTAAAGCAATCTTATTGCTATAAAACTCGTGGCAGGGGCAAATTTCGCAAATGTTACAGTAACATACATCACATCACTATGGTGGGGAATGGGCTCTTGTTACCGACCATTGTGGCGAAGATGATCGATAATTACGAGCTGTAGGAGGCAGTGCGCACTTAGTATAAAAAAAAATCATGTCACAGAAGAAAGTGGCAGAAAACGAACGCGAAGATAGTTGTCTGCTTGAAATCGCCTCGCTCCTGCGAGTGTGCCCTCCGCCAGCAACCCTTAAATTAACCCCGAAATTGGTGGATTTGAGGAAGTCGACTGTGCTAGCACATATCTCGAAAATGGGGTCAAAATTAAAACTGGACCTAGGAATGAATTCCTATATGGCTATGATTTTGTCCGCATTTCCACACAAACAAAACCATAGTCAACTACTTTATTTTACATATATATTGAAGTTATCTTCAGTGGTGGACCAGCATTCTTGGTTGCTCTCGGCCGTGTAGTACCAGTCGTCCCCTTCTTAGCTCCATTTAGTTTCCTTTCACGTTCGTGTCATTATATTTGCCACAAATGGCCGCCCCCGTAATATCTGAAGCCATAGATCCGGATCCAGTTCACCTCATGAGAAATCGGCTACAGGTCACCATGCAGAATGAAGATTATTTCTTGAATAGTTTTTTTTATGTCCTATTATTTGGAAAACATGTTACCAAAGTTGGATTTTGCGACTTTGAAAATTTTTTTTCATTAATATGCCAACTATTTTTTCCATCTCTACATGCAATAAAACAGCAGAACCCGGTATGCCTGCACATTGGTGTGTATGAAAAAGGGCAATATAAGAGAACAGTAATATGAAAGAAATCAAAGATTTTTAAACTTTTTGTCTGTTTGTCTGTTTACGCACATCTCTTATATATAGATAGATAAAGCTTTGCATTGAAACCGAATATGGTCTTTATTTTATTTAAATCGGACGTCAGGAAAAAGTTATCCCCATTTAAAGATCTAACTTGAGAAATTACAATCATATAATAATTCTTAGCGTCGAAGGCCTATAGACATTACAATACAAACGAACAACAACATTCAAAAGGAAAAACCTGCACTCGACAAAGACATGCTTCATTCAAAAACAGCCAGAAATTGACAACGGGACCAGGGTCGAAACCCAGTGTGAAACCGGATTTAGAATCAATTGCGTGACCGGAATCGAAATCAGGAACAGTACCGGGAATAGAATTAAAAGCGAAAACGAGATTGGGATTGTGAGCGAAATGGTTCAATATAAAAGATGAAGGAACACAACCTTAACGCAGAGCCTGTCCACGCAGGTAAAGCTGCGCGTGGAAAGCCAGCTCTTAATATAATTATTCAGTTAAAATAAATAAGACCATCTTGATTTTGAAATAAGAATTACGCCAATATTTTTCTAATTATTGTATTTAAAACATTTGGTATTCTAATTACTTTTGTTTACAGCTGCAGTAGTCGTTTCATTCTTCTTATTAGTGACTACCGATTATGTGAGAAGCAAAATAATATTATAAAAATTAAAATATGGCAAATATTTAAATATTAAAATATGATTAAAATATAATAAATAAATGCATATTTTTAGGGATTGCAATAGTAGCATTTAATATTGGAATTTATATTCATATGCTTTAGGATGATTCTTTCTGTTTTATGCCTATGTTAAGCGTTCACTATAGTTTTTTTAAACCTTTATTTAGTTCTAAGAATAGCTCCGAACGAAAATGAAGTTACTACAAATATAGCATATGTTTGTTTATGTTTTTTAAGTTCAAATGTATTTTTGTTTTACAGAATTTTATTGAATTGTGGATGGGTTTTTTGTTGATATGTGGTTACTGTTTCTAAATTTTAATTCCCTATTATTGTTACAGGTTCAAATCCTTCACTTCTTCCTAGCACGTTACTATATTTTTCTGTTCGATTACCTCAAAACTCATAATAATATCCAACATGAACTGTTGCCTTACATATGTTCACTTTAGTTAAATTTTCCTTATTAGAACCAAATGAATTGGCATAATCCATATGTACTAATTGCTATAACGTTGATAATGGATAGTGTTCTAATATCTATATTATATTTAAAATTACTTTTGCTAAGTAGTTCATAAGTGGAGTTAAGTGTCAAACAAAAAGAAGAAGAGAAGCTAAAAAGTACAATATCTTTGTAGAAAATCCAGCATTGTATTTGGATCGGAACGGCTCTAAATGGAATAACATTTATTGTAGTTAATATCTTTGTTAGTTACTCATAAAAGACTCATGAAATTTTAGGATCATTGGATGTATCTTATACATATGAAGTACTTGTAGTAGACACTTGTGTAAAACAAAATCTAAAAACCTTATATTACATATATGTAGTCGATTAAAATTTCATAGTTTTCTTGATCATCTTTGAAGGCTTCGTTAGTAATGATCGCGTTTATTCTTTAATTATTCCTTACACTTTATTGACTATTTATCTGCGATCCATTTGATTTTTTCTAGTGTGGTGTCGATTGCTGTTTAGCAATCTAAAATAAATAGTATCACTAACGTATACTGCAAGAACCTTGCAGACGGCTTACGATCAAATGAAAAATTCTTATTTGGCTCAGTCGTTCTATTCAGAACTTTTAGTGCCGCATGTGTCCGCGTCATCCATACAGGGTTCGATGCTGACCACGGATAAATTGATCAATGAGTTTTTAATTTACGTCAAATTCTTACACCACACGCATCGTGCCTCGCAGAGCACGCTATACTTTCGGCCTCGGACGTTAGTCATCACATTGACGACTTCGGTGTCTATGACCCTCAATTTGCCACGGATAAGTTATAATATTCAAGCCCCTCAACCTAAAATAAAAAAAATGTGGGATTCCCAATTGTGGGAATTGTGAGGTGATTACAGCCTAATGCAACAACAAACTTGTCAGTTTGTTGTATTTATTGTTGTATTTATTATGTATCACGAAACATTTTTAACTGTATGTGCTTTTGAATACGTATATTTATCGATATATATCCGAATCTCACGTTAGGTTCTGTATTTATTTCATTCTTTCATACGGCGTTGACAGTATGGAAGTTAGACACATCCTAAAACTCTTATAAACTTATATTATTTATGAAGTTATGTTATACAGCTACGTACTCCCTAATATTGTAAGTATAGACCTTAGCAGTAGTAAGTTAACGGTAGTTATACTTAACATCTCCTTGTGGTAATGTTTGTAGACAGTCTGTTCGACGGACTTGAGGTTTGACAATAATTTTCATTGTCAAACTTTAGCTCGTATAAAGATTTAAAAACTTATTTGAATCATTTTCAAACATTTATTTCATTTTAAGGACGATTATTACATTATCCTATATTTCAAGCACAAAATCTTCAATTGAGGGACCGGTTCACCTGTTTTAAGTAATTTTTTCATCAGAGATAGCATATTAATATTTTATTTACGTTTTTTTATTTAGTGTTATTATTATTCATTGGTCAGTTTTGGTTTCACTAAAAATTTATATACATATTCAAAGGATTTATAGCGCAATTCAAGATAAAACAACAGAGCGCCATTTATTTTTTTTTTTAACAGATGGCAAGAAGTTGTGAATGCTAGATTATTGTGCCAAATGAAAAAGAGTGTTATCATTAGAATATTTTTCTTTAGTAATAAATGTATTTTATTGCGAGAAATCCTAAAAATGTCGTCGATATGACAATGTAAATTTATTTATTTTTTCAAGTCAAGCATCATTTAACATCGAGATAAACCCAAGGAACAAAAGAATAGAATACGTCTGCATAGTAAATTCCAACTCAATGGGTTCATTGGGTCTCGACTACGTCTGAATATATTTTTTCATGAATATATTTGTAGAAGATAATTTTTCACTTTTATCAAACATTTGCCACGAATACAGATATCAGATTTCAAAATTAAAAATTCCGCAGGTACCTATCTTAATGCAAAGTACCTATATACCGTTTTAACTAAAAGTAAGATGTAACGCAATACACTTACCTAAGTAAATTAGTATACAGACAATAAAAAATACGCCTGTCGGTCGTTGAGACATAGATACATGCATGTTCTTTCTTATGATTTAGAAATAGTAATTACTACTAATACTGATTACTGATGATTAACAGGTACATATAAGTTGTATGAACATAATCTGTACAACTTCTTAATGTTAAAGTTCTCATATACATAAACTACTCATTCACTTGTTATACAACATTGTATACTCAAATACTATTCACTGGAATAATGATCATAATTTGTATACCTGTTCGGTATTTGGCTTCTGTCAAAGTCAATATTTGAAGTTAATGGGCCAAAGACGTTGGGTTGGAGAATATGGTAAGCATATGTTCCTGTTTTAGTTGAGAAAATAAATTATTTTTAGGGACAGCTCTCATATAGAGCTCAAGTAAATAGTGAAAAGACCTTCAGGAAGCTCGACTCTCGTGTATTTGTGTACAAGGGGTCATACCCAGGGGTCATACCTCTCTGGACTGGGACTTTATCTGCCTTTTATAATCGAACTAGAGCTAGTCCTGACTGAAGTTCGGCTGAGTGACCCTCCCAGACTTGAAGGCTGGATCCGCCCTAGTTGAGTACCCCACTGCACTGCCTTCAGAGCGCACTCATCCATATAACGTCAATGTCGGTGTTGTCCGACGCCACCGAATGAAATTATTTCTTTTACGCTTAAACAAATATTAAATTACTAGCCGCTGCTAAAGAAATATATATCAAAAATACGGAAAATAAAAACATGATGCGCCATCGATATGCTCCAGAATGCGTACACGCGAGCCGGGTTACGCGTGCGCGCGGGGGTGCGGCGGTCGCGGACGAGCCCGGCGGGCGCGGTCGACTGCGGCCAGACAACATCAACATTAAATCGCTTCAAGGTAACTTTATCTCTGTATGTTAATTAAACTCAATAAAATACGTTTTCCAGCTCCTCTCATTACGGCGGCCGCGAAGTTGGGAGGTGAGGTTACCGCGCGCGGTCTCCGCACAAACGGAGTATTAATTTTCGCAGCGCACCGCCCTCTAATTATGACGAACAACTTCTAGTCGCCCGGCTCGGCTTACGGCCCGGCCCCGGCCCTGGCGCGCGCTCCGTGAAGCCGCTTCCGTCGCGATCGTCGCTAATCGGTCGCAGGGTCCGCCCGCGCGCCGACCGCGCCGCGGCCCGTGATCGCCGGCGACGGCGGCGGGATTCGCGAAGTGCTCCGTATAGGAATTCACGTTTATTTGGATGCTTCACATGCCACCGTAGAGTATAGGCCCGTTGCTGGAATCGGTCATTTAAGAGGGAAGTGAAGCGCTGCTTTCGGCGAGAAATAGGCACTTCACGAAGGGCTCGCTGTCTCCGACACGAGGCGGTGATGATCCGAATGTGTAAAGGGCAGAGTTGCAATTCAAGCGACAACTTGCCAAAATTCATATTTCGAACTGTAAACTCCTCCCCCTCTAAATTATGACTGATTAACATTTTTTTAACAAATGTATACTAGATTCACTTTTTTAATTTTTGCTTTTAAGTGATATTTTAAAGCAAGTAAAAACGATCAAAAATTTAACCGAAAAATATGATTTTAAATAGGCATAAAGGTTTTCCCGTTTAAAGTATTTTAAAAATTGAATCGTACAAATTTAGCTACATAAGATACAAAGTTACTCTAAAAAAATCTTGAATGTCTATAAAACTTTAGATCGATGTAAAGGTTATGGCAATTTAAATGAAATTGCAGCGTGCATTGCCGTCTTAAATTGCATGACAGAACCTTATGTAATCTGCAATCTAAGAAGCTCGTGTCCTTGAGTAACAAAAGAAACCCCACGACAGGGCTGTTCAATGAACCAGTTTCGTGTCCGCGGTGCCTTCACATACCGTTGTTGAGTTAAATCAAGAGAAACGAGAAAAACGATTATTCATTACTTTCTTACGATTCCCTCTGATTTCCTAGGAAAGTCACCAATCGATAACGAAACGACAAGTCAAACGCCACAATCTAAAACTTAGTTGAAAACTTAAGACTTTCTTTATCTTGTCACGTAAGGAAAAGTAGATGTCTCATTTTTGTTACGCGTTTTATATGGTTTATTTGGCACACACTTGTTCACATAGTTATACAACGATGTAATATTACAAAAACGAAACGATAATCAAAAACTATAATTACCAAACTAAGTATATATTTATAAAGAAATAAATTTAGGGTGTCACGTGTGGATTTGTTTAATGTGCAGGTGTAGAAGTAGTTAAATTGGAAAGAATGTGTTCGAGGATTCAAAGTACACACCTCTTTTATGTTCGAAAGTTCCCAAAAAATAATATTACCAGATCCTGAAATTCATACGTTTAGGATAAAATGTTTTAAAAAAAATCAATAGACAATAGAACTACAACGAAAAATACTATAAAGTTCCAGTGTTTCTAGAAAAATAATACTTTTATTACCAATATTTTTACCGTCCTATAAATACTAAGCTTGATTGACCTTTAATCAATCATAAATTACGCACATTTGCAAACTTTTACAGATCATTAGTAGCATAGACTATCTGGACTAGTAAAAGCAAAAGGAGAAGTCCTGATTGACTAACTGACTAATCTCGCTCATGACTCATATTGTTAAGGTGGAAATACCAATCTTAAACATTAAGCTTTTTGACGTAAGCACCCAACGGGTAAAGGCTTTTAGGAAATTGGATTCTTAAAGATAAAAATGGGAGATGTGACTATATAAAATTCACATCATTTTTAGGGTTCCGAGCCAAAATGGAAAAAACGGAACTCTTAAAGTTTTATCATGTCCGTCCGTCTGTCCGTCCGTCCGTCTGTAGGTCATAGGAATTTTATACAAAAAGTACAAAACGTATATTGATGAAATTTATAATGTAGGTGTCTTGTACAAGCCGCTACTTAGTTTGGTAGTTAAATAACAAAAATAAATATTTCTAAGAAAGGCCACTACATACATGTAACAGAAGCAGAATAAAAAACGCGTAGGGTGGTAGCCATGTAATTAACCTTATATAGTTTTTTTAAACATAATATTCAATGAGTGTGATAATAGAATCATAATTACAGACTTAATAAATATAAAAACTTATATACCTTTGGAGGAAATATAAAAGTTATTGCCTAATTCATAATTTTAAAAATAAATAGAATTTTGCAGAATTTCCAATAATTATGTACGGAACTCTCGATCCACGATTTTAAAGAAATCTCTCCTTCATCCGGTTTTTTAAGAGTCGCAAAATTTGAACCATCGTTTATTTGAATCGTCCTCATCAAAGCGCAAATCCTCACTGCATCTCGTGCCGTGCATAATCCGGTAGCGAAGAAATTGCGACAGCACATCCGATCAATAACAACAACCGGAAGTAAGTCCAATTAAAACGGTGAAGCGTAATGAGGACTATCTCTAAATGGAACCCGTCCAAAGAATCCCACTAACCATCCGGCAATTTGCTGAGCGCCAGAGGCGCGCTGCACAAAGTAATTTATGCCTCACATTAATAAAACATGACTATGTAAAGCTGAGGGCGCGCCGGCCCGCGCCCGCGCCCGACGTCGTCGTACGCGAATGCATTTTGTGTCAAACTTCAACTAAATGCCATACCGATTGCTAATAAATCTAATAATTGAACAAAACTCCATTTACGTAATCGTATACTGAAGTTTGATGAGTTGTTGACATATTTAAACATTATGCACTTTGACATTAAGTCGTAAAAAAATATAATGTGACAACAACGACATAGACGTATTATTAAAAGGATTGCAATATTTCAATTGTGTTAATGTCCACCATTTTTCTTTTCAAAATGATCATTACGAATAACTGGTTTATCTTTCGATAGCTAATGTTAATACGTACAAAAATATTTTTGATCACACCTCTTAAAGCTATGTTAAAGCATCGCGTTCCGAAGATATAAGCGAACAAAATTATATAGCAATTAATAAAAAAAATCTAATAGCGCCATAAATAAGTTAAATATGAAATAACTTATGAACAAGGATTTAAATATCTTTAATTTGCAATCAATTGAATCATTTTACAATGTTCGGTTCTCGATGCTAAAACTGGTTCCTACACCGGATCTGGTCCCGGTTGCATTCTCGATTTCAAAATCGGTCCCGATCTTGATTCTTCCTTGGGCATTGGTAAAAAATTACCATTTCTACTTATACTCATATATTTTTTACGTGAAAGACATCCTACATCCTATTTTAGGACACAATTTACCTCTACGTATGATTTGACCACAATCCATCTAACCGTTACCGTGTATTTCAACGACGAACATCCAAACGAACATACTTTACTATATCATCTTAAAATCGTCTACAAATGATCCTGTGTCAAAAGGTGAATATCCCATGTCAATGCGTTCGTAGTAGGATTGCTTACGTTCGTAGTACGAACTATTTATGTGCATAATATAGACTACTTACGTTCGTAGTAGCGGCCTACACGTTCTTCGAAATCCGTGTTCGACGTGGGCGCTGCTACGAAACCGACATTTTCGATAAACACTCTCAGGTGTTCTTCCCTTTGTTTCGTAGACACGCGATACACTATTAATAAACTCATTGAAAAAAGCTAGTACGAGGGGTATGTCCAAAAAACTACATACTAAAAAATATAATGTTTATTATTTATTACTAAAATCTATGTTTTTAAAGTATTCATTCCTAGCTTACATATGTTTCTTGATGCGCTTAAATCGTTTGAAAAATACCTCTGCCCAGTGACCAGTCTCTTTCGTATACCATAGAAGTTTCGAAATTATAAGCAGCCAGTGCACTTTCTTGCTCTCAATTTTCTTAACTTTTATTTTTTCTTTGATTTCGGGAAACAAGTAAAAATTGCATGGTACTAAATCGGGGGACTATGGTGAGTGAGGTAGGATAGATACATTTTTTATACAAAAAAAGTCCAGTGTTCTGGCGAACGCGAGCGACGCGGCGTTTATATCGGTCGTGCCGAAGAAGGTTTCGGATTCGTAACTTCGGTAGCATATCACACCAAGTTGACGATGTTGGAGCACAAACTGTCACATAGCACTTGGAATTAACTTTACTCTAGCACAGAGTAGTAATATAATCAATCAAACATAAAAACGTGGCGACCATTTGTTTCTATCGATTTCACGCATAGCGACATTTTGTTGGTGTTTCATTTTCAAAGCACCATAAGGTCGATTGTCGCTTTGTTTCGGAGTCGTAGTCACACGGGCTTGTTTCGTCACCGGTAAGTATGTCGTATACTTTTTGTCTCACATCCGTTGAGTTTGTCTATGATAAATCGATATCAATGTACGCGGAGTTCCTTCTGTTCCTCGGTCAGTTTGTGCGGCACCCGTCTCGAACAGCGTTTACCGAGAGAAAGGTGATCGTGAATAATGGTTTTCATCGCTGCTGATCCGATACCCAGTCCTCGTTCAAGCTCTACATTTGTAATCCTTCGGTTCTCTCGGATCAATTTTTCAACTGCTCGAACATTTTCTTTAGTGCCTGCGGTCGGCGACCGACTTATCCTCGCTTCATCTTCACAACTTTCCCGTCCTCTTTTGCACTCAGCAAATCAATTAAAAAACTGTTGCTAATGAACAAGCCAAAAGTAATGACCGATAGTTCAAAACATTCTTGGGAGCTTAAATATATATTTTTTTTTAATCGTAACAAATGACAGAGCGAAAACCACGTCGACTGAGTTCCGTTTTTGAGGGCAGATTCTCGTCAGATTCTCATAAAATTTTGTATTTAAATAAAAAAACATCTTTGAATTCCAATACGTTTCATTTTTAAATAATTATTGAGTTAAGAGCATTTAACTGCTTTTGGTATAACCCTCGTATAGATAGATTAGAAAAAAAAAAAATTGATTTTTAATTAACGTATGCTACTTTCGTATTTTTAAAGTAAATTACTGTTTCTATTAAGTTAATTCATTGTTAAAGTCTATAAATCAATGCCTTTCAAATGAATCAGTCATGTCATAAAAATAATTTGATATGCAATTACAGGAGAAGGAAATTCTTTTCTTTTCAAAGGTCTAGATTGAATTGTAAGGAGAGGGAGAAAAAAGAATGAATTTGCTTAACATTTGGTAACAGATATCAAAATTTCATAATGGATGTCCTTTATAACAGGCGTATAAAGACGGAGATTTTCGATTGGATGCATTTATTATTATTATGCTATATAACCGTACTTAACATTTTGCTAAATGGGATCAATTAGTCGATCGATTTTAATGATTTTTAAAATCCCTTACCTTAAAACTGGAATGAAATTGAACGCATCGATCGAGAGAACGAATAGGACTACTTTATTATTTGTGTTTTTTGTATACATTTCTGCCGTTCTTCTTGTCTTGTCAAGACCTTCTTCTCCGGAACAAATACAGATACCAAGTTTAAATTATTATAAAATATTAAAATTCGCAATTCCTTTGAGGTTAAAACTTCTAAGTCTACCCAATTAAAAGATACATATTAATCAAAGATCAAGAAATTTGCAAAATGCAAAATCTCACATGAAAAAACTAAAGCTGTCGTGTGACAATCTGTTGGAACATAAACGTTGCTAAGGTCTTCGAAATGTTCTTTACTGACATTCCTGTTTTAACTACCAGTTCTCTTAACTCATCTCCCGCTCTTGCCGAATCATTACTGAAAAAAGATAGTACGATCTGTGATATTAATTTAGAATTTAAATTTAAATATGTGAGTCTTAAGAGGTTATCAAAATATTGAAACCTTTAGACACGAAGAAAACTGCTGGCATTCATGGTCTTTCCATTATGATTGTAAACTCCATTACAGATTACATTGCGCTGCATTTGGCGTTTATCTTTAATAAGTGTTTAGATGAAGGTATGTTTAGATGAAGGTATGTTTAGATGAAGGCGTGTTTCCCCATTTGAAGAAAGAAAGTAATTCCATTATTTAAAGGCGGTAGTACATCAAGTCTCAATGACTTTAGACCCATATCTATACTACAATCACTTAGCAAAATATTCCAAAAGTTAATCATAAATCAGTTGTTAGCACATTTTTATATTAATAAATTAATGTCTGATAAACAGTTCGATTTTACTCGGGGTCGCTCAACAATCGATACTGGCATTGAGTTTATGCAACACATTTTTGGAGCGTGGAAGAATTCGCAAGATGTAATTGGCGTATTTTGCGATCACTCCAAGGCATTTGATTGTGTTTATTAATTTAAACAAATTAGAAAAGAGCTAGCTACCCTTAATTTTCTTGCTCGTTCTTCTTGAGAGAAAACTCTCTACCGAACGAGCGGTAAACTGTAAATTCGCAAAAAATTATGACATATTTTAAATATTATTTTGTAACCTATGAAATAAAGATATTTTGAATTTGAATTTGAACGAAATTCCTTTCGTATATAACACCTCATTAACAACAATGATACTGGAATATGTTAATAATTATTGAGAATAATTAAAAGGAAAACGCAAAAAAAAATCAAGTAAAGGCATAGTAATAAAATTATAATTAATATACTTTTAAATTTTGAACATAATATTATTATTATTAATTATTATAAAAATAATCAAAAAGTCTCCTTTAATATTTTAGGGTAAATATTTATTTGTTAAGATTATATATAAAATGGTGTAGTACAAATTAACTAAAAAATACTAAATAATAAAATTGAAGAAAGAGAGAGTGTCATTTATACATGGTGGAATGCTTTTTCGTTATGACATTCGTACAAAACCCTCAGGCTACAAGTCGTACTCACACTTGTCTGTTTTTTTTTTTTAATTCTCTACATTAATCCTAAAAGATAGTCGGCCTCGTCTCGTTTATAGAAAAAGTTGTTTTCCTTGGAGTTGGAAAGTATATAGTGAAGGTAATACAAAGTAACCAGCAATTTTTACTGGATAATCCGATTTTGATGATTTTTTCTTTTGGACAAGATATACCATAAAGTTCGTCTCCTTATAATCTATAGAGAAAATTGTATCCGTGAAAGTTGACAGACAAATAAGGGTGGGAAAAAATCTATTCAACAGTTGTGTACGTATTATTAGTATGAGATCGCGAATGTATGTACAGGGCGAATATGTAGTGGTAATGATTCTTTTCATGTTTTATAAGAGTGTATTTTGCTTGCAGTCACATTTCAATTTGAAAACACTAAACTGATTGCAGATATTTATATGAAATTATCCCAACTGAATAACATCATAATCGTCTAAAGATCATAATGAGCTTTTTTCCTCTGAACAATCAAAAAAGATCTACCAGAGACAGCACTGGTTGGAGGTACGAATGATTTAATTTTCCTATTGGCAATAACTTTATAAATAAATAAAGTGAATAAAAAATATTTAAAAAAATAAATTATCATGCCTACTAAACATTCTGTATTCGCGAATTGCATTTCTAATAGACGACACAAGCAGGATGGTATAAAATTTGTGTCGTTTATAAAGTCTCAAGTTGACAAGAAAAAATTATTGGGGTGGATTTATTTATCGCGAAAAACAGATTTAACAATTGAAGAAATAAAAAAATACCTATGTGTGTACTAAATGTTTTATAAATCCAAATGGTCCAACAACAGAAAACCCAAACCCGTTCTTCATCAAAGGTTAGTAATAATTAAACATTTTGTGAGATTACGCTCGAGATGTAAAATAAACATATTAAATTTTAATAAATATAAACATATATTTTGCTATATTGGTACTTAAAATATCAAATATTTTTAATTGATTGAACGAATTTTTGTTGGATTTCCAAAGATCGTAAAAAAAAGCAATAATGTTTTGAAGAGGATATGAACCTTCTCATACGTAAACGTCCAAGGATTAACTGTTCTACTGCTACTGCTGATTCACGGACTGGAATAAACAGTAATAATACTATTGTAACAATGAAAAAGTTGAATAAAAATTGGTTTTATCTCAGAATTTACAAATGTTAATAAATTAGGAGTTCGTTATCGCAATGAGATAACGAACGGTCAACCGCAACTAACATTTCTACGAGAATTTTTTTTTTAACTTAAACATGTAAACCATGGCGTACAAGCCATTACTTTAAATCTCAACAAAAATAGCCTTGAACTTTTGCAAACATTGATTTCGCTCAGGATACATCATCTTCCATCAATTCCATTTTAAAAAAGTACGTTTAACGTTGTTGTCAAAAGGGAAATCAAATCATTACCTCCTACACTTACTGCCTCTGGTGGATATTTTTTAATGTTCACAGGTAAAAGGCTTAATAATCTAGTAATAATAATTAAATGTGTTACTTAAATATCTGAAAATTTATATTAACGCAGCTATTGCTATCACAATATTAAAAAATATTTTTTGAAGTAAGAAGAACTTTTGTGAAGTAAACGTACAATAAATCACCATGATATTTGTATTCACTTATTTGTAGCAATGCACTATGTTTTTAAAAATATAATTCATTCATAATATGTAATTGAACTATATTAAGTACATACTAATCTTTATTATTTCGATATTTACCAACTAATACGAATTTTCAAATATCTTTTCAGAGGAGAAAAGCTTCAAGTCATATCTATATAAAAATCTGTACATTACTATTTACTCGCTTTATCTTTCCCCTTCATTTAAGAAGTATCCATTGTAAAAAAGTGACTGAAAAACTGAAATATGAAAATATCGGCACAGATGGCGGCAGAAGATTATCCTTGTAACGATAATTAATAAGACGTCGGTGGCGGGGCGACCTTGGGTCGGAGTTCAACGCCTCCCCGCAAATTTTCACTTCGATCTCGTAGCTGAGTGCAATTACAAGCGGGGACTTCCTGAGGCGAGACTGCGGGCCCGAACGCTCGCTGTATTAAAATTCTGGAATGTGTGTAAATGTGGGTCGTCCACATAAATAGGTCAGAGAGGGACGCCGTCATGCGACCGAGGGAAGGAGCCCGCGCCGCCGGCCTCCGCTCGTTCCCGGCGGCGCGCGGCTCGAATCGCGCGCCTCGGCCCTTCGGCTTAAGGCCCAGGTCGGGCCGGGCCGGGCCGCCGCCGCGGGAGCGCGAGCCCTCCTAGCGGAGATTCCGCCGGGCCGCCGCCGGCCGCGGCAATTGACGGCCGCCTCCTAAACACCGAGAACGAAGTAATTTTTCATGCAGGTGGTGGCTAATGCGACAGCGCAGATCGATGCGGCCACGCGGCCCGCGCGCAACCCCTCGCGCCTTATCTGTGTTTCGTGTTACGTACCACGATGACACCAAGGATCCTACTTCATGGTGCATTCGACCCAATTTTCTATGTTGATTCTCTGTAAAATGGATTGTGAAAGCTCAAAGACTTAGTAAACGAACGCAAACAAAACGGTCCGATTGACATTTTTTGATGTAATTTAAATATTCGTAAAAGTTAATTATTTACATACTGGAAATTTTTAAATTTCACGTTTTTAGACAGACATTTTTACATAACGAATTCAGATATTTTTTTGTCTGCGAGAAATACCATAATATATTTTTTTCTAACCTACGTTTTATTTATGTGAATAGCGCCCGTATTACTTATTTACGTCTTATTGGTCATCGTCATGTCGTAGACCGAATGTCGATCTGTTACGAACTTCAGCATTACGAAAGTGCTGTGTAAGAGAAGAACGCATCCTCAGATGACGAAGTACAGATACGTAGTCGAAAAGTTGTGGAAATGAGATCGAGCAGACATCGATAAGGCAATTACGTAATAGAATACTTGCATTTAGACGACTTTTGTTCCATAAAGGAAAAGAGATGTATATCAAAATACTTTGCGATGTTTGGCCTTTTCTGGTCAAATGAAAGAATAAAAATTAAAATATCTTTAATGTACTTTTATTTCATTAAATGAATTCTTCTCCAATATGCAATAGAAAAATGTAAATAAAAATACTTTAAAGCACTATTTCTTTTACTAGCTTAACCCGCGGCTCCACCTGCTTGAAAATAATTCCCTCATTTTTTATATTGACTGATCTCGTCGTCAACCATAAACCAGATTTCGGAGTCGTTCTCTATTCAAATCTTACTTTTACTTTTGATTTCGACCTTGATCGTAGTCTCATTCTTTATTTCCATCCCGATCCTTGTCACGATCTCAATTCCGATTACGGTCTATATCTAGTCCCCCTCTCCATTCGCGTCCCAATTTTCCCCTTGATACAATTCTAATTGTATCATCATAGAGAAACTCTTACACTGAAAACACACGTAATACCACTAAATTATTGATGTGAAACATCTATTGGCACGCCTTAGCAGTAAAATCGGTTCGAATGCCGGTACGGCAAACGGCATTACACCGTCGTGTCGTGATGTGCCCACTGCACCGTCGCTCTCGACTCCTTTCTAGGTGCACAAACGTTTACTATACACTTTTATTCTGATTTCACCTTATTATACACTAAATTCAGTTAATATATAAAATAATTAATGAAATTGACTAGAAATTATTTATTTTTATTGCTACTTAATTCACAGAATTGTAAATTATAGATAAAATTGAAAATATTTTATTATTTCAATAAATAAAAGTAATACTTATCTTTATTTAAGTATTATTGATATAAATTTTAATTTTTCTAATAAATAATTTTCTAAATTACTATTGTCTTCTATTTTGGTGTTATATTATTATTTAGGTTTTTATTAACGTAAAAATCGATAATCAAATGATTACTTTTCAATTGATTTTAAAAAAAATCTTTTAATTCAATTTAGTTAATTATTGATTATTAAATATTTTATAATAATAAATTTAAAAAAATTGCAACCCAATTCCAAGGCTGCTGGGGTCGGAGATCTCCCTCTAGAATCACCGGGTCGAAACCAATGCAAAACCAGTAAATAAAAATATTTTATTAAATTGCTTTTTCGATTCCCACATTTTTGTCCGTGTCCTCTGCCTCCCCTCCAACCTTTGAGCCTCGTCTTGGGTCTCGCGGCTTCCATTTTTGTTAAATCGTTAGAATAGGATTTTCTAAGAGGTTTTTTCGGACCGAACACAAAAAAAACCCACAAAAATGAAATTTTGTTTTTATTATGCCATCAGCAGCAGCCTATCGAGACGAATCGATTGAGTCCATTCTCGCTCAAATCGGCTCATTGAAAGCAGAGAAAACCGTAAAAAACCGATTTTAAGACCGATGGCTTAATTAGTTTTTCGAGGCCTAAAAGGCTTAAAACCGAGGTTGGGTTTATCGGGTAGCCCGAAAAAATTCTAGCCGTTTGACCCACGGTTTTAACAAAGCTCCCAAATTTTAAAGTCGGTCTTGGATACTCTTGACATCAGATCCGACTGAAAGAGGACATCCCCTCTCGACATCCTCTTTCTCTTATAACACCTCTCTCGCTGAGATCGGTCCACTGGGATCCAAGATATTGCGGGTCAAAATTAAAATATTACTCTTTACGGAATGCCCAAAAGAATTCAAATCAGTAATATATTATTAAATTAAAATGTGTTTTCTATATATAAATATAAATACTCTCTAATTATTATTATATTTAAAATAGTAAGAAATATATATTGATTTCATTAACAAGCTTCGTTCTTTTTTTATTATTTTACTATATATTTTCTTTATTGGAATTTACTAATTATAAATTCTAATATTTTTTATTATGAAACGATCTCGCACCTGCTTTTAAAGCTGATCTCGTCGTACTAGAAATGTTAATCCCGGACTGGTGTCGATTTTGATCCTACCTGCTGTTACTAATAACCGATTGATATAAAAAAAAAGTGAGAAATCCGCTCTATGTTCACACGATCAAAGTCCTGGTCAAAAGATGGTATATACTAAAATTTGAGCAGATAACGGATTTATATACCAAAGACGAATCATGAAAATTGAACTAGTGGTTCTCGAGTTAGAAGCGCATAAACGGACTAACATATAGATAGATAGAAAGATTGTGTTTTGTACTATGTTAGAATTAAATTAAGAGTCGAAATAATCAATTGTATATACGCCATTAGTAAGAAGCTAAGATGCCTGGCTATCACATTATCAAGACAATATGAAACAAAATCGGTGTTCAGTCTATTAAACTTGTCTATGACGAATGTATTAAGAGTGGAAATGTTAGCAATCATTTTACTGTAGTTAGAAGCAACACAAGTTTACTCGCGAAATGCCATCGGTCAAAAACATACCGTGGCTTCTGGCTGTTATCATAAGCGGAGAGAAAAAAAAAACTAAACAGTACTGCATTAATTGAGATTCGCGGGAATGCACTAAAAATGCAAATAGACGACATCTATTCAACTAGCGAGATACGATACAACGTGACGTCTGGCCTTTTGTTAGCCGAGGGAATGTCCCGAATGGTGAGGGCGCGCGGGGGGTGCGCGGGCCGCGGGGCGTGGGCCGGGGGCCGAGGGCGCGGACAAATAAACACCCACCTAATGAAGCAATCCGGAGGGGCGGGCCGTGTCGTTGTGATCTTTAATGGTTTTATTTAGGAAAAAATAATTACTACACCAACCTCGCTCCTTAATAACAACGGCCGTTTCGAAGCCCCGACTCAGTGGGCCGCGCCGTTTACGTAACAAATTAGTCGATGCGACGCAGGCGCAGTTTTTCGTAGAACGACGGCGAAATGCTCACGAGTGTTGCCATCAGAACGACACTTAGCGATTGTACGGTACAATAAAGTTTAGTCGAAGGAAATTTCTATAGTCGATCAATTAATCACATTACATTATTTCTTGGAAATGTCGCCTTAGTCCAGGACTTGTATCGTCGGATAACGTACAACGCCAGTTTTCTCTATGAAATAAAGGACGTGCCGAGCACGTACAACCCTAAAAGAGGTTGCATATAGAACTCGTGAAAGTCTATAATGAAAAATGCCTATAAAACGAGTGACCCTAAAGGCTATCCCTAAAACTTCCAGCAATGATATTTATCGATGCGTATTTGAGCTCCTCGTGTTCAAATGTATAATTGTTTCAAAGATCAAAGATTTTTCTTTAGGTTTTTTGAGCTCAAAATTTTTGCAAAAAAGTTGACTTTTTAAGCCGTTCTTGAAACTTTTGCCTATTTTCGAGTTAAGTCTTCAAACATACACCTGGTTTTAAATTATTGAGTTTATCCAAGAGGGGTCAAAGAGTTTTTTCAAACTCTATGAACTCAAAAATATAATTTTAATACGTTTTCATCTGTACGAGTTTGAGCATCTAAATTTTATTATATGAAACGCTATTTTTTTAATTTTTAAACAAAGATATCTATCGAATACGGTGTTCGATTTTGATTCGCTTTGCGACATTCAACACAGTTTTTTAGATAAAGAAAGTTGACTCATACCAAACACAATCCACCAAGTACGTTAAAAGCTATTTTTAAAAAAACCTTTTTGGAAAAATAATTCTCAAACAAACCAACCAACTTGGTTGGTTTGTTTGTTTGAGAATTATTAAACGCAAACGCAAACACAAACTGCAGCAACAAACCAACCAACTTGGTTGATTTGTTTGTTGCTGCAGTTTGCAACGAACTATGTTGCTTTCTAAGCAGAAGAGCTAGTTAGCTATTGGATTTATTGGTAGAGCAGTTTGAAAAATATTGTAAAAAATACTTTTTGATCATTTTTACACACACCCAAACGCGCGCGCGCGCGCCTGCACAAACACACACATGCACACATACATACATACATACATAAGGATATCATACAGAAAATAGTCAAAATAAATTCTTAAGACCCTAACACGTCTAGATCTGATGAAATCCCTATTTCAAAATCGTACTGAAAACAATATCATAATAATTTATGAAAGTTTTTCAGTTTTCATAACGGGAAGTTATAAAACTTTTTTTATATATTTCAACTACAATATGTTTAGAACACGTAAATCGATTTTGATCTGTTTTATGACAATTGATACAGTTTCCTAAGGATAAAAAGGTGGCTGAACACCAAATCCATCAAGAATTTCACACGTTATTATGAACAAACTTTGTTTTTAGAATTCTTCGTTAATCGAATCGAATCGTTCTTCAAACGAACCAACTGATTTTCATACAATTTACGACGATCGACGTTGTCTTTTAAAAAAAAAACTTGTCCAATTTTACAATTTGTCGATAAAGTAGTTTAAATAATATTCTAAAAAAATACTTTTCGAAACGTTTTTATCCAACAAATCTCTTGAACAAATCAACCGATTCTAATGCATTTAGAAACGATCAACATTGTTAATTGGATAGATTTTACAAATCATCGGTAGATCTCTTGAACAATTCGACCTATTTTTATACAGTTTACGGCACACGATGCAACTGTGTGGGAAAAGAGCTGACTAAATTTTGGTATTGATTGGGAGAATAATCCGAAAGCTATTTCCAAAAAAAGGTTTTGTGAAAACTTCATTTTTAAGCGTTCTCAATATATATCAGGTGAAACTGGTTCGAAGTTTCAAGGAGTCTAAGTTGAGTGAACCCCTTTCGAATCTCGTAAACGCACACGCACGCACTCACACCCGCACACATACACACTAAGGACGAATTTCATCAAACCTTTGTCATAGTTTATATCGACCTAGGAGTACACTATTATTAGAATACTAAACAAGAAAACGCCGGTGCGTAAATATATAGCTTAAATACGCCTTCGAATTTTCAAATGTGCAATGGGACTTTTCATATCATCCGCATCACGAAATTAAATATAAAATACCCTGAAAATCTATCGTACATACCCTATCTGATCGTCCGTACGTAGGCGAAGTTTGCAAGCAAGCGCGGCTTATTACGGTCGAACTTCAGCAGACCGCTGTTGCTGGCGTCGACGCCAACATGATTATGCAGGATCGCAGCTCGTTGTTCCAATACCTTAAAGACCACCTCGCGCCGATCTCCAGGTATATGGCAGCGTCTTCAGGTGACACAGTTCTTGAAAGAAGTATTGTAATTGGAGGTATTCTTCATAAATAAGAGGAGTTAAAATCGTGTTGTTTAAACGACAACGTTAAAGCGGTGACGGTCATATTAACGCTCACAGGGTGCTTACATGTAATGCAAGAATTTATAAGAAGTTAAGTGTTTAATTTTAAAAAATATACTATTTTTTTTTTTTGTAACTTTTAATGATGAATTGGTCAAGTTGCTCCTGAAAGTGACGTGATTTTAAACATCGGTTTAAAACAAATGCATAGCAATAAGTAATACAATCAAACAATTCGAAATTAAAATACATTAAAAATAAATTTCTAATTTTAAACAACAATGAAATCAAATAAAAACTATACTTATTTTTTAATTAAAATTAGTTAAAAACAAGGATTGATTTGAATAAACTAATTTCATCGATATTAATTTGAATCTTTTCAGAGTATTACTATAATTTAAGCGTCAGTTAACGACGATACTATGTGACTTAAAGTATATAAATATAATAATATCATAAAAATAATAAAAAGTGCCACAATCCGACTCCATTATGCGATGTTAGTGATATGTAACAATGTTCTTTTATACTTTTTATTTTAATATGAAAATGCAGTCAATAACTGTAAACAGTATCTAAACGACGGCATAAAGTTTCCATGCAGACGTATCTTCTGCTCTTTAATATTACAGTGTTGTTGCTTTGGCATAAAATGCAAAACAGAAATTGTGGTTTGTTTATTTGATTATATTTATGCAATTATGCAAATTAAAAACGATGAGAGAGTTTGAGAGAGTTTTCTTTCCGCCCATTTGAAAAAAAAAATGCTTCTCACTGCTTTCGTTTCAAACAAAACTTTCATAACTTTCTAGTCACTTTTTTAAACAAATTTATATAATATGAAATAATCACTATTTTTTACTCCCGCTTGTAGTTATATACCTAATGCTCATATTTACTACTTTCTAATATAATTTAGCATTTTTCAGTAAAAATGTGTTTTGACTATGATAATAATAATGTTATTAATTAATAAACAAATTATTGTATTAAGTTATATTATTACTTTATCTCACTTTTTCTTTAAATTCTCAATTAATGCGATTGAGAAAAAAATGACAAATTTTTTCATGGTAAAAGCAAGTTAATAATAAGACACGTTGGTGATGAAAATTAAAGCAATTAAATAATAAAGTTCTTAATTTATTTAAAGTTTTTTTATTTAAATAAAATCTTTTATCCGTTATTCAACAAATTCAAAAATCTAATGATATTCTTTTTCGCCGCTATATAAATCATACAATCATACAATTACAATCATAGTCAGAATAACCACTCATGGTGAGGGTCTATCGATTGACACCGACTCCGAGTCAGGGTGATATTTTGAAAAAAACTAACAGACGAGTTGCATTTCCCTTTTCCTAAATATTCTTTTTTTTTTCATATTTTTCGGTCAAACCACTCAATTTTAATAGAGTCAATAAAACTTGTCGCAGTCGTTTGAAGGTTTAAGATGGCGAATTAGAAATTTTGGTGGTAGAGATCTCGATTTTTCCCAGAAAATGCAAAACACGTGAAAGAGATCTTTGGTGACCGAATTCTGGATAATTTTAATTTTTGCTTTTTGATTTTTTTTTTAATTTAAATTTTTGTAATTTAATGACTTTAATTTATCCATCGCAGGTACGTGATTTATTGACTATTAAAACAAAGAAAAAAAAAAGAGTAACTCTTTGAAATACAGATTTACATCCTACATGCAAATGGAATCGATTTAAGCGTCCAAATTTTCTAAGTAGATTAATCTCAACAAAAACTTCAAAATGATAGCTGGATTTTTTAAACAAAAGTTAGTTTTATTTAAACACAAAAAAAAACTGTTTTGTTGCACAAAACCTTTAAAAATAAACACAAACGCTGCGTGTTTTAATATGTAACACGTTGTGCGCGAGTTGCGAAGCACTACTCCATGTCATTCTAATAGTTTATCACAGCGTCACCTTGATCTGATCAGATTTGCTATACAACGGTTTTCTAGTTAGAATATTCGAAAAATAATTGAAAAAAAAATAAATTACTGCGGATTGTAAGAAAAGAAAAAAAAATAGTAACCGTTAACCGTAAATTTTGACAAACTTTCCATACGTTATCTATAAATTCTTACGTTTTGTGCATCGCGTTTTTTCAGTCTTTAATTAATCAAGTGACCGAATTAAAATTTTAAAAAAATCCATATAAGTACAGCCCATTCAAATGTCATGAACGCAATTTTGGTCAATCAACTTGTCTATAGCAATCTAATTTTTTTTTCAATAAAACTTCAATCATGTCTGACGTTTAAGTGAACCAATTTTAATGGACTTAACGTTTTCCGACTAAAGATCAAATTTTAAGTTTTTATGAATGATTTTTTGATACAAAAGCTCTTTTGAATGTTATTAATTTGATATTATTTACTAGATTCATTTAGGAGTCGTTTGAAAAAAAAAGCTTGTGAACATATCGTATAATAAAGTTATGCGGAAACAGAATCCATGTCCAAGAATTTTATTTCTTTTTTCACTAAAAATATATTTAGCGCAGCGAAATCGAATTATCAGAAATTCTATATTGGATGAAATACTTTCATACCGCTACGACCCGGTCAGCCATCCATGAGGTTGCTCATTAAAAAAAAAAAAGCAGCATCGTAACACAAACACTCAATTGATCATCACGAAGCGTGCTCTCTCACTAACGCCAGTCATATCTATGAGGCAAACAGGAAATGGACTACTTGAATGCCCTAGATATCGCTTCTATTTCTATGTATTTCTACACAAATACTTTGTTATATACAAAACCAAGTATTCGTTTTTCTCGGAGTTCTTAAACCCTTTATTAGAAAAATACTACTTAAAAATCTACGTGAAAAAAAATCTTTTGAATTAGGGTACCTATATACCTTCCCAAATTTCAAAACATTCGTTTTTCCGCTAACATTGTAATATGAATTTAATGTGTTTTATTTATATGTTTAGTTATATTTTATGAAAACCAAATTAATTGTCGATACCATCCAGTGTGTTCATATTTAATGTATTCAAAACTTATTAATGCGAGCCGGAGTCGCACACGAAGGGTTTCCTACCGGCATTTGACATTGCATATATTTTGTTAAGTAGTGTAGTAAAAAGTCTAAAATTAATACTCAATATTATGTATTCACACTTGACCAGTTTTAATTATTTGTTGTTTTACTTAAGAGAGCGCATTATAGATATTTTAGTTAGACATGTGTTGCCATCGTGTAGATTAAACGAAAACGGCCGAAACAAATACATTCTTTTTTTTTGTGGACTCCATTTCAATTTAAATTGAATTTTATTTTTATCATTTGTTGTTGTAGTGGCCAAATACACATTGTATGAAAATTTCAAGTGTCTACATATTACGGTTCAAAAGATACACAGACAGCTGTGAAGGTATCATTGGCCGTTTTGTATATGAAACTCTATAATCTATCGCTGAAAGCAAACTTCATTTAAAATTTTTCATGAACGTCTTCAACAAAGTCAGTTTCAATTTTAAAAATTGAAAAAATATTTTAAAAGGTAATTATTGGCTGTGTATTATTACATAAACGGTTTATTTATGCCTCTAATTGGTTCACAATAATTAAGCATCTGACTCATAAAGAATAAGTATAAAATGTTTCTTTAAAATTTAGTCGCATGACATGGACTACATGCAAAAGATTAAAAATGACTTCTAATTTCAGTTCTTTATGCATTATGAGTAATAAAAAAAGTGAAAAAACAATGACTTCAATCCAAACAAGAAAATTTATTAATATACAGATTAATCGTAACATAACACAAAGCACTTAATTATCATTATACCATAATATTTAAGTATTCAAACATGCATTACCATTTGTGATATTGGGTTAATTCCTATAAACGCGAAAATCCACGAGGCATCAAAGCCCAAAGGCGAATGCTCAAAGCCCCGACGACGCGTCAAACAAGAGATATCATCTTCGAATTAGATTCTGTTTCAATAGAACGTAAATGTTTACGTTACGCTATAGATTTCGTTTTAATGAAATAATGTATTACTGCGACATGATGAATTTAATTCTTGATCGATTGTATAAATCATTTCGTTCATCGACAACGCTTTATTAGGCGGAATCAATTAATACATCATAAAAATGGATTGTAAAATTAAGGAATGACATAATGATAGGAGAAAACACGCCTCGCGGTTGATTCGGTAGCTTAAATCGTTGGCGTGGGGCGGCGCGCGCGGCGCATGCGCGGGTCGCACGCACGCGCTTCGCACTTAACCTCAATCCGGTTCGTATTTTTGAATGAAAATCACGAAGCTACGGCCGGCGGCGCTCTCAGCTGGAGTGGCCATTATGGCTTCGAGCCGCCGCCGCCGTCGCCGTCGCCGTCGCAGCTGGCGAGACCTGAAATGCTCTATGTCCGATTTGAGTCTTCACTCTTGACTCATTGTAATATAACACGTCCAGATTGTTTTAATTCGAGTCGGATACCGCATGAATCATGATGTACTATGAAATGTAACTGAAAGCTAATGTGTGTGATGAAAGGAACGCAAAGGACCGCCCTAGAAAAGCTTATGCAGACCAGATCGGTGGAATACCTATTACATAACGGCCAAATGTTGAACACCCAAAACCGATGAGTTTAAGTGAAATGATCGATAGTCTCAATAAAAATATAAATATATATTGCTTAATAAAATAGTTGAGTTGTATAAGTATAGAATGGTTGGTAAATGAATATGAGAAAGGAGTGAGAAATGGAGAATAACTAGAGATTAATGTAATAAACAAATAAAGCGGAAGGTACGTAATATACTATGTTAGGGGTTATCCCTTCACCTAAGAAGATTTTTCTAAGATAATTTTCCTTGGATAATTTTAAGGTTGCTAATCTTTTATTAAGCCATACGAATAAACTCATGACAGATCACGTCAGAAAAAAAGGAAAACGAAAAAAATATTAGAAATAAAACATTCAAATGGCTAAACAAAAGCTTGAATTCCTAACATACAGAGAAGGTTCGTAGACGGACATCAAAGGTGAGTGAGAAATAAATATAATAAATAAATTATGTACAACGTTACTATGGATGTCAGTGATGCAAAAGAGATATGGAAACATCGCGCTTTGAGAAAATCTTTTGTTCCTGCCCACCCTTCTCGGAGATAGGCGTGAGTTTATAATATTAATGGTAATAATGTAACTACAAAACGCTTTCGGCCTTCTTCATCCACATTCATAGCAGTAGATACACCAACAAATATAGATACATTACATAATCCTTAATATTTCAATTTACTTCTGTAGACTTCTGTAGACTGTAAAGAGACTTATAATCTTCGGAAATTTATTCATTGATATACATCTGTTCGATGACGACTTTTATTCTTTAAGATTTAAATAAAAATGTAATACACTAGTACGAATCTCAAAAACAACCTAAATTAATTTTCTATTTAATAAACGAATTAAAAATTTAATACGTTTATTTAATACGTTTTTATTTTTCATAGACATAATCTTTTTTCACTTCTAAAAAATTTTTCACACGTAGTTACATCAAACTAATCTTTCGCTGATGAGAAACTACAAAATAATATTTGCGAATCGTACCTCGTGTTCTTTTCTCGGCTATCAACAAATAAAAAATAATTATATATATATATATATATATAAGCGTAGACAATCCATTAGTTTTATTTGACAATGAACATATTCTGTGCCAGCATCGTAATGATCCCAAAAAAAAAATCATCTTTTATGCGACAGTGTATCCAATGTAACGCGATTTATGACCAAAATATACGTACGTTTTTGGTTTTGGGTCAAAGGTGGGCGGAAGCGCGCAGTCGGCCGATCACTCTCGCGCGACGGCCTTTTAAGCGGCATTGGCGGTTTTATGTATTTTACGATTGTATTCCTTTTATATTTTACTTTTATAATATATATATATATATATATATATATATATATATATATATTTATAAAGATATATATAGACATATATTTAAAAATAAATGAGAGTGCAAAAATATTTCATATAAATTTGTTCAAAACTAACGGCGTAGAACTTAAACTTTTGTTCTTGCCATCTGATTTCAGTTAAATAAAATCTAGATGTTGCTCCATACTAAGCAATGTTCTTTACAAAATCCGAAATTACTTTTGAAGGTAATTTGCATTTTTTAACAAAGAGGTTGACACAGAAACAGAAAAAAAAACTAATAAAGGTATTTTAGTATTCCAATTTTCCACGTTTCTGTTGCAGGATTTCATAATTCCGAAACTTCCAAAGGAAGTGGAACACTTATGGTTTTGTCATGCCTTTCTGTGTGTGTCATACACTTATAACTTGACCACATTTTCATCATTTCCTATAACGATTTTTTAATGTCAATATAATAAACTGCGGCGAAAGTTTCATAGAAGTAATTCAGTAAGAAAAATTTTTTTCGCGCATTGTATTGTGTGGGTTATGAATAGGTATGGAAAAATGAATTAAAATTTCTTATGTGCTTTTTCGTTCAGATGTAAATTTTGACACTCTTTACCCTCAAAATTGAATATTGTGTCCCTCCTTTAACTTTAGAAAAGTTGGGAATCTAAAAAAAACACAACAGTAGACCTATATAAATGAATTCAATGAAATTTATTTTAAATATAATATGTTGACAGGTTTCTTAGATTTATATAATTTTCAGTTTTTACAATAATTATTTAATCAACTACCCACATACGCAAGCATTTAAATTTCAGTAGAATAAATATGTACCGTTCAAACATATACGTACTTGTGCCGGTATTGTATTGATCGAATTTCTCAAATTTATAAGAACTGAGGTTATTTGAACCTCAGAATTTGAACAGAATTTGAACGTACATGGCGAAACTATAAGGATTCCTTGGTTAATACGGAACCCTAAAAAATGAAAATATTTGGGTGTGAACCCAGCCGCATAAGCTTCCATGCGGCTCCCATGCCCCTCCGAGTATGCCTCAGCAGTGACTCATGAAAAGAACTTGACGCAAACAAAACGCGACATGAACTCATCCGACGATCATATTCTCTTACAACGAACTTTTCTTGCTTGCTTTCCCATTATTTCGCCTTACGAAACATGTATGGAGACTGAAATGTTTGTCTACGTGTATTAAACAAAATTAATAAAATTAATCTTCTAAACAAGAACACAGCACATATAATACAGAATTTATACGTATATGTAGTAATATTGTTTGTATAATTACTAACGTACGTTTTCAATCGATACGAACACCGTCACGAAAAGATTGTCACAATTTATGGCGGCGACTTATGGCAACCCAGATCCGCAAGACGGGCGCGCCAGAGAGGGTCGTTCGTGAAACGTGTTACGCTAACTGTAAATCAGACACGGGTCGATAGACGTCCCCTATCGGTTTCACATAATGTATCTATAGTTTATATTCTATAAAGTGATGTCGTACTCCATTTTCACGTGTTCGTGTTTCACATTTCTAAAGGTTTCATATGAGCGTCCCTACCGTTTATCGTATGAACGGAACTAAATTCCAATCCTCCATTAATCGAAGTACCCAGACTTTATTATTCTTTCTGAAAACCTCAAATGACCAGTATTCGTGAAATTCAATTGACCGCTATTTAGAAAAAATCAATAAATGTTTAATTCATAACGAATAAATAGCGGGCAACTGTGATCGAATTGTGCGGCTTGTTTTATATTACCATCGACCTATTAAAGAAGTGGACGCACCCTCCAGCATCAAAATGTTCTGCAATAACTCACTTGTACGAATGTATGCTACAGGACCGCCAATTCGGTCATGTATAGCGTACGATTGTACATGGTGGTTCAAAAAGAAAACGTTTTGCTGTATAGGATCCGTTTAAAGTTCAATTAATATTTCATAGTACATTATTTCATATATATGAAAAAAAGTATTCACCAGCAGAACTTTAGTTACAAGCGAGCATGCGTGTTATATGGCCGTGGTGAGGGAGACTTGACAAAATTTAATATAATCTTAGAATTTCATTTATTTCAGGTAATCAATCTTCTGCTAATCGAGACACTACAACCAACTAGACACAGATACTGAAAATTTGCCAAAACGTATACATTTTTTTTAATGAAGAGTGTAAGGATATTCGCGCATGTGAATAAGGTAGATTGTGGCTTTGCCACGTCCGTCCGTCCGCCTGTTTGTCTGTTAACCGCTTAGCTCAGAGACTGTTAGTACTAGAAAATTAGTTCGAATGCGCGTGTTTAAATACCATTTTTCGATTTAGGGATCTATTTGCCTAATATTAAACACTGAAGTGTTATGTCTTAGTACAGTCAAGTGTCCCCTGCCCGTGTTAACGAATAATAGTGGACCAATTTATGAAATGTACTTAGAGAAGAAAAAGCAAAGTTCCGAACGAATTCCATTAAAAATTACTTAAGTTTGTTAGTTGTCTAAAACAGATAGTAAACGAAAGCGTACGACCCATATAACGTTATGAAAAAATAAATGCATAACATCTAACACCCATTTTATCTGGATCCGTTTTCAGATTTTTTAATCATCAAATAGTGAATTCATTTAATATGTTCAAAATGGAAAAAAAATCTTTCTTCTAAATTCGCGTATTATGACAGGCAACTACGGAACCCTACACTGCGGGTGGCCCGACACGTATTTGGCCGGTTTTTTATAACACCAAGTTGGATTACGGTGCCACTGCCTCACTGTAATACGTAGACTGACCGAATAACCTTCAGGTTTGACGCATCCGCTTAGCCTTTTCAATGTATCTTCAGGATAGTCTGCCTTTCTGATCAGATGATTTCTTTTGGCGGGATTATAACTAATCGTAACTAAAAATGCAGTCCCCAAAGTTTCTTCCCACTACGACAGTGTACCGTCAATACATAATCTTTGACTTGCCAATTAAAATCACTCTTTGCATAAAAATCAGAGTATTCCGGCCGAGAACGTCCGATGTACGCTTTTTAAATTTCAGAGATATCTGAAGGTAACAGCATCGACTAGAAAACTGGTCTATATACTCTCATTTGCCTCGGCACACAGCCAATTGAACTTCGAAACCACCCGTTGCGGAAGGAAGCGATGCATTTGATTCGTCCAAAAACATTGAAGACGCCGAGTATCTGTTCTCATAGTAAGCCATTCGGAATAAAAGATCCTCCAGTCAAGGTATTCAGCTTGTCACGAAGTCCATGCACAGTGTACAATAAAGCCGTCTGAGTTTAAGCTATGAGAAAGCAAGTCATAGTCACTAATGCAAGTATTGAGTCTACGCATGCCACTAGGGTTGCTCCACTTCAACCATTCCAATGTCTTCTGCCAGCCTTGCTGTTGTACGTAAGATACGAAAAGAATGACTTTTCTAAGTACTTTCGTCTAAAAATCAGTCTCGACAGGAAACGATGTGGCGGCCTAAACTAACCTCCCTAAAAGACTTTTTTCAAATCAACATTTGTAGTATTTAAGATCATGATTGCATAGTGCAAACTGAAAGTTCTGCACTCGTGGCCGTTCATAAATGTTTTAATTTTATTTAGAATGTTATATTTTTAAAATATAATAAACTCATTCATAGGCCTTTTCATCAGAAGACGAGCGCATGCGTAGCCGCCATGCTGAAATGGTGGGAATTCAAAAGATTCGTACAGTTTTAATGAACAATGGCTGAAAAAGGAATACTATCACCACATTCAAACAAATTATTGGAAGAAACCATCGATGGTACTTCACTTATTTATGATTCAATTGAAGCAGATAATTGTGAGCAATTAAAAAGATGGCTAAAATGTCATGGACGTCCACAAAAAGGGAAAAAAAATGAGCTGATAGAGAGGTTAAGTATCAATATTTGCGTACTATTTATATAAAAAAAAAAGTAATATTAACAATTTTATCTTTATCAATAATATTAAGTCATTTGTAGTACTGAAAAAAGCAGTTTTTTTTAACATGAATGTGACTCACAAAAATATAATTATTAAAATAAGTCATTAATATTTTGAGATTACATATGGCATTATTGATAAGAAAAATGTAAATAAGATATTGAATATTTTTTGTATTTTTTATTATAAATAAAATCTTAATGACAAGAGAATATATAAAAAAATTATTAAATTTACAGAGTCAAAAATGTAATTAGGAATAATGTACCTGTAGATCAAACAGTTGATAAAGGGAAATGGTTAAATGTCTTGAGCTCACGAAATCAAAATCCAAAAAATTTGCAAAATAAAATAATAAATTATCCTGACTCTTGGTAACCATTCCCCTCTGACAAAGTGCCTAAGAACTTCAGCTATGGATCTATGTATCATTATCTTGTGACATCATGCATAGAAGACGATAACGCTGACAGTGATATGGAAAATCGCGATTGTAATAATCGAAGTTTAGTATAATATCAATAACCCAGACAAGGCTTTGGAAAATTTTAGCCGTGTATCACTTTTACATACTCAATAACAACACCGTTTTGTTGTTCCTTTTCGTACAGTCAACATAATTAAAATTAAATGTAAAAAAATTTTTTTCAATTACAGTGAAAATGCTTCAACAAAAATTGTTTTATTTTTATTTTTTACGTACGGGTATTCTATCGTGGTTGCTTATCAAAAACTGTACGAAAAAGATGGCTGATGCTAACGCATGCGCACAAAAAATTTTTGAGATGAAAAGACCTATTAGTTAAAATATTTTTGGCGGGAAGTCGCGTGTCAAATGTTTTTAGCACAAGTTTGAAGTTTGAAGTTTGTCGTCCGTATCAAAAATGGAATTAAGGCAAAAAGATTTTAGGAAGATAATTTTTTATGATTTTAAAAGTTCAATGTTTTCGCAAAACTGCACTGTTCGTCTTCATAATACTTTTGGAAAGGAAGCACCTCATTTGAAAACTGTAAGGCGATTTTATACAGAATTTAATCGTGGCCGTGTTTTTCTCCATGATGCAATTTATGAAGGTCGGCCCTCGACTGCGATCACTGAGGAAAATGTGGCTACTGTCAGACAATAAACTGAAAAAAACCGGCGTATCACGTATCCTCATAGGTGTCTCAAATGTCTTTGAATCTGTTCAGATTTGAGGACATTTGGGAATTGGTATGAGCCAAATTCAAAAATTCTTACATTAAAATTTATAAGTTAAAAAACTTTGTTGCCGTTGGATTCCTCATGAACTCACCCCCGAACATAAACGGACCCGAGTTGATTGGCGTAAAAAAATATTAAAGTACGATCACGGTCGTTCAAATACCGTGTATGACATTGTGACAGGAGATTAAACAGGGATATATTGTTACATACCGGAAAGAAAGCAACAATCTTCTGCATGAGTGTTCAAAGACAGCAAACCAACAAAATTGACGCAGGTGAGAAACATAGGCAAAAAAACGATTGCATTTTTTTCTCCAAGACTGGTCCTGTCTGTACGATCCCACTTGAAGAACAGAATACAGTTAACGCTGAGTGGTACTCGTACACCACCATTTGCTTGGCCAGTGTTTTAGAAAAAGTTAGGGAAAAACGACCAAAGAGTCGCATCCTATTGCACCATGACAATGCTTCGCTGCACACCGCGAATAAGACGATGTCATATTTCACTTCTGAAAAGGTAAAGCTCGTGACCTATCCCGTATTGAAGTTATACCTAGCACCATACGATTTCTTTATTTTCCAAAAATCACAGATTTGATGAGAGATAGATTTGCCATTTCGGGGGCCAGAAGTGGCCGTGACAGTTTTCAACCAAAACGTGCAAAACATATCCTCAGACCAATGGTCCTCATACTTTCAAAAATGTTTTCAACGAATGAAAAAGTATGTAAAATGTAAGGAAGAATACTTTCAAATGTATTAAACATTTTACTTTACATGTAAACTGTTTTATTTATGAGTCACGCAAAACATTCAGTGTGCCCCATGTATTTCTTGATATCAGTATCACATATTATTCGCTTTCGGATGTTTCAATCCAAATGTTTACTTTTACATATATAATCGTTGTCATATTTCATTAGAAACCACTAGTAATTTTTTGAAACGCTGTTTTTAAAATGAACAAAAGAAATACTGTCCGCTTTGTGGATGTAAATAATTTCATTCATTCCAGAACTACATATGATACCATCAACAAGCAGACAAGTAGATACGACGTTTTTATTCGCCGCCAGCGAGTATGGTATTGTTAAATAAAAAATGTACACAAGCACAGAAAAAGTCATCGGTGCGTGCTCGGGAAGGAACCCACGACCATCGGATCCAGCGGCGAGTTTTCTATTATTTTCTTTTTGCGTAGACTACACTAATACTTCATTCGTTTCTTTAAATGGAATTATATATTTTCACCTTAATTGAAATCACTACGGCATCCGTAAATTTTCTGTAGTTTTACTGTTTCTTCTTTATTTTTTTCTTTGATACGTTTCAACAATTTTTTCCAACGATCGCACATACATTTACACAGTGCCGGGTGCTGTGTAATCGTTCGTTCGCGAGCCTTTATCTTTCCGAGTCGCGTCGTAGTTTTTTTTTTTCAGATGCAAATAGGATATTTGATTTGTAAGATATAGGTGTCGCGCCCGTCGGGACCCCATTAGCGACGGCGCGCCCGCGCGCCTTGCAGGACGAGGGTTTCTGCGGAAACACGGTCAAGCTTCGGAATCGAAATCGTTGCAATTCGAATGTACCAACGCTAATATAGCTTATCTGGAATAACGAGAAATGAACGCTTATTATTATTGCGTGAGCAATAAATATTCTAGTAGCAAGAAGTATCATATATATGTGTGTGTGCGTGTATTTATTGCTATTGGTTTTTACATTGCAAGTTATTTAATGTACGTCAATATTAATTATTTCCAATATAATACTTTAAGTAATAATGTTCCATGAATATTAGTTTTAATGTTGAAAATCTGTGAGATTCAAAAGTGTTTGCAGCAGGCAATTTTTTAGAACTATTTATGCATCATCAAACTTTCAATTGATACTTCAAGTAATCGAAGTACTTGTTTTGTTAATCAAGGCTTGAATTTTGTTTAACGTTAAGCACAACATAGCTTTTAAATGTAATTAAGGAAACCGACTGAAAATCGTAAATTACCATTTCATTACATATTATTTGTGAAAAACATATTTTGATTTTGAAAATTATCATCCAGTTAGGTGAGTTATTTTTAGAAAAAAAAAACTACAACTAATGGATAAATACGAATATCACGACCATCGATATAACGGTCAGAATTTTCAAGATAAACTGATTATTTTACCAATCGATATGTGCAGCATCATAAATACATACCTAAATATAATACAGTGAAATAAGAAATCGTGTCTATGGAATTATACAGTTTTTCCGAATGCTAGAAACCTTTCAAAAGCCAAGGTTTTTTTATCTTTATGAGCTCACGCCTGTTCCCCACACACGTAGGCAGTGACCACAGATTTCCAGAATGTACAATCAGTCGTTTCATGCATGATTAGTATCCCACCAAATTTATCGACTTAGGATTTTGTAGGGCAACTTTTGCGACTCTACCGTCGCACACATTCACTTTATAGAATTGTTTTGTCACTTTAATTTTATTTTTTCAAAGTCTCGATTGAATATCCTGTACTTTCATAATAATTCATCAACGCCCTTTCACATGGTTTTCTGCATTCAGTAGACACCCGAAACAATAATTTCGGGCGTATTCGCCTACGTTTCACAAATGTCTTTAGTTTGCCAGGAAATTGTCTCATATTCTCCTGCCATAACCTTGTTCTATGGTTTCTTCTTCACACACATTTTCTAACTTTCGTTTTCTTCTTCATCAAAATGTGATTTTAGAAAAGCGCTCACCGCCCCGAAAGGGCGACTCGACCAATCTCAATCTCGGCCCGACGTTCGCGTCCGCTCTCATCCGTCACGATTAAGCAGGCGCCCGTAAAAATATATATCCGACTACAAAACTTTATTTACTGCGACCTACCATCACGTTATTGTAACCGGTAACCGTCGTACTTAGATAATCAGGACAAAATATTAAAACTGTATTTTGTGAGATATTATTACTTATTTAAGGGGATTAATGTATGTCTAGAAAGACTGTTGTCCATAGATATATTTGTTAATAAATCGTTTTTTATTCATACATAATGACGCGAAGACACAGTTTTAAATGTTTTGTATTATAAATAAATACGAGTTAAACACGCGTGGAGAGGGAAATCAATTGCAAAATTACAACAAATAATATTCAGGTGTTCGCCGTGTAATTTTAAGACCATGCACGTCTTATAAGTTTTTGTGTAATTCGTAAATTAAAAATAATATTATTTTTAATTTTAGGGTCAATAGTTTCGGAAACAAAACAAGATGGTCGATTTTCATTTACTGTCTAAAATAACTTTAAACTATTGACGACTTTGAAGTCATTATATATATTGACGCCCTTACAAGAAACGGTCGTTTGACATGTCACACAATAGCTTTTATAAACTTTTTCAATTTGTCCCCAAAAGTAACCACATATTTAACATTCATTTATTTATGTTGCACGTTCGTGTTTCCGTCATAGAATTTAATATGTGTACCAAATTCCAACTTAATCGGTCGCATATATTCGACGTAAATTGACTGTGACAGGCGGACAGATGCAAGTGTGATCTTATAAGGGCTTCGTTTTTTTCATGTGGAATCACGGAATCCAAAAAAATACCACATGCCGCAGGATACGATATCTCTTTTCCTTCCTATCTTTTGAATATGTATATAAGTAAATTAAAGACATTTAATTTTTTTTATTAATCTATTTTGTTTTATTAAGAGTTTTGAATTACGGACATACACAACTTACAGTGGCGGTGAAAATGGTGAATTTTCTTAAAGGGTGACTTTAAGATTTCAAAATTAAGAAAATACTGATATTTTGACTAAAAAAGAATTTGATTCTTTTTATTTATCTTAATTTATACTGATAGTAGTAGTATTATTACGAGTACACAAATAATGTTCACATAGTGATCATTACATTTTAATAAGTCTTTTCATATTGAGTACTCTAATTTAAATAAAAAAAAGTAAAACCGTCTGTTATGTAAAGTTATTAATTACTTAAGTACTAATTACTAGATGTATATTACTTAAGTATTTTAACTTAATCTTTTTAACCAAAAAACAACACCGATTTAAAATAATTGTACAAGAAGAAAAATTAAATTGCTGAGCTACATATTTAATGAATTTAACAAGTTTGCAGTCAGTGCCAAAACCATACAAAGAACGAACATAATACAAATATTAGGATCCGACATTAAAAAGTGCAATGTGAACAATTTTCATACACGACTTTTGCCCTCGCGTGTGAGCCCATTCATATCAAAATAGTGTCTGAAATGTTCAGTAACGTTTTGCAATTATCGGCGGCAGGGCGTTGTTAATATATTCTTTTTAATACCTCAAGAGGTTATTTTTAACTATTCTACTACGTAGGTATAAACCTAATTAAACTATCACATGGTAATTTCCTTGGCATGGCTTCATAATTTGGTACTTCTTTTTTTGCGGTCTCGGTTAATTTTTTTATAAAAAAGTTATTATAGTATTTTTATATTTGATAAACGAAAATGATTAAAACAAAACGATCAAAAAAAGCTATTCCCTCAGATGAGCGCCTGTAATGAAAATGTATCAAAAAATACATCAACGGAAGCGTCTCACTCTCAGCGGGAGGGCGATAACGTCCGAAAGCTTTCAAGATCCGCCCACGTACGCGCATTACGAGCGCCGGCACGGCAGCGCGCGCCGGCGCATCGGCGCATCCGACAACCGTCACGTGCATATTCGGTTCGCGCTCATCGAAAAATAATATAAAAAAAATTGGATGTTTACATTATTAATTCCAAAAATTGCATGCTTCTTCTTCAGTAGTGCAGAAAGTGTTACGAATAATAAAAATTATACGTCAACACGTATCCAATTCTTCGAATGTCCAAATCAGTTATAGTGTGCTTCGTAATCTTGTTTGTCATTTCGTCCGAAAGTCTCAACAAAAACAGGTGCTCGCCAGGTAAATATTCAAAGCACATCATAACTTGAGTAAAATGGTCGCCGAAAATCTACATAAAAGCGATGACCGCCGAGAGAGTTGCTTTCCATTGCGAAGGTAATGGGTTTTGATTCATGATTACAGCACATTATCCCGTAACTTTTAGGGTTCCATATAATGGACGAAAAACCAAAATATTCTTATAGAATTACTGTCGCATCTGTGTGTTTGGCACAGTTTATTTTATCCGAATCTACTGGATGAAATATTTGCGATTCGGTACAGGATACAGGAGTATGTATGTGACTAAATGTAGGATGTATAGCGTAAATAAACGAATTCCTATGTTAGAGGTTAATTTAGACAAACAATTTTTTTATTTACTAATTTTGCTCATGTAGCTAACAGATTAAAATCACACAGCGTACGGAAACTGATATGTTTAGCTTAGATCTAATTGGTGACCTTTTTGGCATATGTGCCTAATTGTAATTAAGTGAAAAACAGATATGATTAATCCTTAGAATATTGCTCAAAAATAATTATTTGAATTTAGAGGGTGATGTTTATTTATTTAATCATAAATAACCATCACCGTAAACGTAGACAATTTTTTTACAGCACAAAATTAAAAACGAAAAGACACATCGAAACAAAACAATAGTAACAATAAATAAAGCAAGATTGAACTAAAGTGAGTAACTCGAGAAATTTACGGCACCAATCAAAGAAGGATCTTTTTTTGATACGGGTTTTTGGAGAATTCAAGCGGATGCTAAAAACGTCAAGGTCGGGCTTCTAAGTGGACAGTTCATCGTACGACCGACATATACGAGCCATGGGGTTACAGGGATGTCAATATTGTTACTGTGCACGTGGAGACGAAATATCTGTAATTAGTGTCAATTGCGAACGGAGATGATGATGATGGCGAAGCGAAACTTGAGTGAAGCAATTTATGAAGATAAAGAAAGTGCTGATCCATTTCTTAAGTGACAAACTAGACACTGTGCTAAAGCAGCACAGTGTCTAGTTGTCACTTAAGAAATGGAGTCTCCTCGCCCAGTCACGGAGGAATTATAAGACAATAAAATAAAAAACTTTTGTTAAATGATTCTTATAGCGTATTAAAATATGAACGGACCTGCTCTATAAGAAATATATAATTATAAAATGGATAGTTTGAAATATATTGCAGGAAATATTCGAAAATGTACCACTCCACCCTTATCTTTGAAACTGCTGAGCCTAATTTTTTAAGATAATATAGAATCTTCGTTCTCACTCATAGCTTACTGAAACATTTAAGCGAATATATTTAACAAAAAGTTTTACGAAATATTGAAAATAATTATGAAGGGCAAATGGTTACGAAAATTGTTGGTAATTTACTGAGAACTAACAAATTCCTTGTGGTTATTATGGTAGCCAGTATAAATGGGCGTTGTATAAATAAAGAAGTTGGGTTCAAATTCTAGCCTAAGCAAACTTTTTGATTACTGTAAAATGCTTTAGGTGCAAGTCCTTCTACGGGCAATAAAATAGCTACATGTAAATAATTGTAAATCATATTACCTAGCAGAATGTTTAAAATTCTCGTAGAGCCGTAGAATTGAAATAAGTGTCTATAGTATATGCATTTATGTGTGTTAAACTTGAAATCACACATTGAAATTTTAAATATATATTTCTATATGAAATTGCTACTGTAAGAAATTAACACAAGCAGCTTATACAAAGAACGATGTTGTCACATAAATTATTCATAGTACAAAATCATAGTCTTATTCGTATGCTGCATAAACATCGAACAAAACACGTGGTTTATTACCAGCAAATAACATGCTTCAAGAACGTAATTACCTTTGAATACAAATTTTCGTTTAAGCATATTTCACTTCTCTTATACTATTTTCCTACTTCCCACGAACTATCTGTTACATATCTTAACGCTTTTAAATTTATTGCCGTAAAAGTCGTAAACGCACCTCGTCACGCGATCGTTCTGCCGGGACTGATAATGAAATCGGATCGATTAATCTCCGGAAAGTTGTCAAAGAGCGCCGTTACATGTCGAACGCGTGCGGCGCCTTCGGGCCACGTGACCGAGTTAAATATGCATGCGCCTCGGCGCCGGCGCGCAGCCTCCGCGAATCACTTTACAAGGCACTTCCTTGCTTCAAATTAGAAGCCTGTACTTGAAACAATTAACGACCGTTCTGGATCGGCAGCGAAAATGTACCACTGCCTTTTGTTTACGAATAGATAAAGCTGGCTTTTCGACTCGTACTAGCTGTAGATATTTGTAAGCTGAAAGCGATTTCATCTACTTGATTTATTATGTAGATAAGTGTAGTATATAAATGTATACGTAAGAAATTAGTTTAAAGTGAAACAGTGTTTCATGGATGTGATGAAAGCACAATTGGTTTGCATAGATCATAAATTATAAATGTCGCACTAGCAACGAATGGAAAATTGGATTATTTTCATTCGTATTCGACATATTGAAGAAACTAAAAAAAATCTAATAATTTGTCTCCATATATTGTTAGTTTATAATCTCAAGATGTGCAGCTGCTTGGTTACTTTTAGAATTAAGACTGCTTGAATATTTGTGTTATAATAAATATTTATATATAGTTCATAAAAACATTAAAGACCCTTTGAAAATCTTTGCCGATGTCTTTACCGACAAATGGATGTGTTAAAAAAATATTTCAATGGTTTCATTCGTATAACTTTGTATACAAAAGTGCTGCTGAATGTATGGGGATATCATAATGAGAATTAGGTACTTTACTCGCGAAAGTGAATACCTTATTGCCTTTAAGTAAAACTAATAGTAGATAGGCATTATGGACCAGCGATCGATTCTCAGATAAAACTTAGTTACGTGGAGCATTCGTAGATCAATTTAGTGACTGATTTGCAACTGAACGTTGGTAAGCTTAATATTATTTTAATTGCTTCATTCAAAGTTTGCGAGCTAGGTAGTGTGTCACCCACTCGTAATTACATTATCTGACGTTCAAATGAAAATGAAGGCGCGACAATTTAGACGATATCAACGGATTCGGTGACAGCTGGAATATCATCGTTATTCAGTTTTATGACTTTCGCCTTATCGCCGCCAGTGGAATTACTTCGACTCGCGGTCGGAGTAATTTGGAATGAACGCGAATTCTACTTAAATTAAACCGGATCACTTGAGACGTGTGAGTCACATTTTCCCGAAGGCGTACGTACAATAATAAGTAAACGGCCCTCGTCAACGCATTTACAGTATTCATTGTTATTACAGTTTGGGTATTAATTCAATAAATAGAGATTAAACGTAAGAGAAATGTGGTGGTGTGCGAAGGGCATGAGCTGACATCGATCGCGGCGATAGGTTATCCGTGAGCTGCAGCGCCGCCGCCGCGGGCGCGCCGCCCACATAGCTATAGCGGGCCATAGCTCAGCACCCGCCGAGGCCGCCGAAGGACTCGCCGACGTGAGGTTAAGAAACGTGACCGCTCCGTGAGATCGATAACAGCCTCGTCGTCGGTGCGACCGCGAGCGCTCACGGCTCTCCTCGTGCCGAGCGCCGGAGCGTGGCTAAGGGGGCTGCGACTGGACACGATTAGCCTTGAAGCTTGTTTGTTAGTCTGAAGTAGCAGCTCGATTTTACCACAATACGTCTTAGTTGGAATTCAAAGAGCGAGAAAATATGAATTTATTCCTGTCATTTGACTTTGTGAAGATGAATCGTCGTGTACAAAATACCAAAGTTTCAGAACGTCCGACAGGGAAGTGAAGAAATGAAAGCGTGCGGAACTGACCTGGCACACTTGACACGAGTGCACGGAGTAGGACTGTCCGCAGTCGTAGCGATCTAGGACGTCGGCGAAGCCGCAGTGCACGCGCGCCGCCATGGCGTCCAGCTCGATGAGGTCGTAGAGGGTGCTTTGACAGCGCTCGCCGCCGGCCGCGACGTCGGCGCGCGCGACTCGGTCCAGCGCCGAGACGGGCGAGCGTTCGCAACAGGCGCGCAATCGAAGCTCGGCGAGGCGATGGGCGCGCGCGCCGGCCCCCAACGCGCACAGGTGGGACACGTTTTGCGCCGCGAGCACCTCGGGCGCACCGCCGCCGCTGCCGCACGCCCCGTCCCCGCACACGCGCACGCCGCCCGCGCCCTCCTCCTCCAGGTCGCACGCGCTCAGCCAGGGGTTGAGGCGCGCGAGCGGACTCACGGCCAAGCCCGCGGCCGCCATCAGCAGCAGCAGCAGCAGCGGCGGCGCTCGCATGGCGGGGGCGGCGCCGCTAGCGGGGGCCGGCCCGCCGGGCGCGGCGCTGCCTCATACCGCATCGCGCATGGCGACCTACTCGCGCGGCCCGGGCCGCGGGGCCGCCGCGCGGGTTGGGCGCGCCGCCATGTCGCTCGCTCGCCGCTCGACTGACTCCCCCCGGGCGCGCATTGATCGCCCCGCGCCCTCCGCTGCGCGCCGCCCTAGCCACCGCCACCCGTTATGTAACACTGCGCGCGCATCCGGCTCTGTCGTGGCTGCACCTTCATGACATCTGATGAGTGATGAAACAAACACCAATCCGCATTTCTACTGAATAACTCACATGCGTCATGAGCGATTTCAAATTTCTCAAAGATGGCATTGAAACTTTATTTTAAAAATACCTTAAGATGTACTTATATTTGTTTAAAGAAATCAACTTGTTACAACTATGAAAGTCACTCTTGAATTTTCGGTTTTCAAATCGCACGGATGATATATTAAAAAGAAATTATTTTTTTAATAACTCTGTATCCGAAAATTGACACTTAGCGGTATTATTAACAGACTTCGGAAAAGGAAGTTCTCAATTGAATTGCATCTGTTGTTAATGCTGTTACTCACACCTCCATCATATAATAATCGATTTCAATGTTTTCTATGTTCTATCCTAATAGAAAATTGTTCGTTCGTCCATATCGCAAAAGAGAAAATCTATTGTGTAAAATATTATTTTGCATCAAACTCTACTCTAGATGATTAAGAAATCGAACCATAACCTATTTTTGGTACGGTAATTTTATTCATTTTACACAGGTATATAGAGTTTTTCCCTCAACATCCACAAATCGAGTGATCCTGACGAAATACCTTCCACGGTACTTAAAACGTGCACTCCTAGTTAGAGATCGGTTTTAACGTATTTGTTTTCTTATTCTTTTGTCACAGTACAGGATACCGCGAAAACTGCTTTAGTGCATTCTATCCTTAAGAAATTTCAATATACTATTTGTCTAACCAGAGATCTACTGCAGTCACCTCCATGTTATTTTTAAAATAACGGAATCCATTAATAAGCGCTAGCTTCTGGACTATTTGGAGCAACGTTAGTTGATAAATGACTGTCAGTAAGGTAATGACCGTTCAGCTAATAATCTTCTTACTGTATTAACTCACCGTTAGACGAAAACAGTCGAGAGTAAGAGAAAGACATTTTAGGTGTAAGTTTAAATGTAGCTAAGACCTTGAATACGGCCTGAAACGACGCGTTTCTCGTAAGCTTTCCTACTTAAGCATAATAAAAAATCACTTTTCGAAAAATTTTCTCCGAAAGTATCTCTTGAAAAAGGCACTTGAAAACGATGAATCTAGTGTCTTAAGGAAAATAAATAGATATATTTTGGAATTTATCGGTAAATAAGTTTACAAAATATTGTAGAAAAAACACATGCAGTTTGTGGCAGTCGATGCAACTGTTTGGAGAAAAAATTTAATTAGGTTTTCGTATCGAAGAGTAAAGTAGTTTAAAAATTATTTCAAAAATATTTTTCTGAAATATTTGATTTTAGGCTTACTCTAAGTCTACCCGGACGGGATCAGTTCAATGTTTCAGGAAGTCTAAGGTGAGTGAGTCACAAACAGCGTTTCTGATCGGCTAATCCGTTGAAACTTTTGATAGCTTTACATACACACACGCGCGTGTGCTCTCTCTCTCTCTCTCTATCTCTCTCTCTCTCACACACACACACACACACACACACACACACACACACACACACAAACACACACACACACCACACGCAGAGTGGACGGTAAGATGATGGTTCCTCCGGTCGTTTTGGAGTTTACTCCTTAAGAATCGATTTCATATTTAGGCTGGGGTATGTAATTTTACTCGGTATGGGAGTAAAATCATGTTAGATAAATGACGTTACGCTATCGTCATGGTTACTGAAATAAATAAATCGTCATGATTACTGTTTACATTTGAATCAATCAGAATGTGACAAATATAATAGATTTTCTCCACGAATCATTGTTAGTGTATACAGAAGGGGGTTCAAAACTATTGAAGAAACGTTACCATGAACTTCCACTTATACTTGGTGGAGATTTTAATATTGATTTTAATAAAGAAGATGGTTTCCGTTTAGTACAATTTCTGAAAGATGAACTGAACTTAGATTTAATTTCTGACAGAACAATAGGGACAACTGGATATGGCACAACTATTGATGCGATGTTTTCACGATTTATCACACATGTATCTTCCGACATTCATGTATCATACTTTAGTTACCATAAACCAATTGTTTCAGTGTTTAATGATACCGCTATTGTTCCTGTGATAAACATTACGCAAGATAACGTCAATGATAGAGAAAATCAATCTTACTAAAAATTTTATTGTACAACATAATTATTGTCAATATTTTCTTAAATGACGAATTAATTGTTTTACTATTAGCATAAATAAATGAATTGTGTATTATGCTTTAAATAATATAATAGATGCTTTCATTTACCATTATACTAATCTATATGGACGATATCATCTTAAAGCAGTAAACTCCATTCGTGCGTCGGAGCTGACACACTTTTTTTCCCTTTAAGGAGCAATACCAGTCTGTGCTGCTTCCACCTACTAGGAAAGTAGCCTTCTTTGAGACATGTATCGTAGGTCTCTGTGAATAATGCTGGCGCTGCTTTAATCGCTGTTTTAAGTGCTATATTTGGGATTCCATCCAACCCCGGCCCCTTATTATTTCCTACTCGGTTACAGATTTCCATTAAATCTTTTTCCGTGACAGTTGGAATGTCTTCAGATTCGTCTTGAGCTGTTAGTTCAAGATGTTGATAGTCAAATTTACGTTGCTGTGGGAACAGCGCAGTCACGATCTTCTGTAGGAGTTTTGGAGTCGTAGGTGACGGCATTGGCTGGCTCTTTAGTTGGGCCATCAGAGGAACCATCATCATACCGTCCACTCTCCATGCTCGATACGGCGGGTAAGATACAAGAATATCAATCCATCAGAGAATAGACGTAGTAGTCGATCCACTATTGGTAGACGACCAGTATGGATTTCGGAAAGGACGATAAACTCTAGAAGCTATAAACATTGTCGTTAATACAGCTAAGAATGCGATCGCTGGGACTCGATAGAAGAGAGGAACGAAGAAATACTGTCTGGTGGCCACTTTAGACATCAGAAACGCCTTCAACTCCGCCAATTGGGACTGCATTATGCGGGCTCTCAAAGAGAAAACATCCCGAAATACCTGTGTAGGTAGTGGCAAGTTACTTTACAAACAGGGTATTGTAGTATGACCCGGAGAAAGGCCCAAAAGAATACAAGATAACTGGTGGGGTACCTCAAGGTTCGGTTCTTGGCCTCTTGTTATGAAACATCATGTATAATGGCCTACTGAAAGTACCATTGCCAAAAGAAGTCAAACTCATGGCATATGCTGATGATGTGACTGTAATAATAGTCGCGAAGCACCTCGACGAAATAAATTTGGCCTTCGACAAGGCATTCGAACTAATCAACCAGTAGATGAAAACGGTGAACTTACAACTAGCCAAACATAAGAATGAGGCAGTGCTGATCACCAGAAGAAAGAAGGCAGAAACTATTAAGTTGCAAGTCGGAGAGCAAGAAATCACCTCACAACCATATATCCGATATCTGGGAGTGATGATTGATGCCCGGCTCAACTTCAAGCAGCAAGTCGAACATGTAAGCACGAAAGCATCAGCAGTGAGAACTAGCCTAGCACGATTAATGCCTAACTCGGAGGACCAAAGCAAAGCAAAAGACTACTGTTGTCATCAGTGGTCACATCAGTGCTCACATACGGAATATCCATTTGGTCAGACGCGCTAGGGATCCAAGAAATGGGGAGAAAAGCTGGACCAGTCAATCGACTGAGTGCTTTGAGAGTAGCCAGCGCCTTCCGTACAATATCCGAGGAAGCAGTGTGTGTCATTTCTGGGGTTCTACCTCTTAGAGTTCTAGCTAAGGAAAAACAGACTCTTTACCAACGAAAGAGGTCATCCATACTGAGTACTGAGGAACTCAGAGAGGAAGAACGGCAGAATAGTATATGCCGATGGCAGCTACAGTGGGATGCTGGAAAGAAGGGTAGATGGACGCATCGTCTCATACCCCAGATTGACGTTTGTCTGAACCGTAACCATGGTGAAGTCAACTATTATCTGATACAGATGCTGTCAGGACATGGCTGCTTCCGAGCGTATCTCCACCGCTTCAAGCGCGATGATTCACTGAAGTGCCCGTCCTGCCCAGGAAAACCAGAAGACGCGGAGCACGTGTTTTCGTGTTCCCCGTTTTAACTTGCAGCGTGATGAATTGGAGACAATCTTAAACCAGAGAATCCAGCCAGAGACTCTCGTAGAAGCAATGTTGTCCACCAAAGCTGCCTGGAGCGCTACTAGCACGTTTGCTACAGAAGTCCCCACAGACTTGCGTTCCAAAGAAGAAGAGCAAGAGACAGCAACTAGAAGGAAGAAATAATAACACCTTAGCTACCAGTAGGAAGAGCGGCAGCTAGATCCTCCCCCCGCGAAGTAATGCCTAACGGCGGTTTCCACGCGAATTAGAGGCTGGAAGAAATTTAAAAAAAAAAGGAAAAACACACACACACACACACATTCACAACACGCATACATACGTACATACACACATACAGATCTGCAGACATCACTCGGAAAATGATCGGAATAGATTCCTAGGATCGTAAAATGACAAGGTATGATGAAAACTCAATTTTCTAAAATCGGACTGTAATCAGTATCTTCTTTTAGGAATTTTTTTTCAATATTCATAGCGGGTAGTTAAAAATGGCCTCGAAAGACTAAAATCATATTTGTCCCTTTCGAAGTGATGTGAGTTAAATTAATATATCTATTTATTTTAATAACCAGCTTTTATTCGATTTTGCGTGGACATACAGTATCTAAATTATTTTACCTTCTACAATGTAGAAGGTGAAGGGTTTATTAAAATGGGGTTCAAGGACCCCTTAAGAGTCCGTAGCATGTGTATCAGGGGTCAACAATAGGTCAATCTGTGAACATATTTATTAGGGAATTGTGTAGCAAACTCGACGAGACGCATTATCGTTGTCGGGTGGCAAATTCTATAGTATTCAATACGTAATCACTGCGTGCTGTCTTAATATCGGCCACTCAGTCCAGAATGTAGGGCGCGATGTCGGACTGAACTTGCGCGCAGGCAGGTACGGTTTAACTAAATTAGGATTCATCCCGACACAAAAACTATGTCTTGAGGCATTGTACAAGGTCGCTTACCGTATTGCTCAGCAAAAGAAGCCACATACTATCGCGGAAACGTTAGTGAAGCCTTACGCACTGGATATTGTCGAACTTGTGTAAGGTTGGTAAGGATGAAAGAAAGAAGATTGAAGCTGTTCCCTTATCAAACGATGTTATTCATTCTAGAATTGTTGAAATGTCGTCAAATGTTTGAAAACAGGTTATTGAAAAATTGAATACTTTGCCGTTTCCGCTCAGTATGCAATTGGATGCAAGTACCAATTTACCACAACGCAGCCAACTCTTGGTGTTTGTCCGTTACGTAAAACATGGCACGCGAAGTATCGAAGAAAGTTTCTTTTTTGTGACTCACATTTGGAAACTACAAAGGCTTCAGATGTCTTTGAAATGATAAAAAGATTTATCATCGAACAAAATGTAGACTGGAAGACTAAACTTCTTAGTATATGTACCAATGGAGCTCCCGCAATGCTTGGTAACAAATATAGTTTTGCGGCTTTAATCAAGAAAGAGATTCCTCATGTCATAATCACTCATTGTGTCTTATATCGACATGCCTTGACTTTAAGAACTATACCTACTTTTTAAAGGAAGTCATGTCTACATGTGTCAAAATAATTAACTTCATAAGAGCAAAAGCCTTAAACAACTGTCTGTTTAAAAAGCTTTGTCAAGAAATGGGGTCAGAACATGAAGTGCTGATTTACTACACAGAAGTTCGTTAGCCGTCGTGGGGACAAGTACTAAAGTGCTTGTTGGAGTTGCAAGCACAAGCTTTACTTTTTCTGAAAGACAAAGCAAATTCGTTGTACGAATATCTTGAGGGAAAAGATTTTGTACAAGGACTTGCGTACTTGGCAGATATATTTTATCATTTGAACGAGATTAATTTGTCTCTTCAAGGTCCTGCAGTCATTATCGTAAACGCGTCCGCACAGTTGAAAGGTTTCTTAGGTAAACTGATACTTTGGAAAAGGAGAGTGGAATCAGGTAACTTCGCAAATTTTCCGATGTTGGAAGATTGAGAACACAAGGTGACGGCAACACGGTATCGAAAATGGCACAGAAAGAGATGGCTGGAAACATTTCAAACATCTATTGGAGGTTATTTTAGCTCAGAATCTCTTGAAAAAGAAACGTGGGTGCGGAGTGTATATTTAATTGATAATATCAGCGATGAAGATCTTATTAAACATGAGATCTAAACAAGTTTTGAAAGCTGAATATGAAATTCAAAAGATCTTGGCGAGTTTTGGTGTTCTTTGAGTCAAGCTTACCCTCTTCTTGTCAAGCGAGTTATATCCGTTCCGATACCGTTTGCTACTACTTATCTTTGCGAGCCAGGGTTCTCGGTTTTAGTGTCCATAAAAACCAAAAGTCGCAATCGGTTGAACGTCGCAGATGACTTGCGTCTAGTCTTGTGGAAGAAAGACCACGATTTAACGTTCTCATTGAGGCCAAACAGCAGCACCCTTCTAATTAACTTAGTCATCAAATTAATGAGAGGGGTGCTACTGTACTAAGTCTTAGTAGTAAGTGTAATAAAAGTATCAATAAAAGTACTTTTATTAATATAAATAAGGCTTTTTTTATTTCCAAAAATGTTTTTGACAGGGGTCCGTGGAGTTATTTAAATTGTAAAAGTGGTCATGACTGCAAAAAGTTTTAAAAACATTATTCTACAATAATAAATAGAATTAAAAGAATTGGGACTATCATTAAGAATGAAATTAGTAAAATGAAAGGTCGCGAATTTCAACTTAAGATAATATAAATGAAAATGAAAACATTGAGAAAAGATATAAAAGTTGAAGATAAGGCATTTGAAAAATTTCCACTAACATTGCAATTTCGAATAAAAATCTCTTGATTCATTTCTCGTCTTTCTAAATCATTACCGGAGGAAAATATTTCTTCTAGTAGCATCAATTTACAATTTAAACATATTAATTAGGAAGACATTATCTGGATTTTAAGTTGTAAGATTTGAGAAAAAATGGTGACCTCCATGATCTGTCTATGAGACAAAACTCTGAACTCTATCATTGATTTTATTGTGCTACACTGGGCTTTTATCGTTAATAAGTGTTAGGACGATGGCATGCTTCATGATTTGATCTCGACCTTCTGAAAACGTATTTGATTAATAGAGGAGGTATGTCGTCTCATGTACGGAGAATCGGTGTCAATGACGTGAGATCTTCTAGTTCCGTGGTCCTCAGGGGGGTATCGTACAGTTAGATCCTTGGTTCGTTTGTTTTTAATTTATGTAAACGATTTACGTGGCCTTAATAACAATGTTCATGAGATAGCTTCGTTTGTATTTGTACATTTTTGGTATTAAAAATGAAAAAACAAAAACCTGCTAATGATGATAGCAACGATATGAATTTTGCTAACTCGATAGCAGAGAAATTGTTCACTGAAAATAAGATGTTTTTTCAATGAAATGAAAATAAAGTATATAATATTCTCACTTCTAAATATCAGATATGAATAGGGTACGATTTTGGTATGTAATGAAAAATTGGAATTTGTTAATATTAGTATTCTTGGGAATCATATGAAAGCCTTATCTCTACCAACATTTACTAGTACCATTTAAAGAAATATGAAATTACGATAAAATACAGTATACCACAGTCGTATGGTATCCTGCTTTTGAGACGGATGTTCGTAGAATTTACGTGCTGCAAAAACGAGCTGTCCGCGCAATAGTTTAATATCTTTATTGAACAGTCATTCAGTAAATAAAAGGGTATTTACAGTTTTTGAATATTTATAAGACAAATATCCATGGACATAACCGGCTCGACTTCTTACCGGGTTATTACATTCAGGTAATTGTTTTATACTTACTACGATTATGTGTGATAAAATTGGAAAAAAGCTTACTCTCGCCGCATATGCAATTTAAAAGGAAAGAAATTTCTGGGATGTGCAGACCACGAGATCGGTTTATTTTGATGTCAAATAGCATCCTGCTTTGGGGATTTTCGTGATATAGAAGCGGGTCGTTTGCGCGATTTACAAACTGGGACCTTAGTGCATCTCTTGGGAGTAAGTTTAACGAAATACGAATCGTAACTGCACTATTGCAGTTTATATATGAAAATTAAATGTACATAAGAAGAAATTTAGAATTGTTTAAGAAAAATTGTGATATAATTGCAATACCAAGAATAAAAATAAACCGAATTCGCATGTTATTCGATTGTATAAGCTCGGAAATTAATTTTGATGGTTCTGTATGAGCAAGTAGGTTATTGCAGGGTATAAGGGTGAATTTGTTTTTCGAATTCGAGTACCCATACCCTCAATTTTTTTCCATTTGACCCTTAACTTAGATAATAAATATCGTTGCTATCGGTCAACGTTATCGATCGACTTGACGTCAAACGTTTGATATAAAAATTTATATGAAAGCCATAAAAGGACTTCACAACTTATTGTTTATCTATACATGTAACTAAATTGTAACAGGGTGATGTCTATACATTATAGATATTAAAAAAAAAACTCAAATGCGGGGTCTTTATTAGAGCAACAGAACCCAAAACAACAGATTTTAATTTTTTTTTCTGTCTGTCTGTCTCTGTATATTTGTTACCGCATCACGTAAAAACTACTCGACGGATATTGATGAGGTTTTCATAGTATAGTAGTTTGGGATCCAACTTAATGTCTAACCCATGTTTTATCAAATTCTATTAGGTAGAAGCAGAGATACAGCTCAACCTCTCCATAGTTACTGTCTTTCATACATAAAGGAGGTCATTTAAATTGGTGGCGTAGGAATAATATGGAAACACGCCACGAGCGCTTCTAAAATGGTCTAAATATACACGTGGACGAAGTTGCGAGCAAAAGCTGTTACAAATATCTGTATATTTTAGATATTAAAAAAAAAAAGTAATATGGGGGTCTTTATTAGAAAAACGGAAGCCCAAAAAAAAAAGAAACAGTTTTTAGATTTTCGTCTGTTTGTCTTTATATGTTTGTCACTGCATTACACAAAAAACTAGTACATGGAATTGAATGCAATTTTTACCGATGTATTGCTAGGAGTCTAATTTAAAATATAGGCTCCATTTTGCTGCAGGAAAATATCTTATTCCAGTTGTTTTAAATTTAATATTGCCCGAATCTTAAGTTCTGTAGAAACTACTTTCCGGATTACCGAAAACTATTAAACAGATTTTCATAGAGTTAAACTTTGTCTGAAGCAATAAATATAATTTATTTCATTACAATTGGATTTTAGAAAGAAAAGTTATGGAAAGTAAAGTAAAAAGTATCGAATTTCTGGAACGCGAATTCAGCTGGAACCGACTCCAAAAGTAATTAGTTGTTTTGAGGACTGCTTAAAAAGTCCTTTAATACTTAAATAGGATTTTGAAGGTGGTTTTTATTTGAATGACCTGTCTAATTTTCGTATATATATATTTCTCTGAAAAAATCTTGAACTTTTAAATTACACGAACATTTCCACGTTTGAATGGGTGATATAAATTGAGATGTAGACACGTCAAAGAAATGCAACGATGTAAAGATGTTTTGATTATCGGTAACGACAATGCTCAAGAGAGGTTCAAGTTCAGCATCGGTGTGGTCGAGCAGGATCGAGGTCAAGATCAAGTGTGTGAGATCGTTTCATAATAACAAAAATAGCGGCAATACGTGTGTTTTTGTTATAAGAATATGGGCGTTTCTGTAACGGAGTCGAAAACAGGACCAAGATCGGGATCACAGGTGGCGATTGGCCGATATAAAAGATGAAAAAATTCGTTGTATGTCCATACGGCTGGAGTCGCTGGGGATTTATGTATATTTTGAACAGAATCGAAATCAAAGATCGGGACCGGAATCGCTATAAAAAACGAAGGTAACACTCGAATCAAAAAAAGAAACAACATTAGGATCATGGTTGACAGCTTGGTCAGGCGATATAAAAAATGCAATAATTTATTGGATATCGACGCGGGCGGAGCCGCGAGCAAAAGCTAGTTCAGTTGATAAAACACTTTCTACCTGTATCTTATATTTTGTAATCAAAATGACATCATGTATTAAATCTTATTTTCAAAGTTTCAACTTTACATTCAGGATATATTGTGTTCCTATACGCCAAGAAATCAAAATTACTTTTCTTACCTCTTTAATACTGATAAAGCCTTGACAGTCTAAAATCAACTTTCAGTAAAGAGCTAAAGAGCGGTTTTTTTCAGCTGTAAAGTTAAGTTTTCTTAATGTTAACACTTTTAGTTTGTTGAGATGAAACATTATTTAATCATGAAACAGGGTACCCTTTGATATAACTGTCGTCAATCTTACCTGTGTCAATCGAACATTTGAATAAGGACTTGATGTTGATTGAAACAAAGTCATCGGTGTTTTTCTCTAAAATGAAAGAACAGCGAGAAAACAGTTGTCATATATTAAAGTAATAAACAAAACCCTAGTAAAATGTTCGGGCCATCCGCAAGAACAATACGAATTAATATTTCAAACTGAGTTCATCAATTACAGGTCGATTATACGAAAAGTATGAAATATAACGAAACAGACAGACATTTAGGTTACGTGGTCAGGATTACGACTGCGATACGGATCAACGCGGTACTTTGTTGTCTAAAACCGATTTTCTTAACTACTGAGTTACCACTGCTCAAGCCGTCAAAATGTTTACATTTGTATAAATAGACGATATTTGACGAGACATCTATGATGCTCTATTTCTTGCAAATGTTTGTTAGAAACAGAGTGTCATAGATGCCTACCTCAACAATTCATTTTGTCAATTGGACGTGACAGTTGCATATATTAAATAGCGAGTGTAAAGGTCAAAATGCCTAAATGTTTTATTTGTATTTCCGGTGTAAAAACGAAACGCCTGAGCCTTGCCATTATTTATTTATAAATTATTTCTATTTTACTAACTATTATACTAGTTCTACACGAAGCACAGAATTAACGAAATAAAAATATTTCTCTATGTATTTCGCTATCGAAAAAACACTATATTTAAACTATATTAAAGTATATCAACAAATTTAATTTGCAAACAATAAACTACGTTTGAAAGTAGTAAATTGCTTTTATAATTATAATTCAAAGATATACAAAATAAATAAAAAAAAAATAGTGGCTACAAAAATATTATGCAATATCGATCATTGTCAGATAAAAAAAACATAGATGTAAATAACGTCATCTGCTGGTACATAATTGAAGGAAGCCGGTAACTTCGTTCTCTTATGCCCGACTTCATTTAACCCTTAACGAAATAACAACAAATTTATAACAAGAACATGGACTTATCCGTGTCAAAGCTACACTAAATTTTTACTTGTTAGAGTTACCTTCAAATTAGTTACGAAGTCCTTCTTTCGATGTGACGTAGCGTTTACTCTAAGATGATGAATTTTCTTTAGCTAAGTTTACTTTGACAATCGCTGACGCTAATTTTGGGGTGACGAATTTCTTCCTCGTAGAAATTTTATTACTGTCGGACTGCGTGGTCTCAGTTTGGAAGAGCAATTCCTTGTAAGTCCATTATTTCAGAAACAGAATATTAATTTACTTGTTGTGGTTTATAAGATCATATCAAAGAAATAAAGGATGAAAAGTATTTAACATACCGTTCTTATGCCTTAATGTTTCTCAGAACTGCCAGTACTTGCTCAATAGAGGGAAATATTGAACCGGTAAATTTACGTTTTTCTTCCCTATTAAAAATATTCGCTTTACAGAACTACGTAACTCCACTGACATGATGACTGAACGAACTCTAATTTTAATTTTACTTTATACATATTTAAAATACTATACATATTAAGAAAACACTTCGCAAAAAAAGAGCATTACACGATTTTTAAATTTCGAAGGGAAATGCTCATGGACGTAACCATTACGTCCATGAGCATTTACCATGAGCATTTACCTGCTGGTTACTAACCAGCTCGACTTTGTACAGTTTTGTTATTCTTTGTAATAATTTTGGCACAAAGTTCGTAGTCGCACGACATGCGGTAAGGAGTTAGGCCGCAAAAATTAATCTTATGTAGGCGTTAGCGTTGTATAGGATATTTGAAGTATATCATAATTATTTTCGTCCGAGAAGCAGTTGTATGATTTAGCTCAGCCGTTTAACATTACGTTGCGCGCGCGGGGTGTCTTGGTTCAAATCTGTACTAGCATTTGTTTTTGAAGTGAGACTTCTAATGCTAATTCCAACAAGGTTGCGTTAAACGTTTAACACTACCATGGAAGGGGTATGAAAGTACTGTTGCGTTAAACGTTCAACGCTCCTGGGGAAGGGCAATAGAAAGAGACAGAGCGAAAGTGAATGCATGGCACATGAACGCATGCGCGTTACAGGCCAGCGCGAGCGTTAGCAACGAGTAGCGTCCAATATTCGAACGCAAGAGGGAGAGAGAGAAATAGATATACAAAGGTACAAAGTAGGAGAGAGAAAGAGAGTGAGTCGGTAGATTTCGTCTCGCAGTTGTTTTCCGCAATTGTAACGCGCGATGAAAAACGCAATTTCTACCCCTTCCTATTTTCATTTCCACATTACGAAGTTTCACTTCTTCCGCGCGGAGGAACTTCACGCACTATTTTTTTTTAACATTTTTTAATTACTTTCAAACGTTTCAATCAATTTTATTGTTATTTATAATACAATTAGTAAAACTTTTTTAATAACAGCAATCATTTCACAATCATTTTTATACGTAATTTGAAAAAGAAGGGAATACTTTTGAAGATCTTAAAAAAAATGGTGGAATATTTCATTTTCATACACAAATAAATAAACGTCTGTGCAAAAATAGACATACGATTAACTTTTTCAAAATTTTGTAATGAAAAAATTTCAATAATTTAAGTATCATTTTATTCTCTCAACATTTAATTCTTTTAACGAGAAATAATGTTTAAAGGTTTTATGATTTTTATGTATGCAAATTATACTACTTTTATTTATTATTAAAATGAAAAGAAATATTTTTTCTTTTCATTTTCTTTATATATATATATATATATATATATATATATATTGCATTTTGATTAATTTTGGGATAATCTCATTTACTATTTAAATATTCAACTATAGAAATACAATATAATTTTTTAGTAGTGCCTTTATGAACAAATTACATTACTGTTTTTATAGTATTAAAATAATCATAACTCATTATCAATTAATGGAATATTAGTAATTACAAATTAATTTAGAATTCATTGAAAAAAATTATTTTTATTTTTATTTTTAGCTATTTAAGCTTGTTTTTATAATATAGTTTACAGTAAACATCTACCAAAAAGCGAAAGGAACTTGATTCCGCCCGGATGTCCCTGAAATACCACCTGTCCTTATTATATTGGAATATGATTCTCTGCATTTTGTATTGAAAAGAACTGCTCTTAAGTTTCTTGCTCGTTCTTCTTGACGGATCACCATACGGACAGGTGCTATTAAAAAAAGTGGAAAAACATAAAAATATTATAAAGTCTTAATATGCTGTAACGTATTACAAATGCAAATTTACAATCTATGAAAGGAAAATATTTTGAATTTGCATGGAACCTGTCTCGCTTTCGATCGAGGTCCTGATCACGGTATTGTTCTTTATTTCAGTTCTCGTTCCACTGTTCATTACAATCCTGATACTTTTCTTAACTCCAATCACAGTCCAGCTCTCGACTCAGATAGAAATCACGGTCTAACTTCGATTCCAATCCCGCAGTTCCGATCTGGATGCCATTTTCGATCCTGACGACTCATTATATCGATTGTGAGTCCTACGGTTTCGTCCACCTGCAATATACAGGCGCTGCAGTATTAATTGGCGATTCATTTAAAATTAATTAAAAAAAAACCATGATTTGGTCTAAGAGCTATGAATACCCTGAAACGCAATTTTCATTAAAATTTAATCACATAGTCTATCAAAAATTAGAATATACGTCCTGGGAAAGTTGAACAGCTAACAATGAGGTTAACTATACGCCTATATGGTATGCTATTAAAATTTTAATTCTGGTTAAAAACTTTATTAGAAATACTATACCGTTAAAAAAAAGCCAAAATCTCATCGGCAGAAGTAAACATTACATATACATTACAATATTTATTATGTTTTAGCTTTTACGCCCTTGAGGGCAGATGCTGGAGGACGAAAAAATAAACGTAAAAAAACTTAGTACCAAGAAACAAGCCTTTAAGCCTTTTTCACGCACATAGCCCGCCGCTAATACAGCTGCCGTGTTTACAGTTTCCAGCCTTTTATATAGTTCCTATTTTATTAAGGTCGGACCTGTTTACCTACATCGTCCGTCAATGCGATCGCAAAAAAGTCTCATAGCAGTGCTGGCCTACTCATTACATTATTGTCAAAGCGTTACAAAGATTACACTCGGTACATTCATATATTTCAAGCAAAGAGAAAGATGGCGAGGCTTGGTAAAATTATTACAAGTTACTTTTTGCATTACAAAAAACATGCGAATTTTCTGCAGTCATTTGCTCGTGTGTACACTTGAATATGAATCTTAACTCAGACCCGGGTTTCTTTACACCGGGGACTCTACCCTGACGAGTCATTATGAGAGATTGTTGTTACAGCCGCGTCTTTGATTGATTTACGTTAATATTTTAGTAATTCGAGCATCATTTTCAAAATTTAAATGAAAGAATTTATTTAAGAAATTGTGTATGAGACTAAATAATATTAATAGACCTCAGCTATTCTATTCACCAAACATTTCATGATACGAAACATGAACTTTGATGTCGTTAACACTTTTGCAAAACAGAAATCTGTAAAAAAGAAATTTTCATAAATGAAATTCTGATAGAAAATGGAATTGTTGTTCCACTCCAATAAGGTCTTTAAATTAAAGGACGTTAAAAATATTTTTTAATGCACACAATAACTGTACTTTAGTTATTTACGTATTGATTTATTAAAAAGAAACTACAACGTTAGTTGAGCTTCTTTACGTTAAGAAAGAGTTCCATCCGATGAATTTTGTTGCGGGGTCCCAAAGGAGTAATTACGGCGCTATGGTTAATCCACTGGTAAACGCTCGTTATGTGGTATGATGCCCCATAAAATAAAATTGTATTCAGCTGTCGATGCAATCTTCGCTTGACCAAATTTGGAACAAATTGTCGGCACATGCAGGTACCTTACAATGATAATATATCGAACGTACCACCCGGCGCTCGATTTTATGATATAATAATTTAAGAGTGTAGAGTAATCTTTACTTTATTAATAGGTAGGTATACTTTTACGAGGTGCGGTCAGTCATGCACTGTGTCATCGCGACTTTCCGTTTGCTTCTCAAGGGCGTTCAAGGGCGAGGAAATTATGAAAATGACAAGATCCGGCGCAGTTTTCAGATGGCTTATCGATATATTATCATAATGAGGTGTGTGAATAAACTGAAGTGGACTTTTATTAATGCTAATCCCTATTATTCGTCTAACAGTGAATCAACTATTTCACTGTTACTGACATCAATTTTAACTTTACCATTGCTTAGTTTTTTGCTAATGAGTAGGTGATCGTGTATATATACTCCATGGCAGTTTCTTCTAATAAAGGAACTTTCACGACATTTTGTGTGATTTGTTCTGTTTGTATTTTATAAAATTTATTTACTTATATATAAAATAACAACGGTAATATTTTGATTTTGGTAATCTAAGAGTCAAATATTTCATTATTTTATCTTAAGGTATGAATACAAAGTCCAATTTATACCAAATTCTTGATTGTGCACGTGCAAGCAAATAATAAATAACTGGCTTTCGAATAACTCATTTGTCATTAAACGGAGATATTGTAAAAGTTACAATTGTCTATCGTCACAAACACCTAAATACTACATGAATAGTGGCATGGATTTTCCAGATTTTTTTCTGGGGAATTTTGTTTACTCTCGTGAAATCGTGACTAAGTACTTACATATTATATCCTCGAAATTTTTAATATTTTTTCGTGGTTATTTCCTAACAATCCTACATTTACTTGAGAATTTATTGTTGATATAGCAATATGCAAAAAATAAAGCTCATAATAAATAGCGTAATTTTAAAAACTTTCAACCCTATTTATTTATTCCGGATAACTTAATGATGAAAATTAAGTTGGCCATATGTATTTGTTGTATTTAAACATAGAATTGAAACAGAAATATGTTTTTTTTCTGTGCTAGCCAAAATTTGTATAGAGATTCGACATTGTTCTTTGGTAAACTTATAGAGGAATGGTTAAAAGCGAGGATGGTTAAAACATGGGATGCTTTGTTTATTTCCGTTTGATCAAGTTCAAGATAGCTTAAAGTTTAATAGCCTCAGAAAAGCGTTAGAGATTTCGGTATCATTATGGAAAATTTTCGTATCTTTCATAATACAGACACTAATTACTAATTACGCCTCGTTCCGTAATAAATTCCGTGACGCTATTAAAATGAAATCGCTTATCTTCGGAAGCCGATAGAGAAAATAAGTTACTTAGGTACGTGTTAACGTTGACGTGATGTAAGCACGTTTGTTGTTTGACGTCACGTACGAACGACGTGAACTCGGCGCAAATACATACATATGTTACGTTTCCTTTTAAGCGGAAGACTTCTCACTCGCACGCGCACCTCGGTGATGTAATGCGCCCGCGGCGGTGCGGGAGCGCGAACCGCCGCAGTTTCGCTATTAACCGCGAGTAGTTTGATTGTGTTGTTGATCGATGTCCAAATAAATACATTTTAAACCATGGTGCAAACGTAAAACTATATTAATTAAATGTAAATAATTTAATTTTATACGAACTTGATATCTATCTGAACACACTTTATTGGTGGGTGTTTATATTTTGGTGCGTTTGATTTACTATCGAGCTCTGTTGTGTACCTCGTTGTTGCATCAAAGATCAAACTTGCATCACCAGCTATGGACGCCACGAGTGAGTAATTTTTATGTTATAGCTTATATTTTCGGTCTAAGTAATTATAACTTTGCGATAATATAATATTCATCTATTGGTATCTTAATATAGTTTCGGATAATTATTTTAGTTATGGATAATCGCATCCTAGTAAATGTTAGTTATGTTTTTATTAACGTTGTAATGAACCTTTAACTGGGTGAAAAACAGCTAATCACTGGTCGATTTAAAATCACCCAAAAATAAATTAACTCATCGATTTCATTATGAAACTACTGAAATCCTTTGAACGTAAACTATAGAAGTAAAGCTAGTTGTTTAGCCATACGACGCAGTAAAAAACCATTCGTATATTATTTTTCGAACTTAATATTATTTAATACCTTTTACTGTATCGTATCACTTTAATTACGGTTCACTTTAGTAGTGACATTTAGGACGCGTTCGTAAAGTAAGACGGGATATTATTGATAAATAAATTCTTAAAAATACTTCATCATCAGAACTGCGGACCTAATTATTGTCAAGGGCAGATCGCACCTTCCTTTTTACAAGAGCACCGCCACCTGGCATTGCCGGCCCGCCGCCCGCGCCGCCGGCGAGAGCGTTGCGCAAACCGCGACGCAACCCGCTGATGTTGCTGGTCACGCCCTGAATGCGGCGGGCTGTAACCTCGCCGTTCGTCTTTCACCGAGCCAATTATAGAGATTATTTTGTGTGAGTTTTCGTGCGCCCGGCTCGTGTTATCTGTCGGCGATGTAAACGTTGAAAAGATTAGAGAGGTTTTTTGGGATAATGCACGGCGAGCGAGGAATTGAAATGTCGGAGCCTGTCACTAGCCAATAAATTTTGTCATAAATGTCAAATTAATTACGAACTTGCCGAACTATATTTTTACAGATTTACTATACTGAATTTTGACGGATTTGCTAAACTAAATTTTGACGGATGTACTAAGTTTAAATCGCGACTATATCGGTCGGTTTATAGTTCACCTGATAGATGGTCTATAACCATTCGATAAGCTTTCTCGCCAACGGTTATCGTCCTGCTAGCGACGTGACCGGTCCAGTGCAAATTAATATTGCTAATTCTGTAAACAATGTCGTTTACTGCAATTCTTGTACGAATTTTTCTATATATTTTATATAGTGAAGCGTTATAAATTCATTTGTGTTATATATCAATTTGGTATTTTTTGATTTTTATTACTATCTATACTGTCTCGGTTTAGACCAATTTATCTCGTCTTTGCCTTTGATGACGATATATGTTTGTATTTTTCTACCTATCGTATTTACCTGTAATAATTGTCAAGACGAATATAAAAGATAATTAAGACCCGATAGTGTGAGAGTAAAGAATATTTTGCGCTATACACGTTTTAATTTTGATTGTAATGCTGACATTTTGCAATGCATTCTTCTCACATTTCACAATCTTTTGTGCATTCTTAGCATACCAGTAAAGATCGTAACACTAAACGTACTTTATATATTTACTTCATTGCATTTAAACAAAACAAAAAAGTATTCCAATTTAGCGATCGTTTTGATATTGTGTGTACTTTTTTTGTCATATAGACATACGTATAAATTTAAAATTGCCATAATATATAAGAAGTTCATATAAATATATGTATAACGTATTTAATTTATTATTTACCAAAAATGTATTATATTAAGTGCAACTGACACATTAAATTACATTGATTTGCCATTATCTTATGATATAGAAGCCACATGGAATCTAAACAAAAAGTATAGATAAAAAATTTTTATTCGAAATGTTAATTAATTTACCTACTTAGAAGACAAGTGCGGCTCACTTGCATAAACTCACGAAAGAAGTGAAACTTCTTCGCTAATTGTAATTAGTAATAATGCATTTATCATATAACTATATTACTTTACATTTATTAACTTTCATCATTATCTCCAAAATGTACAATATTGTGTGTATAATATTTAGTGATGATATATATATGTTAAGTGAACAATTTATTCACAAACAAATATAAATATTTGTGTGCGTGGGCGTGTGCGTGTGCGTGTGTGTGTGTGTGTGAGTGTGTGTGTGTGTGTGTTATGTAACACGTGCTAACGACAACGACAGAAGAGTTATATGAATATAGCAAAAAGTATTCGACATATTCTATAATAAAATTCGTCGACAAATGGCTATGTCCAATGAAAAGGGCTATGACCATTAGTGATTGTCCCCATTTGGAAACTTTGACCGTGAAAGGGCTGCGACGGTGCTGCTCTCTATTTTGTCACATTTTCCCTTGCTAAAATAATTTCACTCCAAAAACGAATCCAAATTCCATCTTTAGCTACGTTTTTTTTTTCGTACCCGAACTACAGCCGTGTGAGTTTCCGTCTTACCACCAATTTGCGAGGACTATCAGACTAGGGCGCGCGCTGTGTGCAAACACTGGACGCACATTGGTCACACGAACAAACCACAAAACCATGCACAGCGTGCTCACACGCTGCCGTCAACCGTCCTCTGTAGAAAAGGACGATCAATGCATAGCTTTGAAAACATTGGAAATTGTTGATTATTTTAGGACTTCAAGCATTTGAGCGAAATCGAAATGACACGATAAGACATTTTAAAATATCGTAATCGCTTTTAACTATTCCTCTATAAGTTTAGTAAAGAATAATGTCGAATCTCTATACAAATTTTGGCTAGCAGAGAAAAAACATATTGCTGTTTCAATTCTATATTTAAATACAACAAACACATATAGCCAAGTTAATTTTCATCAAAATTAACCGGAATAAATAAATAGGGTTGAAGTTTATGCTATTTCCTTTGGTTTTTAATTTTTTTTTTTTTTTTGCATATTGCTAGATCTACAATAAATTCTCAAGTAAATGTAGGATTGTTAGGAAATAACCACGAAAAAATATTAAAAATTTCGAGGATATAATATGTAAGTACTTAGTCACGATTTCACGAGAGTAAACAAAATTCCCCAGAAAATTCATGCCACTATTTACGTAGTATTTAGGTGTTTGTGACGATGGACAATTGTAACTTTTACAATATCTCCGTTTAATGACAAATGAGTTATTCGAAAGCCAGTTATTTATTATTTGCTTTCACGTGCACAATCAAGAATTTGGTATAAATTGGACTTTGTAATCATACCCTTAAGATAAAATAATGAAATATTTGTCTCTTAGATTACCAAAATCAAAATATGTGTTACCGTTGTTATTTTATATATAAGTAAATAAATTTTATAAAATACAAACAGAACAAATCACAAGCTTCTTCAAAAATGTCGTGAAAACTCCTTTATTAGTAGAAGCTGCCATGGGAGTATGTATACATATACTCAATAGCAAAAAACTGAGCAATGGTAAAGTTAAAATTGATGACAGTAACAGTAAAATAGTTGATTCACTGTTAGATGTATAATAGGGATTAGCGATAATAAAAGTCTACTTTAGTTTATTCACCTCACCTCATTATGATAATATATCGATAAGCCATCTGAAAACTGCGCCGGATCTTGTCATTTTCATAATTTCCTCGCCCTTGAATGCCCTTGAGAAGCAAACGGAAAGTCGCGATGACACAGTGCATGACTGACCGCACCTCGTAAAAGTATACCTACCTATTAATAAAGTAAAGATTAATCTACACTCTTAAATAAAATATCTACTTGTTAAGCCTTTCCGAGGTTTAGTGTGTTTGTTTTATTTCATTAGGAATTAAGAGAAGTTTTGATATATTTACAAAAACACAGGTTTTGTTGTGTTATGAATGTTTAGTTACTAAACGTTGATTGACTTTATATTTTGATTATAAATTGACGAGATTCTTGAACGCTCTTTACTTCGTGATGATTATTCTTATAATGAATAAACCCAATTCGAAAGATGACATGTTTGTCCTTGTCATCAAGTACTGGTCGTAGTTTGTCATTGCTCTTTAACTTTTTTCTTTGTAGTCTTTCATCTAACGTTTATAACGTTTATTTCCATTTAGGTATTTAATAAATCAGCATAGCAAACGGACAAAATATTTATTATTTACATCTTCTGCAAAGTTAAGACTATATTTCCAAATTCGAAGTCAAAAAAAAATTGCAATTGCTCACAGCGCTCGACGAGTATCACCAAGTATATGTGCGAGTAAGCGACGTTCGCTCTTTCCTTTACCTTAGCAATAAGAAAATTGTAGGTTAAAGTATTACAATGCACTTGCTAAAATATAAAATAACAACATAAATTGAACTGAAATTGTGCTTATCAACAAAGATAATGTATTTTTCATTTATTTAAATCAGCAACCAAATGAGCCAGATCAGTTCTCAAGCCACGTACCGTAATAACCGTAATAAATGGTTGTACAGAAGAAACTGCTTTCAACGTTAAATGCGCCATTACGCTCTAAACCTTTTTCTCGCCAACAAAAGGGGTCCATGCACCTTGCCGTTATAATATTGCTATTCATGATGAGTCTAATACGTTAACGAAGTTAATATCTTGAAAAACTTAAAACAAATAGCTTCATTCTAATGCACGTCTAGAATCATCAATCACAAACGAACGATGTCATGTGATCCCAAATTCCATAAATGATTACTCTTACAAGTAGACTTCAGTGTTAAATTTTTAAGCAAGTATACCTATAAAAACGATTCACTAAACCAAATTGCAGTACTGCAAAACGGTAAATATCCAATAAGTATTATTCTGTGTACATATTTTATTTTTCTTGCCATTTATTTTTGTTATATAATTCGCTTCAGTGGAGAACAAAATGGGTCTACCGCCTCCGTACCAAGAGACGGCGGCGAATCCACCGCCTCCGCCATCGTACTTTGGAAACGCCCCGCCGCCACCGCCCGGGCTCGTGGTGCCGCCGACGGCGCCGGCGCCGCCCCGCACCGCCGTGGTGGGCCCGCAGAAAATGGGCCCCGGTCCCACGGGCGCCGTTTGTCCCGCGTGCAACAAACAAATCGTCACCCGCGTCGACTACGCCTCCAATACCCGTACACACATCGCCTCCGCCGCTCTCTGCGTACTGGCCGGGTGAGACATGTACTTTAATATTATTTTATCTTAGTGTTTAGTGTTCACGACTAAAACGTTCGTGGCGCACCCCGACGTACACACGGCATGAACATATTCACTGTCTTATTTCAGTACATATAATATATATACACGAGTTTCGAGCTTGTAGTGTGTACATAGGAAACATCGCTTTTTCGGTGCAATTTTATAGTAAAATATATATAATGGCAAGATTTTTGGACATATTGTAAATTAAGATATGAGTTCGCAGGAGTTTTACTTTTGAAATGCATTGTGCACGTATGCACTATAGTCTCGGTAATCCTTCAAAGGGCTAACCACGTGCCATAGAAATCAGCGGTCCCCAAAACAGTAGGGTCACTGACCACTGACGGTAGTCATTCAAGACTGCCAGATAGCGGCGCCCATTGCGGCAAGCCTGAAATTAATGTAGGAAAATAGCATGGCTTTCTCGACGGTACGGCTTCCGATCGTGGGCAGTTTTTAAGATCCGAGCCGTCTCAATCCGATCGGTCTAAAATCGACCCGTCTAATTAGTTTCTATTTGAAGGACGAATCCTGAAAGTGCAGAAAAAAATATGAAGATGCAGCCGCCTGCTGCATTAAACCTGCACTCCACTGCACTATGATAATACTCAACAAACATAATTTAATTTACAGTCTACTATAATACATCCCATACGTGTTGGCATATCGGATGTGGAACTCTGCGCCATCACTATCTGAACACTTTCTATTATATTATTTCGACGACCTACGTTGGCGAGGAGCCGCTCCTGCAAAATAGTCAAGCGATCAGAAAACAACAAAAAACAGGCCGTTGAGCGTTCCATTCGCGTGCGCCCGGGCCGTCATATTTAAAAAAATACGTAAACGTAACCATATTAATAAAAGATAAGCTGTTAATAATTTCAATTATCCAATTTAATTCCTACAAACAATTAGAATGGTAGGGTTGACTAGAATCGCCATAGAGAGCATTGTGCAAATAAAATTATTAACATATTGAAGAAGGATCAAATTTTTAGAAACCAAAAACGAGGACCTAGCATGAAAAGATTGATGGATATCAGTAACTTTACTGATATCCATCAATAAGAGAGATACGCACTGATCGTAGCATGTGGAGATCTGTGGTGTCTGCCTATCCTTCTGCGTAAGAGGTATGAGTTTATATACAAAAAAAAATGTAAAACGGTTGACCTTTCAGGCCATCTCTAAAATTTTCCGCTACGATATTTATTGACATAGCTTACTATCGAACTTAAAAACTGCTAAAACTGTGTTCGAGAGATATTGTTTACCAAAAATCACAAAAAAATACTTTTTTGTAATTTTTCGTAAACAATATCTCTCGAACACATCAACCGATTTTAATACAATTTGCAGTGATCGACGTTGCTTTCTAAGCACAACAGCTAGTTAGATTTTGAAATTTATGGATTGAGTAGTTTAAGAAATATTGCAATAAAATACTCTCTAATTTTTTTTCTCCGGCGATATCTCTTGAAGAGATCAACTGCTTTTTATACGAGTTACGAGAATCGATGCATCTGCTTGGAGAAAAAACTGATTACATTTTGGTGTCGATCGGTAGAGTAGTCTAAAAGTTATTTCGAAAATATTTTTTATGAAAATGTTGATTATTAGATTATTCAAAATTTAGGACGCGAAATCGGTTCAAATTTTGAGAAAGCCTTAGTAAACTCCTTTAGAAATTGAAAAACAGAAATACTGACAGGGTTCGTCAGAAAAGTGGAGAGGAAGGTGAATTTTACAAATCCATATAATTAATCCATTTTATGATACCGTAAAATCACAGCTTGTGTTCATATCTAATAAAATAATCTGTTGTTGCCATAATGGAGTACAATTTATTGTATTGTCAAACGAAAATATAAATATTCTCTAGGGTACCCTAAAGTTTTATATATTATAATTAAACATACAAAAAAATGGAATATTATCTAGTATAGGTAAATTAAAAAAAAAATATCTTGCTTACAATGCTTTATTGGTACAATTAGGTGCGTAGAAAACATTATCCACAACTTTTAAAAGGTGATTATTTTAACAATAAGTTCGCCTTTGCTATGTACTTGAATGAAATTGCATTTGCAATTATTTTGTACTGTACTGTAATTGTTCTGTACGAAACGTACATCAATTTATAACATTTCTTCAGTATAAAAAATATATATATTAAAAAGGGGAATAAAAACGTATTTTATGTACGTGGCCAATACTGAAAATTTGCGGATTTTCATTAACAAAGCCATATAATAATATAATTGTTTAAGAAATGTTTTCTGTTTTTCGAAAACACTATTTAAACACTTTTGCAATGTCTATGGCCCCTTGCACGCGTTCACGGCAGCTTCAGGGCTGGTAAATCGTATACAACTGATTTGTAAGTAAATCGTATAGCTTATCTTTAATTTTTGGATATAACAAAAAAAAATCACAAGTTGCAAGATCCGAAGTGTACGACAATTGACGCCTTCGAAAACTCCTTCGCTACCTTGGCGGACTGCGTGGACGCGTTGTCGTGGTGAAGGAAGGCTTTACTGGGAGCACGCTTCTCGCGAACCTTTTCAAACCCCCTGGGCGAGCACGTGCTCCGTGCATCACGTGCACGTGTACCACTTTGAAATTACTGACATTTAGTTTTCAAGCGATGCTGTAGTGTAATGTCCCAATTTTGTAAAAAAGGAATCAACCATTTTCTTATCAATCCTTCTACTTTTTTAAACTGTTGTCAGCAAATGTTCGAATAGAAAGACCCATTCTGCCGATTCAAAGTAGTACACCCAACTCTCATCATCTGTCACTTATGTTATATATAGCCAAATGTTGTCATCCCTTATATTTTTTATGACAATTATTGGCTTGACAGGTGTCCAGAAACGACTGCGTGACACCACTTTACACCCAGTCGTTTCTGGACATCCGTCAAATCGTGCGGTATCCATCGAGTGCAAAGCTTCCGAAATTTCGATGTACGTGCAAAATCTTTTCCACTTGTCTCACATCGATACCTAATACAGTACGAATTTGCTAATAAGTACTTTTTATTAGTTTCCATTAGTTGTCGTACATTGTGAATATTAGTTTCGGCAACCGACAGACCTTAATATAAATCGTTAAAAAGTTGAACTCGTCTACGTCTGAATTCACTGAACCAAAAATACACAGAGCTACAAGGTGGAGCTTTATCACCAAATGCCGATTGAAGCCTCTGGAAACTTTCTTATTGATTTAAACTATAGTGATAATCATAAAAATTCAGCTAATATTCTCTCGGCTTGAATTCAATGTAATGCTGACACACGGTTGTCAAAACGATATCAGAATGAAAAAACAAACGACTATCCACACAACCTAAAACGTAAACTACATCCAAAGAATTACATTTTTAACAATCGTAATTGTATTTTCAATATTCTTATTATTAATGGTAAGTTCCACAAATTTTCAATATGACTGTATTATTACACAAAAAAAAACACAACTTTATCTTTGACAGTTCTTAACATTAAAACAGACATCAATATAAGTATAGCTTATTTGACAAAATACTCAATCTGTATAACATCTATAACATTTAATTATATACTTAACAACCTATAACAAGACTAAGATTCGTTGAACTTATGTTATGATTAACTTAAATAGCTATTTTACTGTCGTTTCAGGTGTTGCTGTGGGTGCGTGCTGCCTTACTGCATGCCGTCGTGCAAGACCGCCAACCACTTTTGTCCCAGCTGTCGGGCATTCGTCGGCTCTTATGTGCCGTCCTGATTGTTTTAATTTTTTTATTAGAAACTTAAATAGATTTATTAATTAAAATATCATGAAACGTTTCTTCGGGCTGCAGGGTAACGCGATATATGGGAAAATAAAATGTACTCGATTGCGATGTGGAGGCGTGATGTTACGGATATATTTGTTTCGTAAAATTGTTAACGATATATTGCAAAATGTACGATAGGGGCTGTGAATGTGTCCAAATGTTGTGTATAATGATTTTTATATTGTATTATCTCATTTATTAAATGAAATCGTTGCATATTAAAGATTTCTTACGTCGTAGATACGCGTATTTTTATTTAATGGGTAAACTTGTGTTACCTTATATGATAATTGATTCTATCAAAAAATCTCCTAAATATATAAGTATTGGACTACTTGGTTTATTTTTCGAAACTTATTGGAACTTGATGAATTTTCACTGTCCGATAAAACATGCATATGTAGTTTAGATTATACATACACATACAAAAGTTATAATCTGAAATTTCAATTTAACAAAACGAAACTGCTTATGCACGTATTTTTTCACAATCATCGATATGTATATCGATAACAATGATGGCTATATTTGTGATTGAATTGAATTATTTCTGAACGCTTGTTGCACTACATAGATTGGTTTTCTGAAAACTGTTTTTGTTTCGCTAAGTGGACGGATACTAAAAACAATGCATGTGTTTAATTTGTTGATGAAAAGCTCACGTATTTCTTATTCATTTCCTGGTGACCACCGACCACCGTTGTCTGCAAATGATTGAGGGCAGTTCGCCGTGGGGATGTACGGAAGGCTTGTTTGTGTACAGCAGTGCTATTCCAATGATTGGAACAAACGATGATTGTTGTCAAGAAAATCCCTTGAGCATTACATATATTATAATAAATATACTTATCCCTAATGATTATGATATTATTGTTGAATTTTTTCGTTGTAATATTAGAGACAATGAAGAGTATATTTTGTGACCTTATATAAGCATTTTTTTTGTTTGTAAGAGTAGCAGCTGTATCAATACAAAAACAAACACGTGTAGCCTGTGTTTTATCTTTTGTAAATAAAAAAAAATTACAAACTGCTGTGATAAAATTGTCAATAAACCCAAAGTATTTAATAAATCATTATTTATATTTAATGCCAGCGAGGGTATTAAATTGTATTTTAACAAAGATAAAGAATTTAATTTAACAGTAAATATAAATAACTTTACTACGGATGGATTATTGGTAAGCAACGATTGACACCCCTAAAGTTAATCATCAAAGTTGCTATAATTATACGAGCTATAAACACGCATTCACACCTAAATAAGTATAGAAATAGACTGTTATTGCGTTGTCAATTTCGCCAGACTCATAGTCGTTGTCCGCGTTATGTCAAATAAACTTACACGCCAATTTAGCCGTTGTTTAGTGATCCTCTGCCGCATAGTTTTCATGACCACGTTTAATTACGGCATACACGTTACAGGATTTACTTTGTTAAAACTTCAGTTCCTAATAGAATGCCGGACAAATTACCTCGTGTGAGTGTCGCGTTTCAAAATGAAATGCCCCACTATTTTCTGTACAGAACAGGTTTGATTCTGTGGACTATAAGGGGTTTTGTGATGGTAGCATGTGATCCAACTACAGGTTTAAATTTACACCACAGAGCATTTAATTTTATAACAATTAGGTATGTAATACATTATAAACGATAACGCAAGTAGGTACCTGCGTTCTAATGGCACTGCAGTAAGTTGTCGAGGATGATATTGCAAAGATTTGTTCGTCAAGAAAGTTAGTTTATTAAACACTTTTGCAATTTTGCCGTATAGTAATTATAAATAGTGATTGCGTTATTGATCAAGGTTTCTGATTAACATTTTTGAAATATAATACACGTAGGTACATTGTGTTTTTATGTTGATATCATTATTTTAAATATCCAGGCAAAATAAAAATACCAAATTCATTCAATTTAAAAGCATTTGTAATTTTTCCACAATTATCGGATTAGTACTTTCGGAAATTGCACACGTAGACAACCATTTTATTAATTACAAAATGTATTTACGCATTTTATTTGTCATGTGTAGAGAAATTAAATATTAATTTACTCCCAGTATGTATATTCATGGTACGTTACTCTTTCACTTTCCACTGTGAATTTTATTAGTAGACAGATGTTATTATGGACATTAAAAAACACCCTTTTCGTCATATTTTGAAATAGAATTTTGGACAGTGCTTTTAAGTTACCGTGAATCATATAACTTATTCAAAGTTCATTTCGAATTTCTATGTTAAACGATCTCTAATAGAAAGGGTTGGAAGAGTTGGAAGAAATGTAAAAAATTGAATGTTCATTTTTTTCCAATTTCGGTATGGAATTCTATATAACTGCAAGCAAAGGCTTTTACCATATGCATTCTAATCGATTTAATAATATAAAAACACCCCAAATTGTCATTGCTACCGAAACTATTCGGTCAGATCATAACTTGATCAGTTAGAATTGAATACCTGATTAGTCAAAAAATTATCTTTCCTTCTTAAAACACAATGTATTCAGTAACTTAACAGACCTTTTCGCGTAAAAATTAAATTAACGAAGTCCGCGCATACACGCCGAGGAATCGGCCGCACTGCGGGCAGTAGTGTTCCACGTTTTTCCAGCGTTTCACCAAGTACGGGATCACGCAACAACACAGCCACCTGAAGGCAAAGGAACAAATTTATGAGACGCAAAAGAAGGAAACAGGTACAGTGTGTCGGAATGTTTTTAAATTGTGAATAAATCTCATTATTATATCAGTAAGTATATCAAATCAATTCCGTTTCTGATCTGTGCCTACGAAAACAAATCTTGATATCTCGAAATAAATTTATCAAAAATTTTAATGGTTCCGATAATCTAAGAACAGTTTTTTTTTATAAATTGATTTATACGTAACGTGGGGTTTTTTTATTTTTCTTAACTCTTAACCATCTCCAATAGTTATGTACTACAATTATACAAAATATTACATTTTTAAACTAAATGTCATTCATATAAACAAATGCCAGTAAAGAGAGTATCAGTTTGGAAAAACTTTTCGCTTTATATATGCAACAAACAAGATAGGTATGCTTATATTTTTCATTAAACACATTTCATTCTCTGTGTAAGGGATTACAGTTAGTAAAAATTAAACTGGACTACACAAATTAATGTTATTACAAATAAAATAAAAATAAATAAAATAAAAGCTTTTCCCCCAACTACCCCCCAATATTTTTGAAAATGAATAACTAACCGTTAAAATCTTCCGAGAAGTTAATGAATATTTAACCTTGTGAGAATAATTCATAGTTATGATGTTTGCAGCAAGATTTATGTGCCATAGGTGGCGCTGATATTGAATGCTTATGATATTTGGCATACGCATTAATATAGTATACGCTATTCACGGCGTCGTATCTTGAATTAACTCTCATTTTTAGAGTTCCGAACCAAAATGGCAAAAACTGAACTCTTATAGTTTCGTCAAGTCCGTCCGTAGGTCACATGCATTGTATTCAAAAACTGCAAGACGTATATTGATTAATTTTATAGTGTAGATGTCTTGGTATAAGCCGCTACTTATTTTGATGGTTAAATAACAAAAATAAATATTTCTGGAGGGGGCACACCATACATGTAACAAACGCTGAAAAAAATTTTTTTCAGCAAACATTAACGAGTGGCACATATTTGGACAGTTCTTTTGAAAACACTTTTATGTTTCTAACCATTTTTTCTGATTATGTGAATAATTTCAGAATTAATCGCTCCTAAATTAGCAGAAATTGTGTCACTACCCTTTATTTTTTAAACTGTATATCCAAAAAATATGAAAAAAAATGAAAAAGGTAGTGCTTAATACATAATTTCAACGAAAATTATTTTAAACATCATAAAATATACTTTTTACGTTTTCGAGTTATTGCCGAAAAACTTCCCTTCTTAACAAAAAGACGTAAGTGATATGAGGATACGCTCTTTTGCTAACGCAGTTTAGCTTACACAAATTTAATAGTAATAGTCGTTATACGTACTTGTATTTTAATAATAAGCGACTAAAATGCCTATGCGGGAAACATGAAAAAAGTGTAATAACGTACTTTTTTTTCATCTATAGTGAATTTCTTTGTAATAATGGCTTCGGAACCCTATAATTAGCATGGTCCGACATGCCCTTGGCCACATTTTTAATTTTGCTTTGAGCAACAGTAAATCATGCAATAACGAAACAAAAACGTAGAAATGTCAAACTCAGGGTCAAATAAGTATCACCATGTTACAGTTTATCGAAAAAGTGTTTGCTGAACTCGTTAATAGTAGACAAAGCAAAGTTCGGACACGACAACGTCTGTCAAGTCCGCTAGTGTTACATACAATTTTATTGTCGGCCCAAGCAAAGTATTCTCACAACATAACTCGTTCTGTCTGCCACAGTTCGAAGTGCGGCAAACAAAAAATGATCATGCGCAAAGCGAGGGGAAACAGATAATGGTGTTTCAGTCACTTCTTAAAAATTCAATATAATTTTCTTTTATTTTTCCCCGTATTATATTGCCTTTAAACCTGTATTCCCTTTATTACGCAAATATCAAACCGATCTTACCATGCTTTTAAAAAAAAATAATACTAGGTAGTATTTAAAAAAAACATGTCGGATTTGAATACTTTTGATTATTGACCTAAAATTAGTTATTTTGTATTTTATCAAATTTCTCCATAGTTTTAACGTAAATTTTCAAATTCATTTTTGGAAATAGAAACGCATCATTATTAATTTCACCGTTATTTAATAAGTAGATACTAAAATTGATGATAAGCAAAAGGAGAATTTTTAATTAATCACCAGAATAAAATCCCCAATATAACCGCCAGAACGTGAGTGGTAACGGTGTTGCGATAAGTAGCCCTCGTCATGACCTCCTCTTGGCAGTGCGGACAGCGCATGCCCACGGGTTCTGAGCCCACCTGCAGCAGGTCCATCTCGATGGACACCGCGTTCGAGTCCTGGCCGATAGGCCTATACACGTTATTCTCCACTGAAAAAAGAGAAACAAGGCAAAAATAAAAATTGAGTGAGGCTGGGAACGACGGACTGTCAGATGTGTATTTTAATTGTGAAATGTCTGCAAATGTGAAAAAATTTGCAAAAATGTGTTTTATAAAGAGATTTACGTTTTATTTTATTTAAATCTCGTTGATCAGATAAACTTACTTAGCTTCGTCCGGTCAACTCACCATATTGAACAATGATCTATTTATTACTTACATGAATGAAAGTGAATCATTATCTTGTTTACTTAATTTATTCGTCAATAAAATGTTTTTGTTTCATTTTAATAACAATAGATTATCTCATGTTTTGATAAAAACCTATTATCGAGGGCGCCGGACAAAAGCTGCGATTCATTAAATTTTAAATACATTACTCATATCACCGATTTCTCCTGAATAAAATTAAGTTTGTCTTGATTATGAAACGTACATGATCAGTGATGTTTAACGCAATGTTTTAAACATCACCAACGCGATGACGCCGTCCGATACCGACAGACAATGTGCGCTTCGAGGCACAGAGAAATAGTTTATCTTAAGCTAAAAACTCTTTTTCTCAATTCGCCTGTTACCATATTCCGAACCCATATGAGAGCACAGCGCGATGCCTTCGAGATTCAAAGCCAGCGCGTTAGCCACATCACTTAGTTACCACCGCTCCATCATTAGTGATTAAATAAGCTCTCTGTGAAATAGTTTACCTATTCGTACAGCGCACATTGTACTCAATTCTCTACTTTTACTCTTCATTCGATATTATTTTATTCATTAATCAATAAAACGTAATATCGTTTAAATAAAATAGGAAACAAAAAAAAATTCTTTGCATCCGGGGATCTGACCATGTTTTTCTATATATTTTTGGGGTCGCTGTATTCTTATCCAGGCTCCGTTGAACGTTAGCACATCGGGGTTTTGTCTTAACTCCAAGAACGCAATAATTGCAGCAAGTCGGCAATTTTTAACGAATATAAGCCTATGACCCCAACTTCAAACGCAAAACTGAAGCCGTTAGCTCCAAACTTACAACCCCACAACCACATGGCCTATATCTTTTTCCTTTATTGGTCGATTGACCCTGCGGTTTTTTTTTTTTAATTTTGTTTTACTTTTTTGTTAAACAAGAACAGAATCGTATTGTGCACAACGAGTGACAAACAATCGTTATTTCATTACACGTCATCACATAGCCAGCATTCCATAAATGATATTTACCCGTTTATGACGCACCAAAGCACTCAATATTTGTTTAATGAAAAGAATACAAAGTGTTGTGTATAATTTACCCTAGTTACAGAGAATGCTGTAAATTCTGTTAAACAAAACATTCGTTCCGGTATACAAAAAGGGACAAACATTATAAAAATATTAAATGTGTTTGCAGCATTAAAAAAGCAAGACAGTAGGTATAATAATTGCCTAACAATTAAACTGATATGATAAATCCTACTCATAAACTAAAATGGCACCAACGTGCAGCTTATATTTTTAGGAATAATATAATAAAGCATGACATAATACTTACTTTCTATTAATGCAATTGACGACTTCACAACTCAAAATTTAATTTTTTATGTAAACTTCACGCATTTAACAACGGTTTCATCGATAACGGAAATACGGTGATTATTTTTATATTGCACTGACCCACAATTTAATTTTTCGCTATTAAATGTATTTTTGTGCTGATTGTATATTATATTATATTGTGAATTTATGGTTTATTTCCTTTTCTTTTTTCTAAATTGTTAATTTATGTTTCACTGAACAAACTCTCCTTTGTTACGACGACACCGTTTGTACACCCCACTGAAACAGATTACGCTGAAGTGTCGATACGATAGATAAAGCTACGATAATGATAAGAATAGTCGCTGATTAAAACTGTTCGCAAAAGTTAACGTCATAGGAATAAAGTAAACATTAGTACACTATATTTAAAATCTAAATGCACGAAGTAGCTGTCTTTAAAATCAAACTGTACTGCTAAATAATGATGATTATTCTATAATCAATAAGAACAATATCAGAGCCATATATATATGCCGGATGGCTTTTAAACTTCCCCTCCATTAGATATTTATATATTTTTAGGTCGTTTAAGTCCCACGCTCAGGATTTTTTTCGAAGCAATGTCTCCTTCTCTTTGGACATTATAAAACAATGCCTGATCATCAAAAATCACTTAACATCCTTTATTAAGATTTTTGGTGTTTAGTGTGCGACAATCGTTAAGACATGGAACGGTTAAAAGCAATATGTATTTTAGGGTGACCCAAAAATTAACCGTTATTATAGATATAGAGCCATTATCTAGCCCTGCTGACGGACCTTCTCCAACATACTTGTTCACGATTAAAATGAAAGTTAACGCTTGTTCAATTTCACACGGGCGCGAGATGCTTGAATTATCTGTATGAAAATTACGCGTTGTACCTGTTAAACTGTGAGCCGCTCATTTCGAGCAGATAGGTTATTCTGAGCATTGGACTTCTAGCATTTGGGTAGCTCGAGTTTAGCACACGAACCGATATACAGAAATCAGAATATTTATAGCCAAACAGTTCAAACAGAGAAGTATTGTCTCAGGACTTATGAATTGCAGCTACAATGTACCATACTAGCGAATGTATTCAATTGTTATCTAAAAAAAAAAAAAACCGTGGCACTCCAGGAGTGCCGACAGAAGTGAAAACTTGAACTATTACGTGTGTATTTTTGAATCGTCAGGAAATATTTTATTGTGCAGGAATTACTTTTAAATGAAGTGTTTTCTTATTCATTATTATAAATTATTCCAACAAAATTTATATTACAATTTTCATTTAATGCTCTATTAAAGTATAATACTACTTCTGTTTTTTTTTTTAGGTTTTCATACCCAAATGGTTCCAACGGAGGCCTATTTCTAAACCTACGTTGTCGGTCGGTTTGTCCACGCGTCCGTCTGTCCTACATTTAAAGGACTGTGTCTTTTGAACCGTAATGGGTAGCTAGTTGATTATTATTCATAATGTGTGTTACTATGGCTGATAAACTAACAAATAATTTAAGAAAATAAAAATTCAAAAATTAAAGGGGGTTCCCATACATGAAACGTGTAATGTCTTTTTTTTCAACATCTTTTCGCTTTTGCTGTATCGTAAAAAACTGTACGTATAAGCTTTAAGCTTGGTGCGACATTTACTGCCTTATTCAGAATCCTTATTTAAAACATCGTTCAACGGTAGTTTAACTAAACACTGTTTACTTCTTAAACAGGTGTTTAGGAATTAAGCAATTCAGAATGTCACTTAGACTGCAGTCTAACTAAAACAGTGTTTAAGCGTTATAATGGCAACATTCTGATTAAAAAACGTTTTAAAAAACTCGAAAATATTTAGTATCTGGCATCCAAGTAATGAAAACTATGTATTTATATAATTATATATATATATATATAAAATTTATATTTGTTGAAACATTTGTGAAATTCTTTAATTTCAGGTAATTCTTCCATTATGAATGTGCTTCGAATTAATAATTCGCAATTTAAAGAAATCAATCTTTAACTTGATGACAAAAACACGATAATCAAATGTCACTTTTGACAACATACGTCAAATATTCAGTAAAACAATCCTTAGACCACTGTTAAACAGCCTTTGCCTCAAACGAGTTTAGGCGAGGTTTAAACAGTGTTTATAAATTAAACAAGATTTCTGAATAGACTTTTTTTGTAAACTCGCGTTAAACTGTTGACTAAGCACATTTTAAAGTTAGACTAGCGACTCTGAATAAGAGTGATATTGTAAAGTAAAACAACAAAAAATAAAAACTAATCAAGCACGAGTAGAACTCGTGCCTTGGGGGTTTCGTGCCGTTTTTGGTTTTACCGTACCGTAAAAACGGTAATACATACAAGCACCAAACATAATGCAAAATAGAGTGCAAATTGTAAAGTCAAACAACATATAATAAAATCAAGTCAAGTGCGAGTTCCTGAGGGTTCCGTACCGTTTAAAATCTGGTCAAGAGTAAAGTTTTGTTTTTGCTCTATTGTGGTTGTAGTATCAATTTGTGACTCGACGTACGAATGTAAACTAAAATTTAAAAATCTGTCAAGTATGATTATAACTTGCATCTTGAGGGTTGCGGTGGACAGTACCTTTTAAGGTACAGGATTCTGAAAATTATAATGGCATTGCGCTTACAGTCTGTGATCAGAATCCCGTACCTCAAAAGATAATGTCCACCATAACTGTTATGGCGCGAGTCGCAATCACACTTGACCGGTTTTTGTTTTTTTTTTATTATTTGTACATATTTTACATAATGTCTTACCGAGGAATAAAGAAAAGACGTACATTTACAGAAAATTTAATAAACAATATTATGTATTTTATTCTTTGATGGTTAACATTTTGTCTTTGCTTCTATAACTTGCGAGTAAGGAGAATACAAATTTATACCTTTGGTTAGTGCACTGTGATGAAATATATTATTCTGTACTATAGCTAATTTGCAATCAATCAAAACAGCTAGAACCTCAGTAGGTATATATTGCTGGCTTGGCGATTGATCTGTTGATGACTGATTACTTTTATGTGTACAAGCTTTTTTTATTTAGTTAATAGATTTATGTGACTTGGCGGTTTTAAGTTTTATTCCAATTGCAACATTTGTGTCTTCTTAACATATTCGTAGCCACTGTTGTATAAGCAGGATTCTCCGGCGATTTTTTCTGTAGCAGAGGATGCATTCTTTTGTACTTTGCCCATGATGTGTGCTCTAAAAATGTTTTAAACGGATAGCCTAATTTAGAAGTGCCATATAGTATATGGCTTGTACTAGGCACTGCTTGATCGTATATGCATTTTGAAATATCAAATAATTCCTCTAATCAGTTTTCTTGTTTTACTGTGAATACATTATCTTTTCTGTGGTATTTTTCCATCGTTTCAAAAGATTGCACAAAAACATTTTTACGTCGCTATGAAGCACTTCATCTTTAAATGTATTTTTAATTACGTGATTCTCACCTTTTAAATAGTCTTTCAAATGGTTTATGGCTTTTGTTGAGGCACGAAGACGCAATCATTTTTTTTTACGTAATTCCTTATACAGGTCCAGACGTGCAGGGTAATCTATATGTCACGGTAAGAGTGAATAATTGAAAATTATTAATAATTATCTGTTATGTATTATTAATAATTACCGAAAGTCGAGGTTAAAGTGATAAATTAATCACATTTGTCGGTTTTTATTAATAATTTAACCCTAGTAGTGATAAATGTAATAAGTGGCCAAGGGTTGCGGGGCCGGGCGTTGTGTGCGACGTGCGAGAGGTGCGGGGGGGATGCCACGCGAGGGAACCGCGTAGGCGACGCGTTAGTTGGCTCGGTGTTATTGTTTTAAAAGCACGCGCACATTGTTTTAGGTTAGGTTAGGTTAGATTAGGTTAGGTTAGGCTAGGTTAGGTTAGATTAGGTTAGGTTAGGTTAGGTTGGGTTTTTATTTATTTTATAACTTTTACCAATATATGTCGTGAATTATTAATAATTACTACTAAAAGTAATAAATTTCTATCGTTTATTCACATTTACCAAAACATGTGGTTATTATTAATAATAATTGATAATTATTAATAATTTTCAATTAATCAGATTTACCGTAACATATATATTAAAATTACATGTTAGACGGGAGACCAAACGTGAAACCAACATGAATCGTTAGCTGGCATGACAATCTGCGTTTTAAAGTAAAAGTCACCTGATACAACATGAAACTTTTTATAACTCATGTCGATTGAGGAATTTCGTTACATTTGGAATCCCTGTTGAAAACACGCAATACAGTCCCATACACAACAACAGAATCTGTAATGGCTTATGTGTAATCTATCTGAAAGAAAAAATTTCCAGATAGAGTTAAATTAAGAATCTATTGGAATATATATGTAAGTCCATCATAGCGAGGTTTCTTTATTGGACTTAATGGGATTGTAATGTTATTTGTATTTGTATGGATCCTATTTCCACCTTACCTGTAGGTTCGTATCTGTTCTTATCGTAAGTCCACGTGAACATAAAAACCAATGTAAATTTCCGAATATGAAATAGAAAATGCTTTAATGCTATTAAACGACAATTCCACAATCGGAAAAGATAATGTATTCTACATGTAAATCCAGACAAGAACTCTGTAAACATATAAGTTCCATTAAGCTTTCCGTTTCTTGCCTTCGAAATTTTTTATGGATGTGGATATGGAATTGCAGCGACAAAAGCACATTAGGTCCCAATACAATTATTTCTTATTGGAATCTATTGGATTTTTTCAACAGGGATAATATTATTTATACAAACATGACAACACCCATACGCACATTGTATGGCAGAATCCAAAGCAGATGTAGTCAACTTTAACGTGAACACGTTACTTTGTAGTGACTTGTTGCGCGCTATTGACGAGTACTAATACGTTTTGCAACTTTCCAGTTATACGAGCCCAACGATCGCTTACAATACAAACGTGATTGAAGGCTATTTATCATAGGCTTTCATAGTTAAGATAATGTATTATTAATTTTGTTTTGTATTACGTTATTTTATTGACTTATGGTTACCCACTAAAACTATAATGACCACAGTGCGGCGTCCTAGGACTCCACGCCGCCCCGCACCTCCCGCCATCGGTAGTGTTTTGTTTCATTGTCGGCGCCACGTCAGCGCTATTCGCCAGCGAATCGGATGTTTGTGTTACAATTTTGACACTCTTCTAAAAAGTACGTACTTACAGTTCCTCTGTGTCACTCTAAGAATTTGTGTTAAAACTATGCATTACAAGGTTTATATTGACTAGGAAGGGGTCTATTTTAGAAAACATATTGGTTTTTAAGCACAATATTTATTTATTTATTTTGTGCAAAATATTTATTTCCAAAGTCTTTAATATGGGTTTATATTGGATCACTTTTTTCAAATGATTTATTTTATATTTAAAGTTAATGATGTGTTCTTATATCATTCTAGAAGCTTCGCACACATAAAAGAAAAACAAATGCGGGTGAATAATCCAAAGAAAAAATGAGAGAAGCCGTAGATAAAGTCCTGGCCAAAGAGTTAACCTTGTCTCGGGCTACTGACATTTACGAATTACCATATTCGAATTAACAGAGAGTCTCTTTCTCCAGAGTTGGCCTTAAGACTCATGTTGGATAGCCAGCCTTAGATGAGAATGCTTACAACATTTTAGCAGTTCGTTTACTGAACTTAGCGAGTCGTGGCTTCGGAATTACACCCAAGGTGGTTCGTAAATACGCATTTGAAATCGCAGAACGTCAAAAAAATTAAACGTTTTAACAAAGAAGTAGGAATGGCTGGTCAGGACTCGTTTCATCTCTTTGTGGAAAGAAATAAGGAGTTAACTATTAGGAAACCAAGAGGGTTGTTAAGAGCAAGGATTGACGGCATAGAAAGAGAAAAAATGGCCAAATTCTTCATGACTTTGAATACAGCCCAATCACCTAGTACCACTGGTGTTATTAACAAATTCTTCCATTGTCTTTCAAAACACCGCCGACCGCAAATAAGAAATGTCGTAAAACTGCAAAACCAACTTTAAATTTGACATCACTCCGGTGTAAGATTATTAATCTTCCCGAAAAAAATGTTATGAAAAAACTCAAGACTAACAAAAAGGCTGGGGAAAAGGAGAAAAAGACTGATGACAAAGAAAATGTTAAGAAGAAGAATAAAAGAACGCCTGGAATAAAAATCAAAGATACATCTTCAAAACAGAGGAATTAGCATTATATCTACTGCTCAAAAAAATTCATTCGTCCACCATCGGAGGATTGGATTCAGTGCCGTACATGCGAAGGATGGTGCCACGAGGCTGACAGGCCAAATGTGCTGACATAGGAGGGAAAAAGGCCCGTATATATGTGATTATTGAATACTAATTAATATTGGTATCATTATTCATTATTATGATTTTGTTAATGATTTCAAAGATTATACGAGTGCTAAAAAAATTTTAATTTTATTATATTTTATTTACGATCCCATTCGCCCCGTGAATTGAGGCGATTCAGATTTTTCTGTCTTTTAAGTTTTTAATTAATATTTTGGAGAATTTGTGATCAATTTAAGTTTTGAAATATTAATTGCGTCGATGGATTGTTACGGATTACCATTTTGTCAATAAATGTTTCACTTTAGCATGATTTTTATTTGTAAATGAGGGAGAAAATTTAATAGGAAAATATTCTAATACATGAGAATATTCTCAAAAAAAATTGATCCGATGCGCCTCGGTCTACCCTAATATTTCATTTCATAAAACATACAGTAACTAAACAAAATACATGTACCCATATGCGAAAAGATATCATTGTAAAAGAGGATTAGTAATTGCTTTAAGATTTTTGGTTACAATGATTCGTTCACAAACCTGCAATAAAATTTCCGTGTTTCTAAAAAATCTACATCGATAATAATCAGTAAAATATAAATTCTTAAAGTATTGTAACGTATTTCAAGTGTTATTCTTAACCTATTAAATGAAGATATATTTGAATTTAAATTAAAATAATATCCAATGTTTGCATTGCGCTGCTAGAAATATTGAAAAGTAATGTAAAGGTAAATAAAATATTGTACATGGTACATATATAGGCTGATAAATACATTACCCTCCTTTGCATCGCGTAATCGGTTAAAAAAAGTATATGAGTCACACACATCTCTTTATTTCATGATATAAAAAGTATGACAGGAATTTCGATGAAATTACACGACCGCTGCAATTATAGTTTTTAAAATAAATGCGATGAATTATAAAAAAAATACTTTTGTAACAAAAAAATGGCCTTTTAAAAACTATTTAAACAATTGTTTAAACAGCGGTTCCAGATAAAGATAAATGAGATAAAGTCATGTCTCGTTTCTCTTTTTTGACTCAATATTTAACTTTTTATATTCATGTTTATAGATTAGGTATACGTTCTTTTGCCTTCATTAGCTGGAGCATACTCAAAAACAAATAATTAGTTGTTTTTGGAGTCTGTTTTCAAAGTGGTTTTGCTTTCATTTTTTAAAAACTTGTTTTATTTCACATTTTTTAGTTATCAAGTAATTATAGCTTTTTAATTCATTTAGCTACTTTGCATGTGGACAAAACCATAGTTATTAAAATTGAACAGGCACCTCCTCATTTTGTACGAGCACGTGGAAAGCAGTATTCTGATCAGCACAGCAACGAAATTTTGCTTATACAAATAATATAAGTTATTTTATAATTTATAATGTGAAACTTCTACAAATCATACAGATTACATTTTTATTCTCTTCCACAATAAATTAATTCACTGTATTTCTGCTGTTATCGTTTAAGAGTTCCAACGTGTTTTACTAAGATTATCAAGTTGAAATTATATAAATAAATGATAGTATGTAGGTAGATTAATAAGTAATTTTTATTCTGTGTATACTTATTAAGTTTTGGTAATAACCATTGAAGAGTAGCTTCTGGTGACAGCATTATCCTGTAACTCCTAACAGTTAAGGAGTGCTGTGGCTTTTATCATCAGTTCAGCAGAAGATAACTGCCAAACGCAAAAATATCAATAACTAAAAAAAGAACTGAATATATTTTAAGTGCCTATAATATTTGGGGATATCCCGCGATTTCTCTGCAATTCCATCATCAGATCCCAACTTTGTGACTATGGGTCTACCTCGGAAATATACCTTTTCAAATAAAAAAAAAGCTCATAGGTCCACAATTAACGAAGTTATCATTGAACGTACATAAAAAAATAAAAACAGACGAACATAGGATCGCCTCCTTTTTTCAAAATTTGATAAAATTTAAATGTATATATATGTTCGCGTATATCTAGAAATAAATATAGAATAAATTAAATAACTGTTGTAAAACATATAGGCTATGTATTTTCATTATCTCATTTTTTATAAAAATAATTGCCAACACCAGTTAATTGTTCAACAATCCTTCCAACAAAATTTAATTTGCATAATTACACTGTATAGTGACAGGGGGGCCCTCTAAAATTATTTTTAAAGTGATAACGTCTTATAAATCGATGAACGCCGGGGCTGCACGCACGAAAAAGCATGACTACTCATTGTCGCATTCCGCCTGAGCCGAGCGTACAAAAGAAAGCGTGGAACAAGCGATAGAGAGGCTCGATCGGCCTAAGCGTTCGGCTTGTGACGGATCGATCTCTCGTCCACTCCATCGACCGATGCGTCCGAACAGAAGAGAGAAAGCGGCCGCACATAACCTACACGTGAACTGTTTTGTCACTGTTTATAAAATGAAGTGAAAAATTAATATGGTTTCCATTGTTTATTACAACAATTTCAATTAACTCCTTTATATTATACAAAATAATGATAATTCCAATGAATTATCATTACTTTTTATGAATTAATTGAATTATTATCAATATAATAATTCAATTAATTCATAAAAGTATGCAATTTTTCATCAATGATTTCTTATGACGTTATCACGTAAAATTATCGTCCGTAAATCGATTTTATAGACAACCAATATTTTTCATTGCAATGTTTTGATTTTGATGTTATTTTTCTGAACAACCACGGCATATGTACTCGTCGAATTATTTTATAAACTTCTCCAGGTTGTCCTCTTTTAATTAAAACATATAATGCTTTCATTTCACTTAACTAAAAACATTAATGATACGAATACTTTGACTTAAAGTAAATTATGAAGAAATTTTCAATCATGAAATAAAACAATAAACAATTTCATGAAAAAACTGTTTTCTACTAAAACACCGTTTCTAATGCCTAATCTAGCACGTTTTCTCATATTTGTTTTATAGTACCAAATCCATTTTTTTCTTTCATGTTCATAATAGCTTGTTCTATTCTTCTTATTAGATGATCACGGTTTTGAATCTCCACCTCATAAACCAGATTTTTAGCTTGCCTCCTTACATGATAATTGAGTGGCGTCATGTCCGGGAACCAAGCACGTCACAATATGCCTTGTTAAAAACTGGCGAACTGTAATGCGGTGATGGGCAGGACATCCATCATTTTGAAAAATCATATCTCTCCTGACATCTAAAAGAATTGCTTTTATGTTTTCATAAAAACTAAACTATTTATTTTTATGAATCGGCCTTTTATCTAATTTATCGCCAATGTGTTACGAATCTAAATGTGCAATGAAAATATTTGTAACATGAATAATTTATTATTTTTGGTTAATAAACGAAAATAGTACTTCATCAATCCAGAAATGTCCAACAGACACAATAACATTTTGTTTGATTCGAGTGTGAAGGTAGATTGTTTTTTATTTACATTTACTTATAATCTTATGGAGTCGGGTGGGCAATAGCGGCTGCTAGACCTTTGTGTTACAATCGTAGTCTTTGTAATCGTATCACGTATCAGTGATCAGAAACTTTGGTCATAAAGTAGTCGTGTTCTAATTCGTTTTTATTCAAAGAAATGGCTAAACGGCAACTAACACAAAGTGAAATTCAACATGCCCATGTTGAAAGTGACGATGAAAACATTTTTGTGCGTGAGTGCGATAGTGATGATGAGAATTTTGCTGTTGACAGCTGTTCTGATAGTGAAAGTAATGTGACAGAACCAGCATCTGAAAACGATGATGAACAATTATGGAGTGAGAGTGATGGTGTACCATTACAAGAATACGTCTCAATTGATACTTATAAAGGAAGAGATGGAACAACTTGGAAATCAGAACCTGACAGGCAAAGCCGAACGCCTCGACACAACATAATTCGCGGTGGTATTCATAAGGTGATTCTTCCTCCGGGCAAGCTATAATAGATCCGATAGACAGTTTCAGCCTTTTTTTCGACGATCACGTATTAGAAATAATAGTAAAATATACCAATACTGAAGGGCTTAGAGTTTTACAAAATCGGTGGAAATCAACAGACAAAATAGAAATGCAAGCATTTCTTGGTCTTTTATTGACTATAGGCGTCAATAAACAGGGAGGTGTGGATTTTAGAGAATACTGGGACCCTATCTTTGGCAATCCAATATTTCGAGCTACAATGGGAAAAAATAGATTTGCTTCTTTATTACGATTCTTAAGATTCGATGATAAAATACTAGGTCCCTGAGAAAGTCAAAAGATAAACTTGCACCTATTAGAGAATTATGGGAATACGTAAACCAAAACCTGAAAAGTTTTATTTGCCTGGAGAAAATCTCACTATTGACGAGCAGCTTGTACCTTTTCGAGGACGCGTATCATTCAAACAGTACCTACAGCAAACCTGATAAGTATGGTATGAAAATTTGGTGGATCTGTGACAGCAAAACTAGTTACCCCTATTTGGTATACCATATCTCGGAAAGAAGGACAAAACAGGGCGGAAAATTAGCGTACAATGTAGTCAACCAGTTATGTGAACCATACTTCCGAAGTAACAGAAATGTTACTTTTGATAATTATTTCACGAGTATTGATGTCGCAAAATCTTTGGCACAAAATGGTCTTACAATAGTTGGAACATTGAGAAAAACAAGACGTGTATACCTCCAAATTTTCAACCCAAGAAAACCCGCGATATTGAGTCTAATGTATTTGGATTTTATAAAATATGACACTGGTCTCTTATGTACCAAAAAGAATCGTGCTGTAATTCTTTTGTCTACGATGCATCATGGAAAGGAAGAAGATGTGAACAAAACAACAAATCTGAAATAAACTTGTACTACAACTCCACCAAGGAGGTGTCGATACGCTGGACCAGATGGTTCATGAGTATACAGTTCGGCGTAAAACAAATAGGTGGCCAATTGCATTTTTCAAAATATTATAGATGTTGTTGGCATTGCATCGCTTATTATATGGAAAAATATACATCGTCATTGGAACTCACGTAAAAAAAATACACTTAAAAAACTATTTTTACGTGAAATCGCAACCGAGTTGGTAACACCTCATATACGGAGACGAAGCACGAAAGGACTATCAAGTTAAGTTAAGGCTGCTAAGTGGCAGCCATGCAAGACGTGGCAGGGTCAAATCAGGAAGCTACTCAATCATCTGAACTTGCTGCGAAAAGGAAGAAGCGTTGTTATATTTGCCCTTCGAAATTATCAAGGGCTTCTAAACAGTGTTGTGATAAAGTCAATCGCAATGTCTGCTCTGAACATTCTGAAAAAAAAAATATTTGTAAGTAAATAAGTGTAAATATACATTAGTGAAATACATTATACTGTCTTTTTCAATCAAAATATCTTTCTTTTCTTTCATCATACCTTACATTTATAAAATGAGTCTGTTGGACACTACTGGTCAGTTACGTCACAAAAGCATTCTGGATAGTTAAGGGTTAATATGTCGGGCAGTGCATTTTCCAAAAACTCTAAATAATTTTCTGCTTTAAGTTACCTAGTAAGCAATACGAGCCCACCCAAACATTAACACTAACTGTATATTGAAAACTGGTTTGTCTTAATAAATGAGGATTTTCATGATTCCAATGGTGAAAGTTATGGAAGTTAGTAATTACTTCTCTTGAAAATTTTGACTCATCTGTACATAGAATTTTTTTAAGAAAGAGTCAAATCAAATCAAAAATACCTTTATTACGTAGGTAATGAAATGCTTCAATAATGAATTCTTTTCGACATTACCACACATTCCGAATGCTAATTCGTTTTGAAAACAATGGGCAAGAAACTCAAGGGTTGCTCTTTATTTCTCATCTAGTAACTATTAATTTAGTCGACATTTAGAAATAATATGAAACAACCTGATAGCCGAAAAGTTCAATGCCATGAGTTTTTTTCGTTATGAGATTCAGACACGGTACAATAGCCATATAATTTTATTTTAACGAAACGTTTATATTCATAAAATGGCAAATATGGAATTTCAGCTGGAATCTTATTAAAGGGTCGGGGAAAAGCTTTTTCGTATTACATACAAATTCAAGTTAATTTTTATAATATTTTATTTACATTTAATTATAATTTATTGACATATATATATTTACATATATATGCCATTTTATTCAACAACTTGTTGCTGTTTTGTAGGTAGTGACATAATCCCATTACTGGAGAAATTTTGGGATTTCTGATCAAAAAACTGCGAGAAGTATTTTTAACAGTCCGCTCTTATTATTAATCTAACACTACCCTAAGAATTCTAAAGAGACTGATACAGGTGACAATTTGAGAGCGCAAGGTCAGGGCTATATGATTGGTGCACATTAACACTTCCCAACCAAAGTCTCTCAATATTTGCTAAGTGGTTAAAGATGTGTGTGGTCTGGGAGCTATCATGGTGAAATACACTTTCTGTTTTCAATCAATTCCGGCCATTTTTTCGGTACTTTTTGTTTGAGTCTCATCAGCTATTGCCTGTACATCTTCGAATTCATGGTTTTGCCTGGCGGTAAAAGCTCATAATAAATAATGCCCTTCCAATCCCATTATACACATAACTTCAGCTTATTACGAGTTAATCCAGATTTCGCTATAGTCCGTGGAGTTTGCTTGTCTTTTACTGTATACATATATATATATATATATAAACAATAAAAGTTTTGACGTTTCACATCTACCAGGTGTCCCCTTACACACTCATTTGTGTTTTTTTGTGACAAACTTTAGCTGAATGGAAAAGCGAACAAAATTACTCTATTTATATTTTTAATACTACTTACTTTTGAGGAGCAGTTAACAATACTGGTCTTAAACATCGCTATCAAGTTAAAAACGGTAAAAAAATTGTTTTCTAAACCTTCTTCTAAACCTTAGATATATGAGTGTATAATGGTATGAATGCTGCCGAACAATTATAAAAACAGATAATTCCTTCCATTGGAATATATTGAATTGACGTATTATTTTTCGAGTACTGGTCATGGAATCTCTCCTAACTTAATTTAATGTTAAATCTTAAACATTTGATCCGATAGAATCAGCCTGAACATCAGGTTTTCGATGATGTACCGTACCATTTTCATGGATTCGACGGTATGTGTTTATAAATACTTGCATATTAAGAAGTCGTCGCATAGAAAAACGCTCCCTCTACATTCGTGGAGCCGAGTTCGCATCAGCTATTCCGTACATTAACGTTATGTCCGCATATTCAGCGTCACTAAATGGCGCCATTTTACTATTAAGCAGTTCAATAGAAATCACAGCAAAGATCAGTAAGAAACAGAAAACATGAATAGTCCAAATCACAAACAAGCAAGCAAAAACAGAAGTACAATAATACAGTGTCTAATCGTAAGTCTGAATTAAATTGTCGGAACCGTAAACACAATATACGAAAATAAAGATCAAATAGCGAGTGACTGACTGTGACGAACGATTGGAATGCGATTGTGCGAAAGAGACTGCTTTTCAAACTATCCAGAAAGAGCAGTTTTTATTTCTTAGTAAAATTACCTTAAGTCAAAGTATCATTGATATTTTTAATTAAATAAAAGCAATACGGGCATTAATTGGTATTAATTCAAAAACGACAACATGGAGAAGTTTTTAAAATAATTCAACCGAATATAAATAATGCGATGGTTGTTTAGAAAAAAATATCAAAGTTATAAATTTGTCATGAAAAAAATAATTTTAGAAACTTTATTGCTAGATATAAAAAAATGGGTGCGTATACTTATGTACGCGCGTGAGAAGTTATACTTCTTTGGCATCATTAAAAAATAGTTTTTTAATTGCATGCAAATAATTAATTACAATAATTAATAAATTATTAATCAATATATAATTATTTAATAATTAATTACTGATTAATATATAATTAATTAGTAATTAATTATTGATTAATACATAATTAATTGTGAGTGAAAGCTTTTGCATCTATTAGAAAGAAAAAAACACTGAACATTAAACTTTCATTAATATAACTTATAAATTTATATGACTATGCTGACACTATGTTAGATAATAAATATATAACTTCTTGCGTATTCATATGCTTCGACGACACAATAAATGCCTTTTTGTACAGATTTTTTTTTATTTAACATAATTTTTTTAATATTGACTTTCTTAGATTTAGTAGAATCCTTTGGATGTTTTTGGAAAAATATTTAACTGTATGGTATACGAATATTTATACATATTTATTTGGGAGATCAAAGTCCATTTGTTTTTAGGTTCTGGGGGTTTTCAATCTTTATCTGTGGTTTGACAAGAACTAGATAAAATGTGTACATGGGCTTCTCTGTCTTTGAAAAAGTAAAACGTAAGAAGCGAGTGTTCTCCTTGTTTAATAATAATAAATAGTCTCCTTAATTCTACTACATCGCAAAGATTCCACTTGAGTTTTTTTTCCATGAATTGTGAAATACTATCACTACTGATGTTTATTAATCTATCAATTTCAAATGAACTATGAACCATTTGTAAAATAAAAAACGTAAATGAGATAGAAGATATTAAACTAATTATATATCTATAGCATGGTTCGAGATATTAAAGTAAAGAAAGCTTAAATTATAATACGTGTACATAACCTTGACCTGCGTCATCTTTATTTCTCTATTTATGTTTTTAATACATTTATTTTCTTGTTTACTCGTATCAGCCTTATAACGGAGACCTTATAAAAACTAATTTTATAATAGTAGAGTGACATCAAGTCTTCAAACCATCAATCACAAACTTCGTCGTAAGCGTAGATTGACATTTTGACGTTAGCATGGATGTTTGTCTATGTTTTTTGATTGAACGGTAAAATGATTGTTCTATGTTATTAAATAAGGTTAAATATACAATGTATATACGTTGTATTTTTGAATACATTTTCACTTGAATACGTTTACTACGTCCATAAAAACAAAACTCTCAATAATATAGGGGAAGAAACTGTTAATGATTAAAAGGAATAAACCTTTGACGATTAATATTTGTAATAATTAGAATTTTTTAGAATGGATGTTGATTTATTAAGACCAGGTACGGTACCTATATCACCTGATACAATTTTATGGTTTGAGTTTCTTCTAGATCCCAGTCTTTTAAGAAAGCATTTGAGCAAGCAGTCACCTGGTAAGTTCTAAAATTTTGAATAACTTAAGATTATGCGGACCTTAATCGTTGAGATTTATTATTTCTTTCTCTATTCAGAGCCAACAGCATGTGAATTGATCGTTGAATTTTTATCAGTGGACACAAAAATACCTGGCTCAAAAGCAGTCAGTGAGAGGATTGTGGATGTGGATGCTCCACCGAGTCCTCCAGCTCCAGTTAATCCATCTGCGTCCCTAAATTTCACTCGTAAACAGTTAGCTCTAAAAATACTCGCTCTCAAAGTTGCTGCCACACTGCGATGGAATTTAGGCAAGTACAATTGTTACTAGTTAAAATTACTGATTATATTCTTTGAGTCGGGTTAATATTGCCAATGTTTTACTTTTTATAGATATATTTGAAACAAAATTACCACCACAAATACAATATCAGTTGATGCAAGACCTTGTCTACATTGCTACAGACAAAGCATTTTTGATTCCTCCAGTTGTTAGTATTTATTTTATTGTACAGTTATATAGATGGATACCATTTTATGTTATGTCACAGAGGTTATTTTAGTTTATTAATTTTCCAGGAAATACCACCTAGTTTACTGACTAAACCTCAAGTCCAGTTTGCATTATCTTTATACCATCGGTGGATATTAAGGTATCCAGTAAAGGCTTCATTGTATGCAAAGTCTTCAAAAACACCATTCATTCACATGTTAGTATATCTTAGTTATCATATCATGATCTTTGTTTTCCCAAATTGACTTCATTCATATTAATTTGCATTTTAATGTTTTAGACCAGGAATGCTTTCAGATAATTGTTACAGTCCTATGAATCCAAACTTTGAAAAAATACTTAGAACATCTGAAGCATCTCGAATGCAGAGCATTAGGTTTTTAGAAGAAATCTTAACCTTTTATGAGACCTGTAGTACTTCCTCAGAGTCTAGAAAAATTAAGATCCCTGCAATGGAAGCATTTGTTCATCTTACAGAAGACAACCATGATATAATGCATAATTGGAATGCTAGTGATGTTTCCATAAGTCATTATGAACTTGCTATGCAAATACATTATGATCTTTGCTATAATTATTTTTTTTATGGGCAGTATGACATGGCTAAAAAACACATTCTTCGATGTAGAGAGAATGCTAATTTATTAGAAAGAGAATTATCCTACAATTATCCAAGAATACATGAATTAAATAAGTCATTACCTTGGGATAATTTTCATTATGCTAGTGTTAAAAAGGAGGAAATTTGTGGTTATATCAGAGCATTGAATTTAAGTTATGATGTTTTGAACGAAGAACCTTCTTTGCTACAGAAACTTCAAGATTCTGTTAATAACCATTATACTGGGATAATTAGTGTTCTCCAGGCAGACAACCTTACCAGAGAAATTCCTATGGTGCACAGACATGTGGTAGAAATGGACATACAAGGTTCAGCATCCAGTGGTAGTTTCACAGTTGCAAGAGATCTTCTTAATCGCATTTCTGCATTAAATGCAGTTCGTTATGCTCTTGAAGGTGGAATACCTTCTACTCATCCAGACTTTATAAATAAATTTAAGACTGTTGGAATAAAATTTGTGGATTTATTGTTTTGGGCTTTTGGTCCTGTTTTAATGTCTAAGTTATCAGATGAAGACTGGACCAATTTAAGAATATTTTTCCTACACTTAGTTACATCACAATGCAAATTTCCAGTCGACCGAATGGATGAGTATCTTAGGAAACATGTAGGAGATGGAGCAGAAAATATAAGAAAGAAACTTATAAGTGATGAACATTTTAATCATATTATTAATGATCCTAATAACAGTGATGACGAAAATATGGAAATACCTCGAGAGTTATTGACCGATGATTGGGAAACACAAGACTTTGAGCTTAAGGCGGTACCTGAACTGGAAATAGGTAGACTCAAGAAACATTTGATTGAAGCATCTACAGCTGATGATGTACGCATGTGTTTAGTGAGACTGGCGACATTGATGGCTCCTTCATCACCTTTATGGAAACTCAGCCCATCATGGAAACCAGCTGGAAATCTGGGGAATGCTTTAGTGAACTTACAAAGAAGTTTTTTGCAAGATTTTGGATATATAGTGTCTGGGGCAGCGCGCGCCCGCGCAGAGGCCGGCTGTGCACGTACGGCGCTTTCTTTGCTTTCTGTGTTGGAAGACGAGGCGCGACGCCAACTTGCGGGAGGCACTGACCACTCACTTTACCGCTTGTGCCGTCTGCTTTCCTGGGAAGTGTTACTTTTGCAAGTTAACGTCTTATTGAGTGAATGGCCAAATCATCGTCTCAATTTAAGTGCCCTCGCTAACAAATGCAAAGCATGCATAGCTGTAGTTAGCTCCGGAGATAGTATTGTACCACGTGCCCAGGTATGTATTATTTATTTTGATTCATTAATACATAGTAATCAATGCATCAAAAAAGTTTATGGGACATTAATTATATACTTAACAAGTCAATTGCCTGTTATAGCATGCAATCTTAATAGTTTAGTTAAATTTTTTGTCACATATAAATTTAAAAAGACTTAAAAAAATATTCAAGTTATGATAGAATTTCAGATTTTTCCTGTTGTGACTTTCATATGCCCCAAATGGGCATCATGTGAACAAAAATTGATGTTAATACACCTATATTAACAACATCTAATTTTTTTTAAATTCACTTCATACAAAACTTTTTTTATTAATAGGTATATCTACTTAAAAATTCAACATTGCTTATTCAATATTTTTTGTGAGTTAATTGATATCATAAAACTTTTAATTTCAAGGTTCTTGTAATGTATATTTTATTCACACAATTTCAAAAACTTTGCATTTACAAAAGTTATTTATATAATTTTGGCTCATGCCTTAAAATCTGTAGGTACATATTTTTTTTAATTTTTTGTACTAATTACATACAATAATAAAATAACAGGTAATAGAAGCATGCTGGACTTGCTTGCTAAATGCGCGCGAGTGGGAGGGCGCAGGCGTTAGCGGTGTAACAGGGCCAGGCGAAGCTGCCGCACTATTGTGTGCCGCCTGCTTTGAAATACAACGCGGTAAAGGAAATAGAAAAGCATTCACACAACTGTGGGACTATGGTTAATAATTACATTAGCATTTATGACATCATATCAAAATGTCAGGTAACACGTCTTGTACTAACGAAATCGCCTTTTGTTATTAGCTTTGTCAGTATATAATAACGGCGGAGCGGCCCCCGTGAAACGCACAGCGGGAGGTATGCCGGCGCAAGGACGCGACTCGGCCGCATCCACTGAAGCGCGGACCGCGTTCAACGCGTTCCTGTGCACGATACGTGAGCCGCTGCCGGCGACCGTGGCGTGCTCGCTGCTGGCGCGCCTGCACAACGTCCTCGTGGACGACACAGCCGCGGAACTATATATCGAATATATCCCGCTTTGGCCGTCAAACATCTCCAATGTAAATAGCTACAATGTTAAACATGTGCTTGAATCTCTCACTCAACTGCTGGACAAGAGCCTCCGAATAGATCCATATAATATTTCTTGGTAAGTTGGTGTTAATTAAAACTTACTTAATAAATACTGAATACTCATTAAACACAGAAATAATGCTGTGAGTCTTCAAAATTACATCATGATTTATAATGGAAATAATTTTTTAGGGTTCTGAGCCAAAATGGCAAAAAACAGAACTTTTATAGTTTCATCACGTCCGTCCTTCTGCCCATCCTTCGGATGGATTTTCTCTACAAACATCAACGTGTGACACATATTTCAATAGTTCTTTTAAAATACTTTAAGGTTTCAAAGCATTTTCTATTTACATGAATCATTTCAGAAATAATAATTCCGCAAGTAGCAGAAATTGGGTCCCCCTTAATTTTCTAAACTGTATGTCAATATAAGAAAAATAAAGGTAGTGCTCAATAAATACTTTCAATGAAAATTATTTTGAACATAATCGGATACACTGAATTTAGCTGAAAAACTGCACTTCTCAACAAAAGGATGTAAGTGCCATAAAGATAAGCTCTTTTCCTGAAGCACTTTAAAACTAAAGTGCTTCAGCAAAAGAGCTTATCTGAGGATATGTCTACAGGTATGTCAACAATTATTAATAATAATAATTATCGACTTACCTATTTATTTTTATAGTTATAAACGATTAAAATGCTTATAACTATTCTGTGCAAGAAACATAGAAAAAGTGTAACAATTTACTTGTTTCGTCTTTGGTGCAATTCTTTTTAATATTCGTTTCGGAACCCTATAATGAGCATGGTCCGACATGCTCTTGGCCAGTTTGCTTTTAACTATATTTGATAACTTTCTCCAATAAAACTCCAAACATTCCATCATGCTTTTATTATGCTCTTCGAAAAAAGTCAAAAAGTGGTGTTCTTCATAATATACATATGTTTTATACTCGGTGCAGTTTTCTTGGTAGACTTATTTAAAGATTCTCGCTGTGGATTCTGCTCCCGATCACGGTCATGTTATCGATGTCAGTTCTGATTTCATTATCAGGTTTGATCCCAGTCCTGCTATTCTAAAGATGTGGATAAAAATTTTTTGGTATTTTTGCCTGCCCAATACTTACTTTGTTTAACAATACAACAATAATCTTGAGTATACACCTTGGGTACTTGACACTGACACTGCAAACTCCATAATAATTTCTTTTTTCTAATACCTGGCTAGAATTGGAAAATAACTGATAAATATATGTTTTATATCTGAAAAAGTGGTTTCAATACTGTTATTTTGAAATAAATTGTATTTAGTGTAATTATTAAAAGTTAAACATTTTACTGCTACCTTATTTTAATTTTTATGCTAAAAAATTGCTACATTATATGACAAAATTAATATAAAATTTGACAGTTCTATATTTAAAATAAGTTTTAGTTTTAATTATTTTTGAGTAGAAATGTTAAAAAAATTCAAATGCTTTAAATGTTTATAAGTTTTAAAAAAATTGTCAATATTGACATCTATAAATACAAAACTATCTTAAAATTTGTATTTTTCTACCTTCTACTCTATTTTTGCATTGTTACAGACTTTACAAAACTTTAAATTTGTTTCTTCTTATTTTAATGAATTAAATATAATTTGTCATTATAATGTTATTTTTCATCCAGTGACACATACAATTAGTCAGGTGCAAGTGTATACTCACTACTATCCCACAAAATGTTATGATATTAGCACTCATCCTTGCCCTCCTCCCAGATAATAAACAATATTGAAATCAAACTTACTTTTTGTCAATGGCACAGGTTACGTTTATATGGAGACATAGAAGCAGCTGCAGGTAGACACGGAGCCGCTCTGCGACGATATTTAAGTGCTCTAGCAGCAGGTTCTTGGTATTTTGCGAAACGTGCGCCCGAAGAAGCGAGCATTGCTCGACGCGCAGCGCGCTGCTGTCAAGCGCTAGGTGCACCCACACAGGCTGCTGCCCTATGCCAGCTACCGGAAGAACCTGATTATGCCTTAGCCTTCAAATGTCTTGCTGAAAAGGTGAGTATCAAACTCTACACATAATCAAATTATAATTTATTTTGGATGACACTGAATTATTATTAAAATAAATATTGACTATTAAATATTAATTAAGCATTTATAGTTTGAAAAGATTTTATTTTTGAGAAAGAATGGTTTGCCATGTGCCATAGACCTAAGACTTTTTAAGATTTTTGAAATTGTTTTCATTTAATTTTTTTTTATGAACAATGAAAGGCAATAAACAAAAAAAAGAACATAACCTGGTCCTATGGGAGTCAAGCATAATTTTGTTTGATGCTTGCCTGCAACATACATTAATATGCAGCATGCAACCCACCGCTGACCCTCGAATCTGCCCCTCCGCTACGAATCTCTCTCCAGAGAATTGAATATTCATTTGAGAGGATTGACAGATATCAAACACCTAAGCTAGTGTTAATTTTTTTAATTATTTTATTCTTCGTTATGTGAACTGCTGTCATACAATTTCATGACAGCAGTTCACACAAGGTTGGGACCGCATTTTTCGGTTGTTTTTGACACTCATGCCCTGGTGGATGTAACTGCATTTTTCTGAGGATGTGTCTGGTTGGCATGAAACGTACTTAGAAATTAACAATTAGCGGAATAAGTAAATTAAAAAATTGACACTAGCTTAGGTATTCAATATTTGTTAATCCTCTCAAACCAATTATCAAGTCTGGATAGGAATTTGTAGTGGAGGGGCAGATTCGAAGGTCAGTGGTGGGTCGCATGCTGCTTGTTGCAGGCAAGCGTCTATTATAAATTTCCGTGAATCAACACCTCATACAATAGAATATAATTTTGTTTTTCTGTTGGAATATAAAAAACATGTATATATAACTATTTTAATAGTAAAATTTATTTGTTTTGATTAGACTAGTAGTGCAGCGGATGCAATGGATGCTTACTATGGTTGTCTATGGGATGGCACTATGTTAGAGGTGTGCGTTGCGATGCACGCTCGGCGTGGAGAAGGTGGAAGGCGCGGACGCGCTGTACGCGCCGCGGGCGCATTAGAGCTCAACGCTAACAATAGCGAGGACATTCAGCGCGAGGCAGCGGCCGTGCGTCGCGCGCGTCTGCTGCGCGCACTCGCCAAACAGTATGTCGCCTAGTGCACAAATATACATATGTACATGTATATATGTGACACGCTGCCCTGAATATTTTAATGAAAGCCGAGACTCATTCACAAAATCACCTACCATAAAAATTTAAACAATTTAAGTTACTTTTTTAGTATAAAAACCATCTATAGAAATATAAAATGTAACCTATGTAATAATTTTTGTAGATAAATTATATTTAAGATTTTTTTTCGATATGTTGTGAACATATATTATTAATTTTTATTTTAAGAGATTTAGAACAATAAAACATAGAAAATATTTAAACCTTTCTCTTTAAAAAAAAATAATGGTATATTTCTCTTTCAAAATACTAAATCATAACTTAAACATTTTTCTTGATATTGCTCTTGTAGTAATAATATATTATTTATGAGGTAAAAGTTTTCCGAATACTTCCTTAAATAATCATCTCGACTCCAATAAATGCAATCAAATGAGGAAATCAAGTAAGAAGCTAGTGGGCAGTAGCAGTGTGGTGCCTTCACATCGGCAGGTACCTGGTTAACCCCAAATCACTATTAAATGACCAATGAATTTTTAAATGTAATGAAAGTGAACTATATGTAAAAAAAAATATGCTTAAGGACTGACATATCCAAAATATATAATAGATACACAATATATATATTTGTATATAATATGTTGTATATTGTTTGTACTGCTATAATCTTTAATTTTACAGTGCCTTTAATTCTGTTAATTAAAAATTTATCTTTAACAAATAATTTTCATGTATAGAAATGTTGTTTATATAAGAAAAAAAATCTTACTCATAGTATCTAGTCACTCTCAGCAACAAGAGACATGCAAAGTATTTGTGTAGTTGTAAGACTACTATGAGGACACGTAATATGTATAAGGCCTTGTAGCAATTAAAAAAGTAATATTGTTAAAATCACACTACTTCCAGCAACATTTGTGGCACAACCAAATACACAATCTAGCAACTTTCCATAAAATATCTAGCTGCATACTTATGATTGCCAACTGCTATAGTCCGTAATACTGACAATGTTTATTACATTTTTGATATGACTTATCTACATCTATAATGCAGTAGGTAAAGGTTAATTAATAATTTAAAGAACAAATAAAGAGTTTAATGCAACAAGAGGCCATGGTGAGAACACAGACAGGAAATTCATCACCAGAACTGCCTAACTCAAAACCTTGACCTGAGGTGCTCATCTAACCTAAAATAAATTGTATAAATAATCTTAATTAGAGAAAATTCCACACTTACAATCTTGTGATTATCATAATCCTAAATCAACTCTGTTAGACACAAATATTAAATTATAAAGTAAATTAAGAAGCTTATCCTTAGAGGAAATAAGGAGTCTGTGTAATTATATACAAAAGGATTTCAAGATTATGTACTTTGAAATATCTAGTAAATATACTCTGTTATTAATAAAAGTATTTACTTGGATGTACCAAATGTAGTTATAACCCATGAACCCAAACCCGATTGTGTTATTGGTTAGACTTTAATAAAGACTGAAAACATCTGAGGGATCAGATTCTAATGACTATTGATTAACTAACTAACTAATTAATTGACTAACGTCTCTTTAAAACAGAAAAGAAAACAAAACTTTACAAACTAAAGGCTATAGCCTGATGAATTAGAAGAGTTTGGTAATTTTATATACATGATAATATTGTTAATTACTCTACAGAATATTGTAAAACAAAACTTGTAAAATCCTGACATTCTACAGGTAATTGAATCATGCTAATTTTAAAAATAAATTTTAAGTTTTGCATTAAAGATAGTAAAACAGTAATATTTAATGAAGATTAATTTTATTAATCATTTACAAAATTCTCTACTTACATATGAATATATAAATAATTCTACACTAGTATAATTTCTGCAGTAATAACACATATAATTATGTAAAATTATATATACATAAATCTGGTAATGTTTGTATGTATAAAATAAAGAATTATACACAATTATCTAAAATTAAGTACAAACAGTAATAATTTTTATAGAATGTAGGATGCTGTATAATCTTATTTAAAATAAACTATGGGTTCAGCAATAAGTAAAAGAAGAACCAGCAAGAATCCTTTAAGGCTATTCTTTAGATGTCACACTTAAATCTATTATATCTATGCTCAAGCATTGGGTACTCTCATTTAATTATTCACTAACATAATAATAGGTGTTCTTTCATTAATTGAGACTTATGTATATTTTTAATTAATTATCATATTTAATCATATTTAATTTTCCTCTTTGCTGAGATCATTATTATAAAAATGTACATGGCCGACCCCACCCATAAATGAATTCTCAATCTTTGGCAGTGGAGATTAGAGTATTGTGAGCATATTCTTTTTTGTAAAATTTATGCGTCAATAGCGACTCAGCTTGAAGAAAATATTATATGTTTTAAATACATACATTAATATTTTCATTAATATATTGACTTTACACAGTAAAAACGTTTCCTTTAAGGTGAATTAATTAATACATTATCTATGGATTTTTATAAAAAATATTGTATCAATTGATTCCTCTTAGAAAGTACATAGCTGAAATAAACCATCTAAAATACATCTCTTTATTGTCACATCTATCAATCTTATTAAATTAGATACAATTTTAGACAGGAATTCCTTCCATATTTTTCAGTACATTTTCTTTCCATAGTCGGATTTAAGAATTGGCACCAAAATATGATAATCTCTAAATTAAACATTAAACTTGATAGTTACAAGTTGTTTTTATAACAGGGTTTTTGAGAGGTATAAATGACAAGGATAAACGGCATGATACTTTCTTATGCAGTTAAGCTCCCTCGCCGCTCTCTACTCAGCATGGTGCATATTTTTATTTTATTGATAGAACTGTGTATAAAACTCTCACGATTGTTTTAAATGAAAAAAAAAAAACAGAAATGTATTTGTAAATGTTTTATTAAAAAAAGTAATACATTCCACTTAATCTAATATGTATAATAAATTTTCAATATTTTTTTTAACAAAACCATGAAAAATGTAAGGATCTTTTAATACCCACATTGAAAATAAGTGAAAAAAAAACATATGTTCAACTAACATACGCAATATTTTAATATGGCACTAAAAATATTTTTAAATTCTTATATTTTACTGATATAGGCCGATTGAGCAAGTAGAGAAACAACAGTATACACAATTAACAATGGCAAGATAATAAGAATAAATGTGGCAAGATAACAAACAAAAATCATAAATTCATAGATAGTTATAAAATATTTGACACATTTAAGATTGTGTTAAAGAAATGAATGTTATACCCATTCATCCTTATTCTAATTGATATAACATATATACATAAACCTACAAATTTCTATCTAAATAGATTTTTTGTTGTTAGAAAATATAACTGAATATATATGAAAACTAAAACCAGACTACAGAATAAACAAAAATAATATGCAAATTAACACCTTTTTCAGAGTTCAGTAATCATTTTAACCTCTTAATGAAGCACCTAACTTGTTAATACTTTTGTATTAAAGTTTATTCTGTAGTCAGGTTCAATTATTAAAATTTTGTATACTATCAAAACTATTTGACATTTTTAATGGCCTATATAGCCATAAAAGCATTCCACACTCATGGAAATAATTTCTATAGTGAGATTTGTTTACATTTTAAAGTAATTTTTAGAATGTCAAGTATTTTTTGGTACTATTTGACATTTTTTGTGGCCTATATAGCCATAAAAGTTTCCAAACTCATGGAAATAAGTTCAATCGTGAGATTCGTTTATGTTTTAAAGTAATTTTTGGAATGTCTACAATAATTTTTGGAACTATTTGACATTTTTTGTGGCCTATATAGCCATAAAAACATTCCAAACTCATGGAACTAATTTCAATTGTGAGAGATTTGTTTGTTTTAAAGAATATGAGAAATGAAACCTTTAATCTGATACCAAACTCAATAAAGTAAAAACTCGATTAACCGGACTAATTGTTGTCGTTAGGCATCCGGATAACCGAATGTATGAAGAAAATATTTTTTTTTTTGATGAATCAATAATATTTATTTCGTCATTAATCGATAACGCCACTCTTTTACGCTTTGACATTTTTAAATTTGTAAATGTGGGACGCACGTCAGAACGAAGTAACAGTTGCCGACTAACTAAAACAATACGACACGCGTGGAGCGGCGATCAAGCGGGGCGTAATGCAAGTTCTGACATGTTCATGTTAGAATAAATTCGTTGCGGTTGGCAGTCCGGATAATCGCGAATCCGTATAACTGAGAGCCGAATAATCGAGTTTCTACTGTAGATACACTCGTGTAATATATTTTTGTTGCTTGATGTTAGGCACATCTGCCATATGGATTTCATATGACTTCACAAGGCCCATGACATGCGAAGCTTTAAGACGCAATTGTCCTTTAAGGCTCATTTGTCCAAATATGATAAGTAGTTAGGAATAACTGGACCTTTCTGCTAATATCATAACCGTCCATAGTCAGATAAACAGATGGACAACTTTCAGATTCATAATTTTATTAGTATAATTTTATATCATATGATATATATTAAATCACATCCACATCCCAAAGCATAGACAATTTCATGACTCCTTTCATAATATTCTTTGCCTTCTTTTTTATTTAAATTTTTATTAGTATATAATATAATAACTATGTAAAAATTATATACACAAAAATGAGTATTACTATTTTTGTGACAAGAAAAATATGTCTAAGTATATTATACAAATCAAAAAATTTGCTATAAAATAAAAAGTTAGACAAAATATACCAAAATTTTAGTTTTCTATTGTAATATTTAATATTAAGTTTAAAAAGACATATAAATAGTCAAAATACATAAATTCGTAATAACAAAAACATAAAATGCACATTATTATTAGAAATTATTTGAGTACATTGTGTATAGATCAAGACTAAAAATAGTACAAAAATTTTTATTTTTCATAAGTACCAATGTATGAGTCGCAGTTGGGGCAGTAGTGGTCGGTGTTGCGAGCAGAATCCGAGCAGTATGGAATGCAGCCCATGAAGCTGGAAAAAGTGTTAACATAATTTCAATTGCAAATGAGCTTCATATTCTTTAAATTCTTAAATGTAATCTCAATATTGTGTGTACAAACATTTGCAGTTGCTTTAGTTACTACAAAAAAATTTGTATAAGATTTTAAAAAACATAGTAGGTAATATTTTCATCAAATGAAACCCTCTCCACATGAGTTCAACTTGCACTTATCTGGTTTATTTATTTTCATTTTCAATATCTATTATGCCCAGTGAAGCAGGCAGGTGTTGGCTAGTATAATTATATTTTTGAATTAAAAGTTCAAGGACATGATGTTTTAGGCACATTTCGTTACATGAGAGAGAAGAAAGATATTGTGGTAGAAAAAAACAGCGAAATATACAAAGCGATAGAATGAAATAGTGTTACATGCGCGCGTTGTAGATATTCGCGTAACACACCACATTTAAACAGCCTAGATATCACGCGTTGTGTAATTAATATTTATCATTGTGTTTTGTGATTATTTACGTTTTTAGAGATATGTAGACAAATAAGTTCGCCGTGACCGTCCATCCGTCTGTCTATCTGTCTGCGGCAAAACTCCGAAACTCTTAGTACCAGAAAGCTGTAATTTGGTAAAAATTTTTGGTGTACCTCCCCAACATACCGTCAGGTTAGATTTTTGTTCTCGTCTCTTGGTGTGGGTTATCGTTGGATAGCTCATTCAAAAAAATTGCAGACCTATGAAAACCATTTTCGATTTAGGAATCCATTTGATCTTTAAAGTATTAATTTTTGTTAGTCAAGTTCCCCCCAAACCAAGTAAATGGTTATCGTGGATATGTGAAAAAATTTATAACAGCATATATAATAAAGTTAAAAGTTAAGTAGGCATTACAAGTTATCAAATAATAGTCAGGCAACTTATAAAACGTAGTGGGATTAGGAAAAAGCTAAAAAAAATTTATGTACATTTCATTGAAAATTACTTTTAGATGACATTATTGGTTGTATAAAATAATTAGTAAATATATTATGAACCATGTTGTGAACTTTTGGAAATAAAAAATCATAACACCCCTAACCACCCATATTGTGGGCCCGTTTTAGACATTATATAGGCATTAAACCGTAAACTCAATATGTTCATAGTATCAAACAAAAATTCCCCTTCTAAGTACATATATTGTAATGAGCAATTGTGGAACCCTACACTGTGCGTGTCCCAACATGCACTGCGCCGGTTTTTGCCCGACTGCGCAATGCAAAGGAGGGTGTAATCTGTTTATCAGCTTATATATATATATATATATATATATATATATGTATGTTCCTTCGTGGCGCTCTAGAGACCAAACGCGTGGGCCGATTTTGATGATTCCTATGTCGATTGATTAGTGTTAATCTTGTAAGTGTCACTAAAAATATAACAGTAATCAAAATCAATATGGCAACAAGCAGGTTAGGTTCATTTAATATTTTAGGAAAAGAAAAAGGAATTACAAATTATATAGAAAAAACAATGAAATAAATTAACATACTTTGAAAGTAATGAAACAAAAATATGATGACTAGTAATAAAATATTATAATAGAAATTATAATTAATATTTTATTATAAATTAATATTGAAAAATGGAAGACCAAAAAAAGACAAAATCACGCAGTATTCCTGGGCGGTCCGAGTGCTGACCGCACTCGACGCCGCTAACTTTGGTGATCGGACTAGAAACGTATTGTACTGTGTGGTATGGACACGATAGCAAACAAATTTATAAAAATGTTAACTAAAGCAACAGCGGTCAGCATTTTTCATTGCAATTACACTTTTTCTCGTGTAGCTCCCATCCGCCAAGCACTTGAGAGTAACGTGCAATAAGGAACTTCGTTCCAATACCGAGTACCAACTTTATGCAATACACTTATTTAACATACAGTAGGTAACCCTTAATTGTAAATGTAATTCACATTTACCCACCCATTTTCTATTCATCCACAGAGAAATGCATCACTGTATTCAGAAAGAAAAAAAACATACAGAAACTTTGTATTGCAACAGTGAGCGAATATGATAGTCACTTGATTTTTTGACTAAGGTATGTAGAGATTAATAGGGACGACTTCATAATGGGGACTACTCATGTTCATAGTATTCATAGCTACTTTATAGCAGCAGGCCTACACTTTCAATGAATTCCGTGCACTAAATAGGCGCAGAATTCTTTTATGTCCCACTGTATTTATGTTTATAATAAATTTCCCATGGTGATAATAGAATCAGATAATAACTAATTTAAAAGGATTTTTAAGTTGAAAAGAAAATTTATTAAATTATATTTAAATGCAGCTCATCAAAAACAGCTGGTATTGTATAAATTAATATATATTGAGTATTGTGCATACAAATTTACATTTGCAGTTGTTTGAATTACCACAAGTGGCTCAGATTATAAAAATGTACTAGAAAAACATATTCATCTATGGGACCCTCTCCATGTGAGTTCAACTCGCACTTGGTTGTTTTTTATTGTTTACTTTTTACATATATAATTCAAGCAGTTGTCACATAATTATTATTCAAGATTCTCTAAATGTTCATAAGAAGTAGTCAAATCTTCAAAATTATCATTAACAGATAGTTTACTAAAAAACAATGATAAAATGTCCCATTTCTTATATTATCTTTTTTTTACATTTCAAAATTCTGGTAGAAGTATTTTGCAAAGTTTCAGAAAATGTCTCTAATTTCATGATATAAACAAAAAATTAAACTTAAGATGAATATAAATATTCATAAGATTTTATAATCAACTGTTTCTTTCCTTTAGCTTTTAATGCCACTATATCTTTTATATAGACTTAGTTCATAAATTTTGAAGTCCCATACCTAAGGAAGGAAACTTTTACTGAGTCATCTACCTTTTTGTCTGTCTATCTGTCCTATTCTTAAAGGACTGTTGAAACTATAGTAAACAGATTCTTAAAATTTTGACGAAATGTTTTATGAAGGTAGACAACCAAACAAATTATAATGAAAAATGTGTTAAAATTGAGTAATTTAAAAAGGATCACATTTTTATTATGTTTTTGTTGTTGTTGCTCTATCAAATTGCTTTTACTTTTTTGATGATTTTTTTATGCATATAACCCAATATATTTAAAATAAGTAGCTGATCATTAAAATCTTCAGAATTCATGAATAATTGACCTGAAAATAAGTCATAGTTGTGGACTGATGTCAAACTCTATGGTATTTGATATACGCATCAATACATGCGCAAGTCACTTGCGTCGTAACTTGGCGTTTATTTCGACATTTCAATTTCTGTTCACTGTATTTCAGTATTTATGAAGTAGAATATATCCCAATGGGATCAAGAACGTACATTCATTTTTATAATTATGCTTAGAATAACAAGCAAAAGACACAAAGAGAAATAAAAGATTCAAATGTGAAACTCAATGTCAAATGTCACTAGTTTTTGATCAAAGTGTTTTCTGAACCTGCTAATATCACGCAAGCCAACGTTTGGAGAGGTCTGTCAGGTCTACTAGTTATGTGTAAGAGTTTGACGAAAGAATGATCAATTTACCAGATCATGCAGCAGAGGGCGGCGCTGATGTGAGTTCGCGTAGTGGTCGTGTACTTGACGGCGGTACGGATGCTGGCACTACAAATTGGGCAGACTGTTGTCGTGTTATTCGGACCCAACAATACCCTTGGTTGCTGCATTTTCTGTTTCAAATACAGAATTTTATTAAATTTTATGAGAACACTATCCTTCCCAATAAAACATTTACTTTCTCATAATTTATCATTAACATTATGCTATGAAGGCAGTTAAACTAAAATAAACCAACTTCACTATAGCTACATCTGTTTAGTTTATCAGCTACCTTCATAACATGTCAACCTCATTATAAATCTATGTTTATATAATGTATAAAAATACAGTCCCAAAATGTCATTTTACCATAACTCCAATGTTATAACTTCAACTTATTGAACAGTCTGCTAAGTGTACATTTTAAACATAGATCTATTTAGATTTAGCAATATGTTATATTAGCGACAAAGTAATATTAAAGCCTGTTTTATTTGGTGAATTTCTCATTTCTCTTTGCTCCAAATACTATAATATTTAATATCAATACAAAAGAAATGACATCAAAAGTAGTGTTTTCCCACCATTCTTTCAAAGAAATATCGCAAATCATTTACAAATATATGAAAAAACAAGAAAGGGTCCTAATATTGGATGCCTGTTTGTCGAACAGAGTTGCGAAAATCTTAATGTAAAAACTAATGCAATAATCATTATTTTTTTTAATGGTAATGTAATTTTTCTCCATTACTCATTTAAAAAAAAATTTAATGTAAATTATTTACATTACTCATTAATAATTAATGTGTAATGTGGTCTTTCATTACTCATTAAAAAAAATTGAGTAATGGAAAATCACACATTACACATTAAAAATGTTACAATTTAGTCACAATTTTTCGCAACAATTAGAAATGCTGAAATCTACTTTTCATCTCTGATGAGGCCGAATGGGCTCTTTTTTTAATTGTCGTTGTTAACTATCTGGGTGTTAAAAAAAAAGTTTTATTTTTTTAAGACCATAAAAAAATTTAGTGCTATCTAATAATGGGAAACGAAGTATTTTTTTTCGATATTTGTGGTTTGCTAATAACAATTACAATAAGCAAAATAATACATTACTGAAGCTGTCATTAAAGTTTAATGATTGAACACGATTAAAGACGAAAGTCATTTAAATATTTTAGAGAGAAATCTAAAAGTAAACGCGATGGCATAGTGTAAGACACTAATTAATAGAGTTACGGCAGTAGAACAAACGATCGATTGCACACGACGTCGATCGATAAGGCCTCTGAGAACGAGGATAGTGGTGGTGATCCCTTCCACTATGAATATAGTTGAGCTTTCGGAACAAAGGCGATCATGACTTAATTACTCATGTGACGCTGAACTGATTAGTGTGTTTTTGTTTCACGTTCTAACTCATTGTGAACAATAAAAAAGTTTCATGGAAGTGTCTTAATAAGGTGAGTAATGTTTTAATTGTTAACATGAAATTAATGTAATTTTTAAAATTATTAAGAAATAAACAATACCAAATTGAAAAATGTGATTTTGAATTAGATTCCATTTTTTCTCTACTATATATGATATTGCATTCAGGTTTTTAACATCTTAATAACAGCTATTATTAAATACACTAATTATATTTTTATGTAATGAGTATAATGGAATACTCATTAATTCTCCATCAACTATACAGAAGTTGGTAATGAAAACATTACAATACTCATTAAAATATAAAAATGAGTAATGGAATATTGATACATTACTCATTAATTTGAAAATTTTTAATGTAGATTATTATAATACTCATTAAATTTTTTTAATGAGTAATGTAAAGATAATCCATTATTCATTAAAAAAAACGTAATGAAAATCAATTTTTGTTTCATTAAAAAAAATAATGAGTAATGGAAACTGATTCCATTACTCATTATTAACAGTAATGAGTAATGAAACGCCAATGCATTAACTAAAGTAATGCATTTTTTGCAACTCTGTTGTCGAAGTGTAAAAAAATAGAAAACATTCAATTATGTAAGAGATTTCAAAAACTTCCTCAATAGAAGTAACCCTAAATTAGTTCTGTATAGTCACCTGAATTAATTGAAAAATTACCTAATGAAAATAAGAAACATGTTTAAAATTATATATTAATTATATTAAATTTTAAACATAATTCCACATTTTTTTTAAATTATGAAACTGTATTTAAGCTTTATTAAAATTAGAAACAGCTAGCATTTCATCACTAACTAAATTTTAAATAAAAACAAACTTTCGGTTAGCCATTTTTTTATTACTAACATTTATAGCAATCTTCTTAAACATTCATAAGATTCTAAGTTTTCTCATAAGCTACATTTCGTTGATTACGTAACACTATATTATCATTTATATCTAATATATACAAATAAAAGATTTATAAATAATTCAAAACATGATCAAGTTTTTTTCAAATGGCAAATATCTATAGCATTTTGCAAATATAGTAGTTAAATTTTATAATAAAATAGTTAAAGTTTACAAATATAGTAGTTATTATAGGACAGTGATGGTACTAAAAATTCTAGTAATGTTAAAGAAAGTATAGTTGACTACTAGAGTTACTACAGTTGACTAGAGTTACTACAGTTACAGAACATAGAGAATGGTAGTTTATAATATATAATACATAGAAATATAAAAAATGAATTAGTTTTTATAGTTCCTTATATTCCACCAGATTTTCTCACATTAAAAATATTAAGAGTTTAATGAAAAATTGCCCATTATCAGTTCATTGAATAACTAATCATCACTTAAGTCAATGATGCAGTCAGTCACTACTTGGAAAAAGTCTTTAGAAAAAGATTTTTTATATGCTATAAATAAATTCATGATAATTTTTCATCATAGTTTTTGTACTACTCTTACTGACACTGCATTAGGCTCATAAACGATACAATTTTTTTTTGGCGATTTGTGCCGTATTTCTCTTTTTTGTAATAAAACTTCAAAACGTAATAAATTTCTATTTTAAATTCACTCATTTTAATGGACAGAAAAATAACACCGGTCAACAAAAAACTTTTTGGGTTTCTATTCTAATGCTTAAATTCTGATTCTAGACATTGAAAATCACTTGAATTTTTTTTAGTTCCCAAATTTTTTTTGTCTGATTTACATTGATAAATATATTTTAATTTATTTTACGAAAGATGGCAGCCCCTTGATTACTCCGAAAATAAACTATTTGTAAGAGGCACAGTAGTGAGTGTTAACTTGTCTATTACAGCTGTTACAACTATATTTGTGTATTACTCAGTTAAAAAATGGCATGAAGACGGTGTAAACATGATGTTGATTCATTATGTTTTATTTGCGGTGAATTTATCAAACTTCATATGTTACATTCTAATCTGGATGAACTTAAAGATAACATGGGTGCCTACTCAGAGGAACAAGGTGAATGTTTTCACTAAGATGTGATGGACTTCGAACAGCGATATCAAGGACAGTACAATGAGAATATGATGGAACATTACATATGGGGTATAATATGCGAGAAGGCATATGAACACAAAAGGACTACAAAAAATATTAATTTTTAGACATAAATTTCTTGTTATTTTACATCTATATGTTATTGTATCATAAATCTTTAATAAAAAAGACTCTTATATCCAGCAAAAACTTTTCTAATTATAATTTAAAGTAAGATTATAAAAATATATAAAATCAGTAGTTTTTGTCAAAAAATTAAAAATTGTTCTAGTTTCTACAAAAGCAAACTTTGATCAAAAAAAATTTTCCCTTGTTTTTGGCATAGGAGAAACTGAAATTTAACATGTAAAAGTCGGACCTTAAAATTGTGTTGACCGGTGTAATAGAAAAATGGTGGGACACCGTTTTTACTTTTTATTTTTCTTTATCTAAAATGTCATCTATTTAATGGTATCAACATTACCCAGATAAAAAAGCACAACCAAAGAGTTTATTTTACTACAACTTTTAACTTATAAAATATGAAAAAACTTTTCCTCCAACTTAATAGTTTCACTAAATGCAAAGCTTGTTCCAATTTTGTATTCCATGCATGCATATTTTAATAAAATAGATTGATGGATGCAGCAGTGATGATTTCTTTTGTATTTAGTCAGTTTTTCTATGATCTGCCGCAATGCCAACAAAAAAGAACAATTGTAATAAATAGTTCCATTAGATAAATTATTTGCATAAGATTTAACTAACTGTTCATTATAACACTGTTTTAATAAAGATAAAAATCAAAAAAAAAGGACACAAACTTCCTTCTATGGGTTATGCTTCACTTAATACTTGAAGAACATAGTATAATGTATTGATTTGTAAATGAATCAATGAATATGAAAAAATATATTGATGCAACTTACATTAATCTCTTGAAACATTATGATTAACAAGACACCACAACAAAGCTACGTCTATAACCTTGATTTAACCTAAAACATTAAAAACTTATTCTGATTTTAAATGATGAAACAAAACTCTCAATCAAGATAAAACAACTGGTACTCGTTAATTAATATTAAATGTTAACTATTATCAAATATCATATCTAGGTACATTTAACAAATTCGATAATATATTTTCTTACTTTTGCAAAGTATAATTATAAAATTTGTTACAATTAACATATTTTAGTATATCCAATATATCTTTGCATAATATGATCATTAAAATGTCAGAAATTCAACGCAACGTCTTTAGTGAGATCACCACAAGAACAGGTTTAAAATTGAAACAAAAAATATTAAGAAGAATTTCTTAAGGTATAATATAAATATTGATGACTATATCAAGTATTTTTCTCAATTAAAATGTTAGAAAGAGTATTGCATACCCTCCCTTACTATGCTACAAGGCTAAGTTATGCAAGAAGTTACTAAAGTTGCAAAAAATATAATTCGAGGCTGTTAAGATGCAATTATAGCCTAAAAGAATGACCATTTGATATACAGAAGCCATGCATTGAAACCTTGATGGCTTAAATTGCTTAATCTTTTTGTAACTTAATGTGCAGAATTCAAAACAGCCATTATTAAACATTTCATGATATTCATTTTCGCTTCAAGTTTTAGTTAATTTTTGATTGCTTTGTAAACAAGTCATAGGATAATAAAAAAATAGTTTAAAAATTAAGCAACTGATAAAAGATAAAAAATGCAGTTAGAAGATAATAGGGTTCCATCCAGAAATATTAATGTACAAAAGTGGATAAAGAAACATTCAGCAATAAATAACATGGATTTGATCAATAAAGGCAAGACAGTAAAAATAACCATTCACAAATTTTTGAGATCAATTGAAATATTATACAAATTAAAATCAAAAATCATACCATGCCTTTTGACTGTGATGCAGGTGCATGCATACCTTCAAAATGCACCTAAAATACACAATCCTATTTAAACTTAATTGCAATAAAATTTATACAGTAAAAATGTTCTAAAAAATGCCTATAGATTTACTTTTTATACCATATGGAATTGATCATGCATCTTCCTGCGAATATTTATAATCTCTTCCTTTTTTACAATTTTACTAAAGATACCATAGTCATTGACATATAAAAAGACATTAACCGAATCTTATTTTGGAAATAAGAAAACCTATTGAGAGTAATATTTTGTATAAATGGCATTATCCATTAAATTTTATTTTCAATTTGATAATAAACCATATGAAACCATTCATATTATTAAAAAAGTTAGTAAAAATTTTCAAGCAAATAAAGAAAAAATGAAAAATACAGAGCCAATGGATATTTTAAAAAGATTAATTGAAAAACTATTCTGATGAATACACCTGCTTAATATTTTTATGTAGCTTTCACATTTCTGATATTCTCAAAGACATCTATATCAGTATTTTAGTTCAACAAAAGAAATGTGTTTGCCATTTACTTATAAATGTCAAGTATTTAAGAACTTACCTCATTCTTTGTGTACATCGGCACATATGGTGTAACAGAACTGCCTTGCATGTTGTCTACAAAAATGAAATTATACAGTTATTTTAAATATTGCTTATCATATAGTAAGTAAATAGCTCCTGGTTTACATGGCAATCAAAATAACAGCAAAATTATTTATTCACAAAAAATCCTACAGAACAATACAATATTGTTTCATAGAAAGGCGGTTAACTTTGTAAAATGTCAATGCGGGACACTCTTGTAGATAGGGGTAAGTTAGGTAGGTGGGTGTGGCCTCACTATTCACAAGAAGACTGTGGATGTGTCGGTGATGCACTTAAATCAGAAACTAACAATATGAATACTGAATCAATATTTATTATTAAAATCACTTTTTTCATATTAATAGCACTTTTTTACTAATTCAGGGTTTTGATGAAGAATGTCATAAAAGTTTTCACAAATGCCCATATTTAATTTTACAATAAGCATACCTAGCATGCAATATTTCATCTTTAGGTAATGTTTTTTCCGATGTCCATAAAGCATTCATCAATAAAAATATTCGTTCTGTAGGAGCATTTGTTCCTGGCAAACAAAAAAGATACTGGATGATGGCCAGGCAATTCTGAAATGGTATTCCATTATTTTTAAAATGTTTGAACACCTCTATTGATCACTGTTATGTACTATTTTTCATCTCCACCTATCTCTTTAGAACATCATTGTTTATGCAACTTGACACGTAACTCACTTCATCAGACAAACTTCTTTTAAAGTTGTATCCACTACAGTAGACGTCTGGACTAATAACTGTTGGTATATCAGCTTTACATTAGCCTATTACAAATTTTAATTGAATCCAAGTAAAAGTTCTAAGTACATTGTAGTAATATAGATACTTTTGCAGATACTCGATGCAGTTGTGATAAAAGTTATGATCATACCCCATAAAATAATGGTTATCGATTTGAACATTCTCCACAAGTTTCGTTAACTCATTTCTTATAGTCAAGGGGAATATAATTATTTTATAAGTAGTTTGTGTATTTGTTTTATAAATGCATAAACTGATGTGACACTTCTTGCTTGTTTTGTCTCCTTCCATCATTTTTATGGAATCATTAAATACTGATGCTTGTACATAAACAAATTTAATACAAATTTAGTACATGAAAAAAATAAGCTCTGAACATTTGTTTGAGAAAAAATGGCATGGAATAGCAGGGCATTTATCTTGCTATAAAAAGAATGATTTCAATGATAAATACATTTGTAAAATTCTCCCAACTGCACGCATGCACATGCATAGTGTATATATAAAAGTATAAATAAATCTTTGTAACTATATGTTTGATCTCAACTGATAACAAATCTGCTGCTGTTTGAATGACATTGTGTGTGATATGTGCTGTGCAGCCCAAACCAACTGTTTTCTTTTCTAAGCCCTGTTCAAGTTTTCTGAAAATGTTACATTGACCTTCATGTTGAACACCACCAAAATTTGTGTTAGCATTATCTGCACAAAAGCCAACCATTTTTTCTATAAGGCTGTGCTTTTCAAGCATTTCCATTAACAAATCATATGTAATAACTGCAGTTTAGCCAGGTAAATTCACAAGATCTAATATTTTAACATTAAATGCCAATATAGGGTGAAAATATCTTACTGGCATTGGAAAGGTTTTGATATCTTATGATTGGAAGCATCTGTGCTGATACAGATAATAGGGACATCGTTAAGTTCTGTCTTCAGAATATCTAAATATGGTGCAATCAGATTCTTTGTAATAGCTTTGAACAATCAAAAACCTTTTGAATTAATTTGGAAGTGCATTTCATAGATTGAAAACTTTGTGATATGCTGTACGGAAAGCCCACAAACCTTCAGCTTTTACCAGCTCTGATTCTTTGTCACCATATTTTTATTGACGGAAGAAAGAAGTCATTAACGATAACATACTTGCGACAGTTAGTGCTGTCTTGTGCTTGTCCAACGTCAAATGCCTTTATATGTCTAACACCACAAGTAACAGAGGACTTTTTATTGCAACTTACTTCCAAAGGTGTTACAAGCAAGAAATTATTTCTGCAAAACTTCAATGAACTTATAACTTCGCTTTTTCGCAGTCGGACAGCATGGTCAACAAATTAATTTATTTAATTTAAATAACAAATATGGGTTATCACTTATGTGTGTGTCAGGTCATGTACTAATTCATATCAGCCATTTAGACTTGTGCATGGATAGGTAACAGATTACTTATGAACTAATACAACATTTCATTTGAAAGTACCAGGATGCATACAATAAAAGGGGGTCAATGCTACAGTCCATGTATTGTTGATGCAATAATCTTCACCAGCTTGTGACATTTTACTTCATTATTTAAAGCATTGATAATAACGTTGTTTTTTAGAATGCGTGTCTGGTTTATATTATCTTGCCAGTTGTGCACTCTCGCAGACAGTTGATACACACACCTCTTGATATTGTGTTGCATGTAGTATATATGCAGTGGACTCATACCTATGTACTTAATTTCATAGTAATATTTTTTTCTGTGCGAGGCGATGAAAAACGAATTTCATCTACAAATTAAAATATATAAAAATGCGGAACGTTAGACTTTGGACTATTTGCGGTATTATTTTATTAAATATTGCAATGCGGAATTGCAACTGTTATTACTGGTCGCTCCCACAAAATGCGGGACGGTTATTTCAGTTGTGTTGTGTTATTTTTATGAAATATCAATAGCTAATATTAGTCTTTAATGGAATGGTTTATTAACAACTATAAAAAAAAGTAACTACGAATGTATACCTACCCATTTCTGTGATTTTTGATGATTTTGCTTCCATAACAAACAGCCCTATTACAAGTAAACCTAGAGCCTGTACCCACCAACAAACTTGAGCACAGCCGGTATAATACCGCAGCCCTGTCGTAAAGCGGCAAAAACAGTGAGAGGGCGTAATTTTTCTCAATGATTACTTCAAAAACAAATGGTAAACATAAAGATTATATGCGATTTGTCTAAAAAAATTTAGATGACCTGAAGTCAACCACACATTTTCGCACTCTAGGGCTAACTGACAGTGATAGTTTTCACCACCAGCTAGAAATGTAATTAAATGTCAAAAATTTGCCATACTTCAAATAACTTACGACATAGATCGGAGTATCTTCAGCAGCTCTATTCAGAAAATTAATAAACAAATGACTGAATAATTTGAGCCAAATTTTAAAAATAAAGCATTTGATTTATAGATTATATTTAATATTTGTTTGTAACAAAACTGTTGGAAATAATTGTTTTTTATTTAAACGTAGGTATTTAGTTTATAAAAACTAACTTTCTGTCCGCGGCTTCATTCTTATGGAATTTGGTCTGTCACATAAATTTTTAATCAAAATTCACCCCCTTCCCTCAAGCACTTCCCTTTTTGTATCTTTGTAATAAGCCGAATGCATCGTGATCAGAAAGAAGATCGAGTGTATATTATTGTTTTTTTAAACGTTGTTGTTCGTTTGTTTTCTAAGAACTTCAGCATCCTTCAACGATAGCATTTATTACTTGTCTTGTAATTTGTTAGGCTGGATTTATAAATGAAGATAACTTTTAACTGCCCCAAACCAAGCTTTATCTACACATGAAAAAACACTAAAATCCGATAAATAATTTCATAAATGTGCGGGAACAGAAATATATTTTTTTAATATCATTGTTTTCTCTTTTATTTTCTTTTTCTTTTCGTCCCATCTCAATTTTTCATACGTACATTCAATGTACAGATACACCGGATTCTATTGTTTTACTATGTAGGTATAGATTTAGATGTATTCTATTTAATTTCATATTATATTTGAAAAAAAATACTTATAGAATAAATTAAAATTCAGTAACAAGAAACATGCAAAAAGATTCTAAACGATTTTCGTTAGTGACAAATACTAAATTTCTATAACATGATCATTCATTGTTAATTATGAACAATGTGGTATCTGTAAGTAAATGAGTGGGTGGGCAAGCATTTGAAAGTGAAAAGAACCAAAAATATGTACATGAATATTATAATATATAATTATATTAATCGACAAACAAATGAAAATAAGTACTTATTTATTTTTATTTATGTAAGCATTTCTTAATTTTCTGTACTGAGTAGTTTTATGTATTTTCAACACAATTTTGTGTTGAAAATACATAAAACTGTCCAAAATTCAAAATTAAAAAAGGAACTGAACTGAAATAGAATTTGTAATTATTTCATTCTTTATTTCCTCTTAGCCTTAAAGTATAATGAAACCAACAGCAAGTAATCCAACCTCATATGAGTGCTCGTGTTTTGCTCAAAGTCACGGGGGTATTTTCGCTTTTCGTAAAGAAACTGCAACAAAGTAAAACTTAAATATTATATTACCTAGAGCTCTACAGAATATAGCAGTGAAAACTTTACCGAAATCCTTTAAGAGTTTTTGTGTGATCCGCGTACAAACAAAAATAAATGAAAATTTTAGAAACTGTTCTAACATATTCAATTATTCATTCTAAATCTCCTTGGTTGTTTTTTAGAATACGATTAAATATACAGACGTTTTGCCTCTACTATATCATTCGTAACGTTGTACACAAGCGACCTTCTCTATGTTACCGTCTATTCGTCACTTATTTCTCACTCATCTCCTGTATTCATCTATCAACCTATTTTGTATTACTAAGAATACAAACATTTTTATGAAATATGTGATTTTTTCTCTTTTGAATATGGTTGGAAGTATAAAAAATTAACAGAGAGGAGATTAGGAAAAAAATGGGAGATAGACTGTAAAGAAACTATAAAGAAAGTAAGTAACTATAAAGAAACTGAAGTTGTGCCAATGGTACGAAGTGAAGACTATACAGGACAAAAGGACCCATTTTTCAAGCCACCTAAATTTGTTGGGTTAGGTACAATCGTTGGTATCGAAGACACGACACGTAGCAGAAAGTTAATGAAACTACTATATTTTTTACAACAACTAAATGTACTTGCACCTTTACAAAATTATCTATTTCTGTACAGACTCGTTGAGTAAGCGCTAATTAAGTAGCTGTTTCATATTTAATGTTGCACTTGATTCTATCATCATCCACATTATCATCAACTAGCCCATTATAATTATGTTTATACCTATGATCAAATATTCTCTTCTCCTTTTAATATTCATTGAAATTATATACTGCAAATTTTCTATTTATTGTAATTTTCATTGGTAGGTATTCGAGAGCTAGGTTTATTTTGCTACGAAGTGTTACATTACAGATAATTTGTGACCAACCGAGCTTTGCTCGGCATTTTTTTCGAGTTTGTCGTGGGAAAATGGTAATTTCCCATGAGAAAAGTTTCTTAGGTTCATTTCCAATAATAATATTTAGATGTATTTTCCGTTGCAATACTCCGTGCGAAATCTTAATAAAGTAGAACTAAATCAACACCAGCATTTCCAGCGGATAATTTAAGCCTTTCAGGACACTGTTTTAAATATCGGGTAAGCAAATGTACATGCATTTTTTAAATTAGATATTTAAAATAAAGTGACCAGAAGAATTGCTCTGCTGTGAACTATAAAGATACTAAGTACAAGTATAAATGTAAATTTTATAAATTACTGGATTTCAAATGGAAAATAAACCAAAGAAATAAGTGGATTGCTACAGTCACAAAGAAAAAATGAGTACTACAATAACCTTAACATCTGTATTAAAAATAACACTGACAATATAGGAAATTCATGTTTTGTATAAAAATTATTTTATCTTTAAAAATGTTTTTTCGATCGCTTTAAAAGAGGGCCCATTTTCAACGAAAATTCGAATTCGCTTTGGTGATCTAGATCTACATCCCAAGTGAATAATGAGATATTAAAAGATATGTGTATAACATGACGGTGAACAAAAATTTTGGAACAGTTTGAGAATTTTGTGAAAAATCAAAAAAACCTACTAAAAATGTATGTTTTTTGGGAATCTTTAATGAGCACTTTTAAACTTATTTAGACGATTCTTTTTTAAGTTTATAATTTCTATATTGAAGATTGACTCAATACCTGGAGTATCATACGATTTTAGAAAATAATGAAAAGTTTGAGAATTACGGTATTTTGAAATAGGCTATTTCACAACTTGAACGATAGTACTGATATAGGTTTATAATAATTAAAAAGTTTTATTTTAGAAAACTTTAAAAAAGTTAAGTTTTATATATCAACAGATTTTTTTTAATTAGTAAAGAAGAAAAAATTTAACTAAGAATAAAATATGATTTATGCATACCTCGTTAATAAATATTGTTTTGGCGCCGATTTTATTTTTATTTCTCTTCTTTTATTCCTTTTGTTATTGAATTTATTTTCACTAAGAAAAATTTTTAAATATTTTTTTTTATATAAAGTTTTATTATTCAATGCCGAAATTCTTTGATACCTGTTGCATTTACGGCGCGGGTTGCACTAAAATAAAATTTAACCATATTGCGCATCAATGACATATCGACTCTCATTCATTCAAAACAAACAAAAATATTATAAGTTATTCTCCTATTATTATTTAATGCGATCATTAAAAGATCATGAATTTTTCAATCACATTTATTGATGTGTAGTAGAATTGCGTTAACTGATGCTTGTCTAATAAAACACGACTTAAGTAATTAACTTTCGTTATTTCTTTGATACCCTTCAACATTGAATTCCTTATATGCTCAGCGAGGACGAAATTTTTGTCTTTGATATATAATTGTCCATAGCTCACTCCATTTTTATGAGTGATTGATTAAAATCCCGCATGTTCACTAATGTAACGAATATATAATAATTTAATTGAGAAATGACTATTAGTTATTTTTCGATTTTTATTATTTGTTAAGATATAAATCTTTATCATCTTTGACATTTCTCCTAATCTTCATTGAGTTTTTGTATTTAATTTTATTTTGCTGAATTCATACAATATAAAAGAGAATAAATGTCAAATGTCATTTGTTTTGAAAATGCACAATTTTTTTAATCAGTAATATTTTTTTTGTAATCGCGAAGTGTTAATCGTGTCTGCAGCAAAGATGCTTCTAACATAATAGGGGATCCCAAGAGGGGATTTCGGGATTTACTCGAGCGGGGCAGATTAACATAACCTTGTACCCTGTTGAGTACCTCCAGCAAATATGAGCCCCATATATATCACCGCCCGTCAGGGATAAGGATTCAAATTAGTAAAAAAAATTGATCATTTGAAATTCTCGAGCGCGTCAGATTAAGGTAGGTCGAGTTAATTACATACTAAAAAGTGTATATTCCACTAATCTGACAATTTGCGAGTTACGTAAAGAAGTGGGAGGGTTACAAACTTGTAAAAAAACGTCATTTCGACATTCTCGAGCGTGGCTAAATTTTTTTTTATTTTGTAGGAAATAATTTAAGTATGACGAAAAACATATAATCTGACGATTTCCACAAGCCGAAGTAACAAAAATTCATTGATAAAGTTTAATGCGTGCAGCTGCGTGATGCATGTATTCCCCTCTGCGCGCCTTTATTCCCTCTGAGGATGAAATAAATAAAAGTATTCTACTTAAACAAAACATACTCTTTATTATTTGCATGCTATTTCTTGAGCTTTTTAATTAATTACATTCAATGATTTAAAAAAATAAATATATTTTTTTTAAATTGTCAGATTAGGCGAATCCCTCCAGATAATCGTCAGATTAAGAGACAGCACGTCTAGGTCGTACAGATGGACCATATATATCTTAATTTGACGCGCTTAAGTATTTCAAAATTACGATTTTTTTTTTGCACATTCTAATAATGGTCGCGCGTTTGCATCACATCCAAATCGTTAGATTACTATACAAAAGTTTCTTTTTAGGTTCACTTAGCATCCCTTTAGAAAATCTGACGCTCTCGATAATTTTTTTTTTTTTCATTTTCAACCCTTACGTACGACCACCCCCACCATGGAAACAGTCAAATTAATATACTTACATTTTTACAAATACGCAGGACATGGATGCTATCAATATCTGACGCGCTCGAGTATGTCCACGCAACAGTTTTTTCTTAAATTTCTGAAAATCTATAGCCGCTTCTCCCACCGATGAAAAGATATGTACTATATGACATTTTTTTTCTTTTTATCATCTAAGCTTCGCAACCCAATAGGTCTCTATGACGCTCGAGTAAATCCCAATTTAGCACCGCGGGCTCCCCTACTAACAGGCTCCCTTAGTTCTTATATTTGATGGTGCTACAGTCGCACAGCTTACGTCAGAGTGCCATTTATTATTGAAAATAAATAACATAAAAATAATGAAATTATGACAAAATTGTACTGAATGATGCGAAATAAAGCAAAAATTAAAAAATCTTATCTCATTTTTCGTTTGAAGATACCCACATAAATAAACTAGGAAAAAATATTATATGAGAGTAAAAATTTACATCGAATTCGTTAGGACCGATTCGGAGCTAGTGTTACGGTGAGTCGCGCTCTTAGACGATAATTAGATTTTATGTATTAATTTGTAGGACTTATGGTCTTATATATTAAACTATTTACGTAAATTTGTTTTATTGCCTGGGTAGGGATTATTTGTTAGATTTGTTCATTTGTAATGTTTGTTTGCGTGTATTTGTATACTAATTTTTATTATTTGTTTGAAGTATTTATTGGAATATTTCTTGTATGTCGTTTGTTTTATTGTGAATACGAAAGTATTGTGATGCACATATGAATTGCATACTAAATTGTGCCTTGACGGGGGGACTAATAGGAGACCGAGAGCCGGGGCGATCTATAAAATACGGCCGTGAATCGGTTTATCTAGCGCATGTGGCGCTAATGCGGAAAAAATGCAAAGTACATGGCCACGCCCCCTCGTGTTAATGCATGCAGTTCATATATGAAGACGGATGCGCCGCCTATAAATTGCAGCCATTTTGGTGCATCCGTTGCAGTTGCACTACAGCAGCCATATGTGAAGCTCGTGCTGAATGAAAAATTAAAAATCCACGCTATCCATCATTTCTGTCCACATCGCAAGAAAACTGTTCTCCGAGGTGACTAAAACATAAATCTCAAGTGTGCGCTTACGCGGCGGTTTAGAAATCGCCGTAACAGATAGTTGTGCATAAACTTATTCATATATATACGAGAATTTAAATTTATACTTGTAAAGTGATAGATATAGAATCGCTCGATAAAAAATAAATGAATATCTACGAAATAAGAAAGTTTGAGAATCACTATTTTGAAACTGACAAATATCTGATAGCTTGCATCCGATTTTTACAATAGTGAAACATCGGATCTTGGCCTACAATCATCCTAGACCTGTTCGGATTGGTTCTTCTTAGCAATCACTATTTGAGACTTAAGATGCAACATATAAAAGTGAAAGAGAAAGACCAGATAGGTGAAAAATTAAAAAAAAAAAAACCTTGTCTTTTGTAAAAATGCTTAGCTGACTTATCTAACTAGTGGTGCAAATTGAAGGTCAAAATAAAATGGCTTTGTGCCAATCTTGCTCTAAAAGTGTAGCCAGATTCGTAAGAAATTTGATTATTATTTATTGATCCCAGTGCCGAACTTATTCCAACCTACTCTATATGCATCAATGACAATGGAAATTAAAAAGAAAGTTGGATGATACCTTACTATTGTCAATATACACGGTTACAGGAAAAATAGACCTAAACCCGTTAACAGCTAGTAGTAGAGGTCATTAAAAACATATTTCATTATAGAATGTCTTATATAAAAATTAACACCTTTCGAGATATTCAACTTTTATTATTTTTTTTGGACTCGATGCGATCACCTTTCATTAGTGTTTTAGTGGGTAAGTTAATTCATGTTTGTCATCAATAAAAAATAATAATCGTTCAAAATATGAAAGCAATGTCATGATTACAAAAATGTAATGTTTTCGCATTATTCAGGGGCTATCCATAAATTATAAGGTTTTTGACAACCCCCCTCAGTCCTTGTTACAGGTGGTCACACGTAAATGAAAACAGCAGTTTTTATTATTGTTTTTATTCAAAATACTTTAAGTATTGGACAAAACAAAAGATAAATTTTTTTTCGTTTTTGTATTTCGGATTTGACAGCGCAAGCTTTTGACATGTTCCTTGTCGCGCATTGTTACATTTCGTTGACCGTCCCCCCCCGTCGCCCGCCCCAAATTTGTGACGTAATTTATGGATGGCCCCTAAGCACGTTTAAATAAAAAAAACTTTATTTTAACGGACCTGCAGGTATTTCTAAAATATATGTGTTTACTTGGCCATCTAACAAGGTACAATGATCCTAGATTATGTCCCGAAAATTTCTAGAAAACTATGATATTCATGGTATGCCCACCAGGCAATAATCAAAAATAACGGTAATTCCATTCTAGTAAAGTTTTTGCCGGCTCGTTGATGTAATCTAAGAAAGGAATGCATGTGAGCGAAATGCCTAGACTAGAAGTGTAAACGGGCAAGTAATATTTGCATCATCGTTTGTTTGTTCTTCAATCTGCTTATGTGATTCGTTCGTGGTAGATGTGAGGTCACTGAATTAGGCCCTACTTTTTTTAATTTTTTTTTTTATTTTTAATTATTTCTTCGTCGTTTGTTCGTTATTGTTCAAATGTAAAAAAATATTTGTTCGTTTTCTTGTTTATTTATAATAAATTAAACAAATGTTTACCCTTAAGTTGGCCTCCCTTACTAGAGATCTTCATTTTTGTCGCTCAAATTAATATATTTTGATTAATTATCGTTTATTCGATCACTATTGATGATTGTTTGATCATGAAAACAATAAAGTCCTTAATTGTTAATTATTTTTAATTTAATAAACGGCCATCACTCTACGGCTGCATTGCGCATGCATTTGTGTTGTCAGTCAGCTTGCAATGGTCGTATTCACTGGCGTTTTTTTAATGGTTGCCTTTATATTATAATTATTTTGCATGCAGATCAAAAAAATATTTGACAAACCATTAAAACACATGAAATCTCAATTATTTATGATTACTTTTTTCGTGTAATAAAACGCAATCAACAAAACAAAAAGCATGCACTTAACAAAAAAGTGTTGGTGAACACAGCCAATTAGTTTACGATAATCGCGGTTTTAGTAAATCGAGTTATATAAATATTGAAACTTCTAGATAGTCAGGTGACCAGAGTTAAGTGCATTCGCTGAATCCTTTAGCTAGATCACACATTTCAGTATCCTCCGAGAACTTTGTAGAATTCAATGATTAAATTGAAATAGCTAGTATTCTGATGTTTTCTTGACTCAGATAATTTAAGCAAAGCTTTTTTTTAGTCGGGAGTAATTCTATTTAAAATTTACCTAAGTTTTCGAAATTAAAATTGGGTTCCTCAAAATCGTTTTCAATTTCAAAGTATTCAATGGTTTATTGCCAGCGTTACCCGTTGGTTTGGATGGTGCGTATGCACCACCATGCTCTCATCGTCCACTTCCATGAAAAATGTAGTTATCTGGGTTCTAGCTACAAGGATACTCCCTATGTTTTTAATTTCAACTTATGCTCGGTTTGTCAATCCGAATGTTGAGATTTTCTATCGGGAAACAAAAATATTTTCTGAGAAAGTTAATTCTACTTTTTCATCGTTACAAAGTTTTCGAATTTTCGATAGATTCAGTTAAGTTTTCCATCACTGGAGAGTACGTCATGCCACTAACACTTCTACGCTTTTGACTAAATTAAAAATTTTAATTGTTTAAATGAAATTTAATAGAAATAAAAATTAGAGTTTTTTTTAGTCACTACATATCAAAATGTTTCTGAAGTTGTACATTTTGCATATTAGGTTCTCCAATAGCCTTTCTATAACATTGTTTTTGTTGATACGTCTAGTAGTTTTTGAATAAAGTGCCTGTGATGTACGGACGGACATGACGAAACTATAAGGGTTCCGTTTTTGCTATTTCGACTCGAAATCCTGAAAAAACAGCATAGATTTTCTATTTTTCCGGTACAATTGTTAGGTACATGATCTAACATTTGTAGAATAGAATTGGAAAAACCCCAGAAGAACCTAATCAGGCCATTTCTTAATACTTTTCATCATTCATTAGATCATGAAATACTTTTAACAATTATAAACAGTATGAATTACGTAAAGAGTCAGTTTTTCTCTCAGCTCGATAAACTTTGGTGTTAATATCGGCTCTGGTGTTAACTCGACTAACAATTTAGAATGTAGGAATCTAAATTGTATTAATGACATCTTTCTTTACTTGTTTTCCAGTCAAACGATTTTTAATGTTTATATGCTGTGAGCACAAGGACTGGGCTTGAAGGGCCGGGTGGTATTATCAATTAAAGGGCCCCTCAGAAGCCTTCGACAAGGGTAAACGAAAACGAGATACTCAATTTTAGCGGTTAAAAACGTACGTCGAATGTCATAAAGCAGATCAAAATCGATTGTTTCTTTCAAAAGTTGTCGCCACCCAGAAATGTCCAAAAAGGGCTTTTTCAAACTAATTTTCCAATTTTTTGACATATCAATTTCAATACATCCATCATTTCACACATCGAAAAAACTACCTCAAAATTGGTTATTTCATTAAAAAGATAAGGCTACTAAATTTATTTTAAAAAACATCTTTTTAAAATAACTTTCTAATATTTTTGATAGAGCAATATTCTTGAAAAATAATCATTTTTTGTACTGAAAAACGGCATTGAATTCCACAATTTAATTAATCGGTAAATACTGTTGTTCAAAAAGAAAAAAAAAGCGCCTTGCAATGTTTGAGCTCAATAATGTATAAGAGAGTCATATCTCTAAGCTAAAGAGCGGGAAATTTTAGGGTTGGTCTCGTGGTCAACCGTTTTTCAAATTTCTCTGTTTCTTTTCTCTCTATGTATGAATGAAGTAGGTAGGTTGTAATCATGAGGGTAGGTGTGGTAGGGGCCCACGCAGGCTGGGCCCTAGCTGGGAAACGCCACCTCGACTATATGACCAGTCTAACTGAGCACTTGTGATTTGTTGGATTGTAATCAATACTTATACATCCATTATTATCTTCATAAATAGGAATAGGATTATGTTTAAATTAAAAGTTTTAAATAAAAATTTTAGTTATAATTTTAGAGCTTTAAAGTGCCATATATTGAGCTCCAAAGGCATGTGTTGTTTCTGTTACTATACCTACTGAGAGTATTTTCTGTATAGCAATTAAATCAGGATATGCAAAAAGCGTTATACATATACCAAACAGCCTATTATAAGGAGCTTCTATATATTACTTAAATTTAATGCGTCATAATATAACTTTGTCTCAAGAAGTATGGCCATGTTTTTAGTCTCACCTCGTACATACTTCCTTAAATCAACCAAGCGGAATATTTTCATTAATTAATTTTTAAAATGAGTCATCGAATTAAGATTGACTGTGACAATTACAAGGTCAAGTACGATTCAAGTTAGCTAACCCTATTAAAACGCATTAATGGCAGGTATAAAATATCATGGGTGTAATACAGAAAATATTCTATGAGTGTTAAATTTCATCTAAATCCATCCAATAATTTATGCGTAATTGAATAACAAACAACCGAATATCGTCGCAAAGCATCACATTTATGGTACTGATATACAAAAAAAAACGCAAGGTAAAATTCCTAATGTGCGTTATAATTTACTATAATTTTCGTATTATTAAACCATTATTGTAAATCATATATTAACAATCGAATTGTTGACACTCGCTATTGCTTTCGTTTTTGCTCTACCTCCCTCCGCCCAGATAGATGGCGTTTTTATATACGTATTTATAAAACTTTTATTATGATAAAATATTATTTTACACAAATAAAATAAGATGTTGTATTTTAAGCATTTTTACGTAAATACGAGGCATTGTTTATGAACAGCTGTTTCCGCAAATATTCCTTATCTCCTCCCCTCAAAAATAATTTCGCCAAAGAAATCAAATTCACTAATGTATTCGTTTCTGAGAAAAATAGCTTGGAACAAGTACTTAAAAATGAACTGCTGACATCCTTATCAACAGCTGACGTGTAGGTTATCGTCCGTGATGTTGCATCGTATAGCCGCAATCAGTCATGAATTTGCATCAATAAACTAATTATTTTGCTTATTCGGTATTTTTTAAATTTTTTTTTACGATAGAGACGCTTTTGTACTAACAGTATATTATTAGTGTTAGATTAGTTATAGTATAAATATCACATTTACGGTATTGAAGTTTTTGGAACTAAAATTGTGTGATTAATATTGAAATGTTTGATAACAATGCCTTTCACTGCTATCGAATACGAAAACGTGATTTATTTTCGGGAAGTTTGCAGAGGTGACATTGCTGCGGCTCTAAGACTTTATAGTCAAACTTACCCAGACAGTCAGCACACTGCGAGCCCTCAAGTAATATAGCGTGCTGTGTATCGTTTACGCAATAATTTGCCTTAGTTTGCCTTGTTCGTTTAGAGGCGAATGAACCAGATGTGAAAAATCAAGTATCAGTGGAAAATTAAGTGATATTTGTAGATGTGTAACTAGATAAATCCTATAAAAATAACAAGTATTAGTTGGCATGGTAGCGACGCGACGTATTATAAATAGCGTATTGAATGTCTGTAGTAGGAGCCAGAGTTCGATTTTACCGCGTTGCATAGCGATCGGACCGCGCTGGCGCTTGCAGACTGGCCAAGCATTTATTAGAGTTGTGTCTATATTATTTATAAGTGTGTTTAAATGATATAGTTTTGTTATGTTTATTTTGATAAAGTGTTCTAAAAAATAAGGACATTATGAATACTTGCGAAAAGATGCATGATCGAATCCAGCCTGTATATATATATCGCATTCAATCGTGCTTTCGCCTCTTTCAAACACCATCACCTTGCTGACATTTACTTCCATACCTTTTTTCTTAACATAATCATTCATTTCAGTTATCATATACTGTAGCTCGCACATCGACGGCACAAGGATTACTTGGTCGTTGGCGTACAGGAGGCATTTGACAGACAGCTCATCCATCCAACCATAGTCCACATTCGTACTCTTTTAAATCATACAAACATCTACATCAAATAGATTGAATAGCCACAGTGAAGCTACACAACCCTGTCTGACACCCCTGCGGATGTCAAACCAGTGTATAATACCCCATTTATTTAGACTCAAGCACTGGAGCCCCTGTACAAGGTTTGCAGTACCTGTATTAATCCGTTACTCACACCATGCATGGATGGGGTCCTTCATAGATCATTTCTTTTCACTCTATCATAAGCTTTTTCCATATCTAAGAAACTAGAAAACCTTTTGGCTGTTGACAAAAAAACTTAACCTTTTGGTCTTTGGCCAAAAACTTTTACGCAATGTTTTTTATAGAAAAAAACTTGGTCCGTACACCCTATATCTTCGAAATTTCCTTTGTACATCCCAGATCTTGTTTCCAGTTTCATTCACAACTCCTTCAAAAAGGATTTTCGCATACAGTTTATAACGACTGAAAGTGAAAGCTGGGTATGGCAGAAGAAAAATGAAAATAGGATCAATGCGGTGGAGATGCGATCTGATGTGTCGAGTGTCTTTGTAAGATAGATGTAGGACACTGATGTCAGAGAGCGGTGTGATTTTAAATAAGATATAGTGACTAGAATAGAAAGAGATATGTTGCGGTGGTTTGGCCATTGGGAAAGGAAGAATTAAAATAGGCTTACAAAACAAATCTATAGAGCAAATGTGTGTAACGAAAAGGTCGGAAAGGGTCGCCCTAGAAATCCTATGCTGACCAAATTTTAAAAAAGGCCAAATTTGAAGCACCCGAAATCGACAAGCTTGCATGAAAAGGTTGATGGATGTCAGTAAAGCAAGAGGTATGTAAAGATCGTACCAGCCAGAAATATAGTCTCTGTCTACTCTTCTGGGAAATAGGCGTGAGTTTAATTAAATATTTAACAGTGAGAAAATTAAACAATATAACATTTAAATAGGAACCACCAAAATTCTTAAAAGAATATTCATTCTAATTCAGTCCATGGGGACCCATGTGTGGTCTCTTGAGACCACTAGTCACTCTTGAGTGACTACTGGAACCAAATCCAACTAACTGACTTAGCCACTCTAAACCGTTAGCACTTGCACACAGAAAGAAAGTAGCTTGATAAATATATAGCCATATTTTAGAAGAAAAACATGTTTAATTTAATCCATTTTTTTTAGTAATTCGTGAAAAAAATTAAGTGATAGTTGACAAGACCCCCCGCCCTCACGCCCCATGTAAGAATGGGAGATTCAGCTCGATCCTCCAAGCACCTCACGTAATTAATAGACGCCCCGTTATATTCAGCGCCAGGACATTCAAGAGACCAGAATCGGAATCTACTTAGATTAAGACTGGGTTTGGAATCGAAAACGTAACTGCGATCGGAATCTAGCATCAGAATCAGAATCAAGGAAGGGATAGCAATCTGGATTGAGAGCATAATCAATCAATACGCGAGGACGAAGAAATTCATTCTAGCTAGTTAGTGTATCTATTCGTTGAGACCATTTCAATGAGGTCAAACACAATATCTCTGCTGTAATTTGGTGGAGGATTTCGGTGTCCTACAAATTTTAGGTTATCTTGTAGTTATATAAATAAATTCCTTGATCACTTTTACTAAATTATATGTTAGAACTGATCATTACGTAAGTGGCTCAGTAAAGTTAAGAAACGGTTTGTTTTAAAGATTTACGAAATGTCTTCTTAAAATTTAAAATAGGTCAAAACCTTACTCAACGAAATACCTTAACTGCAGTGCTTGTAATCTACCATCAAATAAAAATATATTACAATAAATTTGTGGAATAGCAAATGCAAAACAATTTGTGTTTTATATAAAAGCTTTATTAGTGACAAGAATACAAAAAGTAGGTTTTAAATCTAAAACTTGTAGATTCATTCTGCCGCCCATGAACAATTCAGTAATATGTGTATTGTATGAATTAACATTAAAAAAAATCGTTTAAGAAATTTTCGTGTGTCATAAAAACACTTCACAATGAATATATAAATTGGCTGAATGAATTATTTGCAGAAGTACTTACTGTAAATATTAAAATGAAATTGAAATAAGACACTCATAGATTTAGCATTACGATTTTGATGATTAATCAAAATGAAAATTAACAAATATACGGTTACAAATAAGTTCTATTCATAATATGTATTCATTTTCACGTTCTGGCAGTATTCAATGGTGTCATGGCAATCATCAATGTTTTTTAACACAACTTATTTACTAACAACAAAATACGAAAATGATTACAGATCAAATTTTATAAACGAACAAATACAAAATTACAAAAACTAAGACGCATTACTTCTCATAAGTACCGATATAGTTGCTGCAGTTGGGGCAGTAGTGGTCGGTGTTGCGAGTAGAATTCAGGCAATATGGAATGCAACACATGCAGCTGGAACAATATTGAATTATACAATTATTTTTTAAAAAAACCTATCTAAAGACACCTCTAACAATGGAATGTGTGTAAACAATTCTTTATCATCTCAATTTATCTATGGAAAGATACCCGAATTTATTTTTGTAACTTTATGTAATAAATATATGGGATTTAATCTATATTACCTATTAGTATAATTTCTTCAAAATCCATAAAAAAGTGGTTAAGTTAAAAGCTGTGACATAAGGATGGACCGGACGAAACTATAAGAATGTCATATCAAGGAGTGTATGGAACCCTCAAAGTAGGTACGTGTCTTTGTTATATATTAGATCTATTTATTTTGCGATATTAGTAAGAATATACACCGTTATTTTACATTAACATTCCATAGCAGACATAAATGGAAATTTAATAAGCGGTTTACCAGAACGAGCAACAGAGTCCAGCGATCATGTGGGTGCGCGTAGTGGAGGTGTGCTTGATGGCGGTGCGCACCCGAGCGCCGCAGTGGGGACACGACGCCAGAGAGTTCTTCGGACCCAGGAACAACTTTGTCTGCTGGGCCTTCAATAGAAGGATTTTTTCAATTAAAAACTCATTTTGCGTGTAACACGATCGATTGTCGGGGATCTTTGGCTCGAAAGCGCGACCGCCACGTGAAGGAGAGACAAGCGAAATGAGCAAAACAACGGGAGACTCATTCGTTAATAAGCTAGCGATTAGTCAACAGTATGCTTTTGCTTTATGAATATAAATTACATTTTGGATATATTTATACGATTGTGCATTATTTATAGTAAATTTAAAAATAAAAGTGAACATCAGAAACGCGATCACGAGCCACTGGGTGATGAGGTCGGTTTTCATCACCTCGGCATCGGCGGAAAAGATACCGCGCCTGTGTGTTACACCAATACTCGGCTATGGTCTGACGAAAGGATTCGTTTTTAAGGCTCTTAATAAATCAAGGGTTCTGCTAAGATTCGTCATTACGTACCGATCGTGAATGGCCGTTATGAAAATGGCATGATTGAAAAAGTAAATTGACTTCGAGTTTTCAATTTAGGAGATATATGTGCGGCTATTGAGAGATGTAATAAATATAAAAAACTAAGGAAATTTGTTGATTTCGAGCAGAAATGCAGAATTGAGAATTTATTGCTTAATTTTACCGAGTGAAAAACGGTTTCGATAGTTGTAAGAAATGTAGGTGATAGTAAAATAGCGCGTTAGTCGAGGCGAATCGCTTCCAATTGTCACAATTTAACAGTGTTTTTACACAGTCGCACTTATACATCTAAAAGTTCAAAAATGGTAAATAATACAAGCGAAGTTCACAAGAAACAAAATCAAAAGTACTTATAACTGCCCTCTGGCACGGTTCTCCTTCGAAGATATGAAAACGAACAACTCATAACGATAACTATCAACAATGTAATATTCTATTTAAACATAGATCCATCAAGTGTTACGTCTGTAGAGAAAATCATAAAAAATATCAGTGTCATGCAAAGAAATGTGATTTTTGCGGAAAAAGAGGTCAGAGGTGATACGCTGTCATAAAAAAAAAAAGCTTAAAAACAGAAAAACAATGAACCAAAATTATTTTTATACCTGATTCGTGCAATAGTCTTTAAAAACCGTAAATCTATTCGCATAGAGCTCCTATCGATACAGGTAGCGGATTCTCATTAATTTCGGATTCTCTAGAAATAACTTATTCTTTTCAACATCTTACTCCATTGTCCAATAATAATACCAAGGATTTTTAAAGAATTGTATTAAAACCCTTATAACTGGAACTCATAAAGTTAACTCGAATTTACGATTGAACGATATATAACCATTAAAAGTGTAAATGTTTGTTAAATAAACGATAGGTACGTCACATACTAGCCAAATCTGAGACATGTTTATCCGGCAAGTAACTAAACGCTCGGTGTTGATGTACAGTATAACGCACCAAACTTTGCCGTTCTGAAGTTCTCCCAGTCTTTTGGTCTACTCCCTCGCGTTTCTATTTTACGCCATTGCGACGCTTTCGTGACTAACTTCGCAGCGGCGGTTTCGTGCGTTGTACTGTACCTTCGCGTCGATAACACTAACCTTTAACTATGCCGATAAAATGAACGAGTTTTGTAATCGTATGAACGAATATAATTTTTTGATGGTCACCACAGTGAGCTGAGCACTCTGTTACGAGAATATACTGATTGTGTAGCGTAGAAGTATTAAAGAATTAGACAAAAATAAATAATTACTAGATATCTATAAATTTCACACATTCGAAACTCGTTCTATGCAGATAGATCTATGCGAGCCAAATATGCAGATTCATAAATTATTATTCTTTATTACAAATCTCCGCAACTATAAGCCCGGATGGATTGCGACGGCAAAATAAACAATACTAATAATGCCGTATTTATTAAAAAAAAAAAAGTACAATTTATTATATTCTGATCTTATATCACCTTAAACATACATTAAACGAATATCTTAAACACAGTGCATTTTGTGAAATTCCTGATATTTTCGATAAATCGGCGGCATGCTACACAAACTCACTCAAACAATTTTACCAGAAACGCGATACGGCCACGGGCCCGCTGGCTGCGCCGCCCGCACGCCCCTGAGCTGCATACAACTTCAATTAAACATAAACATTACTTCATTCCCGATGTGCCCGTGTTGTAAACCAAAGGTCGGTTTCACGGTGTCATGCGGAAGGATAAAACGGGATTCCGTAATCATTTTGCCGGAACAATTTCAAAGGTTTTTGATGTCTTATTATTTTTTTTTTGCTCTGTCAAACGTATCTAAAAATGTTGCAAATAACCTGGAATTAGTACCTGCATATTTTCAAAAATATCTAATATTGAAAAAAACTCACCATCTTGACCTCAGAATAGCGGGAGATTTTGGTCTGATTGTTTGAATGAGTTGCTAGATATTTACTACCTAAATTTATGTGAAATCCACATATTGAAGGCGAACCGTTGAGGAGTATTTGTCGATTAAAGCGCCCCACTTTATTAAAGCTTGTGCGATTTACAAAACTAAACAGAAATAGCTAATAAACAAATATTTAGTAGATACCTAATTAGTACTAGTTAGTACCTTTCATCCTGGAATTAGTACCTGCTTATTTTCAGAAATATTTGAGATTGAAAATGTCCCGCCATTCTGACGTCTGAATGGTAGTTCATTTTGGCCTCTTTATTATATATTTAGTACCATTTTGATACCTAGGCAAATGTGAAATACAAATATCCAAACGGTATGGTTAGAGTATTCATCATTTTAAAATGCGACGCCGTTATGACACTTGTTATTGGTAAATGGCATTGGGCACTACAAAGTGACTCATGGTGTATTATGATTGATGAAAACGCAAATAACAGCATAAAATATGTTATCCTACATAATATTATGTATTAAAAATTTAATGAATAGACTATGGCAGAAATTAAAAAAACTTTATGTAGACTGTCGGCCTAATCGGTCGTTCATTTGTCTGTATATTTATACAAGTAGTCTCTGTTTATTATAATTATATATATTGTTAGGTACTAAACCCTTATTTATCAACAATTGTTTTCTTTTTCATATTTCTGATTATTTCGTAAATTGCACGAGCATTAGAATGATGGAGTATTTTGTTACGATATGATGTTTGTAAAATAAAGCCTACATGTTGTCCTAATTTAAGTTCTAGTTATCTGTGAAATTCCGACGAAAATTTGTTGTGGTATTGAAGATTAACTAGTTCCAACAAACAGGAAAAAATTAACGAAAATTTGTATGGTATTTTAACTAGTTCCAACACATTAATAATCACTCACAATCAGTCAGTTTCATGTGAGTGACGGAAGGAGCTTAAAGCTCCATTTAAAATTATTCTATAAATGTTTTATTGTTATTTAAGCTATTGTTTACCAAGGTAACTAATTTAAAAATGCACAATCCGAAATAATATCGGTTTTTTGATATCCTATTGACCACCTATAAAGAAAATGGATAAACACAAAATCCATGTTCTGTATTTCATATATTGATCGTATTTTATATATTTCAGATATCTTAAAAAAAATCATTTTTACTAATTTGTTTTACCGAACACAACTCAATATTTATCTTTTAGTTCCGCCAGCCACACAGATATGGTGCCGATGAACGGACGTTGCAAAAAAGAATTATTTTATTGAAAAACGAAGTCAAAACCTAATTTAAGGCAACATAATACGTAAAAAAAATATTGCTATGGGACTTTTGTCAAAAATTGAAAAAATTTTATCATGTCGTCTGACCAATGGGGGGGTGACGGTCATACATTAAATATACAATAGGTACCTAATTTACAGTTAAATATTTTTTGTGATTTTTAAGCATAACTTGGCGAGGCAGTATCTGATAAATAGAAGAATAATATTTTAATTGTTATTTAAAACAAATGCACACCAATATGAATCATAATTGTAATACTTTTAAGATCAAAATATGTTTATTTTTAATTTTAACAATAAATAAATGATACAGAAAGGAGTCCTGTTTTTTTTAATGAGTTAAGTTAAAAATTAATTAGGTATCATTTTAGGTTAGGTGAAAACCTCATGGCATCTAATGTGTAATTATTTCATGAATGATGTCTACATCGTAAGAATAAAAACTGTTGAAGTGAGTTTGGAACACCAGGTTGCCAGTCTTTTCGCTTTATTAAATATTTTTACTAATTCAATAATAACAATGAAATTGATTACGCTAATTATAAAAAATCAATAATATATGTAAATGAATAGAAATATTTCTAAAGTATTTATAATTAAAATTGAATGCTCAGCGCCGTCAATTTATTAAAGTTTTACTAAGTTTAATATTTTAGGAAAAAACAACTTGCATATATGTATTATATATATATATATATATATATATATATATATATATATATATATATATATATAATATATATACATACCTTAAATGAAACAAAATACAATAGAAAAAGAAAGAATGGCAATAAAACATTACAATAAAATTATAATTAATATTTTATTATAAAATGCCATAAAAAGCATGCAACAACAAAAAGTACCATCATCACGCGGTTACCCATCCAAGTACTAACCGCACCCGACGCTGCTTAACTGCGATCATCGGAAGAGAGCTGGTGTATTCAGGGTGGTATGGACGTTGGCGAATTTATAAAATTGATGACAACGAAGAGCTTTCGAAATGTTAACTAAAGCAACAGCAGTCGGCATTTTTGTTGAGCTTACACTTTGTAGCTCTCATTCGCCGAGCGCTCGAGTGTAACGTGCCATAAAAAACTTCGATCCAAAAAATTAGTATAATATCGATTTTAATTTATATTGGTAACTAGGGCTTCTATTTACTACTTTTTGAATATTATTACATTTGTTACAAATCATTTTAAAATTAAAATCCTGCACCTTTCTCGTCTACAGCAAAGCGTATTCGCCTCGATCAACCTCATCCGCGTTAATTAATTGTGTATTGTTTAAACTAATAAGCTCGTTTGCTCATATCGTTCATCATAGCATTATAACCGTGAACGTGCGCTTGCAAAATTTTAACAAATCTCTTTTCTCCGTTTATAAAATTATTGTTTTCATTTTACATTATTTAATAAACTATTCCATTACTTGATGTATGTAATATAAAAGCGTGCCCTTTATACATGAAATATTCATACTAATTTTTGTGTCAGGCTTTGTGGAGTAAATATCCACTGTGAACCCATACCCTAATACAATATTTTGTTTCACATCGAAGGGCTCAAAACCGTAAACCTTCCACGCTGACTCAATGCGGATTGGAGCCTATTAGAACCACTGTCACCAATACGATGACAACACCCACGACTAACAGATTAACATGTTCTCTGAGGCACAAAGCGGCACACGTTTTATGCCTCAATTGTGCCTTCATGTTGACCTAACTTAAAAGCACATTGATTTATTCGGTCGTGGTTAGAATCTTTTGATCTTAAGTCAAAGCTTCTAGCTACCAGCGACCGTTCCATAATAATTAAACCAATTATTTGTATAAAATGTACTTGAAAATCATATCCAGTTTTCATTTCATAAATTTCTTTCACTGTCAACATAAAAGCCGTCTCATTTCCATTTATCAAACATTTTATAGTTATAAAAGAACATACAGACAAACAGATAGACAGTATCTATCATTTGTGCAATCACATGATCTTACTGTTTACAAATTAATTATTTTCATCACAATCGGTGAAACCGTTCTTGAGTTATAAAAGGGTATATTGACATAGGGTGCTTTATGCCACTTTTTTCGTATATAGAGCAACCCACACGTTTTCCACAATAATATTAGTATTTTTCGTCATTGTTCATAATTTTTCAGCTCATATTAAGAATTATTTTTACTTTTTAGTTTGGTGTGCTTTAATAGCGTGTTTTTTAGTTTTTTTAAACTATATTTTAAATGTAAAAAGAACAAATAATAATCATTTTGCTATTGAAAAAAAAAGTCCTATTTTTTACAAATTATACGTGATCAATGGAGTGGTTTAATATTATTTATTAAATCTTTATATATATTATCGAATAAAATAATATGAAACGATAAATAAAAGGTGACTCCATTAGTAGATATAAAAACAGGGTCTCTATTGTTAAGCGACCTAATAATGTGACATAGAAATACGAGACCGTTGTCGCTTAGGTCTATTTCTTTAAGTCGGTTTCTTCACTTTTGATGCTACTTTAAATGAAGAAATACGAAATACTCATCGAATACTCATTACAATACGTGATTGAGTATTTATTATAAATAAAACGAATTTTGCTTATCGAAAATAAGAAACACCATCCTTTTTCATAGCTTTTAAGTGTTATTTTTTTTTTTAAGAGAACTTCGACGTCACAACGGAAGGTGCGACGAAACTACACTGAATGCAATGAGTTGTAAATTGTCTATTTTAGCACATATTTTACTGCGGCCGTTTTTGAGCGCGGGACTGTGCTTTTCTCGTTCTTATATATCCAATGGTCGGGAAGCAACAATATTGTTACTATTTGTCACAGTTAGACTGTGTTTAATTGATTGATTGTAAAAAATTAGTGGAAACAATGTAAAAGTCTAGTGACAAAAATAATGTTAATATAGCTGCAACTGACTGGAGCAGATTAAATGCTAAAGAAAATTTTTGTCGATAATATTAAATATAACGGACAGTATCAGGTTCCTTTTGTATTTTTTTTCGTAATTATCATTTGTTTGTGAATTGTTTAATTATTTAACGACTAAGGACGTCACGGGATACTGATAAGCTTAATAGGTGACGCACGAAACTCAAGGCAATGTTTACATTAACAATTAGCTTGTGGTTTTACAAAGAGTCTTTTTCGGTGCAGTGAAGCATTCTTAGAAATCACTTCTGGCCGTTCTTATATATAATGCAATCTTATGATTAGTTCTTTGTTCTATGTTTTGGCTTAGTGCCAGCGGCATTACTATTCGGCCTGTGGTTGAGACGGACGCGCGTTCTTTCAACTAAGCGAGTCGTGAATACCATCGACCCGGACTCTAGTGGAATGTTGTTTTATTATGGACTCAATTGTAGTGATTTTGATGTAAATGTTAAAGATTTCATAATGACTTTTATCATAGTTTATTGAAATTTATTGAGTGGTTTATTATTGTTCTTTTTGTGATTATTTAAGATTGTGTGTGATTATCCATTTGTTTGGAACGATTGTTTAATTATTTAACAACTAAGGACATATTACAAAAGTGATTTTTGTTTTATCTTTCTAGAATCTCATCGAAAAGCTTGGACACACCAAAAAACATCTTTGAAGTTATAAACGACATACAAAAATCAAAGTGACCATGAATTCTGGATAACGAAGAACTGTCATGGATTATCACCGGATGAGCAAATACAATATTATGACAATTGCAAAAGAAGACTGTTTAATTTTTAAAAGCTTTACAACTACTGACATCATGGATTTTAGCCAGAGAATAGAATTTTGATGTCTTAACAGATATTCATAGATACTACAGCCCTGGTGGACGAGACCACATAATAACGACATAAATAATATCAAGGCTGTTATTCATGTTTCGGGAATATCAAAAAGGAACAAACATCCATCATTTAATATGGTTTTATTGCTTTTCAAAATATTCGCCATGATGATCAATGCACTTTTGCATATGCTTAAATTAATTTTTATAGCACTTTTTTCGTTTCTGGCTGAGGTATCTCCAAAACGAGCATTTATAACGCCTCATCGGCCTCTTCGCGGCTCGAAAAACGTTGACCACGTAATTTATTCTTCACGCTTGGGAATAAATAGAAATCGTTGGGTGCTAAGTCGGGGCTTTATGGTGGATGACTCATCAATTCGATATTTTGACCTTCCAAAAACAAAGTTGTTTCGGCCGACGTGTGACAGCTAGCATTGTCATAATGAAGAATAATTCTGCGTTGTCGGTTGTTCTTTTATTATTTCTTCAAAGAGTTCTAGCAATCAAATGATCGGGTTACTACTCCCAATGAACCGTTTTGCGATTATATAGTCGCACTGTAACCACGTGTATACAAAAAAACAGGCGAACATTTGCTTCAAAGTGCTTTTGGCATAAATCACTTTTGTTGAGTTCGATTCATCTTGGAACATCCACACCGTTACTGTTACATATTTAGTTTCGGAGTCATATGTCTAGATATCATAAACAGCTTTTGACGCAGCATGATTGTTTTTTACTATCATTTTTTTTTGCACCAATCCACAATTGCCTATTTTTGATCAATGCTCAAGTTGTACGGAATCCAAGGCGAAAAATATTTTTTACGTCTATTATTTACAAGCAAATCGTGTAATCTCTTACGTATACACGTCATATTTATGCCCAGGGACGCTTTCATCTCGTGATACGTAACATAACGATCTTGCATTATTAGTTCCCATACAGCATTGATATTTTGTGGTACAACAACCGATATAGAGCGACCCTCTTTAATTTCGTCCATGAGCATAGACTGTCCACGATTAAACTCGCTAAACCAGTGGTTTCCGATGGTGCTTCATCCTCAAAAGTCGAAGTGCGTTGTACAATGCACTGTTTTTGAGTTAAACCACGCCGAAAGTCGTAATAAATCATTGCACGAAAATTTTCACTAATCAAATCCATGGTAATAAAGACACGCAATTTTCAAAATGTCGCCACAATAGTAATTCTACAGCCAAGGAGTTCCATTGATAAATTTTGTAATTACTTTTTAAATATTGTTCTATATGTGGTCAGTTCCTGATACATAAATATCATCCCTCGTAAGTACTACATTCCAAAAAATGCAATAGAAATTTTGGTGTCTCTTTGTTCTATATGCGAAACTAAAAGAAACGCCCCCAAGAAAGTGTTTTATGCGATACCAATCGTCTCCTGTGATTTTAATTTAAGAGGACAGGACACGTAGACCTTATTTGTGGATTCTTAACCCTGTCCCGTCTGGCTTTTAAATTGTCAAAACAACGTAACCAAATTTCTGAATCTGCGTTCGCTTAAAACAAAAAGAGCTGTTGAAGATTTTTTAAATATCTGGGCTTACTTAGCAAAAATGTTTATTTAAGTAATTAACAATTAATTTATTTAAGTGATTGTTAATTACTTAAAACATTTTCTAATGTCAGATATTTCATCTTTTTCTTATCACATGGTCAGTTCATAAAATGCTGTATTAAGCGATACGGCCGAATATCATTCAGGCCGCTAGTTGAACGGCGCCGTTTAGTAAAAAGGCTGGGCTGTTAATTGAACGGCTAGTTAAGCTAGTTGGCTGCGACATAGATACCTGCTACAAAGAAATCCAGAATTTTGGTGACAGACACAATATTTAGTAAGATTATCTAATAAGTTAAAAGGCAGAATAATTAAATTATAACCCATAAGACACTCTAACATGTTTCAAGTAACTAACTTCAAGAAACATGTCATAGTTTATGACAAAACCTCATTTAATGTAAAATATGAGAAATGTACTTTGTATATAAAAAATAAATTAGTATTAAATAATAATATGTTCCTTTTCAACTAATACATTGTTCTTTCTTTTTTTCAAGTTTTGTCTTTTAATTTTATCAAAATGAGATAATATCCCTAGAGTATGTTATCCCTAACGAATGCAACGTTATGTACTTTGTAGAATTGCTAGTTCTTCTATTTTTCAACACTTCTTGAAATGCTTATTCTTTATGAAATTATGATACGAAGGTCATTATTAATTACCACAAAACCAAAAGTCTTACCGCATCTCCTTTTTGCGATGCACCTGCCTGTGTAGCATGCAGATTTTGGACAGAATCATCCTCAGCAGGTTGCTGCACCTAAAATAACAATATAGGTATCTTGTATTTAAATTTAAAAATCAAGATACTTCAACTTATTTCTTTCGTCAAATTCAAATTTTGTTATATTTATTTTACATTACATAATTTTATGCCAACAAGTTTACAAAATTAAATACAATAAAGACATTTTAACCAACTTCAAAAAAATTTTTAATTTGTATTTTTTTTTCGTCTTTGTAACCTCGAAACTCCATCACTTATAAAATTTCTTTTACTCTCAGGTTGGGTAAGTGTTTAAAAATCCAAGTCTGATAATTGAATGTCATGGAGCTATGAGAAATTGAAGGTCCTCAAATATTATGGGCATACCATATAGCGATTTTGATTTCAGCAACAAATTAAGCATTTGAATTCAGAAAGTTTCATTTAGTATCATGGAACTGATAAAGAAGACCACCCCAAATGGCCACCGGAATTCCGCAAGGATAAGTATTTCACGGGTGGCGATGAGACATCTCAATTAAGATAGTTAACAAACAAGACAAACCAAATTTTAATATATGGTTCTGACAAAAATAGTACCATGGAACTGATCTGATGATGAAGCCGGAGGTAGGCAACGGAACTCGGTAACAAAACAATGTATTCTATCCATATTTGGGCTTATTGGAATTGTCACGAGATCACCTTATCTATAAATAATTCACATTTATTGGATGACTTGATTGTCAGAAAGCAGATTTCGTAACCTCGTTATTTCACCGTCAACGATTTATCGTCGAGTGATCGATTTTTATGAAACATAATTATTTCATCACCAAAAAATGTTAAATAAATACACCTTTTTTTTTAATAAATCGCCTTCAATAACCTCAAATTAATAAAATTAATTGTTTTTTAAGTCGACACTAGCAAATTTTAAGAGAGATAACTAAAAATAAGTTGAGGCAAAAATAAAGTGTCAGGCATATTTTTAGCTGGTACCGACTCCAAAAATAACAACCATTTTAAGGTTTTTAACGGTAGTTTGTATTTTTTTAAAGGTATTTTTGTCTTATAATTTTGTCGAGAATTATAGATGCATAACTTTGACAAATGACAAATAATATGCCTAAAAGAGATTTATTGCATAAAAATGTAATTATTTGTAATTTACATGTAATAACTGTTTTATTATCTATATAAATTACAAATAATAGGACCCGTTGTGTCTGTACATTAAAGATGCGCATGAAAAATAGAGAGGGGACGATTAGAGAAAAGTAATATAAGAAAAACAACGATTTTTAATTTCTTGTCTATCTGTTCGCGCTCATTTCTGAAATTAATAGAAGACATTTCAATGCAGTTTTCGCGGGTAACTAGTGCTTGGTTTAGAGCAGCATATAAGCTTCCATTTTTTTTTTTGAATTTGAGAAAAAAAGTTATACTCATTCAAAGATTAAACTTGAGAAGTTACAAGGCAAATAATAATTACTAGCGTGAATACGAACGAATAACAATGTTCAAAAAAAAGGCCTACACTTGATCTTGATCACGATTTAATGAAAAATATAACAAAATAAAAGGATAGAGAGGGAATGAACTTGCGAATAAGGGAAGAGGTTGAGTTGTTGCGATACAAACTGTGACAGACCGAATTCCACGCGGGCGAAAAGCTACTGTGATATAATTAAATGCAATGAGTTTCATGAATAGCAAAAATAATATATATATATATATACATACACACAAACAATATGAAAAATTACCTGTGTAAACAAAGAAAAATTCATTTAAGGCAATTCAATGAAGTTTTATTATTTTTATTTGTACTTTTTTTTCACCAGAGCAGGGAATTTTTATGGAAGGATAGAAAAAAAACTGGTAAACTTGTAAAATTAGCATAATAATTTTAAAGCGGGTTTGAAGATTAAGATCAAACGAAGAGAAAACACGCAGAAAAGCAGAATGTATTATTATATTTCGAAATACAGAGTTACAGTAAATATGCTACGAAACCACTGGAACGCTTGTACCCGAATAAATTTGGCTTGTGGCACTGATTGCAGAAATAAAACTCTCTTGACAGCGTCCGAATTCTGGTATTATTATATATACCGTTCAACTAGCCATCTAGAATTTTTTTCAAATATAAGCAGGTCAATAAGTCATAAATGAGTCGTCAACCTGCCACGGCTGACATAAAAAACAAGATTTATTGCACTTTCGAAAACTCCACCCCAAAAACGAATGCATTTAAAACATGTGAGGGAACTAGAGATGGAGGGAATGGTGGGAGATGCGGGGGATATGTTGAATAAGTAGTATATGTACTACTATAATATAAGATGTGAAGAAACAGATTCGAGTGTCAGCGGTGGATTGCGTGCAGCATGTAACGCACATATTGCAGGTCAGCGTCTAATTATGGATTTTCGCGAATTAACATTTCACACAATAGAGTATTATAATTTAGTATAAACATGTGAAGAAATTGTATTAGAAAATACATAATTGTTTGCCAATGTAAGCAATTAAATTTATTTTAATTTGTTATGTTATGTATAAAGTTGTTATGAACGTCAAATGAAATTGTATCCCGTTGCCAGGTCACCTCTGTTTTATGTAATGCTATTGTCTTAATTAACAATGATAAATAAATCATTCTTTGTAAAGTTGACATTGTTGAGAATTCATATACAAATTTGTTTAATTAAACATTTTGTTTGGTACATTGAAAAAATATTCAACATTTTCTTTGGACATACCTGTATGACATATTCTAGCCTAATCCGATTTTACACACATAATGGCTGTAGTTGGGACAAAGATGTTCAACTTTAGGAATATCAGCTCCCCGATAATAAATTTGCTTTAATCGGCGTTCTTTTGAAATTGAATTGAATTTTAAAATTAAAATTTCATAGTGAGCTTCATAGGGTTATATGCTTATCAAATCAAACTACATTCCTAATCAAATGGGCATCAGTAATTAATTATTTGACAATATCAGCTTTAATTGTCAGCTTCTAATGAACTGATATTTTATCGTCATTGTTACAGTTTAGTACAATACACAATTAACATATATTGATAGATATATTGTATATAAATTATTGAAATCTGTGGTAAAACTGGAAAAAGTTGTCGTACACGTTTTTTTAAATTTTGTAATTTTATCATCAACAAATAATAGTTCTGTTTTTGTTTACAGTTTACGTTTAAAATGTTTAAAAGTTAGTAACAAATAAAAAAAACACTTACTAACCAACCAAGGTAAAATAAAATTAATCACTATTTTACAGTTTGTTTTGGTAAACATACTCAAAGGCAATGTGAAAAATTTGTGATTTTGTGACAAATTTGTGAGAATTTTTTATAATAATATGTTCATATACGTGGATTAAATGGGGAACAAATCCTAGTTGTTTTTAGAAACCTACCTGAGCATGCGTACGACATATCACGTAAGTTTTACCGCAATCAGACGAATAAATTAAGCACGCATAGAGGACAAACATTCTTACATTCATTTTTTTATTCATATAGATTATCTCGAGAAACACTTGCTTAGGTGTTTGATATCTGTCAATCCTCTCGAATCGGAGACGAAGTTGGAAGAAAATACTATATATCTGTTCTTCATCTCATTCTCTCGTAGGCTAATTTCTATAGATGTATATGTTTGTCTCTTTTTAGAGTTGCTTTTTGGTTTCATTGAGTTTGAAATCCCAACGGTACTAAAATAGTTTTCAGTTAAAAATCTAAGATATCGTAATTATCAATTACATACTTTTAAATTTCTTTATATTGATAGTTTAAGAAATTAATGTGTGTAAATTAATTAAAAATCTCTTAGATCTTCTATTCTATACTGAATGAAATACATTTTCATCAGCCTGTATACGCCTACACAAAAAGACCGGCAGAGTTTAGGGTTCTATATGAAAGCTTAAAGTTAGCTGCCATTTTTAGGTTTAAATTATGACATAAATAAAATTCGAAAACCGGGCAGACTTTAAAAAATTAAAAAAAAAACTGGCAAGAGCATGTCGGACCATGCTCATTATACGGTTTCAAAGCCATTATTAAAAAAGAAATGCACTCCAGATAAAAAAGTACTTTGTTATACTTTTTCTATGTTTTTCGTACAGAATAGATATTAACACTTTAGTCGCCTATAACTACAAAGACAAGTAGGTATGTCGACTATTGCCATTAAACTAGTATTATCTAAAGTGCATTACCAAATAAGCGTATCTTCATGGGACTTATGTCCTTTTGTTGAGAAGCGCAGTTTTTCAGCAATGACTCAAAAACAATATATCCGACCATGCTCAAAATAATTTTCGTAAGAATTTATTGAGCGTTACCTTAATAATTTTTGGAAAAACAGTTTAGAAAGTAGACTGGACGACGCAATTTGTACTATTTTCGGAACGATTATTTCTGAAATTATTCACGTAATCAGAAAAATTGCTTAGAAAACTTAAAATGTTTTTAAATGAACTGTCGAAATATGTGCCACACATTAATGTTTGCTGAAAAAAATTATTTTTTTCAGTTTCTGTTACATGTATGGAGTGCCTCCCTTACAAAAATCTATTTTGTTATTTAACTACCAAGCTAAATAGTGGCTTATACAGACACAAAATCTATTAATTTCATCAATATACGTCTTGTGGTTTTGAATAAAATGTTTGTGACATACGGACGGACGGACGGCCATGACGAAACTAAGTGCTCCGTTTTGCCATTTTGGCTCGGAACCCTAAAGACAATTTATACTTAGCTATTCATAGAGATTAATTAAAATAAACAATAATAATATACAGTAAAAACTGTTTTAAGAACGTTCTTTAAAATCTAAAAGTCGGCTACTAAGCTAACTTCAGATTTTTTACAGAATTTTTGTTACCTAACTTCGATCGTAGGTAAACGTCGAATATCACAAAAAAACAAATAGTGAAAAATATTACTAAACATATCACACCTACTTTATTAAGGCGAGCGAAGCAAGTCCTTACGCTATCCCCACAACCAGTATATTCCTGTGGTACACTTTATGAAAAAAGTATAGCACCTGTAGGTTTGGAATTTAACACAGTAATTTAAATTTATGTTTAGATTCATTACCTAATATCAATATGTTGTTACATTAATAAATATTTAAAAAAATACAAAAAAACGATGTGTAATATTTTATAATTTATATTTTTATGTTTGTATCTCTATCTGTCGGGTATTACAGAAGAATTAAGACATACATCGATGTGTGATGTTTTGTCTCCTACACTGTTACTAAAGCCATCTCTTGGAAAACTAGAGTTAATAACGATTTGTGTACGTCTAACAAAATCACTGGACGTTTTGTAGATCTTAAATAAATAGACAAGTAATAATTATATTGGAGCTTAATTGGTGATATTTTGAAGTGAAACTTCCTTAGAATCGTTGTGATTTCAAACCGGATGCAACGGAAAAAACGACAGGTAAGAGACATACCATTATATACCATATACATACCATTTCCTCTTTGTGCCACGCTTCGTAGCATCCCCACTCCCGTCTTCTAAGCATAGTCGCCTGTAATTAGTGAGCCAGAGCGAGAGAGCAAATGTCGGTGTGTATGTGTATTGCACACAGTTTAATACTTGCTAGTATTTGAGCATTTAACGTGTGTTAGTATACGTGAAAAGTACGTGAACTAATGCTACTGTACACTGTATGCGGCTGCGTATTACAGCTTTTTAGTAAGAAGTCAGCGTGGTGTGTTATTATTTAACAGTGTTTGTGAGTATTTTTATATCTTGTTGTGCTAAATAATAAATTTTATAAGATGCCGAAAACTAATGCTGAAATGTGTCGTCAATATCGACGCAAAAAAAAAAATTAAATTAAATAACATATGTTAAATAAAATATCTTTTAAAAATTAATCAAAATACTTTCATTTTTAAACAAATAAACTTTGTAATTATCCTAGCCTTGTTATATATATTCATCTCATTCTTTTGTCAATTTACTGAAAAGTTTCACTTCTATCGTATGTAAATCGCACACACCTTTTCTTTGTTTTACTTTCAACTAGAATGTTATATTATGTTGTACTATTACCGCCATTTTTGTTAGAAATTACAAAATGAGTATAACATTTGTTTACGTAGTTTTCATTGATGAATTTTATCATTATTTTTTAAGCAACGTCGTAAAATTGCCTTATAATCATTTGTCATATGAATTATAATCCCTATATTAACAGCTCATTCTATTAAAAACACCGCTTAAAATCATTACTAAGTTTAAAGCAAATATATGAAATCATTATTACGAAATTAAATATCCGTGTAAGACTTTATATAACTTGATTAAAATAAATTATTTATATGTAAATGTACTTAAATGCACTATTTATCTTGTATAAGTGTTAAAACTGTCCCAAGCACTATAAAAACACTGTACACTTGAGCGCACCCTGAAAGCATTTTTATACCTGTTGGACGCGAATAAAACATTTTGCGAGCTCTCGCAAAACCGCTCTTTTTGCTAATATCATATAAAAAAAATAAAGATACCTTTCAAAGCTGATATCTGTATGCAAATACAGTTGTCAATTGCGGTGTCGCACTGGGAATTGATAAGCGAAACGGTACATTTAGTCTACGTCGTCACTGAGTCATACTTAGATCGCCCCTGAGCCCAGAGCTTTTCGAGGCAAATCGTTATTTTGTTTGAACATTTGAAAGACTAAATATGGTATTATAATAACACAATGAAATATGGCGGAGTTTAATGTAAACAGAATACGATTTTATCGAATGTGATCCTAATTCTTAGCCGAGTATGGTTCAAAGTTCTGAATTTAGGCAAGGGTCGCGGATTTATCCTATACAGTGTAAACTCCATGTAATGTCGCTCGGTTTAACCACAAACTCCCTAAAGCGTCGAAATCACTTGGCTTTAGTTGGTTTAGCTTGCCTTCTATACAATGATACACTCTATATAGCATTACACCCACTATCAATAACGACAACGATTAAATAATAAAAAGAACCTTTTAAGTTGCCAAAATTTGTAAAAAAAATGCTCAGCCGTGTACATTCTTTTGTCGCTTTATTATCCTAGCCCGTAATAAACTCGACTGTCGGCATCGTGCATACAAAACTTTCTAAGAAATTCGTTCTTTTGTTTACAAATTGGGATTGCTTGCACGTGTAGACTGTTGTTGACCAGGACATAAGTAAAAGTCGTGGATCATCTACACCTTATCATTATCCTGTTGCTAACAAATTGTCAAACTATAAACATGGCGAGTGAAAGAAAATCACTGTATATTGACGAAAAAGTTTCACTCATACGCGCAATAGAAACGGGAGAGAAGATAAGTGATGTTGACACACGCTTTAGATATTCTTCTTCTTTTTCTGCTTTTCCTTCTCTCCATTTATCGATAACGCTCTATAACGTCGTAAAATGCACAGTCCCTTCAGTGTTGTTATGTTGAGTTTATAGGTACTCTATATGATTTATATTCGTTGTTTTTGACATCATTTCTTTGGCATTGATGTTTTAAACACCTACGCTTACACATTGTCATAACCAATTGAACCGAAATTCATAGAATTCTATGCTACTGAGTAAGAGAGATAAAGTCAGTGCTACATCCAATATAACTGAGAGGACAACACATTTTCTGGGCCTCTTTTAAACGTGCGAGAATTGAAATATGAATAAAACTGCTGTTACTAACATTAAGTTCTTATACTGATGATACTGTGCAACATAAAAATTAATATGAACTCACCTCATTCTTTGTTTGCATCAGCAAATAAGGTGGCGACGACTCGGTGGGCATATTTTCTAAAAAATACAAAAGTTGCTTTTTTACGCTCAGCACAATAGAATACAACTCACGAATAAATACTTACAAATTATTTAATCAAGAAAGTACCTAGTAACATAAGCATTTTGTGTCGTTTGCACTATATTACTTAAGATTTTATTGTACCATATGTTTTAAATCTAAAACTATATAAGTTTGAAAAAAAAAGTACGTACCTATCTATATATACATAGATCACGCACAAATAAAACTGTTTTCAAACATTTCTATCTCTTAATTCTATACTTAATAGTTACATACCGGTAGCTTATAATCCAATCTTCTGAACAGATCACACTGCAAAACCAATAAAAGCTCTAAAAGTCAATAAGATTAACTCTCGAACAGACACTTTTTCGCGACAACAGCTTTGCCGGTAAATGAATGAAATTGTACGAACGGACCAGACTTGAATGGACCGAATAGATCGGAGTTAAAAATGTTGCCACTACACTTTTTCGTGCTTTCCTATAAAAAAAGTACCTTGGTAATCTATGTAGTTAACTTCGATGGTAACAAAGTACTAAATATCTCAATTAAAAATGGATAACTTTACAGTTTGAGGTTTTAAATGCAATGTGCGTTTGCTTTGACATTTTTTTTATAAGGAATATTTATTGAGATAGTATGAGAAGTAATAAATCTCTGAATTGTTATTTTATATAATAAATAGTATGAAGTCACGTTGTATATGCTACAACTTTTCGTTATGAAAACTGATTTTTTTTTTATATATAAAATTCGAAAGATACGGATTTCAGTCCGATTTATCAAAATCGAATTTTCTGACGTTTTAGGGCACTGTGAATCTATTTTGATCATTTCCTGAGTAATATCTGAATGTCTTTATGAATGTGAGTACATGTGCGCGCGCGTGTGTATGTGTGTGTCTAAGCCTCTTATTTTGTTTTAACAGATTAATCGATCAAAACGCAATTCTCAACATTCGAAAAGAGTCTACTCAACATAGAGTTCTTGAAACTTAGAACAATTTTTGCCCGGGAGATTTTGAGCAATCTCAAAAATATAGTTTTTGCAAAATGCTTTTATGAAAGAATTTATGGACTACTCAATCTATCGTATAAAAATCGAGAGATTGTCAAGAGATATCATTACAGAAAAAAGTTTTCAAAAGTGCTTTTCTACAATATTTCTTATGTTGCTCGACCGATATATTTTTAAATTTATTCAGTTGTTCTTTAAAAAACAAATCTGTTTCTTTGTTCAAGAAATATTGTTGGAGAAAATTTCTCAAAAAAAAAATATTTTTTTTAGAATAATTAATCTGTTGATAAATTCTGGAATATAACCAGTTGTTTTCTTTAAAAAACAGCTTCAACTGTCGCAAATTGAATCAAAATCTGTTGGTTCGTTTGAAAGATACAGTCGATGAAAAATTCGAAAAAAGGATTTTCTCAAAAATGTTTGTTTTTAAAAGATGTTAGTTACACAGTAGTGTATTTCTGTTTAAAAAACTGCATCAGATACCATAAAGCATATCAAAATCAACTAAAGTGTTTCTAAGATACTGTAGTTGAAAACAACAATATGGTTTTAATACATATACATTTTTCAATTGCAAAAGCTCAAAATGTAATAAACAGTATTTTTGAGATCGGAGCTTTTAAAAATAGTAAAATAGAGTTTTTGAGCTTGATGAGCTCAATAATTTACTACACTTTCATTTTTAACATGTTGAGCTTGAAAGTAGCAAGAACTTTCGGGGATGGCTTGAAGGGTCAACCGTTTTACAGATTTTTTTGTGTGACATATGAAATGAAATAAAAATTGCTGTGGAGAATGTAAGCAGAATATTTAATAATGATTGAAAATATTCGTTGTTGTGATTAACTAAGAATCAATAACATTTCAGTGACAAAAAACTTAACCGGAAAAAATTTTAAGCAGACTTATCAAAAAGTTAGGTTTACTGTTTTTGTATCTATGTATATCTATACATACATAAGGGAAATATTATTGACTGGCTGACTAAGTGACAAACTCATTATGAGACCTCCGAAATTATATGTCAGATTGATTTAAAATTCAGTACGCTTACACTTTTCAAGACGTGGACGCTCACTAGAAACGAATATTACAATGTTACGCAAACCCTATCAAAAAAATCATCATTTTGTGAAATCTCCGAAACTATAGGTACAATTGACTTGAAATTGGGCATAATTACTCTTTTCGGTACATAGACTCTCATAAAAGACGGGCTATATGCAAATTCAATCCAAAAAAAATTTCATAGGTTTATGCCTATACGGGCAGAGCCGCGAACAAAAACGAATATATATATATGTAAGCGAAATACTACTGACTGACTAACTCTTCACGAGATCCCCGAAAGTATACGTCCGATTGACTTGAACTTTGGCATAGATACTATTTTTAATACGTAGACGCTTATTAAGAACGAATTTTATACAAAACCTATCCAAAATAAAGTTTTCATAATTTTATGTATACGCAAAAGGAGCTGCGGGCAAAAGCTAGTATATTTATAAAATTGTTTCCGGTTTCCAAAACCTAGAATTTAATAAAAGTGACATCGTTAACGTTTTTAAATTGAAAATTAACATTGGAATTTTTTCTTTCATTATAAATCGACGTAAGTTAATCACTATACAATGGATTTTTTTAATGACAACACTATAACTATAGTGGCATATAAATAAAGCATTCATGAAGAACGAATGATTGTACCGCATTATTGAGAAATTTACACAATTAGGGTTACCATTTCAAGTAAATAGGTATTAAAAATTCAATACGGATAGACAAAAAGGTAAAGAATTTCAGTTATAAAGCGTAAATGTGTAAGTTAAGGATCACCACTTTAAGGTATATAATAAAAAAAAATTGATTGTCTTCAAAGTCGGTTTACGGACGATAATTTTACATGATAACATCATAAGAAAACATTAATGAAAAATTGCATATTTTTATTAATTGAATTGAATTATATTTTTTGCCGCACTTGTTATTGTAATAAAAAATGGAAACCACATTAGCTTTCACTTCACATTGTAAACAGTGGTAAAACAGTTCACGTGTAGGTTGTGTGCGGCCGCTGTCTCTCTTCTGCTCGGACGCATCGGCCGATGGAGTGGACGAGAGATAGATGCGTCACAAACCGAAAGCTTAGGTCGATCGAGCCTCTCTATCGCTTGTTGCGCGCTCTCGCTTGCACGCTCGGCTCAGGCGGAACGTGACGATTAGTCATGCTTTTTCGTGCGTGCAGCCGGCGTTCATCGATTTATAAAACGTTATCACGTCAATAATTTAATAATTTAAACTTCGATTTAGGTTAAGCCATCAAGGTTGTACTTACTCAGATTTTAGCCATGGGGTGGGGATGCAATGGACCAAATTAGAAAACTTAAGTCGATACGTCTTTCGTCTCATGTCTTGCTTTTTACAACACGCTACACGAAGTTATTAGATGTCTACATCACACATTAGGTAGATGCAGTGCCCAGTATAGGGTGTCCATTTACTACATCCAATGTGAATATAACCTAATGTAGGCGTACGTAGGTACCGAGAGTAACCAAGAGAGGAGAGCACAGCTGCCTGCCTCCTGACCTCCCTGGGCACGCCTTGTTAACCATGTCTATCATAAATCTAAATTCTAAATACTTTTCTAGTACTTATTAATTGGGTTATTGCATCAATGGTTCATCAAGTCAAATGAATGTAAAAACCTGTATATGTAGCAAGGATGCTTTAGCTCTTTAAGCAGGTACCTCTTTTTGCTCTTTTTGTTTCAAAACTATTAAAAAAATGAACTTAGTATGAAAAAATCCCTCCACAGGTTCAGGCCTCCTCCAAAAATAGAACTTTTCTCTATCTTGGGCTGTTTGTAATTCAACAAGAGCCGTCTCATTTATAACAACTTCCCATCTCATATATGGTTTTTTTTTGTAATCTCTTGGGCCCTTCCACGGTGTCACTCTTATGGTCCATCGCTCGTCTAGCAATCGCGCTACATATATCGTCCACTTTCATCATTTTATTCTATAAACCATTTGACATAATTTCTAACACCAGTATCTAGGCATGTCATAATCTGGTGCGTGGTGTTTTTTGAGTTTTCTTTTTTTAAATACTGCCTTCTAATCCTCATTGGTAGTGACAATTTTTTTCTTAATTTTTTATGGTGTACTTCTAAATCTGACAAGCCTATGTTAGGCGCCGTCAAAGACGGTATAGCCATGATTCTAGTTTGAATATTAACTGACATGGTGCTTTTAAACATCTGCCTCAAACTTAAATATTTCATCCAAGTGTTTTGTATTTGTCACTCCATTTCTAAGTCAACGATTGTCCTATCGAAGCCTATCTACATATTTTTCCTAATAATTTCATATTTCTTTATCGAACGATAAAGTCTTTTTCGTACTATTTGTCATTTTATGAGGCTCATCCATAAACCTAATCCTTAGTAGCCTCATTTAATGATTACATCATTTGTTGTACTAACATGCTCAGATACTTTCCGCCGGTATTCAGACCTAAATTATTTTAATCGCTAGATTAAAATAATTTGGGTCTGAATATCTTTACCAGATTTTCCGATACGTCGATTTTTTTAAATTTTAATCTACAGCAGTTTTTACTTTAGATGTTTATGATTTCCTGTATATATTCATTTTCCCCCTTGATCTTTCAGTGTATCCCGGATGGTCGAATAAATACAAAAATATAAATTATTCACATTATTCAGATATTTGTGATTTGTGTAGAAGTAGAGTGAAAACAGTTAAAATTCGGCTGTTCGACGCTCTCAGACGAAAGCTCTGGCTAGCCGTGGAACCAGTGTCGCCAAACGAGACCAGCCAGATGACAATTGTGGATGACATCAATTGAGCTTTTGATATAATCTCTAATCTATGACTAATTTAAAGTAGAGTACAAGATTGTATCAGAGTAGTCTAGTATAAGTAGCTAGTTTTTTGGATTGCCATATAATGATGATCCTATTGTTCAACACAAAAACGACCCAAATAATTAAGCATACTAAAACAAACCTTTCAGGAGCGAGTGGAGCTTGCATAACTAGTACTCTGTACCTATCAATATTTACTCGAAAACAATTAATACTAAAAAGGCCAACATGTAGTGACTTCTTAGGGAAAATCTAATGCCGTTTAATGTTTTGGTTTCAACACCTATTGAACTTTTCAATAATCTATAGCCAAATTTTCCTCTTGAAAATTTTAGGTTCAGAATGTAAGAAATCTCGCTGTTCTATTTGACAAAAGTTTCCTGACAAAGGCAAAGAAATCTTTTATACTGACTAATGACGTAGTCTCCACCATAATTCTGATTTCGGCTTTATTCTCATCTCGCTTTAGACCTCACATTGGATCTCGCTTCCAATTTTGATTCAATTCCGATATAATTAAAGCATTTTTCAGATTTTTTTAAACTTTCACGTCTGAGCTCTAAATATTTCCGGGATAAAATATGCCCAATTTGTACCTATACCAACAAACTCATTTACCTTCCAATAAAATTTCCATCGGTTCAGTTCTAAAGCGTATCCCGGACAAACAGACAGACAAACAAATTGAAAAAAAAACAACAGTTTTTTAGGTGCATGGCACGTAAACATAACAAAATATACTACTAACAAAACGCGATTATTTTGAAATCACATACAGACACTTTCAATTTAATCTATATGTATAAATAAGCTTAATGGATACATCCATATATCAAAATACTAACATTAAAGCTAGATCAAAACATGAGTATTTATCACAGAAAGAAAAAAGAGGGAGATAAATTGCTATGTCGGGTCTCGTCGAAGGCATTCGGATCGATCGATTCGGATTCGATCGAGGGCATTTTTTTTTTCGTCGTGCGTCATATGCGTCTTTAAGAATGCGCATACTTCATATTTCAGCGTTTTTATAAACATGTTGTGACGCATACTAAACAAATATATGCTATGGCGTATTGAACTAAAATGGTAATGAATAGGTTCTTTGTGTTTGAAATAATTTAGTAACAAGTACGTTCTCTACAACACAGTTCTGTACAAGATACGTATTATAAATAAAACGAAGTCTGAAAAGCTTAGGTAGTAGAGGTCTGATGTTTTAATGTTTTGAACGATTTTAATCGATGAGATTTATAAATAGGACTAAGAATACGTCTAGTACAATAGAGAAAGTAATCGTTTAATCAAATTAAAAATTTCTTTCCTATTTTTTTATTAATAGATTTAAGTGAATCAATATTCCGGCATTTAATGAGTTAGATAATTGCTTAGAAGTGAATTTTCGGTTACAATTTCTTCTGTAAATAAGTGCAAGAGGCATATTGGTTAGATTTTTACGAATTTCGGTTTGTTCTTAAATCTATAAATTTATAATAGGTCGTCCATTAAGCATGTCAGCTACAGCACCGTTGTGATTGAGGAGGAAGTCCACTAAATATCTACGTGGCGATGCAAGTTTTAAGTAAATAAAAAAAAAAACGAGTTTATGTTTTATATAAAAAACAATGTGACGAAAAAGGGCAAGGAACGCTATGAAGTTGTTGGTGATACAGCTATTTTACAAAAACACCGTACAGGTGCGACGAAGACTTGTACCTGAAGTGTTCCGTACAAACTTAACTATATACTATTTTTTCAAATTTTTTTAAATGTTCGAACCTTATGAAATCAAAAATTTTTGTAGCGGAAAGTTAAAAAATCTTCTCCCATACATCAGTCTACGTGACTGTGCTGCTCCAATTGGGGACTTTAGGTTGTAATGGAAAAAAAGAATTTTAATGATATAGGTAACTAAAAGTTAACTATTTTCGGGTTTTTCCTGTACTTACTTGTGCTGCGACACCTTGCTTTTTCTAAATTTCTTGATTCTAGGGCAATGAAAAGTAACCCTATAGGTTTTGATTTACTTGCGAGTGTCAAAAGACATAAACGGTCTTATTTTTGGTTGTGATGTGCATAGGAACTTGATTTTCTTATGGCTTCACAATATCGCGGACCTCAGAATTTGATAGTTGATACTCAAGTTGATAACCCTTACGCGTTCCCGTGAAAAAGGTTTTGATAGAAAGACTGACGAAGTAACAGACGGACAATGAAGTGTTTCTTAAGGGTTCCTTTTTCCTTTTGACATAGAGAACCCTAAACATGTACCTAGCGAGATTACTTTTTAATTATTATGGCTCTTATAAACAGATATCTTAAGTAGTACTGTGCCTACTTTGATGATTGAACGAAGTAGATTTATGTTAATTATAATATATTTTTTAATAATTTAGGTTTATCTAAAATGACTAATAGCCTGTTTCACGATGTCCTTTTAAACTGACCTTTAACAAAAAATCATTTTCAAAATAAAATTTCACCTTTTAAACATTGTTTGGGCTAAAACCCGTTGAAAGAAAGACATGGAACAAATTTTATTTTAAAGTGACTTTTTGTTAAACATCAGTTTATAAGGAGATGGCAGAAAAAACTTTAACAATTGTTTAGAGTTGATAATAAAAATTCTACATTTTCTGTACCTATTAGTCCTTATATCATATATATAATATTAAACGGATAAAATGATATTAATTCGTTCTCTAATCTTAACAAGCCAGCTATATATTTTGCACTGAGTTTGTCGATGGTGATCGCATTTGCATTTGAAATTTAAAATATTAAATAAGTATTTCATAATGCAAATACTAATAGAAATTCTGAAATTAACAAACACGGACAGTTCGAGACTCTCAGATATAGAAAAATAAGTGATTAGTCTCGATTAGTTTAGTTAGCAAATCTAGTAAGGACGAACGACAAAATAATGTTATATTACCATCAATGTATATTGAAGTGCGCTTATGATCGTCGTTGCATAAAGTTCGAGTCGCAGATCTCGAGACACATTGGGATGTCAAGGTCATTTACGCAGCGCGATAAGGCTATTTTTAGGACATGTTGGAGGCATGAAGCGAAGTGGGGAAGACCGATACACGCTCGCGTTCAACGATTGGCCGACATTTGAAACAGGGAACCTAGTCAACCCGCGAATAACCAGTTCGCGAACCTGTAAGTACACACTTAAGAACGATTACAAGTGATAAAAAAAAAAAATTTTTTACATATTTATAATATTTATAATTTATGAAATATAAAAATATTCGTAATTATTTAACTTGTATTTATAGTACCTTCGATTCATGTTATTATTAAATCAAATATACCTATGATAATAAAAAGTAAAACGTAAAAATAAATATAAAATGAAATATAAAATGCGGGTCTCGTATTGTTCCATATATTCATCCCTAAAGCAGAAAAACCGGACGACTCTAAAAATGAACGTGGTTTGGATTCAAAATAATTGAAACTTAATTTCATGATGCAAAATTTTTATATAAACGATGATCTTTTTTAATCCTTCGTCATTTGCTAACTGCCCTTAGCCGTTGTATTCCAAAATATGAGATCCAAAACCAACGAATAATCGAATTTTATTTGCTGTGGTGTACAATCGACCTCATAATCGACCTCAATAAAATTTCCATAGTTTTGAATGTTGACAATCCTTACTCTATGTGACTGTTTGACGAGAAACCATGTGTGTTTGATATTGGCAGTAACGTAATCAATACATGTTTAATTTATTTTAATGTATTTGTAACAAATGTATTAGATTGTTGCACTTGTCCACATGGACTTTAACTACGCCAAATCTTTCGCTGTTCTTTACGCGCAATAGTCTTAAACAGGCATCGGAGTTTTCGGTTCACGTATACTTTAATAGATGTAATTACTTATATTAATATGATACATTAATGTAAACAATCTGACAAGAACTATAATATACAAAAATTTTTATGTATAAATTGACAAATATCAAATTGAAAATTTTTATATCAAAATATATCACAAAACAATAATAATTAAATGAGTTAACTAAAACGTACAATTAAATGAATTTAATTAATAAAATGAAAAAACCGGTTAAGTGCAAGTCGGACTCGTATATAAAGGGTTCCGTACTTCCGTACAATGTTTAAAAATAGTTCAGCAAACAAATATATATTCTGTGAAAATTTCGAGTATCTAGTTAGTGCCATTATAAAGATCGAGTTAAAATCGCTAAAAAACACGTTTCTTGTATAGTGACTCCTTTTAATTTTTAACTTTATTCTATATTTGGTATTTGTTGTTATAAAGGCTATAGTAATATATAATCGGTGCAAATGCCATGTGTCTAGCTATTACAGTTCCAGAGATAAAGCCGTGTGACAGACAGGTGGACAGATAGCGGAGTCTCAAAAATAACGGTCCCGTTGCACCCTTTGAGTACGGAACCCTAAAGATCATTATTTTTTATTACAAATATACCACCCCGGGTCTGGCATGCTCGAAAAGTTCCATTACTATTCCAGTACTATTGTCGCTTTGAATGGTGACAGATAGAGTTTGGAATAGATAAAACTCGGAATGATATCGGACCCTTCCTCTCGTCCTGAGTTTGGTTTTCAAATTATATGAATTAAAAGAGTATCGTAGTACATAAAACTATATATTACTGGCTTTCGTCTACCTGGATATGAAATTTTTAAATCGACTACTGTCAACAATTATACCGATTCCGTTCCGGCTCTCAGCTCTGATTCCCTTGCTCACATTTTTGATCTCCGTTTCATTCTTGGTTCCAGAATTAGTGCCGTCTCGACTCCAATTTCCGTTATAATTCAGATGCTCAATCTGATCCTATTTTCAATTCAGATCTCACTCTCGATTCAATTCGATCGAATTACTTCAAAAAAACTCATAGTCTTTCATCAAAAAGATATGCATTGGAAGTAATTATTTTACTACAAAACTATTTCCACGTCGCTCTTGATCCCGATTTCGGTCCCGTTCGTAATTCTAATCCCGGACCGGTTTGACCTTGATTCTCCCTCGGCCATTGCTGTTATTAGTATCTAATCAGTATAAAACCTATTTCACTTGTTCTATATTTACACCAGTTATGACGTGGGTTAAAACTAATTTATACTAAATTATGGCCTGATAACATATTTCCGTATTCGAAAAAGAATTCTATGACTTTCTCGAGTCATAAGTGCAGAAACGTACAGGCAGACAGAGTGATACTGTGTTTATAATATGTAATGTTAAGGATGATTCGCGAAAACGTAAACATATCTACCATCTGGCGTCCATATTGAACTCTCACCACCCGCAGCGTTCTCGCGCATCTGCCTTGAATCCAAATGAACAAAACGCTATCAGACATTGTTTACGCCATGCTATTCCCAGAATAGGATTTATAGTGCGATTCCTTGGACATTATCTCATCGAAATGACCGAAGACAAGGGTGTGCGCGCACAATGAAGCTGCGAACTGCCAACACACAGCCCACCCGGGTATCCCTGGGCCCGGTCCGAGTATGTTTAAAAAGATCAATATAGACGAACACGTTCTACGTGTGATTCCCGATACCGTTCTCGGACGAAACTAACTTGTGGTAACGAACTAACAATTCTACGGTGAAAATGATGTAAAAACTTACGGTGAAGCTGAGGTCATGCGGGTTGCGGCTTTTGCCGTCGAAACTAGCCGAATACTCAGTGAATATTTTGGAATGGGTCGTGGTACTTTCATGGCCTGCTAGAGGGTAAAATTCGTCGATTAGTTGGTTTGTGCGATTTCAATGTTCCCTACGAGAAACCGATTGCTTGAGTCCAACAGAAATATAGCTGTTCTGCCGTTTTACTCGCTAAAAGTGCGATAGCGGAGGCACAATGGCGGCAGAGGTGGCGCGCGCTGCTTCGCACCCTGATACTGGATTTAAACATCTTTTTTGGTTTCAGCTGCTGATGCAGACAGTTCCGTCGACGCTCTCATTAGCTTAGTAAATGTAATTGCTGCAGTGAATAAAATTCGACGCGGCGTGACGCAACGCGTTGTAAAAACACCTCGCGCGGTTAGCTCTCGGTATCGCTAGCGGTTGTCCAACTTTGCAGTAACAGGATGGGCGGATACAGGACAACCTAACATATTATATCCGAAATATAATTAAATGAAATACAACAACCTCACACATTCGAGCACTACGATATCGTCGTGCGGTGTTGCCAATATATATTCGGAGTGTCGCCGTCCGGAGAATAGTCGTATATTTTATTGGAACGGAGATCGTGTTGCTAAAGCCTTGTCTGACGCTCCTTCCCGCGCTTCGCTAACTTCTCGTTACAACGTCCATCTTAAATGGCATATAAAACGTAATAATGTAAGGTTTGCTAGAAAGAGGTAAACTCCGTAAAACTGTATACAATACTTTCGCGTCCAAGTTGAAGACGTCTTAAAGTCAGATGTATGATCTGACTTGAAGAGGGTTTAAATTTTAAACTTATAAAGATACGGAAAAAGTCTATCGCCTTTTTTAACCTTAATTTTAATAGTTTAAATTGTAGCAATCATTAACCTTATTTCAAATTTGCGCTTTAATGTCTTATCTAAATGCTTTGGGCGGCCTCAGACGGCCTTCCGCGCCGACCTTTCGCGCCGCTGGCACCCTTTATTGACATCGCGCATGCGCCTAGTCAATCAGCACAAGCTTCACCACACGTCGCAATCTACGGCACGCTAGGCAGAATAGTATGGCGCTAATTTGAATTTGAAATTAAAAGATTTTTTAATTTTTTCCTAATAGTATTTCAAGGGACAAAAGAGCGTGCGAGCCACCAGAGAGTAAATGGTTACCGTCGCCCACGGCAAGTAGCCTCCCAGAGAAGTCACTAGTGCGTTGCCGACCTTACTAAGTACTAGGAACGCATTATCAGATAAGACTGAAAGTAGGCCACCCGACCTTTTTAGAATCGAATAGGATATCAGACAAAGGGGCGGTGGTGCACCGGAACTCTCTCTTATTAGAAAAAATTCAACAGCAAAACTTATTTTTTCTCATCTGTCTACTGAGAGCGGTATTTTACCGATCGGCTCATTTTCGTCCTGCAGCCACGATTTTTTAAAGTTTCAAATTAAATCGCTGTAGCTGTTCTGAAGAGAGTTTAAATATGGATGGAAATGTGCTGTATAATATAAGTAGGAAGGTATAACAGAAGTAAGGCGTTAAACTTAGATTAACCTATAAATAATGATATTAAATAAAATACAATTGGTTTGGGCTACGTGTATTCAACAATGAAGACAACTATTTAATTTTAATGTATTACATACATTTTTAGATTGTAACAATTGTTTCAGACCTCGATTTGCATTAATACAAATAACTAAATTCACGTGCCTTATTGCAAAAAACCAATCACTACATAAAAAATTGTAAAAGAATAAACTTTACTATTTATCTTGGACCTCTTCATCGACTTGTATTTTTTTCTTTTTTTTCCCGGCTACCAAAGTTGTATGCAATTATATAGAATAATTTCTTACTTTAAGCGGTCAATTAATGAGATTGAATGCATCAATAGACTCTACAAATAAAAACGAAATATGTACTTCAATCTTCGCGGTCTTACGTCCTTATTTATGTTGGGAAATATCAGAATCATTGTCGAAAATAAAAGTTTAAATAACTTAAAGCAGTAGACTTTAAGTTAAAGTTAAGTTATACTAAAAATGCATAGATAATCTGGGTATAATAAAACCGTCATCGTTGTAAAACTTAAGCTCGTTGCACAAGTTCAAATTTGAAATCAGGCAATAGGTGTAACTAAAACTTTTCCCATAGCGTACGTACAAATTATAGATCATTGGCTGTAGCCAGGTGGCGATTGCCGTAAGAGGAGCGCAAACTGTTTTGTGCCAATTTATTGACTATTTAATTTTACATATGAAATGGGTAAATTGGCACCTGACCACAATTAACAAAATTACTACGTACCAATTACGCTATAGGAAACGTTTTATTTGCAACAATTGGCCGATTTACAATTTAACTTGTGCAACGCACTTAAGGGATCGTTTTTTCACAGCCAGTTTTTTTTATCTATGCATTTCTATTAGGCGGCTTTCAGTTTTTTAAACTTTCATTTTATTTATTACATTGTGCGCGCGCAAACTCATGCCAATATGTCTGTACATTCCCACGCGCTTCACTTTTGAACGAAAAATGGTTTCATTACTAACTTTAAAGTTATTTTTATGTGAAACATATTATTCGGAATGTACTTTTGAAGATATTTCTTTTAATACCAAACATAACATGTTTATCTTTGATTTATTTATTTCACGGTTGGAAAATGACTTATGTTTTAAATAAGACGTTTTATGCGCTATGACACACGAAATGATAAGACGCGTCGAATGACTCCCTCAAATGCAAGATTAGGACTAGTGTCTTTGGAACTACGAGGGAACAGATGAATATAATACACACATACATGTAGTGCTAAAATCATACCTTTGGCTTTGGTAGTCGGGTAAAAGTCAAATTATTCTTAGTTATAAAATGTGATTTCTCTACAAACACGTCAAACGAATACTCTTTTAAGAAGTATTATTTAATTAATAGCTACGACAAAAATTAAATGTCATCGCCTCTATTAACCGCCCCTAACGGTGAACAGGAATGGAAGGCTAGTAGTACAAGATTGCCAGTTTAAAACATATATTTTGGAGTAATATCTAAATATGTAATGTCGTATAAAAGGGTCCTACAAAAATTACATACTCATATTCTTCGACAGCTGTAACATAAAATAACCCAACCAGCATAATATTCTTTAATCAGGTACTTATAAGGCTAAAAGCTTGTAGGTATATGTTCTAAATGATAATAACTGTAAGGATGTTCAAAAGTTATTTCAGTTGAGAAAACATTTCAAGAAACATTTGAAAGAAAAATAAAAACATTAATAATCCTTTACAACGATAATTGCCCTCAGCTACGACAACATATTCGATTGTATATTAGGATCAGTTATTGCCAAGACAAATATTTTTCATTAAACGATTATAAAGATACTTTTTAATGATAAGTTATAAGTAAAAAAACTAATATATATATATCTGATTTTTAAGAGTGTAACCAGTAATTTTTAAGGTTACAATGTATTGGAAGATTTTCACAAGAATTTCATAAATCACGAAATTAGGACGGATTGAAATAACTTCATGAACTCAAGATCAAGAATGACATAAAGGGAAGAACTGTTTATTTGGTAAAGATTTAAGGAAAATAGTATATTTAGGGGATATAGAGAGAGGGTAAAAAAACTTGCGAAGGCCATCCACTGCAGTGTCACTACGGAACCCAAATTGAATAAAAAAAAAGTCCTCAATACCCTTACGTGATACTTCACACGATGTGTATATTACAGGATATAATATTTAGAATTATTGTTTTGTACGGAATTTTCATGAAATACGTTGCGTAAGATAAAACATGTAAGGCTATACAAATAAAAAATATAACCGCCAAATCGCTCGTATTATCTTTCGGTCAATCATATCATGCCCAAAAGCCATTGGCACTATTTCATATTTTCGACAAGCGTGTGCTACACCGCCAGCAGTAAGTAGATCACACTCTCCATTTTTTGAAATTTTTTTGTACCTCTTCTTCAGACATGCGACTTAATTTTATCACAAAGGTGTGCATGCGTACACATCGCGACCAATCCAAAGTACTTATAAAAGAATTTAAACATCTAAGGATATCATTATGCGTATCCAATTTCGCTAGTTGGAATTTTGTTTAGTTACGGGATAACAAAACGAAAGAAATCTCCCGTATTCCATGGTGAATGTAAAGATACATAGTATCTTACGACATTAAAAATAACAATAAATCATTGCAAACGTTTCTGAGATGCTGACAATAAATACACTGTGATCTCAAAATTGTTCAAAAAACATTCGCCTGTTTGAAATTATTAATGAAATGACAGCATGATATTGTGCGGTCTAATGAGGTGTCTGATGCAGTAGAACTAAACGAGGAAAGCTTCCAACGCGACCATCGTCAGCGCCGCCACCGCAGCCACCGCCGGCACCGTCACCACCCACGCAAATATTATATTCCTGCAAGCGAAAGCGAACGTTACCCGACTGTTTGGAACTTGGAGAGAGTTACACCCTAGAGAGAATAATATAATGTACTTTATTCTTGGATAGAGCATCAATATATACATAACGAAAACGGAACAAATCCCAATGTGATAAACTCTACTTTTGTCTGTGTTACATCCCCCTTGTTTGTTTCATTGATGATACAGTTGTTTTGTCGTTTCAGTAATGTTTTATTCTGTTGGTTTTGTTGCTACAACTTTCGAAATACGTAACGTTGTTGTGAAGCTATTTACGTATAAATGGCAGCACTATTGGCACTAAATTCTGACTTCGATCAGAGCGAAAACGACAAACTGAAGACATAGCTGCGAACGTAATCAACTCATTTAAAATATGATGGCCTCTCGCCACCATCGCCCGTAATTGCAAATCCTCGGCAATACCATCATGTAGAGGGCGCAATTGCGTGCAGTGGGCCATGATCGAGAGTGACGGTGAATTGTGCTTATTTGCGGCGGCGCATCTACGATGTGCACATTGCGTAGACCCTGTTCATTAGGGGTGGCTGGTATAAAGAAAGAGAGTGTTTTTGTACCGCACAATCTCCAGTCTGTCATCTATTTCATATTCTATTACACCAATAGTGCAAATCTCCGGACAATAAGCATATGCAAAATATATTTTAGTTATAAGTATTTAAACTGATATATCTAAATATTAAGAATGTAAATCACGAAAAAAATATGTACCGGCCGTACCACTACCGACTTAGGACTCCGCTGGAAACCAGCGTTGCGCCATGTTTATATATATAGTGTATATAGATGCAAGCAACTAATACTGAGTGGAACCCGTCTTAACCGGCAAATTATTATTAGGTACTAAAATGACCATTAGATTGTGTTGGTTGAATAAATGCTTTCGTTACAATAGGGGAAACAGAAGATAAATGCAACTATAAAACAAATCAATAAGACAGATTGTGGAAAATTTTTGCTGCTGTAAAACTGTTTATCCTGACAGGATGGCGGAACGGAGGGGTAACCTGGCACTGGACACTCGGAGTGGATTCATTCTGCACGGTCTCTCAGGCTGAGATCCTGAAAGACCGTGCAGAATGAATCTATTATTTATCATCTAGAATCTATTAATTAACATCTAGAATCTTATATTAGTATTTAATCAGTCCATTGAGCGCTGATGATCGATTTTTGCAAATTTATTTTTTATCATCAGTACGTCTGTGTAATAATCCATATTATAATAGACGCTTTCTCGGTGTTCCGTTACCTAAACAAGCTCCAGTCCACAGCCTGTTCAGAAAAGTAACCGACGCAAACTACTGAGCCGACTTTACAGTGCGTCGTCGACACTGGCAGGCCCGCCTTGCTCGCTATCAGCACCGTCAGCGCCGCGCCCACTTCGATCGTAAACCCTCTGAAAAAAAATAAACATTAAATCATTATTTTACAAACGAAATACGTTTTAATTATTTCGTGGATGTATTATGAATTTTACAGAGTAAACATTTAAATACGTTTATATTCATGTATAAAAATGCTTACCGTATATTAATGTGTACCAACAGTCCTAAAATGGTACTTCTTATTGTATTGTGTGAGGTGTTAATTAGCGGAAATCCATAGTAGACACTTGCCTGCAACATGCATTAACATGTAGCATGCAACCCACCGCTGACCCTCGAATCTGCCTTTCCACTACGAATCTCTATCCAAATGATTGAATATTGATTCCAGAGGATTGACAAATATCGAACACCTAAGCAAGTGTTATTTATTTTTATAATTATCTTATTCCGCTAACTGTTAAACTGTCAATTCTACGTACGTTTCATGCCAACCAGGCACATCCTCAGGAAATTGCCGACAGTCACATCCACCAGGGTGCAAGGAGCGTTAAAACAACCAACACGACCTCGTTAAGCAGGCCGCTATCATGCAATGGTCAAAGAGTGACGAAAACATTCGGCAGCCACAGACCACCACCGATAGACATGTCTGTCAAATGTCACAGACTAATCATCACCAACATTACCAAAATAGTTACAGGCAAGCGTCCAATAATGGCGATTTATAAACGTCAATTTGGTCGTTGAGCATATTATTATTGTCTTTATGTTTTAAAATTTCGAAGGATTCCAAAACATTTAAACGTAACCCCTTCTCACACACATGCAAAACATCGAATTTGTGATCGTTATTAAGCTTATGACCGGTTTCCAATAGATGTTTAGCAAAATGGGATCTGTCTGATTTATTATTTTTAAAGGCCGAAATATGTTCTTTGTATCTTTTTTCAAAGCAACGTCCGGTTTGTCCTATATATATTGATTTACAGTCATCACAAGTTAATTTATAAATTCCAGATTTTTTATTATTGTGTAATTTATCTTTATTGTTACATAAAGTTTTCAAATTATTATTTGTTTTAAAGGTCGTATAAATATTATGTTTTTTTAATAATCTTGAAATTTTCTCCGAAATTGTACCAAAATATGTCAAACTAGCTATATATTTCTTTTCCTCTTTTGATTGTGCTGGATAGATACTTTTCTTTATAATAGTTTTTTATTAATGAGTCCATCAATACATTTTTTTACTATATTCGTTTGCCAAAACTATGCTGTAAATGGTATTTAATTCTAATGAGAAATTATGATTATTAAGGGGTATGGTGAATAACCGATGTATCATTGATTTATAAGCCGCCAATTTGTGTTGCCATGGATGACAAGAACAAATGGGTATTGTAGTATCTGTGCACGTGGGTTTTCTATATATTTTAAATTCATGTCTATTATTTTTTCTAGTTAAGGTCAAATCTAAAAAAATTATAGAATTTTTTGTTTCTTCCTCTATTTAAAAACGGCAAGTCTAGCTAAACAGGTGAAATTATATATTAGATTGACCAAATTACACCGGTTAGCAGCCCAAAATGTTTGGTTTAACCAGGAATGCAAGCGTCTTAACGTTATTCCTAATTATATCAATATTCGTATCAATAATAAAAGTAAAGCAGCTAATATAACATTACTAAAATCTCAAAAGATCTGGCTTAATGAGGAATGTCGTAAATGGTTTAAACATAAAGATACCCTCAAATTTCATTTGAAAGTACTATATTCGGAATTATCGTTCAAATTACATAACATCGAATTCGACTTAGTTGATCAAAAAGCTAGAGAATTGGCCTCTATAATCATTCACAAAAAGTTCTTAACACAAAATAAAAAATTACAACGTTTAGTGATAGATCAAAATCAGTCTAATCACACTGACAATTCGAACCAAAACAATAAAACTAATTGCTCCTTTTATCCGAGAATAAAAAAATTATCAAATATAAAACTTAATAAAAATGAAGAATCGCTTCTTAATAAAGGAATAAAATATAATTTCACAAAAAATTCGAATAATAAAACGTGTAATGAGACACTGGCGATAGATACTGAAATATCTCTACACAAAAGTAAATGTAACGAGTCCATAAAATACAAAATTTCGGATTTAATAAAATTTAATAGTAGTAGTACCATTTCGGACTATGTATACAATGTAGATCATAAAACATTACTATCACTAAAACAAAAAATATTGAAAGAAAATTTAGTTATTAGTAAAGCCCATAAAGGGAACGCTATTGTAATAATGAACAAGTCTGATTACAATAATAAAGTTAATAATATAATTAATAACGAAAAAAGAATTTCAAAAATTAAAATGTGATCCCACCAATAAATATATTGCGGAAGTTAAACAAAATTTATCGTCTTCTAAATTTTTATTAACTAAAGAATCAGAAAAAAGAAATTTGATACCGATGAATCCACAGGCCCCTAGATTGTATGGTTTGCCAAAAGTACATAAAGAGGGTGAGCCGGTTCGTCCGGTGGTATCGTATGTGCAGGCGCCAACATATAAATTAGCTAAATAAATAAATGATATAATAAAAAGAAAAATTTCGTTCAACCCAAAATATAGTTTGGTTAATAGTTTAGACCTGGTTAACAAAATTAAAGATATTGTCCTTCCAAACAATAGCAAATTAATCTCATTTGGCGTAGACAGTTTATTTACTAATGTTCCTTTTAGAGAATGCTTAACAATTATAAAAGATAAGTTAGAAAAATAAAAATCAATCATCAAAAAACATCCAGGCGAGAAGGACGATATCTTAAAATTAACAGGATTGTCCATGAATCAAAATTATTTCCGTTATAATAATCAATTTTATATACAAAAGGAAGGTCTAGCTATGGGTTCACCTTTAAGCCCATTAATGGCCGAAATTTTTATGGATGAATTCGAAAATAAGCACATAATAAACAATGATAATATCCTGTATTATTTTAGATATGTGAACGATATTATTATGTGTTGGCTGGGTAATTCAATATAATTAGATCTATTTCAAAATTATATTAATAGCATACACCCCAAAATTCAATTTAAACTAGAGGAAGAAACAAAAAATTCTATATTTTTTTTAGATTTGACCTTAACTAGAAAAAATAATAGACATGAATTTAAAATATATAGAAAACCCACGTGCACAGATACTACAATACCCATTTGTTCTTGTCATCCATGGCAACACAAATTGGCGGCTTATAAATCAATGATACATCGGTTATTCACCATACTATAATAATCATAATTTCATTAGAATTAAATACCATTTACAGTATAGCATTGGCAAACGATATAGTAAAAATGTATTGATGGACTCATTAATAAAAACTATTATAAAGAAAAGTATCTATCCAACACAATCAAAAGAGGAAAAGAAATATAGCTAGTTTGACATATTTTGGTACAATTTCGGAGAAAATTTCAAGATTATTAAAAAACATAATATTTATACGGCCTTTAAAACAAATAATAATTTGAAAACTTTATGTAACAATAAAGATAAATTACACAATAATAAAAATCTGGAATTTATAAATTAACTTGTGATGACTGTAAATCAATATATATAGGACAAACCGGACGTTGCTTTGAAAAAGATACAAAGAACATATTTCGGCCTTTAAAAATAATAAATCAGACAGATCCCATTTTGCTAAACATCTATTGAAACCGGTCATAAGCTTAATAACGATCACAAATTCGATGTTTTGCATGTGTGTGAGAAGGGTTACGTTTAAATGTTTTGGAATCCTTCGAAATTTTAAAACATAAAGATAATAATAATGCTCAACGACCAAATTGACGTTTATAAATCGCCATTATTGGACGCTTGCCTGTAACTATTTTGGTAATGTTGGTGATGGTTAGTCTGTGACATTTGACAGACATGTCTATCGGTGGTGGTCTGTGGCTGCCGAATGTTTTCGTCACTCTTTGACCATTGCATGATAGCGGCCTGCTTAACGAGGTTGTGTTGGTTGTTTTAACGCTCCTTGCACCCTGGTGGATGTGACTGTCGGCAATTTCCTGAGGATGTGCCTGGTTGGCATGAAACGTACGTAGAATTGACAGTTTAACAGTTAGCGGAATAAGATAATTATAAAAATAAATAACACTTGCTTAGGTGTTCGATATTTGTCAATCCTCTGGAATCAATATTCAATCATTTGGATAGAGATTCGTAGTGGAGAGGCAGATTCGAGGATCAGTGGTGGGTTGCATGCTGCATGTTAATGCATGTTGCAGGCTAGCGTCTGGTACTTCTTATTTACCTATTGTATGAAATCTAAGGTTAGCCACAAAATTTAAAAATTCGAATTATTTCAAAAATATGCTTTCGCATTTGAGAGAATAGAAGCAGATAACAATACTTCGGCAATCGATTATTTGAAAGAAAATGTATAGAAAATTTACATGGAATACAATGGGAAATAAATTAAAAGTATGAAAACTAGGGAAAATTGACGGATATGAAACGATCAAAAAATATTCAAACAAGGGGGAGGGAGTGTGTGCATGCGTGCTTGCGTGCATGGTTGCGTACGTGTGTACCTATGTGTGTTTGTACGAAGTAGAAGTCTGTCATATCCAATTTTTACAAAGCGGCGTTGGAGTACACACAAAAGTGGGTAGAGTGGAGGGTAGAGTCGCAAAAACCGTGTATCAAAAGTTTTTTTGCGACATCTATTTAAATTAGATACTCAGTGTCTATTTTTTTTTTCATAAAATTATCCTTTCTATTTTTACAATTCAGATCTATTAGTGGTAAGTACTAAAACTAATAATACTTTTTTCACAAAATAAACAATCAACATATTTCTTTATTTTAAGTGGAAATGAAAATCGCTTTTCTTGGCATTTTATAATCCTTTGCAATTCAATTAAGTCACTAAAGAAATCATTCATTTTTTTCAAAATACATATTTTTAAAATGAAGTCGTCTGTAAATTATCTCCATCTTAATTAATAAAATAATTATTTCCTTAATCAAAAGATGATAAATTACTTAAATTATATAAAAAAAAATTAAACTCATAACAAAAATTTTGACTCATTTTATTTATAAGTCGATATAAACAAAAAGATATTGTACATAATTTTCTTGCACTTACTATGTAACGCAAAAGAGTGTTACTGTAGTAACGCATAGTTTAGTAAACAACAGAATTTAGTTTGTCGTCTCTTGTCTTAACGCAAAAATAAAGAAAAATGAAACTAACGTATCGGGCGTAATATTGGTAAGGTCTTCGCCCACGGTGCGGATGACCCGGCGGCCCCACAGCCACAGGCCTAGCGCTATGCCTACCCCGCCAAACACCAGGATGGCCAGAGGAGTCTCGGCGCGCGCATGCGCCTCTCCTTCCGAATACAGCAGCCAGAGCGCCACTAAAGGCCCGATGGCGTTGCTGATTACAAATGAAAAAAATTTTAAAAAATTACAATAATGTTTCCTTCAGCGCTTTTACATTAGTTAATAATAAATAAAGATTTTACTGACTAAAGATGTGACTTCATCATTTCGTGCATTAAAATGTATATTTCTCTTTGCACTTCAGACGTCAGTATATAGGATCTTTTTTTATGGAATGTCCAAGGGGTAAGTGAGGATGCGAGCCACCAGAGAGCTGGTGTTCAGCGTCGCCCATGGATATCCGCAACCTAGAGGACACAGTAATGCGTTTCCTGCCTCTCGAAAAGGAGCATGCTCTCCTCCTGAAAAGCTCCTTCTCGTAATATCTATCGGAGGGAGAAGTTGGTCACTGTAACTCTCAGTCACATGAATGAAATCCAACAGCTGAATCAGTCATTACACGTCTGTATTCGGTGAAAGTCTGGTACTTCACACGTGGGGCCGACTCATTTTTGTGCTGCAGCCAGGTTGGCCACAACATGGCTCTGCCACATTAAATTATTACCATCGCTTTTATTTATTTTTTTCGAATATAACGCCATTCTTAAGTGTAGCTAATATTATTCAATGTACAAAAGTTGATAAATAGGATCTCAAAAAAGGACACAAAAAACACATTAGTATTTTTATGTTGGATGGCCAGTTTCAATTTTTCGCTGAATTAGATTAAATTTAAAAAAAATTAGATGGTGAATTTATACAGGTATCTAAAACACAGATTTAATCAAACAAAAATTATTATATCAAAAAAATTATAGTATTTCACTAAAGTTATAGTGTATTCTGTTTTGTGCACGACGATTAATATAGCTGTTTTTCTAAGGTTTTGTAGTCAATAAGAAACCCTTATAGCCTCACCATGTCAGTCTGTCAATTTACCCACGACTTAGCTCAGAGACTCTTAATACTAGAAATCTGTGATTTGATATGGATATACATGTTAATCAAGATCTAAGTGATAAAATATTTTTTTTAAGGAAATTCTCAGGGTACCTACACTACACGTAAAGTCGGGATATTTCTTTTTCTCATCTATCCCATAATGTCGCATATCGTTGGATAGTTCATTCAAAAACATAACGGGTTCATAAAAGTCATTTCTTTATTTAAGGATCACTTTGTAAAATATTAAGCTTTAAAGTATTATTTTTTACCAAACTAGGGTCGATATTTGCAAGCTATCGGTACCACAGACTTTGGAATATGGAATATGTAAATCCATGGCCTGCAGCACGATTTTTGCGATAGAGTCAGCGTATTCGTTAGAATCCTCCGATTTGAAGCACACCGGCGTCCATAGTTGAGAAGCAAAGCAAGCTCGCATCCCATCCCAGTCATAGTGCAACACACCGTTTGCCCGTTGGCAGTGACCGTAATGAGTATGTCAGAGGCACATTACTCCGAACTGAATCCGAATGGAGAGTCAACGAAGACCATATAATTGTCAGGATGTAAGGTCAGCAGAAAATTCAATAAGGATTTGGTATGGCTCGCTATCCCCGGAACACCCTTGGGACACGATACCAATTGCGTCAAACCATAAATCAAGGTAAATTCATGTACAGTTTTTCTCTCATGTTTGATAGAGTATGTTCCGAGCCACTTTAGTCACTTTTCATCATGAGCATTAAAAGCGCCTGGTACTATGATTTCTGGGGAGGGAATCTGGTCAAGAATGGAGTCAATCGCCATTTAAACGTTTTCTTTGAGTCTTTCGGTTTCGATGTTACCGCTATGGGATCTGTAGAGGCAGGCGAAGACGCTAACGTGGTCATCAATCGTGATCAACCTAATGAACCTCCATAATCTTGCAAAAGTCCGCAGCCAACATGGGACGAGGAGCCATTCTTGGCCTGCTATGTTTGCTCCTGGCAGATGATTTTGATGTCTTTGTGCCTTCCCCATATTACGACGGGTGGCCTGAACAGATACGCACAAGGAGCAATTCTCCTAAATCACAGGTACCCTCCTGGAGTAGTCTCTCCTTCAAAGTCTCTTTCATATCTGATGGAGGGGAGAGTGCCACGGGAACTCTAACTCATTAGGCAAGATGCAACAACGAAAACTGTTACTTTAAACCTGTATTCTTTGATGTAGAGTATGATATTGTACCGGTCGAACCTCTTTATTTATGTCCTGTTGTCAAGTTGATCACAGCATCGCTCTATCACAATTGCCGAATCAAACGCCAATCTACTTAAGAAAAATTACAACTTTGCCTTCAGGTTCTATAAGAAAGCGACGGAGTTATCTAAATCCGAGCATATTGACAAGATTGGCGAGAGACTGACGTGACACCCTTTATGATCTCACACACTTTGGTCTTTTGCCAAAGCTGTCTAAGGTAATTTTTGTCAACCACCGTTTCCATCTCTGCGCACGAAGGATGGATCGCTAGCCCACGCTACTATATATTTATATTTAATATGGGCGTACATCAATATTGGCCCATTAATATGAAATCAGCCATAAGAGATTTGCATCGTATTAAAAAATATCCTCTATGATTCTTATACTTTACAAATTAATAATATGTTTTCTGACAGACAGACAAAACATTTAAAATCCGTTTTTTTGTCTTGCAATACCTGTCGCCTGTTTATTTTCAAACGTACATTCATTGTACAAAGATACCCGGTTTTACTGTTTTATTATATGTATAGACTTACGTATATTTGTAAAACTAGACTACTAGATTTTTTGTACTTTATTTCTATTAATATAAATATCTTCTTATTTAATTTATATTGTACTAACCTGACGTCATTGCCTCCGTGAGCAAAAGCACCGAAAGTCGCAGTCAGCACTTGTAAGAACGAGAAGAGACGTAGAGTTTCAGAGGGCGGCGTTGAGTAGTGTGGCGGCGGAGGGGGGGTGGCGACGGTCCTGAGCAACGGCGCAGCGCTCGAATTGGGCGTGATGACCGGTAGCCCCATCGCTGTTGTGCAGTTGCTGCCTTCCACGCTCCAAGCACCTCCCATGCAGGCGTTCTGAATGATAATATCACATGAACTATTCTACACTTAAAATTATTATAATAATACATTGCATACAATTATAATAATTGTGTTGTGACAAATATAGCCAATACCTTATTGTCTAATTGCTGCGTCGTGTCAATATCGGGATTGTAATTGCGCACACGTAAATTGTCTTGTTCCCCGCGTACGATGGTATCGCACGAGTCACCGAGGAAACCGTTCTTGGAACCGTAACTCTCGCCGATAGCGGCGAGTTGCGCCGAGTCGAGGCTCTTGCAGCAACTCAATGTCTCGTCGATGTATTTGAGCGCGGTGAGCTGGGGATCGGGCTCGATGAGCCGCAGTCGGAATCTGTCGGGCGGGCTGAGGCTGCGCGATAAAATACTGCAATCGTCCATGGTGGCTAAGAGCGCGCTGTTGCGTACATTCATCTCGAGGACTCCGAGCGAAACCCTGTCGGCTTCGCTCAGCGTGACCATTTCAGAACTCTCTGCGATCGCTTCGAGAATCTTCCCTTCGTCCGAAAGAAGTGAATTAGGCCTTTGTGAGTTAGCATTTTGTTCGATGTGAGTAGGCGTGTTCGCGGGCGTGGTTTCTATAAGAATAGATCGTTTTGAAAAATATCTTTTTGTCACTTTCCTCATTTAATTATTATTTTTTTAAATATTACCGTTCGAAGGTCCCACGGTGAAATTAACGGGAGATTTAGCAGTAAGATGGCATCGGTATCGTGGTACAAGAAACAACCATACCGTCAACGCCACCAACACGCCCAAAAACAAAGCGCCACACGCGGCAGCCCAGAATGGTATTTTGTCCATAGATAGCACTAAAAAAATGTTTCAAAGTCTAATGAATACTCGACTACAAACTATATAATAAATGGATATGAATGGGAGGATGATAATAATAATATGAGTCATATATAAATTATATAATTTACATAATCGTCGAAATAAGTCAAACAGAGTCTAATAAAAAACGTGATTACTCGCTTTGTAATCTGTATTCGAAAATGTAATTTAATCAATTTTTGTGGTCGATATGATACCGTACGATGTATAGAACTCACATTTAGGGCCGTCACGCACAACGCTTAGCACGTTAACGGCGATGGTGGCGCCGTAGAAGAACGGCAGAGCGGCGAGGCCGGCGGCGAGCGGCTGCGGCGCGCGGAGGATGTACCGCCGCACCAGCCAGAACAGCAGCGCGGACGTCACGCCGCTCAGCACCGGAGAGATGAACCACGACAGCACTAGCAATTCGTATTATCTAAGGTTATCTGGCCGTATCCAGTCCAAAACAGTTACATTAATATCTGTATCACATCAGACTGTAGCATTATAAGAGTCTGTTTGTTTGTTAGCTTTTCACTTGATTGTGGAACAGATTTTAATAGAAGACGCATGTACAACATACAGCACGATGAAAATACACTGAAATGAGTATTTTATATCGGAAAACGGACCAAGATCGAGGCTGAGATCGGTATCGAAATTGACATCCTATTTCATTCTGTGCAAAAACGTCCAATATTACTTGCATTAATTGTAAAAGCAAACATCATCCTATTCACCAAAGCGTTCGACGACATGCATAAAACGCTCAATAGGCTTTCAACCAGCCCCCAATTTTGTTTCTAAAGCACAGGGCGCAGTAGAAACAAAATCGTATTTACACTAGGGCTACTATTTTTTTATTTAATTATTTATTTATTTTGACACTTTAGTTTTGTAATTTAGATGAAGATTTAATCACCACTCCCGAAATTTTTATATATTCATTTCATATAATTTTCATGGCATTCAAAGACAGACCCCTCTGCAGTAAGCCGTCTAGGGGCAAGGCTACTTGCAAGTTATCTTGACTTGAGTGGGAACACGGAATTCTAACTTTCATATGGACTTCGACCCTCCCCAACCAGCGGGTCGACAGGGATTATAGAGGGCAGGGCCATTTATAATAGGATTACGCCAATTTCGAAAGCCCAAAAACGGTCAAGATAAGTCCTTCTGTTATGGGATTGTAGTGCCTTTCTTCTTGATCTGTTGTAAGACGTAATATATTGATAGCAATTGATAGTGCTATTGATTCCATGACGATGTAAGTACGCCAAACAAATTTACATTCAATTCTATATTTCGAATATAATAACTAAACTAGTATTCGCCCACGGCTCTACCCGCGCCGACATAGAAAAGATTTTTTATTTTTTTATATCGACCGGTCACGTTGTCGCACAATGATCCCAATTTTGGTTCCGCTATTTTTTTCGGTACCGGTCTCGACATAGATGCGCATTCTGCCTTTGATTTGATTCCGATGAAATTATTAACCCACATTATTATACCAAAGATACGTATTTTGTCGTTAATTTACTATTTTATTATTTTTTGAAAAGTTCTCGCTTTAGTTCTTAATACCAATCCCTGTCCCGTTTACGATACCGACCCCGAACCGGTATTGAACTTAAACCTTCCTTGAGTATTGTTGTTTCCCGTAACCAATTATCATTAGTAAAGAATTTGTTCTAGGTTAACATGAACGAAACCGCTAGCAAAAGCTAAACATCTTACAAATTTTCGCGTTCATAATATTAATAGTATAAAAATTATTTCCAGTAATAACTATAATATGTATAACGTTACGTATACAACTTCTATTTTTTTTTTTTGTAAGCAATAATTTCTTTAGACTATACGTTGTAGAAGTATTTCTAAGATAACATACCGATAGCGCCTAAGGTCGACCAACGTACTCCGATAGGCCCCTTCGCGGCGAGCGTGAATCCAACAGTGGCGCCGACCACGGAGTGCGTGCCGGAGACGGGCAGGCGCAGCGCCGTGGCCACAATGAGCCAGGTCGCGGCCGCCACCAGCGCCGCCAGGCACCCGGCGCCCAGCAGGCGCTCGCCGCCGTCCGCGTACAGCGACACGTCCAGGATGCCCTTACGCATCGTATCTGATACTTTGTAACCTATAACCGTTATGGTGTCATATTAAAAGTAGTGCGATTGACAATGAAACGTTTTCTATGTTTACAAATCGGACGATATGGCGTTTTTAAAGGATAAATGTTTAAATAAAGAAGGAAATAGACGCCTTTTAAAAATCATAATATTCATTTATCGAGGAAGAAAATTTTAAAATATAAAAAACTGATGTGGCGTTCATATCCTTCATCTAGTATTAGGCATTTGAGGTTGCTCTTTGTTAAATAGATCAAAAGTGTAAGTATTTTATAGGCATACAACATGTAATTCTCAAAAATTTGGTGTTAGAGAAGGTTAGGAAATAGTGGGACCGAGCAAGTTTAATGCTTAATAATAGTAGGAGAGCTGAAATTGTGATGATAAGTTTTCAGATAATATACAAAACAAGCGAGTAGGAAAGCATAAATGAAAGTAACAGTAAGAAAATTATTAAAATTTGAATTTGAGCAATTCTAAGGGTTAAAAAAGAATTGAAAAGGTGTTAATGTTTCAAAATATATAATTTTTACTAATTGCTAGCTTTTATCTTTTCATCCGTTCCTTCATTCAAGAGTTTGTATTTGAATTTAATAATAACAACTTACACACCTAACAATACAGAGTTTTCCTTGTATAGGAATTGGATTGAAATCCAAAGCGGGATCGAAAGTAGAAATGAGGTTTATATTAACAGACAAAACTACGGATTGCGGCTTGCGAAATGAAACGAAACTTAGCAAAAAAGATTATATCAAAAATGTACCAAGCGAACGAAATGAATGAAAATTCTAATTTTAAAAATCTACTCATTATTATAAGTTACCCCAAAATTTATATGTAATTTTTAAACCTTATGCTTGGGGTCAGCCATAGATATTGGAAGCATATCAAATATCGACAAGAATAATATTATTAATTCTAGATTTTATAATATTTCGAAATAAGCAGTCAATCTGTCTTTACACGAATAAATTTATAATGTACAAAAAGGGACGATTCGCCCTTTGTGGTGAGCAGTTACAATTTTATTAATTTTCAGAAAAAAATTACACGAAGGAAAAATAGTATACAAATAAATTAATGCTCACAAAGTTACGTATTAATCAATTTTAACATATAATTTGAGACGGATTATAGTGTTCAAGCAATGATTGAACAGTATTTGATTGATATTCATAATTTCATAACATTAACGAAAAGTATTGTTCAGACATACCGATCAGCACAGCACCAGCGATCTCGAAGATGGTAGCGAGGATGCAGGCCTGTGTAAGGGTGAGCACCTTAGAGCCCACGCTGGTGCCGAAGGAGTTAGCGACGTCATTGGCGCCAATTCCAAAGGCCAGTACGAACGCGACGACAAACCCGCAGACCACTAGCCACAGCAAACTGTCGTCGTATGCCTCCATCGTCGTTTTGATTAATTAAAACTGTCGACTTTCATTCCAAAAATAATAATAATTTACGAGTGCATTGAACGTCCTTTAGGAAATTCCGAACATTTCTTTCAGAAAAAATTTTCAAGTCTACAAAATATTCCAACGTTTTAGAATTAAAAGTTAAAAAAAAAAAAGCTTCTATATTAACAACGAATTTTCACTAAAAAACAGCCCGTAAATAATCCATTTGACTTCATATTCGTAACCTTCCACCCATAACCCGATCTTAAAAAAATATAAATTCTCTGTACTATATGGTGACTGAAGAAATTCAGCTCTTAAATGTTTAAATTACTGAAAAAATATATTTGTTCATAAAATGATTTGGCGTCACAAACTCAGATATTTAATTGAAGTTTCATAAAGTCGTATTATTGGTGAAGAAGATGAGTTCATCATCCTGTAAACGAAAGCATTAAAAATCATTAATCTTCTATTTTCAACAAGCGAAGTGATGAGAGGTGATGGTGACAGTTACTCTGATCACCTCAAATTAGTTCAGATATTTTTAGATATAAGGTTTGGCAGCTATCTATATTATACTCTGAGATCATTCGTAATACAATGTTATCAATACAAAAAATTAAGGCGATAAAAGGAATGTAACGGATGCTTTACAATAATGGCACGATTCTTGGACTCGGAATTATTCCACTACAATCATGACGTATATTGATTTTTTTAACGTCGTAAAAATGAACATTCCCGCTGAAAATTGTGTCATTGCGCCAAAACCTCATTTTTGCATCACGTCACAGTATTATTCGTCAGACGAAGCTTATTTTAATATCATTTAACTTATGAACACGCACATGACGTAATGGCAATTAAGATTTAAGAAATGTGCTGTAACACGTGTAAATACAAAACTTATCATACATTGTATAATCATAAAAAAATATTTATATAATATTACAGAACTTACTTTAAATGCCAAAAGGTTTCACGTTTTCCAAAAATTCGGTGCAGCAAGTATGCCGAATCCCGTCTGATCTCGAGGTTCTCAGCTGTGAACTGAAGTTGACTCAAGAAGTCCGGTCAGTACCGGCCCGGCTTTGAATAGAGCATGCGCAAGGGGAGCCGACCGGCTCACCCCTCCTGCTACGGGACGCATATAGGTACTCATTATATACACCATTGACTGTTAACGTGTAGAAATTTCTATATTATATATTGACAACAAACTACGAACTACCTAGAACGTCGATGCGCTTTTTAAAGTTCTAGAAATGGAAATAACATCAAAAATAGTAATGATAAGCTAATAAGGACTTTGATAGCGTATCCCAAGTAACAATCTTGAATAACAATTAAAGCTAAAATAGCTGTACTCTCTAAAATTGCGTTTCTCGAAGGTGAAAGAGATTTTATACAGACCTCCATTTTTAAAGATTCACATCAATAAAACATTACTAAATTAACTTTAGTCTTACGTAAGTAAAAATTGATTGTACAAATTTTAAATCAATCGTAATTCCAAAGACAAATTTTCTATCTCGAAAAAATTAAATGACTTTCTCTCCGATTATTAAGTTTTTTATTTCAATCTGTGTAAAAGAAATGACTGTATTCTAATCAAATCACCTTGTTGATAAATAATGGATAGAATATATCAAATAAAAATGTCCAATAATTTTCGTTAGAGTTACAAAAATATTACTGATTTTCTTTCGTACAATATTATGTAGATTTTAAAAAGGTATAATAATTATGGGATCCTAGTACGAATTCGGAGACTTAAATTGTTTGCGTCCCACGGTCGCACGGCGCGGAGAAGCGCGGAGAGGGCGAGACCTTTGACGGTAGCTCGGCAGGCGAGGCCGTCTATAAAAGGGGCATCGGTCTATGCATGATCGGATTTACAACGAACCGATGAACGGCTGATGTTGTACACCCATTTATGTTTCGGAGGTCATCCAGGAGAGGTAATATTGGAACTCGTTAGATATAGCAAATTAATATGAACCGCCACTTGACCAACATAAAAAAAGTTTGGCTCATCCTATTGTAATGTTGCATATAATAAAAAAAAAAAAACCTAAATTTTCAACTACTTTATATATGTACATACCTTACCTCCGATCATGCTTTATTTATCTTCTCCCATATTCATCAATCATACTTTTCTGTGCATCAAGAACGTAGCCTTTTTGGTAAAATATGTGAATGTTCCTTATTGACTGTTTCGGAATATCGAGAAGACAAAATTAAAAAAAAAAACAACTAGTATTTAGTAGACAACGGAAGGAGCAAAGAAAATTGCAAAAAAAAACCGGCCAAGAGCATGTAGGACCATACTCAATGTAGGATTCCAAAATCGTCACTACAAGAAAATGAATGTACAGTTGAAAAAACTATATTATTACATTTTTAACTTCTCGCTAAGAAATTTGAAAATTTTCTAAAATTTTCGGGAAGTTATTGGTTTCACCCCATTTTGCAAAAATCGAGTTCTCATCAGATTTCGACGTTCTGAGGGTCTAGGAAGCTTCTCTGATCATCTCTGAGATGATGTCCGTATGTCTGTGTGGATGTGTGTGTGTTTGTGTATGTGTGGATGTATGTAAACCTCTTATAACTTTTAAACGGCTTGACGGGATCGAGCCCACTAAACGGCGTTCCAAAGAGTTTCACCAAACTCAGATTTCCTGAAAGTTTGGGTCGATTTGGACCGGTAGATTTTGAGAAATTTTGAAAAAACTAAGAAAAAAAATTTTTTAAAGTGGTTTTTTCTAAATAACTTTAAAATGGCTTGACCGATCAATTCCATTCCAAAATCTATTCAGCTCTTAACCTATTAAAAACACGTCGATTGCCGCAAACCGGGTCAAAATCGGTTGATTCGTTTGTGAGAAATCGTTGTCGAAAGAAATCGAAAAAAACAGTTTTTTTGAAATAACTACGAAACGGCTTAACCGATCAATTCCAAATTCTAACCAGCTCTTGATTCTGTAAAAACACGTCGATTGCCGCAAACCGGGTCAAAATCGGTTGATTCGTTTGCGAGAAATCGTTGTCGAAAGAAATCGAAACAAACCGTTTTTTTTGAAATAACTACGAAACGGATAAAATTAGTGGGAAGTTGCAGAGTTGGCCACTTCTTATTTTGGTGGTTAAATAACAAAAATAAATATTTCTAGGGGAGGCACATCATAAATGTAACAGAAATCGAACCGAATTTTTTTTTCAGCAAACATCAATGAGTTACATATGTTTCGCAGTTACTTTAAAATCTATTTAAGATTTCTAGGCAATTTTTTGATTATGAGAATAGTTTCGAGAATAATCGCTCCGAAAGTAGCAGAAATTGTGTCCCCCCTTTATTTTCTAAGCCATTAGTCCAATAAATATTTTAAAAATTACGGGGGTAACGCTTGAGAAATACTTTCAACGAAAATTATTTTGAACATGGTCGGATACACTGTTTTTGAGTTATTGCCGAAAAGCTGCTTTTTTCAACAAAAGGACATAAGTGACTTGAAGATGCACTCTTCTCCTGATGCACTTTATCTTACACTAATTTAATAGTAATAGTCGACGCACCTACTTGTTTTTCTAGTTATAGGCGACTAAAGTGCTTATAACTATTGTATGTGGGAAACATGGAAAAAGTGTAACAACGTACTTCTTTCATCTGCAGTGCATTTCTTTGTAATAATGGCTTCGGAACCCTATAATGAGATAATCCGACATACTCTTGAGCAGTTTTTCATATTTTTTTAGAAATACGTTTAAAAAATTAAAGGTGGGACACTATGCTACTTTCGGAGCGAGGATTTCCGAGAACATTCACTTAATCGAAAAGTTGCTTAAAAACCTTAATTTTTTTAAAAAAAAAAGCTGTCGAAATAAGTGCCACACGTTAATGTTTGCTGAAAAAAATTTGTTCAGCTTCTGTTACATGTATATGGAGTGCCCCTTTAGAAATATTTATTTTTATTATTTAACTACTAAACTAAATAGCGGCTTATGCAAGACACGTATACTATAAATTTCATTAATATACATCATATAGCTTTTGATAAAATACGTGTTACATACGGACAGACGGACGGCCATGACAAAACTATAAAGATTACGTCATCGTCATTTTGGCTCGGAACCCTAAAAAGTATAAAATTCAAGGATTTACAAGGAATAGTTTAGCTTGTCAAAAACTAATTAACCCATTTGGTGCCAAATACACGTCGCCGTGGAATAATACCGTGGTGGAAAAACGGGTCGCCGAGCACACGGCGCCGTAGATCGCGATCGTCTTATTTCGAAGCGCTAGTTTGCCACCAACTTTCCAGGTAGAGTCATGTTACTTGTGTGGCTACACGCACGATTTTTCGATCTCGTAAAAACCGTTTACGGATTTTAATTCGCGTGTTATTTGTTTTTATAGACGCTTGTAGAGAATACGTAATTTTCGCGCCAAAATGAGTGATGTGCCGGGTCCGTCGAAACGTTGTTCTACTAACAATTCTTCGATTTCCGTGGCTAAAAAATAAATCAAGATAGTAGTTTGGACGAAAGTGATTGCTCGAAGCTGCTTATTCACAGTGTAATGATGAAGATCAGTCAGATACGAGCGAAGGTAGCGGTACTAGTATATTCGATATACTAACCCAGTCAAAAGTTAGTATAACCCATTAACCCATAATTACAGATCGAAATAAGATAATCTATCCTCCCCACGGCGCCGTGCTATAGGCCACACATATGCTGCCACGCCGAATACATGGCGCCGTGGACCCTCATTTTTTTTTTACTTAAATTCATATCTAATGATATGTTTATTAATAAAGCGTCCTATATATACTTTATATTAACTATTGGAACATTAAAATCAATTGGCCCTTTGCCATGATCTCTTATAAAAAGCTGTAAAACGCGCATACATATCAGTATTAAATCGGCATTCAACTGGTTAAGTATAGTGGAAATAATCCTGGGACGTACAAAGCTTCAAAAGCACGCTTTGTTGAGTTTTTTAACTGTGGCCGGACCTAATGACTAGGTTTGGTTTAAAGGCAACCGGGTACTCTTCTTGACTTAAGTAAAGAAAAATAAAATTATTGTAATTTCAGATAGTTGTGTTGATTTGAAATACGTTGTTAAAGATGACACACCTGATATTCTTCCAGAAGTTTCAACATCTACTAAACAACATGTACTTAGGCTGTGCCTTCGGTCATCCCATAAAATAATTTCCGTGTTATGTCAACCTTTATGTATTAGTTTTAGCTGTTTGTGAATGATGGTGGGATATAGGGTACTAAAAATCTTGGGTTCGGAAAGTCCTAATATTATCCCCAACAACTCGCTTTGACACACACATTGTAACCAGATAAAGATAACTAAGGTAAGAAATACAACGAGCAAGTTGCATTAGCACATTGTAGCCTTAAATTTTCTAAAATGTAAAAGCAATGGAAGAATAATACGAATCTCCATTCCATAGCTGGTAACTTCTTTTATTAGCGGGTAGACTTTTCTCAAAATGGTGTCGACTATGTATATTATATACGGATACTTCTCTTACAATATAATGATAATCAAGTGTGTAAAATGGGGTAACTTCATAAAAAAATCTTCGATTTCGCGAGTCCACTTTCATTCATCTTTTCCAGATGGTTAATTGGTCATCTGGAAAAGATCATCCTATTTTCATTTATCTTCCGCCATACCCAACTTTCACTACCGTATATCGGCATATCGATACGTTTATGTATAAGAGGATATTTGAGCAATAGCAGCAGTTTTCTTGCAATTTTCTTGTGGAAAAAAAGTTATAGGATTCCCTCTCCCTCCCAACTCCCTCTTCCCTACGTGTAAGATTGAATAAAATTTAGCTCGAGCCTACCACCTTAAGCGCTGCACGAAATTGATGGGTTCTCTTAGTACTGCTCTTGAGATTTCGAAATCGCTTGGGACTTGCTAAATGGGAGTCGTACACTGTTCTAATAGTAATTATACGACGTCGAATATAATGATGTAGTATCCACTTCACCTCGTCTGTAGCAAATTTAACTTTAATTCGATTACTAAATCGAGCAAGCATTACTGAAAGGTGCACACAAGAAAATATCTTGGTACTGCGATCGAGGTCTGGAAGTCGCTTAACACGTCCGAACCGACAGCATGTCTCTCATTTGAATAGATATATAATGACGTTGAAAAAACATTATGTAATTTTTAATTCTACTTATCTGTACTGCGTAACACTGCTATTAACTTCAAATTAGATTTTACTTCGAAGCGATTATTAGGTCGAGTAAACATCATTGAGTGCTGCACACTAGAAAATAACTTAGTACTGCAAATGATGCATTGATTTCGCCGGGGACAGGCTAATAAAATACTTATCACTACTTATAGGTATTATATGTTTTTGAAAATCATGATTTAGTTTCCACCTTACCTTATCACCCAATCAAGTAAGTTTTAATAAATAATGAACACAACAAAAGGCCGTAGTACTGCGATTGAAGTATCGAACTCGCTTTAGACGTGCTAACTGGGAGGCTATCACTTCTTCTAAAAGGTGCTATACGACTTTAAAAATCAAGATATAGTTTCTACGTTACCTTATCTATGCTGCGTTATATATGTCTAATGCGTTTTAATTAGATTTTACTTCGAGGCCATTATTAAGTCGAGTAAGAATCACTAAATGTTGCACACAAGAAACGACTTTATAACTGCGATAAAGATTTCGAAATCGTTTGGGATGTGGTAACAGGCAGCCGGTTATTTCTTCCAATAGGTATTATTTGACATTGAAAAACAATATGTAATTTCTACCTCGCCTCAATTTTATACACGACAAATGCATTTAAAACAGATTTTTCTTCTAAACGTTTATAAGGTCCAGTAAGCATCTCTGTATCACGAGTATAAGAAAAGACCATAGTAATGCAAATGAGGTCTCGAACTCGCTTTAGACGTGTTAACTGGAAGACTATTCTTCCATCCAAATGTTGCTATGTGAACTTGTACAGCCAGATGTTGTTTCTAACTTGCCTTATCTGTACTGAGTCATACTATTAATATATTCTAAATCAGATTTTACTAAGGGCGATTACTAGATTAAGTATCACTGAATGTTGCACACAAGGAAAGACCTGAGTACTGCAAATGATGTATCGATTTCACTGAGACATTATAATAGACAGCTTATAATTCCTTGTTATAGCTATTATATGACAATGAAAATCAAGATTTAGTTTCCGCCTCACCTTATTTGAGCTACCTAACATTTCTAATGCGTTTAAATTAAATTTGAATCCCAAGCGATTATTAGGTCGAGTAAGCGTAAATGAATTCTGCACACAACAAAGGACCTTAGTACTGCGGTCGAGGTCTTGAACTCGCTATAAATGTGTTTACTAGAAGACTACCACTTTTTCTAATAGGTGCTATATGACGGACTCAAAGACTTCAAGGACTATCATTCCATCTTATAGGTGTTATATTACATTAAAAAACAAGATGTTGTTTCTACCTTGCCTTATCTGTACTGCTTATTACTACTAGTAAGTACGTTTAAGTCAGATTTTATTTCGTAGCGATTTATATGTCCAGTAAGTATCACTCAGTGATGCACACAAGAAAAGACTTTAGTATTACAAATTATGCATTGATTTCGCTGAAGACAGGCTAATAAAATGTCTATTATTTATTCTTATACGTATATACGTCTGTACAAATCATGATATATTTTCTACATCACCTTATCTATGCTGCGTAATACTAGTGATTAGTTTAAATCAGACTTCGAAACGATTTTAAGCTCTAGTATGCATCACTGAATGCTGTACTAAGTAATACCTGTAATAAGTATTTAACGTTGTTAAATAACATGATGTAGTATACACGATTAATGCGTCTAAATCAGATTTTACTTTAAAACGATTATTAGGGTGATTAAGCAGCAATGAAAACCTTAGGGGGCTTGTTAATTACGTGAGATGATTTTGGCGATTTTTGCCCGACTCCCGTTCATCGCACTAACACTTTTAACAGCATTTTAACAGTCTTTGAACTAAACCGAACACAGACAAACGGATAAACATACGGACGGATGGAGGAACAAAGCAAAACCATAAGGGTTCCTTGTTGAGACTACAGAACCCTATAAAAATGGGACTGTATTTTGTTATAGTAAATTAAATTTATTGTTCAGTAAATCTTTGTTTTTTTTTTATGTTGCTTAAAATGCTTAAAGACATACGCTATATTGAAAGAACAAAGAAAATGATATAAAATGTCATGTTGAGTAAACCCGATTACAGCCATAGAGAAATATAAATATGTAGAACTAAAAGCGCTGTTTTGACGTTTTTAGTAAAATGATATCTTCGTAAACTTTGCTTGTTATTAATTTGATAAACGTTGCCGTTATATTAAATATGTAACTTTAAATTTATTTTAGTACACAAAGAATTTTTTAAAATGTTTATTAGAAATATTTGGAATACTGCTGAAATATCTCAAGCCAGGTTATAGTTACTACTTACTATCTTCATTAAATTTTAATCATTATTATATTGCGAATTTAATAAATTGTGTATAATTTACATTTGCATTGTTAATGTGTTTACCTAATAATTTTTCACAAATTCATGTTTACAGTAAGTCAACTTTATTGCGTAAAAATGCAAACTCATTTGGTTATGTGCGAGGGACAAAACAGAATTCATTTCACAATTCTCGTCGCACTATAAAACGACAAAGTCTGGAACCAGATCCTTTAGAACATATTCACATCGATTCTGGACCATTACATGCTGGACTTCTTTTCAAACCTTTTCTCTTTACTGTTGGGGTATGTTATAATTTCTTTCTTTTGTTATGTTTAACATTCTATAATATTTATTATACAGTTAATAGTTATTTTTAGATTTCAGCAGTGTCTTTAGCAGGATGCGTAATATGGGAATATGAAAATCTTCGTTCTCATGCTACATATTTACTTCGAAAACCTAGTGCTTGGCTTCATTCTCAACAAAAAAAAATATTTCCGGTTAGTAATTATATTTGAGCTTACATAATATTATTGTCCATTTGCAGGCTTGTACATCAAACTTAATATAGAAGTATTTAAACTTATGAATTACTTGTTACAGAGAAAAGAACTTGAAGATAATTCTATTAAAAAATGGTGGCATTCACTAAAAGAAAATGATAAAGTGTTTTATTCAATTCTTGCAGCAAATTTACTTGTTTTCGGAGCATGGCGTCTAAAACCTTTTCAACCTATTATGGTTAAATACTTTTGCTCAAACCCTGCAGGAAGTGAGTTTCTTTGTTATTAATTTATTTATATTTTTAATATAGATCTATGTCTTATTCTGCAATAAGGGTAAATAAATTACCAACCCTTTAGGGAGTCACTATTAAAATACAATTAAAGAATCTGATTTATGCTTGTCCCCCTGTCTCTTCAGAAATACACAAAAAAAATGTACATTATCTTTCACTAGTATGTTAACAAATGTCTGTGAACATTATAATCATATTAATGAAGAATTTGAAAAAAAATATTTTGTTAATCTTGATTAACAGAATCGATTGAATTTAATGACTTATTATTGTAAGACATTGACTGTACTATAGAAGATATGGGTGCGTGGTAATAAGACTTGCTGCTTCATTAGTCTATTCACAGAACATAAAGTGAATAGCATAAAGTATTTTAATGGTATATTATCTGAATTGGTATAACTATAGATAAAAATTTGAAATTACTCTGCCATTTTCTGACAATTAATAGAGATATTTATAGAATAGTTGATACAAATGTATTAATTATATGCAAATCTGAATAAATCCAAAAAAATCTTTTAAATGACATTGCTTCTGATTTTTATGGAATTATACATCAAAGAACAAAATGTGCAAGTTTTATGATGTATGGCGTACACATTTTATATTGCCTTCTTAATATGATTTTTTTTTGTGCAATGGGACATGTGAATAACATTACCTCATGTCAATGAAGATGAACCATCACAATCAATAATGTTACTTTTAGAAAGAAAACCCTATTCAAAGAAGCAATTACATTTGTTTTCTATAATGAATATTTATTATTGTATCTCATATACAAAAGTCCATAAAAGTAGGTTGTATATTCACTTTCTACTGATTACTGTAGTATAATTGTATTATAATTTGTGATTAAACTATTTTCACTTTATGTGTGGCCAGTAACAATAGCTTTCATATATATATATTTACTGAACGCTGAAACATCACTCAAATCAACCATTTAGCTGAGATTATTTTTAATTTTGACATCTTCCTATAGTAAATGGGACTCATAAAAAGCATTTATACACTTAAGACCATGATCAGCTGAGAGCCTCTTAAATATTTGTACAATGCCAACATTTACTAATGAGTCCGTACTAATTTTCCAGTAATTTACTGTTCAAGTTTTTGTTTTACGCAGCATTCTATTAATAAAAATTATTTGGAATAGAAATTATTAATCATAAATATGATCATTCAACTAATTTAATGAAATTCGTAAAATTGCTAAAATATCTTATTTATTTTCTTTATCATATTGATAAATATTCTTATTTCACTTAAAACTAAATTGAAATTCCATCTATAAATGGAGTATCACGAAATACTCCATTTATGGATGGAATGCTTACATTTGATAGCTACTCCGATGACAAAGATAGCTGTCACAAGTTGAGTGACATTCCAGTATGCCACTTTCTTATTGAGAGGCTACTAAATTGTATAGTTCCACTTTACCTTTATTCAGTTTCAAACGCCCTACTGCTGAGGCATACCCTCCTACAATCATTTTATTTTACATTGAGGGGCTTATATTTTAAACCCTCAGTGACGTTCCAGTGTGGGTTGGTGGCTGCTAACGATTGTTGTCACCAATGTGAAGACAGTGTCTGGGACCACATGTTTAACTTGTTGTCTCAGGCATGGAGCAATTAGTTTTTCATTTAGTTGAGTAGCTTTTAAATTTGAAAACTTTAAATTTGTCATTTAAAAGATTGAGATTATAGTTAAATGGCATCTTTAGTATTTAAGCAGGTCTTGAAAATTTTAATGACTTTTCAGTACTCAGCCCTATGTCATCCAAGCACAGTATCTGACTATTATTTTCTGAAGTGGGTTTCATAATATGACTATTCAGTGAATATTCATATTTTGCATAGGTTAAAAGTAGTGTTACATATGTTGGCGCATGTGGACCTAAGACATTTTATTTGATGTAAAATATATTGTGTAGCATAATGTGCCCCTATTATTTTACATTACTTCTATTATTATAGGCACCATTCTTCTCCAATGTTTTTTTTTTAACTTGTTTGATGGGTATTCATCATTCAAGATACTACTGAACAAGATAATATAGAATGATTTTAAAATTCATGCATTTAGATACATAGTAAAGAATATGATACTCCATAACTAATTTACAACAAATATAGACATTTATTTGTATTCCAAGCATTAAGATGTAATAATATTTAAGTAGTTATATTCTATATCTCACATAGTTTAAACTTTGGGTTTTGAATCCGAACATCGAACTATTATGTAAAGCATTAATATTTTAGAACTGCTATGTTTAATTCTATCCATCAGTCAAAAATCATACAAGTAGGAGACAGTATCTACCATTTACTCTCAATCTGAAGAGGCAGTAGGACTTACCATGACCAGGCGTGATGCATCCATTTTCCTTTTCATTCAATATTATGTAAGGAAGCAAATGAAATAAAATTGGATAAAAGAAAACTAAGAAAATAATTAGTAAACTGAGAAGGATGTAATTCATTTACCAATAAACATAATGTAAAGATTTTCTTCATTATACTTTATTGCTGTAACCATCTTGGAGTTTTTTTTTTGCTTTGAAATTGAGTGTTTTTAACGATAAGTGCTTTCAGTTTTTTTTTTATTTAAGTATCTAGTAACTGTCAATTACAAATTGGTAATATTTGTATGATATATTTCACTAATTTATAATTCATTTTGTAGAAGCAATATGTTCACCAATGATACTCTCTACGTTCAGTCATTATTCAACCCTGCATTTGGCTGCCAATATGTATGTTCTATATAGCTTTATGCCAGGTATGTTAACTAAAATTTATATATTTTTTTATTATAATAAAAAAAAAAATTATTTATTATAATAAAAATGTCAAAACGTAATGGAAACCAAGCATAATCATGCAACATATGAATAAAGAAATATTTTATACAAAGGAAATGTAGTTCAAATCAGTACGAAACAATTAAACAGAATTTTTAATATAAAATAATTTTTGATTTTTATTGAATAAATATATATAATGGAATTACTGTTTCAGCGGCTATTGCTACATTAGGTAAAGAACAGTTTGTAGCAATGTATCTGAGTGCTGGCGTTGTTAGCAGTTTTGCAAGTTTCTTCTATAAAATATTGCTAAAACAACCAGGATTAAGCCTTGGAGCGGTAATATTAGTGTTTACCTCAACCTAGTACTATAAAAAACCATTTGCTATTTAATAACTACTATACAACTTTCAGGCAATATGAAAATGTATTATTTATTATACATAAAGAGTACTTGTTGTTTTATCCATAATATTGGTATAGATTTGTGCTGCTCAAGGCCTCTTTATAAATGTTTTGAATTTTTGACAGTTTTATTCCAATGTCTTTATCATTACTGTATATTGGACAAATATTCAACAGATATCAATTTTTCCTGTTATTTATTTTAAAAAACCTGAAAATGCAGTTTAGCAATTTTGTTTACATAAACCATAGCCATTTCTCTTGAAACGTGTCATATATTCAATATTTGTATTGTTTAATGATTTATAATGAACAGGTGAATGAAATAATTACTATATAGTAAAAAAAGAAAGTCACTATCCATGTCTGCCTTTCTGTTTGTGAGCATAATTCTTCTAAACTATGCAACAGGTTTTTATATAGTTCACCATGATTTGAAGTGTCTGCAGGCATATATATATATATTATATGCATATTTTACTTATGCAAAGTAGAATAAAATTGATATTTTGCAGTCAAGTCCTAAAAAATATCTTTTTAGACAGTTACACTTTTGAGCACTAACACTGGCTAAATCTTATGAAACACATCAATATACTACAGCATTGTACTAGGTAGTTATAGTAAAAAGAACTACTCAAAAGTCAGTGCTGATATGTAATGGGTTGTATTTATGCAGCTATTTTGATCTATATACTATTAATCCTTGTCCAATTAAATATCTTAGTTAAGTTACGCATGTAATGTAGATTAAAATCATCCTTTACAGCATCTGATATATAAATGTATGTGTATTCATTTTCTATGCATTTATATATTGTTCATCCAATTTACTTGGCATGTTGGTGACAGATGGTATGTGGAAATGAGATGGTTTCTGAAAAAAAAACCTTTTTTCCCCAAATTCATCTTAGCATTTCAATTATTTAATTTTTCACTGGAAAAAAAATAGCACTGAATAAAATAAATTACTACATTTTCTCTGGCTTCGTCCCAAAGGGAATTACGACTAGTAGCAGAATATGATCTTGGAATTGGGAGCAGTATCGAGTGTGGGACCAGGATAAAAATTGAATGGAGACCTAATCTCAGAATCTAAACCGTGATGAGAAACAATCAGAAAGAGTATCAGGAATGGAATCGAGAGTAAAATTTGGATTGAGATTGACAGCAAGACTGATCAATACAATAAATGAAAGAGTTTATTAAATGTCCATGCAGGCAAAAACGCAGGCAGGAAGCTAGTTAATGAAATAATTTAAAAATCAACTAAAAACTATTATTGTCCTACATAAATTAAGCAGCTTGTAATAAGCCATTTTATAAGTGAAAAGTTGCATTAAAATTTCATTGGTTGTGTGGTATGTATCTAGCAAGTTTTGATACCATTAAATAGACATTTTAAGAAAAGAAAAATAAAAAGTAAAAATGGTATTCGGCTATTTTTCTATTGTTATTCTGTTCATGAAAATGAGTGAATCTAACATACAATTTCGATGTATTTTTAAAATATATTACAAAAAAAAAAAACAGCGATATAAGACGCGAAAAAAAAATTATGACGTTTATGGACTTAATGCAGTGTCAGTAAGAGTAACACAAAACTGGTTCAAGCATAATTTTGATGTCAAAAATGAACCTCATTCTGACTGATCTGTTACCGATAAACTTAATGCCATTTTGGAAAAAGTAATCCTAGATCGGCATATTAGTTCTTACCCAACATAGCTGAAGAGCTGGGGATTGACCACTAAACAGTTTTGAACCGTTTGGAAAAAGCTGGATATACAAAAAAGCTCGATATTTAGATCCCACACAGACTCACTGAAAAAAATTAATGAGTCCTGTACTCATTTGAGAGACTATTGAAACAATGAAACCAAACCGTTTTTGAAAAATTGACCACTGGTGATGAAAAGTGGATTACCTACAAAAAGGAAATTAGTAAACAGTCAACATAGAACGATCAAATTGATCTCATTTTACATTGATAGTTTGTTTACTAATGTGTCTTTTAGAGAATGCTTAACAATTATAAAAGATAAGTTAGAAAAACAATAAATATATCCAGGTGAAATAGATTACCTATGACAAGAATGTGTGAAAAAGATCATTGTCAAATGGCAAGTAAACTCCACAGACTATAGCGAAACCCAGATTAACTGGTTAATGATTAGGAGTTAGAGAATAATACTGCGATTTGCCCACAGAAACTATGCTTCATGGGCTATTACGAAATGTAGTACACACAGCTGTAAAATTATTTATTAATGTATCGACATATTTTCATTCATCTATTTAATTCCAACATGACAATCTTAGCAGAAACGCATCGGAACTCTTTAGCGATAATGGTAGAATTAAGGGGAATTAATGTTATGTAGGAGCCTTGCTAATTATATTTATTAACCATGGCTTAATCCACATGCAAATCAGTTAAATGAATTATAAAGTTATAATTAGTATATAACTAAAAAACTTTAAGCAAAATAACTTTTATAAAAATAAAATAAAAATAACCTTTCAAAAACTATTTAAATAATAAGTTTTTTCACGTTGGTTGTTTTGTTTGTTGGTGGGTTGGTTCCAGCAAGCAAAGCAAGACAAAAGACAATATAATTTATATAAACATGAATATGAAATGTTTAATTTTGTGCCAAAGGATATGTGGCAGACCCACTTGTCTTTATTTGGAAATAAGTCCAAAAACAACAAAATATATAAAGTTATCTTAAATTATTAAGAGGTAATAAAAAATAAACCAGAGATTTGAATACTTCTAGATTTTTGTAAATTAATTTAGTTTTAAATTAAATTAATATACTAAACCCTTAATGACCCTGTTCATAAAATACAGACAGAAATATAAAATAACATAAATTGTTGAATTTTTTTTAGTATTTGTTCTTTATCATTATAAAAAATTTTATTCATAAATTAAAAATTGTTTATCTGAAAGTCCATAAAAAAGCTAATGCTAATAAAGTTTATTTCCTTTATTTTTGTAGATAAAATAACTATATCTTCTTCTTACAAAGTTAGAACATACACAAATTGCGCGAAAATTTTATTTGGACTTTCTTACCTCTTCTTGAAATGTATTCTAATATGTAAATAGCTTCTCTATACAAAATTTTCCTTAAATTTTTTCACTTTTAGTTTTGTATTTTTAACTTAAAGAAAAAATCTACTTGCCAAGTTTCTCTAGAGTATCAGACACCTCACAATGAATAAGTAAATCTACATGAAAATGTAAACAATAAAATTTTCCTAAACATGGTTTAGAACTCTCCTAGTTCACGTAGAATCTACCAAATATAGTGGTGTAATTATAGAAAAACAATAAAATATGTTTTCTAAAATTGTCAAATACATAGAAGTTAATATGGATTTTCATATTAAATGAAAATGGACATGTTCCATTTGCTGTTTTTGTAATACATGTAAATATTATTCATTGTATTATGCATTTGAATTATAAAAAATCACAATTCATATTAATATTTATGAGTACTTGCAGTAGTTTTTTAATTAGTTTATGCTCTCTAACAATATAATTAGTAAGTTTATCCCCAAAACTTGTCATATTATAAACATGCAGTTGCTTTCTTAGGGTATGAATAGTCATTGTCACGGTCATGTAGCACTTGTTTATTGCACCCCACAGATATGCTATTCAGAGATGATGATTTGTCCATGTAATAAATGTGATATTTGCATGTATAGTATCTGCTACAATTAATGTGTACCTTTATAGTCATGGATAATAAAATTCTTCATAGTCGCAATATGAAACTTAAAATATTTGACCACAAACTGGCCTTTGGATTGTGAGATGGCCCCTTATTAGATGGATTATATTGTCGAGGATTTAGTCACATCAGTGCTGAAATATATCATTTAAAAGTATCTTTATTACATATAAGGGACTTTGATCTTACACATTTCATGCCGACAACTGACTTGTATTGTTGTATGGATCACTATTGTTTACACATATCTCAAGATTGTATGTGATGAATGTTCTAATAAAAAATTGCATTTTGTAATGCTATTATTTCTTTTATTTTTGGCTTTTTTGCGATTGTCCACATTGTGTAATTTTAATTAGGGATAGATCGCTTGATAAAATGGATTGAAATTTTTTTTTGCAGTCTGGAGCTATAATGGCAGTACTAGCATATGTATGCATGCAATATCCTGATACAAAATTGAGTATAATTTTTCTGCCTATGTATACTTTTGCTGCTGCTCAGGCAAGTATTGTACAAAACATTATTAAAAAAAAAAGAGCATATCTTTCTTTCTTTTTTGCATATCGTTAGTAACAATGTGTGAATTTATTTTTAGGCTATAAAAGTCATAATGACTATAGACTTAGCTGGTGTATTATTGGGTTGGAAATTTTTCGATCATGCCGCACATTTAGGAGGAGCTCTATTTGGAATGTAAGAATAAATAAATAGTAATGTTTCATTGAATAATCTGTAAGACTTATTGCCTTTTTTTTGTTTCAGTGCTTGGTGCCAGTGGGGTGGAACACATATATGGGCAAATAGGGACAAATTCCTTCAATATTACCATTCTGTCCGAAAGAATGACAGATAGCCAATATACAAATTATACTAGAGTAGTATATTTTATTGCTTCCCTATAGATCCATTTCAATTGGTCTGAATTGCGTCCTTCAGTTTGAGATCTCCTGTCATAAGAAAAAAAACTGTGATGTATTTGTTTAATTGTAGACAAATTTAAGTATTATATGTAAACTTTATCAATGTAAAAGGTCAAATTACATAACATTATCTAGTGTGGGTCACTGATGTTATCTTGTTATGTAATTAAAACAAAACATTTGTACTGAAAATATATTTATACAATTACATTTAGTTAAATGCAGCAAAACCATGTTGTTAACTCAGTAACAAAACTTAAAGAAATATATACAGGATATTAAAGAAAAACTTTACTTGTTTTTGGTACCTTTCCAATCATAGAATTAAAATTATATTTCCAAGCAATAGAGTATTCATGACCGGCTTATTATCAACTGGATACCATAATGCATGGAATAATATTAAAAATTTTGTGCAGTCACTATGCAACAACAATTATAAATGTTTATTGGTATTTAGAAGTATATTAAAACAGAACATCAACAAGAAGAAACTACTAACAGATGCATGATGAAATTGGTCACACTTAATAATCATAGTCATCTTTTACAATCACTTTACCCATATTCTTAAAATAATGATATACTATCCACATTATTTTTTTTTTACAAATTAATGGCCTACCGATGTGCACCATACATATTTCCATGAAATTAAAAAAATGTCAGAAACTTGTACCATTCTAAAACCCAATTCATAAAATAAATCAAAATACCACATGAAGAAAATTTTACAAGTATTTTTATAAACATAAAATGAAGAACTATATTACATATTTTATATGAGGATGTTACAAAGTGAATATCGTGTATTGTGACAATATAAATGTACCTCAAACACATTTTTTATACAAGATTTTTTATTTAAATGTGGGTTTATTAGCAAGTACATATTAGTCAAGATAGTAACTTATATTTTATAAATATAAACTGTAAAATTTTACACAAAATAATTTTTAAACTGATACATCAATTTATGCGCATACAATATTTAAGCTTTAAGTATTTTGGCATGAAAATCAAAATGTTCACCAATAAAGGTTGAAATATAATAATAAGAGTGGTCATATCCATCTCGTAAATGCAATATTACAGGAACTTCAGCAGCTCTGCAAGCTTTCACCAGATTTTCTGGCAATAGTTGTTTGTCTTTATAAAAAGTGTCTGCTGCACCCTGAAACATAACAAATTATTGGTTTAGTCACAATAATTTAATGATTTCAATGGCGATAATCTTAATCACAAAAATAAGAACCTGATCAATGAGTAGAGTGAGTGGAGGACCATTATAGCTTTTGACCAATTCTGTTGCATCCCATTCAACCCATTTATTTTTATCTTCTCCCAGATATCCTGTAAAAGCTTTCACACCCCATGGGCATGCTGAAGGATTACAAATTGGAGCAAAGGCACTAACAGACTTGTACAAGCCTGGATTTCGAAGAGTTGATACCAAGGCACCATGACCACCCATACTGAAATATTAATTGAAGTTTCAGAAGCAAATATATATTTTGGTTTACATAAATTAGCAAATTCATTACAACTAATGGTAACTTTGAGATATATTCTATTGTATCATTTTTTTTTTATTTACCATGTGATTTTTCTTACCAACAATATGAATTTGAAAATTTGTGACTCAATTGTCCAAAAATAGCTCAACAGATTTAGATGAAATTTAGCTCTTAAACATATTGTGGATTAACAGAGCGGACATTTTGTTTCGGAAATATGTCCCAATAAGTTTTATCAAGATTGAGGTCGCTATTGAAAATGGGACTAGGATTTGAAAACAGTAATCAGAATAGAGAGCAGTCGAGATCTAGTAATCTAGAATAGGACTGAGATCAGGTTTGAAATTGGAACCTGGATTGAAATAGACAATGGAACGAAATTAAAAGTGAAACCGCAATCAGAATCAAAAGTGGAACCCACATCAAAATCTAGTGGGATGAAGATTATATATTTAATACACAGCCATGCCTGAAAATGATGGCCACTTGACTTGAGTTAATAATTAAATTTCTGAAGAATCAAATAGTTATTACTTAAAAAGATCCCATGCATTTATTTTCCTTATTCAAACAGACAAATACTAGATTGTTCAAAATGTTTCAAATAGATAAATTTGTATAAATTTATTATAATACCTGTGACCCATTATTCCAATTCTATTGGCGTCAATGTTATTGAAAGCTTGTTGAACTAAATTATACAATTCATTATTCAAGTAACTTCCCATACGATAGTTCTTTGACCATGGCTCTTTGCTTGCATCTAAGTAAAAACCTGCTGAAACACCAAAATCCCAAGACTCATCATCACCTGTAATTTTCACACCTCGAGGAGAAGTGTCTGGACCTACAACTATTATGCCATGCTCTGCTGCATATCTGAAAAGCAAAATGAATTCTTTTATCAAAACATCTGCTGTTTTATATAACAAATATCTCTCTTCAAAGGCATATATTAACATATAGGTATCATCAAATTCATTGAAAAAATATTTAGGCAGGTGTAGCAGGCACCATGCTGATGAGCCATTTTGGCATATTTGCTGTTCATACAATTAATTTTTGCACTCGCATAGTGTTGCTATAGTTAATTTAAAATTGTTTTTAGAACTATTTTTATTTCAGATATATATACTTCCTCTTAAAAAAACTAAAAACTTTCATGAAATTAGCTATTGTTTTCAGTATATTTTCAAAAATTAAAATTTTATCAGAAATCTGCATTTTGAGATTTTCCTAAGAACTTTTTTGGGCATTTTCAGAGGGATGTGTGTGCACGAGCGCGTGAATGTATATGCATTAGACTGGTTCAAGAACATCGACTATTTTTTGTTTTTCAAAACCTCCACATAAAATCGTCCAGGAAGGGATCAAAAGACGCTTCTTAAAATCAGAACTCTTAATATTTAGAGGTCGGTCATCGCATATTTCTATTTCCTATTCAATTAACACGGTAAAAGAATTTTCTTAAAAATTTGGAATTCTGTACTTCTTAGATGGCGAATTAATTGGCAAAACCCTTAATATCATTAATTCATTACTTATTTAATTTTTAAATTATAGGATCAATTGATGATAAAATTCAATCACCTCTTTTCGTAATGAAACTGCATTGAATACTGTAAAATTTTGTAAAAATATTAAAAAATTCATACTTTTTAAATCTTTAAAAGATTAATTTTAAAAAATTTGGAATTTCACAAGTCCATTGAAATTAATCAAATTTAACAAAATATATTGTTAAAAAATTAGAAAAAGGTTGTAATTAAGTTTTATTTCTTGATCAATCAATTTTTAAAATCTAAATCATTTTTGATATCACTAAACTGGATCAAATGCTGTAAGTCTGTTAAAATCAATTTCTTTGTTCAAAAGATATCTCAGACCAAATAATTAAAGAAGAATAACTACGATTTTTTTTTATTGTGTAATAATTTTAAAAATAATGCTGATAATTTTGAACTTGGTAATATAAGCAATAATGTTTTTCAACTTACAAACCTTTATTGACCAAAATGAATGTGGGATGTTTCAAGTCTGGCATGCAAAACCAACCATTGTGCAAATTTTTTAAAATATTTTAATTGCGTACATATGACCAAATTTAAACTCTGATTCCACCATTAAGGTTCCGACTGTGATGTTGGTACAATTGTATCTATGTTCTAGATGTGTAAAGCCAAAAATATATATAATGATTTCTAATGTATACATTAGAGTAGAAAAAGATGTTGCTTAAGTATTCTCTGGTGACGATTTAGCCACCATAAATAAGACTGACAAAACAATTCTATAGAACAAATATTAAAACAAACAGGTGGGAAAGTGGGCAAGTGTCCCCGACTATTTATCTATTAAACTAAATATTGTCATTGAACATTTTATTGTATAATTTACAAATTGCGAGGATTTTCTACATATTTTTAATTTGTGTAAGCTGTTATCACTTGTTTTGAATAAGTTAAGATAAGATATCAAATAGGTACCACAATTATCAGTAATGCATATGAAGTTACATAATTAAATGATATTTATTCCACATCTAGCAATATAATATCTTTACAGAAATTTTGACTAGTAGTAACAAATTCAATATGCAAATTAGGTATTGAATTCCAATATGAAAACACATCACTTTTTTCAGTGAACTTACACATTGACTGTACGCTCCACTATTTTAAATATACGTCCATAAAAATATGTAATGGGGTATTGACGTAAAACGTTATTGGTAATGAGAATAATATTACTTTTCATCGAAAATTCAATCGTTCTATGAGAATGTTTGACGCGTTTTTCAAATAATGACGTAACTATTTTCTTTACGTGTTTCAAGATCAGAGTACTTTACTCACCGCTGGAATCCTGATTTAGTTATGAAATTCTGTTCTGTACATGTTAAACCAGAAAGGTAAAATATCGCCGGCAATTTGACATCTCCTGTAGCTTGTGGTGGTATATAAATAGAAAAGTTCATTTTGCAGTTAAGTTCCTTCGACTCGTGAGAGTAAACATTTTGAAAACCGCCAAAAATTTTATTAGAAGAGACTAAAGTAAGATTTTCCATCGTAGCAGAAAATAAAACTATTTGAACGGTTAAAACCACAACCGCACCGCTATAGAACACTTGGAAAAGAAAATAAATTAATTAGATACAATGTTGCCAACACTTAAACTTTTTTTTCCTTAAAAGTCATTTCAAAAACCAAACTGAATTCCTCTAGAATATTATAAAATTTATATATTTTAAGGTTTCTTCCATAATCAATTACATCAATCATTCTGTTTTAATATTACTTTTAACGTATTTAATAAATTTTATAATTAATTTATTCAGCGTTATTTGGGCAGAATTAAAACAAACAAACCTTTTTTCAACATTGCAATCTCATTATCATCAAGAATTTTAACATTTCTAGTCACAATTAAGTTCTCATTTATCATTTTACAATATAATCACAAATCTGTACGAATTAAAAATGTTAGTTTGTTCAAAATATTAAGCTCGGAACTTCTTTATCGGTTGATTTGAAATTGCGACACAATATTGCCCAATTTTGTTATCATCAGTTTTCTGAATTGCCTCCCACTATGGAAGCAAATTCAAAAACGAATTCTCGTCCAAAAAAAAAAATGTATAAGATCAGAAGCATTGCCCAAGGAAGGATCAAGATCAACATTGGGAACGGCATTAGAATAAAAAGTAGGGTTACAAACGAAATAAAAGACGCGATCGGGATGGCGGTAATATTATAGTAACATACGTTCTTGTTGTTTTTCTTCACTTTATTCGGGATAACAAAAGTTAGAATATTAAATTTTTATATAAAGTATTTTTACATAGTATTGTTGTACTGTAACCAGTGGCGTTATCCACAATGTACAATTTAATTTAATGATTTGCAATTAAGAGCCGAATTATAAATAAATATAATATAATCACCAGAAGCATAGCGTGCCTTGGGGGGACCCCGAATAAAAAATTGTTTAGGGGCCCTTAGGAAGGGTAGATTTCTCATAAAACAAAAAAAAAATTGCATGAAATTAAAAGAAATGTTTATTCATCATAATTATCTATTTGTCACTTTTTCCAAATTTTTTACAAACAATTCAAATCTATATACATATATATAAAAGAAAGTTGTGTTAGTTACACCATTTATAACTCGTGAACGACTAGAGCGATTTTTGGAATTCTTTTAGATTTGCCTGTGCTGCGGATAACAAAACAACCATTAAAAAATTGAAAAACTTAATTAAAAAATAAGTTATGACCTAAATATTTTTATTCATACATTAAGTATTGGAAAGGCTTTGTATGTCATCTTCATCGTTGCCATAGCAACCGTAATTATTTACCTATGTGCGTCGGAATACATTAATATTCATTTTTTTCCTTTCACTCTCAAATAGATCATAGTACGTCTTTCATTTATTGCCAAAAGATTCAAACTTCAACCTTATTATTTCAACGTGCTTTCTTAGTTCATGATTGCTGTTAGGGAATGCTACCAACTTTTGAACGCACGCTTTACGCGGGAAAAAAAGAAATTGCCTATTTGTGACTTTAGTCATTTGTGAAATAAAAAAAAAATCGGGGAGTTTTTATTAATTTTTGTTTACGCACTTTGGGGGCGTGTATAATTGATACGGCAGATACGGCGGTAGCTACGCCCCTGATAGTCACTTAGTCACTTACATTATATTGATAGTTTCGTTCTTATGAGAGAAATGACAGTTGAAAATAAATTAATGTTGAGTAAAAATGTACCTACAACTAAAATGTACGGATTGTGAAATAGTGTTAAATTAAAAACATAGGAACTTTGTATTCGTTTTTGATTTGTAGTAAAGAGATTATGGTGTTGTATAACATTTATTTATGAAACGTTATGACTATATTTCAATAACAAATTTTATCAGGATTGTAATTGACGTGACCGGTGGATAGAAAAAAGATCAAGGAATTCATTCCGTGTCTACGCAGACGGAGCTGCGACTGAAAACTATTAATAGTGTTCTGACAATCGCTTGGATTTTGTTGTAAGGTACTGGCCACATATTGTCATGTAGGTCCTTTAAGTAACATTTTTATGATACAACGGTTTGCTTGCAATTGTTTATATTTACACTAGACATTGGCTGGATTATATTCAGAGGGTCATTTTAAGAAATCATTTTTTATTTATGTCCAAAAATATTTAATTTCTTCATCTTTATTTATGCATGTCCATCAAAGCAAGTCTTTTTTCATATGTTGTATGGGATTTTTTTCCATTTTTCCATATTCATCATATCCATTCGCTGTCCTGACATCCTCACTTGAACCCTCGAACTACAGATGAACAACATTAAGAAGATAAATAATAAGTATTTTACTATTATACGGTTTTCAAAATCGAACCTTATTCCATAAAAAGTTTCATCTAAAATTCAACCCCCCCTTAACTTCGATAAAACAAATTGAACACACATACACGCAACTATATACTTAAAAATAAATGAATATGGCCACTAAAAAAATAATGGTTATTTTTATGGTTATCATACGGTGTATTGAAATAACATTGAGCCTATCATTTGTGCAACAGAGTAGTCTATTATTTGCACAATCACACGTTCTAACCACACGATCGGTAAAACGGTTCTTAAGTTATAAAAGAAGGTACAGAGTGGGAATAACCTATAATTTGCGCACAGACTCAAAACCAGTTTTCATCAAGATTAGTCAAACCTTACTTATGTAATATAAAATATACAGACAGACAAGCAGTAGCCTATCATGTCCGCAATCACATGTTGTTGCAGTATACTAATTTTCATCAAGCGGTGAAACTGTTCATGAGTTATAAAAGGGCATGCAGACAAGCATGAACTTTAAAAATGGTAGATTTGGGACCAGTCACTCATAAAACAAATATCTGTGACGAAATTAAAAAATAAAATGAATGTACAAACAGACCCTACAGGTTCTATACAGTAGTACAGATCAACACTGAAATTCTTTACTGAAGAATTAAAGAATAATGTTCATTAACTTATTACAATAAATGTAGGCTATTTATAAAATGCATTTATAAATAGGGCTTAATTGCTAAGCACGACGATATATGATGGAAGTTCTAAGCCAAGCTAACACAATCGAAACTCGCGGGTTTCGCTTTTTTCAGTTGTAATTTTCTCTTTTGGGAAGATACCTGTTCTCAATAGTTATTTCTGTCAATTTTCATAGTTTTTTTAACACATTTAGAAGTATACGCCGATATTTATAAACAATGCGTTACATTGAAGGCTTACTTCACAAAGGTTTCTTATATTACCTTTATAACCCACGGCAAGGTTTTCGATTATTATTTTCTATCGATCTATAAATGTCATTGTTTGAAACAATTACAAAAAAATCATATTTCAACTATACTTTTGAGAATGCATAAAATGAGAAACACCGCTGAACATATAAGAGCAGGGCATAGTAGCGCAATCGTTTGCAAAATTGTTTTAATTCATTTTTTTTTTAATGTCCTGAAGGTCTTTGTGATTACAAAAGTGTAAGATGATACTTGATTTCTTTTGACGTTATTATTTAAACAACAAAAAACTATATAACCTAGAAAAAATGCGTTTATTGCAATCAATTAATTTTTTTAATATTTTTCATAATATTTCAAATGAAAAAAGTCCTCACACCCATCATCGTATCTCCAACCTATTGTTATGAATTTTTGAAAGTGTTATCTTACACTTTTATAATCACAAAGACCTTCCGGACACTTAAGGTTAACCCTGTAGGCCAACCCTGAAACTTCCCATTTTCGAGTTCAAAACACTCGAAAATATACGGGATTTGACGCGATTTTTTGAATAAAAAAAAACGGTTTGTTTCGATTTCTTTCGACGATTTCTCGCAAACGAATCAACCGATTATGACCCGGTTTGCGGCAATCGACGTGTTTTACATCGTCAAGAGCTGGTTAGAATTTGAAATCGATCGGTCAAGCCGTTTCGTAGTTATTACAAAAAAATTGTTTTTTTTCGATTTCTTCCGACAACGATTTCTCACAAACGAATCAACCGATTTTGACCCGGTTTGCGGCATTCGACGTGTTTTTAATAGGTTAAGAGCTGATTAGATTTTGGATTTGATCGGTGAAGCCATTTTAAAGTTATTTTGAAAAAAATTTTAGTTTTTTGAAAATTTCTCAAAATCTACCGATCTAAATCGACCCAAAGTTTCAGGAAATCTAAGTTTGGTAAAACTCTTTGGAACGCCGTTTAGTGGGTTCGATTCGGTCAAGCCGTTTAAAAGTTATAAGAGGTTTACATACATCTACACATACACACACACACACACACACATACGAACATCACCTCAGGGATGATCAGGGAAGCTTCCTAGACCCTCAGAACGTCGAGATCTGATGAGAATTCGATTTTTGCAAAATAGAGTGAAACCAATAACTTCCCGAAAATTTTATAAATTTTCAGTTCTCATAGAGGGAAGTTAAAAATTACGAATTAAAACAATTTTGCAAACGAATGCGCCACTATGCTCTGCACTATATGAGTAGACAAAGTGAATAATATAAAATGTTAACAGACATGCACATGTAGTCAAGTTAGATTATGTATAAAAATATATGAAATTAATAACCAAATTTTAAATACTAATAAGTAAAACATAAGATAAACCTAAAAAGAAAAACTTTTTTTAAATAAGTTTTTATTTAAAAGGTATTATACCAAAACATGAAAAATATTATTTGAAAAGTGAAAATCAATAGACTATCATTGTAAAACAAATGCTTTGCTGGTTCATGATTTAGGCCACTTAGATCAGATTCCGCTTTCATCAGAATAAAATACAGGCTGTTTTTTCTGACAAAAATGGAATTCCTTTTTAGACAGAAAAAACTGAGGGTAATTATTATTTATTACAATATTGATGCATCTCTTATAAAATCGATAAGCTTAATTTAACAATTAAGTTAGTATGTAGATAACAATAGTATCTATTTCCTTCTCCCGACATTTTGTTTAAAGCACATCAAATAACGTAATATGTCTGAAGAGAGCCATTACTTCTTGTGTAAAAAAGAGTAAATTACCAATACTCGAACCCAGGACCTTCGGCTATAGGCATGGTCAGTATCAACGATTTAGAACATATTCAAACATTGATTGTGGCAAACGTTCATATATTTCAATTGTTATTAGTGAGATGGGATTGCAAAATGTTCGAATATGTTCTACGGTATGAGAAAGTTCGAGGAAAGATGTTTTGTACTTATATGTTTATTACTAAAAATTGTTGGCCACTTGCAATTATTTTCCATTTCGAAGATTATTCAATTGACAAAATTGTTTTACAATGTCATTGTCATTTACAATTTGTAGGCATCACTGTGAATTGACATTATTATTTAATAAAAATGAATTATGGAGAAGATTCAAGCATAATAAGATTTATAACAAGAGAGGTAAGGAAGTTTTATTACTACAAGACCATAAATATACATCAATACCAAAAAATAAAAAAAGGACCTCCAATTGGTGGTGTTACAATCGTTTAATTGGAAATGCATTAGTAACTTTAAATAAAGATCTTGATCACATTCAAAGACAATCTAAGCATAGTTGTACATGTGACTATACCAAGAAAGAGGTTTTGATATCTTGACAATTGCACAAAAAAATAATAATTAATGAATACCAACCCATACCCCGTTAAAAGTAAAGAGACATTTATATGAGAAGCCTGTCTCTATTGAAAAACCATATTCCTTTATAGAATACATCCATTTTTTAAATAGATGATGAACCAGCAATGTGTAATGCCATCAAAAGTGTTTATCCTGATGCAAAAGTCAGTGTTTGTAGCTTTCACTACAAGCAGGCGATAAAAAAAAAGAAAAACTATTAAATTTGAAAAATTGAACAGGGAAAACGATTTTTGAAATTATGCCAGGCATTAATGTATCTACCACAGAATATAATACCAGAAAGTTGGCCGTCAGTTACAAAAAAACTTCCAAACGCAAAGAAAAATGAAGAATTCACGTCTTATTTTAATAAACAATGGATGACCAATACGGTATTCAAAAGTTTTATACATATAATGAACAGCATTTCTCCAATAACTGTGCAGAGCACTTAATAGCTGCTTTAATAAAAAGTTGCCAACAAAAGCAAACATATTGGAAACCATTCACAACCATTCAGAATGAAGTAGCATGTCAAGATTTAGAAATAAATAAATGAATCTTTGTTTGCAGACAAAGACAAATATCAGAATGATAGAGTCGAAAAGAAATAGTAAGAAGCTGCATTAAGAGCAAAATAATAATTTACGACTGTCTTCAATGGTTATGATAATTGACACATTATTATTAGATTAGGTTTTTTGATTTTTTAAGATGCATCAATTAAACATTGTAACAATTATCCTAAGTATTTTCTGTAGAAACAACATTATTTCCTAACAAAAGTGGAATTTACCTAAATTTCTGATTCTGCTTTCGACAGAAAAAAAACAGCCTACATTTTTTCCTGACATAAGCGAAATCTGATTTAAGTGGCCTAAAACGTCATAATAGACACACATACTTAAATAGTACAAAAATACAGATCTATATAAAAAAAATATATTAAAAGAACTTGCGGAGCATCTAACATCATAAGCTCTGAATTTAAATTCACAAAAATCCTTTAAAATATGTACTTTTTATTATAAGATGTATGGGTTCACATTAGGGTGTTTCAAAAAAACAAAAAAAATTTTTTTTTCTTCTGGCATTGAAAAGTTGAAAGTACATAAAAAAACAAAAATTTTGGCACTAATTAGAGCCCTTAATATTGATATTAAGGTTTGCCTCTATTCATTTGTTTTTTTTCCATTTAAATAAAACAGGAAATTTTTTTCTTATTTTGAATTTTGATTACTTTAAACTGGTTCATTTGCTCGGTACCAAAACTTCAGGTCTTATTAAATAAAGATCTTAGTGACTTTGTATCTAAGAGTTCGTGAAGATGTTTGAATTGTTTGATTTATCATATGATTTCTTAGATGAAGATGTTACTCTCTGCCTGAGAATCAAAATTTCTTAGAAAACCTGGAGTATTTTAAGAAGCTTCAAGTTGTAAATGATGTAGCAGAACGTGTGGCATTGATAGAACAGTATAATCGTTGCTTAACAAAAGATGAAGAACAACTCCAATATTTGTTGCAAGTAGTCACAGAGCACAGAAAACAATATCCTAATTGTAATAAATCTAATTTTGTGACACCGTAATATTTTAAAGTCAACAAAAATTATTATAATTTGTATATATTGTTGTTTATTATAAAGAATTAATTGTTTAAGAAATTTTTGTTACTGAGTGAAAAATAAAATTAATTTGTTATAGAAAACCCAAAATTTATTTATAGAATTTTTTTATCTTTATATTTACGTATTCATGCTTTTGCATGTTACGTATTGAATTAATTGGCAAAAAATAAATAACAGTTTCAATTTAAAGGAATTGAAGTGATTTTAGATAAAACATAGAATAAAAATAACAAAAGATATTTTTTAAAGTTTTAATAGAAAAATGTGAAATTTTTGATTAGTATTATTATCAATCGCAATATCTTTGAAGCGGTTGCTCTGACAAGCTTTGACCTTCAGGTCTTTTGTAGAGCGTTGAATTTCCTATAAGATCTTAAGTTTTGGTACCGAGCAAATGAACCAGTTTAAAGTAATCAAAATTCAAAAATAAGAAAAAAAATTTCCTGTGTTATTTAAATGGAAAAAAAACAAATGAATAGAGGCAAACCTTAATATTAATATTAAGGGCTCTAATTAGTGCCAAAATTTTTGTTTTTTTATGTACTTTCAACTTTTCAATACCAGAAGAAAAAAAAATTTTTTGTTTTTTTGAAACACCCTAGTTCACATATTTTTTAGGTACTTGTACCTATTATATGTAGCCAAGGGACTTTTTGTAGTTACTGAAATATACTCTTTTTATTTTGCAATTTTCTTGAAAGCATTTTTTAGCATTTAGTAGATACTTTTAAAAGTCATAGTGGCACTGGTTTTGCATACAAATTATGAGAGAATTGAGTTTTTAACTTAAAAAAAAATTAAAATAATTCGCTGCTCCATGTCTCAGAGAGCATGTGAATCCTTCACTTCCAAATGTTGTGAGCTGACAATAACAATCTGCAGTAAACCAACATCCAGAGCCCAGTTCCAAACCCCTCATTTTTTAAAAAACGGACTGTAAGAGATATTCTCCTACAGCCTCAATAGTAAAATAATAAAACTTATTTAAATATTTTTAAATAAAATTTAAAATTGACGTAAATAACATTTTTATTAGGGTATGTTTCACTTGTGCACTTTTTTCAAATAACATTGGTAGCTTAAAACTTGCTATGGAAAAATGACATTTCACAGAATATGGACCCTGAGCGATGTTGTACAGTACAATGAAAAATAGTCGAATCACAAAAATTAATGACAGTGAGTTATTACTATTTAATATTGATTTACAGCCATTCAATACATATATCGTATTCAACAATTTCAACATTCTGACATCAATATGGTCAATAAAAGAACTAGCATTCCAATTACAATGGAATTTTTTTTTTGGTAGGCAGAAGTAGAAGCCATACCACATTAGTCTGATTGACATTTATAATTAGCAACATATGTCAGTCAGGTTGTTATTTATAAAATCAGGAACAGAAATAGTACAATCATCAAAGTCAGAAGAATATGCTCCCTCTGTCATCCTTTAACAAGAGCTCGACACCAATCATTTAATCTTTTTTTAAGGTTCACTCCAATAGAAAAAAGTTGGACAAAGTAATTTACACATGGTAAAACTCTTAATCAAGATATAAGTTGCTGTAACAAAAACTAAGAAAAATGGGCTCAAACAGCAAAGAGTAAAGTAGAAATGAAGCAGGTGCAAATTAATTAAATAAGTTTTCAAAAGAAGACATTAAAGTTTGCACCAATAAAGAATATGAAAAATGAAAGAGAATTTATACTATGATATTTATTGGCAGATTTGCACAGCTTTTTTGTTCCACTACATTCATCAATGGTTTTATGCAAATTTTTGAGTTGTGTGTGCTTTGTATTTGGTCCATCTTTATTTGTGAATTATTTGGCTTACATAAGTCTTTAAGACAAGCCTGTCGACTCATACATCACACATATTAACTCTATAGATTATTAGGTTACTTTCATTCGCCCTTCTCAAAAAAAGACATGAATTTATATTATTACTATTTATAAACATGTGGTGTTTATTATCTATATCAACTCCAGTTTCTAGCCAAAGTTGCATGAATATCAATTGGCTCATATATTAATGTTTCCTTTGGAGAATCAGGTTTTGTCCCTTTCAGTGAATGAAACTGGCTAATGGCTGAATAATGATGAGTCTTTTATTCAATTGCCCGCTTATCCTTCATTTATATTGCTTATTTTATTGTATACATAATTTTTCTAAAAACAATTATAAATGTATAGAGAAAAATAACTGAATGATTATGTTCTTGATTTTGTCGAATATACATTGTGACATACATATATTGTTACTGTGCATGATAGAAAATAAAATACTAATACTGACATAAAATCATTAGAGTAACACAAGCCCATGTACATTTAAAATATTAATTACATTTGAAACATTTTTAAATATATGTATATTAAACTGTGTTCTATTTGAAACTATACTATCATCTCTTACCTCTAGTTACTGAAAAATGATTAACATACAATTATTTTATTAAATACTCATGGCTGAAATTTAATTATAAGGATAGGATTTTAATGAGGCATAATTACCAAATACTGATAATTCAAAATTGCTGACTAATTCACCAGTTTTTTGTTGGTTTTCCAAGAAAGATAAGTATTCCAGAATAAAGCTACACACTGTACAAGTAATACTTGATATTGTAAAGGAACATAATAAAAATTTATTAACTGCACCCAGGGCCATATATAATAGTTGGTTGTTAACACATCACTGTAGTTTGTTTTTATGTCGTTCTTGATAGTTTTGAAATTCCTTCCCTGTAATATGCTCATGGAGCTTAAAAATACTAGCAAAAAATTTGGTGCAAATATAAATTGATCAACAACAACTTTTTTAAAAACGACTGTCTTTCCACTGGAACCAATAAACTTATTTAAAACTCCATACCACATGCGTAAAGTAGGACCCTGTAAAAATAAAGAACTTATATTTCATTATATTTTTCATTTTAAATATTATCTTAAAAATATACTCACTCCAATAAAAAAACCAAATGCAGAAAATCGTAACGTCCGCTTAAAATCAACTTCTGGAAAGTTTTTTTTTTCAATTACTGTTTGAGCTATCAAATCGCCAGTACCCATTAACAGTCCTGTTTGAACAGCTTGTGTTAAAAATGGTTTACTATCTAATGTCTTTTGATACATCTTAAATATACTTCCGGTTTTCCTTGACATTTTCAAAATTAAATATTATGGAAATTATGCATAATATTAAACATTCATGACAATAGTACTTAGGTTATAATTCATTAAAAAGAACATGAATTAAATAATAGATAGTCTGCACACGATTATGAATGAAATGATGAGCAATCCATCTAGTCATAGTCGCACTTTAACAGTTTTGACAGGACTACATTTTGACATCTGTTCAACTTAGAAAACGTTTTTTTTATTCTTGAATGTCAGTGCTGCCAAACTTACGGAAATAAAAAACAGCAAACCACCAATAAACAAAAAAAAACTCAAGAGCATGTTGAACAGGCCAGCAAACTTGACTCGGCTAAAAAATGTTTTTTTCATTATTGCATAGCGTTAGTTCATGGTTTGTACTTGATTGTTCGCTATAAATAATTGTTTGTTCCTTAGTTGTTCATTTAAAAAATAAATAAGAACATACTGTTTGGTTAGCCCCCTTAATCAAAATTATTAATATTTTCTCTCATTATTAGTCTATAAATACATATTGACGTTTGTTCTTAGATAAATTACGTTTGTTCAAACACTTAATTGCCTTTTTATTGTTTAAATTACAATTTTAAATACATGAATAAACATTTCAATAATGTATTGCGTATGCGCCATCTTTTCTTTTCATGGATTGCGGGAGAAAATGTGGACTTTTAAGCAAATGATTTCAATATGTTAATTAATAATTACTTGTCACATTTTGGTGAAGATAAGTTTGTTAATTTACATACGTTTGTTTTTTCTTCTCTTTTAAAAGGTTGGTAAGTACAACATATAAATCATTAAGATACGATATCAAACAATAACACTTATATTATTACATTATATAACACTTATATTACTTCGTTTTAAAATGTATTACATATTATTATTATTTTCCAGCTAGTAGAGTATATTTGTTTTTTTATATTAGTTTTATATATTATAATAAGACTAACTTTATGTGATTTAAAATAATTTAAAACACATACCTGATAAAGTTTTCTATTAATTTTAAACATATGTTATATTTGTATGAAAAAAATTACATTAAATGTGAAATACTCGTGTCTAAATATGAAAAATTAAGTCATAAAACTGAAAGGTAATTTTATAGAAAAAGTGATAAAAAAGACTATTGATGAAATGTAAAAAGCAAAAAATGAAAGTATATGTGTTTATATTAATTGTTTTATGTTTATTATTGCATAATCGAGTTTAAACAGAATAAAATAAATCATTAAAATTAAATGTGACTTTTAGGAAAAGGTGAAATGAAAATAAAATATTTTTGATAAATTTAAAAAGAATGAATTATATTTGTATGTGTATTAATACCCTGCCTATATATTACTGAACAATTTTTTTTATTTAGACTAATTAAATTTACCTTTAACCAATAAACTACGTTAACAATTATTTAGCGCATTTTCAATAAATAAATATACCTCAAAATTGTTTACTCTTTACAACAGTTATTTATCATTAATCATTATGCTAGTAACCAACTTTAAAGTGTTTTATGAGTTCGCAAAAAAATACAAATATCTCAATTTCATTCAATAAATAATGAAAAATTTTAGTTGAAAGTATTTCTGTTTTATCCATGCTATTGTGATACTAAGTATGTTTTGAATTTAGGTTTGTTATAATTTTAAAGACCGCCTTAAATGCAACGTGCCATATGCGTAATGCGACATTTTTGAAACGTATATTCACTTAATTAAAAATTGTTATTTAAACAATATAAAAGCTATTAAATGTTTGAACAAACGTAATTTATTGAAGAATAAATGTCAGAATATATTTATGAACTAATAATCAGAAAAAATATTAATAATTTTGATGGAGGGGGCTAACCAAAAGGTATGTTTTTAATTTTTTTTTTTAATGAACAACTAAGGAATAAACAACTATTTATAGCGAACAATCAGTACAAACCATTAACTAACAATATGTAATAAAGAAAATTTAAAAAAAAAAGTTTTTTCGCGGGGGCCAAGTTTGGTGACCTATGTCGAATTATTCTCATTATAGGGTTTCGAAGTTATTACAAAGAAATGCAGAAATACATATGAAAAAAGTACCTACGTTGTTACATTTTTGCCATGTTTCCCGCACAGAATATTTAAAAGCTTTCTAGTCGCCTATAACTACCAAAACACGTAGGTATGTCGACTATTGCTATTAAACTAGTGTAAAATAAAGTGCATCAGCAAAAGAGAGCGTATCTTCATGGCACTTATATCCTTTTGTTGAACAGCTGAGATTTTCGACATTAACTCTACAACACTATATTCCGTCATGTTCAAAATAATTTTAGTTGAAAGTATTTATTTAGCGTTACTGTAGCAACCTATACGTATGTGCGAAACATTAAAAACAGTTCTGAAAACAACTATGGAGTACTTGTTGAAATTACGAGCTACATAATCGAACGCTGCGCTATGGCTACATTGCACACGTCATCACCTCGCCACAGCATTCTTCGCGCGCCGCTTTGGCTTCAAAGCGTAACCGTCTGTCGCGACGTCTGTCGACTAAGTAACGAAGCAGAGCGGCAGCGGGGTTCCTAAACTGCTTCGTGCGTGCCTTGTGATACATTCGGCGTTAGCCGCCGGTGCGAAAACAATATAAACGATTAAAAAACAATTAGGGCATTAGTGATTGTTCCGATTGGATAAAATTCCGAATTTGCGATCAGTAGATTTTATGAATCCATTGTTCACGGAAAAAATATATATAAGAATAATCTTATTGACGATAAGACATGAAAATGTTGTTGCTTGCTGTTTTACTGACAATAATCCGGCGTCCTTTTTCGCCACGGTAACTGTCGTTAATTTTGTTATATTTTTTGGACTTACGGCTTAGAAAATGAAATGGGAATAAAATTTCTGTTACTTTCGCTGCGATTATTTCCAAAATTATTTATGTGATCAGAAAAATTGCTTATAAACTTTAAAGTATTTTTAATAAAGCCGTCCAAATATATGTCACACGTTTACATTTTCTGAGAAAAAAAATTGTTTCAGCTTCTCTTACGTGCAGTAGTGCCCCTCCTAAAAATACATATTTTTTTATATTCAACTACCAACCTAATTAGCGGCTTATAAAAGACACCTACTCTATAAATTTCATCCAATGTACTTCTCGTAGTTTTTGAATAAAATATCTGTGTCATACGGACGGACGTACAACATTACGAAACAATAAGGGTTCCATTTTTACCATTTTGGGTCGGAACCCTAAAAAAACAGGACATATTTGATATAATTTTTAAATCAAAACGTTAAAATTATTGTCTATGTAAAAAGTCAGATTTCATGCTTTCTTAATAGAGTTGTAACAAATTTTGAAAACATTCTCAATATTGTTGTATTTATTAAGCTTCATTATGGTAAAACTTTTAATTGAATAATTAGAAAATTATTAATGTAAAACAAAAATCAAAGTAAGTTTCTTTTTTGCTTTCATACTCGATAGCTTTATCTTCAGCGTTTTCCAATTCAATAACACGCTTTTATAAGCTTGGGTTATATCTAACTATATATGAATGTATGTAACGGAATCTTTGAGCTTAATTTTCACAAATTTTAAGAAGTCTCATTAATTTGAAACTTTGCATGCGTATCAAGAACCAATGACAATGCAGTAATTTGTTAACAGTTTCCCATTATCCTTATTAGGATCGCCAGGATTAATATAAACTTGGGTTGTATGTATCTATGTATGTAACGGAATCTTTGAGCTTAATTTTCACAAATTTTAAGAAGTCTCATTAATTTGAAACTTTGCATACGTATCAAGAACCAATGACAATGCAGTAACTTGTTAACAGTTTCCCATTATCCTTATTAGGATCGCCAGGATTAATATAAACTTGGGTTGTATATATCTATGTATGTAACGGAATCTTTGAGCTTAATTTTCGCCAATTTCAAGAAGTCTAATTAATTTAAAACTTTGCGTACGTATCAAGGAGCAATGACAATACAATAGTTTGATAAGTTTTTCCTCTTATCCTGATCAGGATCGCCAGGATCGAATAATTTCGTTACGTATCGTCTGCGTGAGAGCATGTGGCTTATTACTGTTACTAAATTCTATTACTGTTTTGTAATTTATATTTTAATTTCAATTTATATTTAATTAAATAAAACAAATTTAGTAACAGTAATAAGCATTATTAATAATACAACTATTGTTGTATTTTAAAAAATTACAAATTTTTACCAATCAACCGAACGAAAAAGTAAAAAATAAATATAGTTTAAAAAAACTAAAAAACACGCTTTTAAAGCACATTAAACTAAGAAGTGAAAAATAATCCATAATATGAACTCAAAAAATAATGAACAATGACGAAAAATACTAGTATTATTGTGGAAAAAGCGTGGGTTGCTCTATATACGAAAAATGTGGCACAAAGCGCCCCACGCTTTTTCCACAATAATACTAGTATTTTTCGTCATTGTTCATTATTTTTTTTGAGTTTATATTAAGGATTATTTTTCACTTTTTAGTTTAAAGTGCTTTAAAAACGTGTTTTTTAGTTTTTTTAAACTATTTTTTTTTTCTTTATAATATAGTAAATATTTTTATTAAATTTCTTATGCTTTTGTGTTAATTTAGTAGTAATCAGTTATTTCAATTTTTTCATGTAATGTACTGATTTAATATAATACTTAAAAAAATACGAAAAAGTCTACTTATCTCAATTTGCACGCATGCCATCGATGCCACCACCGTTCGGCGCGCCGCCTGAATAGAAAACCTGAAAACCAATATCTGCCAAGTACCCGACGACGAAGCGCACACGCATATGACAGCTGAATATACGCATCTACCTACAGTAGTGTATATCATTATTAGTTATGTAGACATTCTGTTGTGTGATTTGGGTAATAATGCTCGTAAGTAAAAAGTGATAGAAAAGCTATAAATACATTTAGTGTAAACAGCCTTTACAAGGAGCTGCTATAAGGTAACAAAAATTGCTGCACTAATGTATGTAATATGGAGAATATTTGAGACACATTTGATTTTTCATTTCTTTTCTGTATTTCCGAAACTCAATAGCATTGAGGATTTCGTTCTGACCAAAAGGTAAGTTAACATTTTCTAATATTCTCAATTTTCTATCAAATTCAGTTATATTGTCTGGACAAAGCTTTGGAAAGAAATAAAGTAAACTTGCAAAGGAAAGGAAGTTTTTTTTTATTTTGGGATCCAGAATTGTTTTGCATTTATTATCTTCAGACGCTCAAAGTTTAACGAACTTTGTCGTTAAAAAAAATAATTTCAATTAATATTTTCATGGTGTAAAGATACTTACTAATTAACGCTAGTTAAATTGAGGATGAAACAGAAAACAGAGACATCAATGAAAATAGCAGATCGCTATTAAAATAGTAAGATTGGTTCAATCGGTTTATCGAATGACCCTCTTCACATTAAATTGTGGTAGTATCGATTTATGAAGCAGTCGCTAACTATAAAGACTTCGAGTTAATGCAATAGCTGCACTTATTTAATTAACGTATGCAGTTGTTATTTAGCTTTAAAATATTAATATTCTTTGTGATTCTTTCTAAGTTGTTACTTAGAAAGGATCATTCATATAGAAAGTATCAGATTACTTATAATTAAAGTATTATAAGTAGTCTGTAGTTGATAAATAGTCTCATTAATGAGATGTTGTAAGCATATAATAGAATATGTACTCTACATATTCTATTGTTTCCGCAAATCAAACTCGAATAACTTTTGCACATTTGCCAATGGTAGCAGTGTCTAAGCTAATCCAAGAGTAATACACCACCGCACCGCAAGATACAGCCACTAGTGATCGGGCACAGTCATCATACGTAGTTACTAGTAGCCTAGACGTATAATAATATCGGCCATTTCTTTCGACATCGAACAAGGATCTGATGTGCTTATATAAAAATGAAAACACTCTAGATTCAGTTATTGCTTTTAGTTATAAATAGAAGAAAACCTCCCTGAATCGATAATAACAACATTCAATTCATTTAAGTCAGACTCCAACTACAGATTTTTGTATTTTTTTGTAATAATTTTAAATAAAATATGGGTTTTTGATTAATCAAAAATAACGTTTATAAAAATAATATTTTGTTCTAGTTGTATACAGTAACTAGTTACAAAGTCGAAATACCACATAATTAGGGGTTGATTAGAAAAGAATTCATCCAGCACATCGCCTGCCGGATGTACGATATCGCCGATCAGGGCCCCTAAAAATTCCTCCGGAATATAGCACCAATGCACGAAAGGTCGCCGGGCGACCGACTGCTCCCAAGAGAAATTTTCAAGTCGCCATCTCCTACCAGAGGGTAAAACGTATACCTTGTCAGGGCCAATGAGACATGGAATCACAACCCACCACCCACATTGATTCGTAAGAGATGTCCGGGCATGAGGCAATGAATTAGTCCTCCTTCCCGTACCTGCAACTAAAATAGAGTCGATGATGATCCACGAACGGGCCGTCTCGATTCGATTGGTCTAAAATTCACCCGTCTGATTGATCACTCTTTGAAGAACGAATCCGGAAATTGCAGAAAATAGTATAAAAACGCAGCGGCATACAACATCAATTCCTTCACTGTACTGCATAGCATTACAATTTTGCTTTCCCTGCATTACAGTCTACAGCCTGCAATAGTACATTGCGAACATGTTCGCATATCGAAGATGAAACCCTGTACCTCTATAGACACCTAATCTTCAGAGGTATCATGTCGACGACCTAAATGGGCGAGGCGTCGCTCCTACAAATAGTTAGCTGATCAGCAAACAATAAAAACGGGCCGATAAGCATTCCATTCGCATGCGTTATATATGCTCAAAGGAACAAGAACTCTGCATTAATGTTTTACAAAATTGAAGTTTATGTTTTCCTTATTCCATATCCTAAACATTATTGTTTCAGATAACGATGTTAAGATAAGCTCTACAGTGATTAAGAGATTTTGTTTCAGTAACGAAATTAAGCACACGACTTCACCTATTTATCATCTTATTAGTGATGGGCAAGTCAAAAATTATGTGATAAATGGTAAAGAAAATAGGCAAAATGTATTTTTAACGAAAATATGCCTCGAGTCAAAATGAATGATAATTTATTAGGGTATCTCTTTGATTATAGTAACACCACTATTCGACTGAAGAAACACCAACAAAATTAATGTATGGCCGTAACTTGTTTAGATTTAATATTTCCATATAAAAATGAAAGTAAGTTTGAATTGAAATACTCCAGTAGTCTTAACAGAACAACGTTTGACGTCGGAGGCGAAGTGTAAGCCCGGTGGTACAGTGGGCGAAAAGAAATTTGGTTATGAGGCAAAGTGGTAGCCGTAATAGGTAAAAGAACGTATAAAATATTAATTTCTTATTAATAATATAGAACGTATTTGTCACGATCAATTGATGAAAAATGTTCAAAATGTAAAAACGAAGACCTTGCAGTAATTAACGACTTTGGAAACTTATCTGCCACATTCTCTCTCCCTGCACCGATAATACCAATATATGACTAAGTATGTGAGTAACTACAAGCAGTGTGTAAATAGCTTTATAAGTTTAGTTAGTCACTATTGAAGAAATATACTTTAATCAACATTAATAGAAGAATAGTCACACTATACTTGGATAATGTACATCATCAATTTATTATAGGTGCTGTATGTGAACATTATATTGAAAAAAGGGCAACTAAATCTGAAGTGATTGATATTATAACCAGTTGGTTCAGATTTGTTAAGGACCGTGGTGGAGGCTGAGAAAACGGAAATTGTCAGTGAAATGAGATGAAGAATAGAATTAGAGCTGCACTATTTAATAATTTACAATTCAATTATTTGTGTACAATCGAATGTAGATAATGTAGAATTAGATGTAAATAATGTAGAATTAGATGTAAATAGTGTACATTTATATGTGGATAATGTGAAATTAAACATAGGTCATGATTTTAACGCTAATGACAATAATGACACTAATTTCCATTGTTACAGTTGTATAGAAAATGTAGGTTCTAGTATTGGAACTGATATCCGCAATACAAATATTATTTCCTCTTCAATTTCATTGTGTCAAGAGTATAATGTATTCCATTCTACTTTATATAGTCTGTTATAAATGTTAAAACCACCCATATGTAACCAAAGATTCACATACATTGCTTTGTACCAACAACTATTAATGTTACAGACTATGAAGGTGGTTAATTTATATATTTTGGACTATTTTTATAGAAAGGGCTTCATGTGGATTAGTTTAAAAAAATATGCTTATAATAATAGCCCTTAATAGTAGGTCTATAAGGCGAGTCTAAGCAAAATGATGTTAATTTTTTTTTATATTCATTTGTAAATGCATTTATCTAAAGAAGAATGGTATAATATTTGATGGTGAAAAACATTCCTTGCAATTGAGTTGCATTAAAACTATTATATCAGCAACAGCATGTATAAAATGTATTGTCACATTTCATGCTTTAAGTGCGAGCGTAGGTATGCTTCTAGTGTCGCCTGAAAATCTCGTTTACCCTGGGTGTGACTATGCCAACTAAAAAACATTTAAGAGTTAAAATTAATTTCTCTTTCAATCTTATCACTAATCGATTGGGAATAAATGTATTAAAAATCACAGCTTGATATATTACCGATTAGCTGTACCTAATTGAATTTATTAACTGGCAATTATTCATTTTTTGATCCGCTATTTCGATTTCGATAAAATCAAGTTTGAGATTGAGCGTGAAGTTGTTTAGTATCGAATATGTCGACATTTTGTAGCCTCCGATTTCTTGTTAGTAAAAGTATAAGCGCGCACTCAGTACGCAGTTCAAATTGGATGCCTTAAGCGTAAAGCGCATAAAAAAATCGTTTTTTTTTTTAAACTTGTGTAAGTTCTCAATTTCATAGGGGTGTGGTTACGATAACTAAAAATGTATTTAATTTCAGGCCTTGTTTTTCTTTTCAATCTTGTCATTAGACTTTATCGGAGAACTGTATTGAAAATCAAGGCTGGTCTGTTCAGTTGTAATTAAAAAATATTTTAACTGATAACACACAATTTTTTTCCATATTTTGTCCGCCATAATTTTTGTAAATTATATCAAATTTAGCTGCTGCATTTCTCCCGATAACATAATTTTCATCGATTTTTTTTTCACGTTCTAATTAATATCATACATTTTAATTAGTCGAGTAAATATATGCGAGCTGATCGAAAAAAGCCGCAAAACATTAAAAACTTAAATATTTTTGAAACATAATTTATTGATGAATATATACGGAAGTATGTGATGATATAAAACGTGTACTTCAAGAAAGAAAATTTATAATTGAAAATGAAATGAAACAAGATGTAAAAATTCATCCTTATTACTTGACAGTAAATAATTAAAATAAAATTACTTAGTATTATTGTTATGTGTATATTTAGTATATTTTTGAGTATATGTATAATTTATTTTTGCAGCACGCGTTAATACAGTCCAAAGCACAGTACATTAATAACGTGCTTAGGACGAAACTATAGCATAATACACCATGATTTTTTCCGAATACATGGTTAGTTTTTTTTTTCTCTATTTTTCTAGCATAAAGACAATCTGTTACTAATTACGTCAAAATGCTTTACTGATGAGTCCGAGGACGTATTGACAGAGATTTAAGGATTTTTTTTTTATGTTTATCAACGTTTCTCGACTGAAATTACATAATTTTTATTGGTAATAATCGTTTTTACTTGAAGCAGTTTTTATGTTTTGCATTATGATGTCTAATAAATATGAAATTGCTGATCCTTTTTTCGATTCAAGTTTACTATAAAACTATTTGAAAATCAAAAGTAAAAAAAGAGGATTTTGGTGAAAAGGTCATATTGCATGTTAACATAAACCTTTAATTTAAATAACATACGTATGGCACGACCGATTAAGGCATGCACATGCAAAAACTTGAATAAATGTATCGTACTTATTAGTTTATTTGACAACGGAGTTATAAAATACGGTAAAGGACTTCAATAACCTAAATTTATTATAGCCATTTTGTTTATATATTTTTGATGTTTACTTGCGTAAATAAAACGGATTTTCGCGTGAAGCAGAAATAAAACATTTTATGAAATGTATTTAAAAATTTCGAGAGTTATACAATCGGACAGCTAGTGATATTCAATTATAAGTTCCTTTTAATAAAAAGTGTTGAGATCCAAGAATATATAAAACTTTGTCTCCATCAATGTAAAAAAAATATTTGTTAGTAAGAACGATTAAACATCACATATTTAATAAACTCTCTTAGTTAGCAAGATTATTATTCAAAAACAAATAAACTTTTATACAAAGTTTATTTGAAGTATATTTTATTACTTACTATTATTTGACTTTAGTGTAACGCATTACTATTTTAATGTATTTACTTAAATACTTAGTTATGTATTAAATTTTAAGTGCGTTAAAATACAATTAAAACACTTACCAGTCTTAAAAATTATAAATAAGTACGATGCGAAAAAGTGTATCAGCAAAAAGAGAGCATTTACATGGCACTTTTGTTGAGAAGCGCAATTTTTTGGCAATAATTTATCCGTCCCTATTGTAAATATTTTTATTGAATGTATTTATTAAGCGTTGTCTTCTTGTTTTTTAGATATACGGTTTAAAAATTGAAAAGGAGAACACAATTTATATTATTGTAGAACTATTATTTCCAAAAATATTTTCTTAATAAAAAAAATGCTTAGAAATCTTAAAGTGCTTTTAAAAGAATTGTCGATATATGTGCCACACGTTGATGTTCGCTGATAATTTTTTTTACTAGGAGTCAGTCACTCCTAGGCGTAAGGAATGACTGATTCTTTACGCCCTAGTGAATGTAACTGTCTGAATTTTCCTGAGGATGTGCCTGGTTGGCATTTAACAATATAACGATATGATAATTAAAAAAATTGACCCTACCTTAGGTGTTCGATATTTGTCAATCCTCTCGAATCAATATTCAATTTTTTCGATAGAAATTCTGAGTGAAGAGGCAGATTAGGGGGGTCAGCGGTGGATTGCATTCTGCATGTTAATGCTTATTGCAGGCAAGCGTCTATTATAGATTTCTGAGAATTAACACCTCACACTACAGAATAGACACCAATTCATTTAAGACGCGGTGTGTGTGCAATATCAATACGGTTCATTTAGATATACAAAATTCACTTTTATATAAATAGAAGGTTATCGTTAAATAAACTCTTTATGAAAAGGGTTTTATACAATATCGGTATATTTCAGCGATACAAGCTTATAGAAATTAACTGCTCTGTGCATTATATGTATTTGAATATTTATTATTCTTATATAAATTGTATATAAGCTGCTTTCAAGTTTTTTTACTCGTTCTTCTTGAAGGACAACTACCTTCAGTACGAGAAGTTAATGCTAAAAAAACATTTAATCACCTATTTCAAATGTTATATTGTAACCTACGAAATAAAGTTTTGAATTTAATTTTAATTTTTTTTTGAATAAAACATAAGCTGGACTCTCCAAATGAGTGTTATTCACCTTATATAACATTTTATTACACAACAAATAATTCTCGCAATTTAATTTTTCTTCTATTTAATTATGTAACCGCTATCCATAATAATTTAACTGCGCCGGACGTCACTTGCAAGTAATACACTATGTGCGTCGCAAAATGTGCTAATGTAGACACGAGCAAAGGATATATCTGTCGGGCGTAAGAAAAAAGAAATAAATTGACGCATACGACTACTATCGTTAGTAGTCGTATGCGTCGGGTTTCGTCGAAGCCAAGATTTCGGGACGGCGATATAAAACGATTAGATATCTTCGTTTTACTAAATCGTTAGCCTCCACGAAGAATATAACAAGTACATATAAACATTGTGTGAGGAATGTGCCGAATATATGACATGACACACGTCACTATGTCTGCACTCTTCATAGGATATTTTCAATGTCATAAATGAAATGACTGTTAACTAATGAATTATATAGTTATTTTAATACGGTCTCTAAAACTTTAATTATTGCTTGGGTTTTATATGACATTAATAATACTTTTCAACATATAATTGAATAGCTAATTTAAGGGTATTTCAAAAACAATCGCTGTTTTTAACATAATATATAAATTTTCGTTTTGAATTGTTTTTCAAACTGTTAAAGGCAATCCAAAATTGAAATTGAAAATACTGTGGGTATTTTAAATTTAAATTTGGAATATAGTACGTTTAAGTATACAGTACTTTTTTCCTCAATCGATCAATCGAAATTTAGGATTTAAGTTTAACTTATATGGAATAATTTTCATAAGACCAATGAGAAACAAATGATAGTTTAGCGCGTAGAAAAAGTGGTGTAAGGTTATTGTTACAATGTTCTACAGCTGGGATATACATTCTTACAATCTTTACAATTCTTCTTTCATGTTTGATAGCTTGGAGCTTGAATATTGAGCTAGAACAAGTTGAGACTGATTTTGATCATTTTACGAATGCGGCGATCATATTTAGGATAGAAGGCTAATGTAATATTCTGCAAATCATTTATTTCGACATTAGTTACAAAAATAAATTTAAAAAAATAAACAAAATAAAAACCTCCATCAAAAACTTATTTAAATAATTCCTTAAACAGACTTCAAAAACAACTAATTAGTTGAAATGGAGATAAATCAGACGTAGTTGCGTCTACTCAAAAAAAGTTGTTTTTTATTCAATATTTAACTTTTCATATTTACCTTTCTAAATTAATGCTCCTTTACCTTTCTTTAGCGACTCCAAAAACGACTAATTACATGTTGTTGAAGTCTGTTTAAATAATAATTTAAGTAGGTGTTTGAAGGCGGTTGTTATTTATCTTCTTTCTTTTTTTTAAAATTTCTTTTTTTCACATTTTTTAGTTAATTTTGAATACAATACACAATAAAAATGACATGAAACATATAAATCACCTTGTAGAAAAAAGTTTCATAATTACTCACATGGGGTCACTGCACAAGACTGCAATGATGCATACGCATACTTCAGTGTTGCGGTCATTACTAAAACGTAAACTTTAACACCCTTTAGGAAGCTAGCGAGGATGCCAAGAAATTCAAACCTTTGCGAGTATTTTTTTAAGTCACGAAAATGCTTTGACCCCTCGCTTTTCTCGATTTTTCTGAAAACACATCATCAGATTCTAACTTGGAGACTATGGGACTACCTCTGGAGTATATCCTTTCAAATAAAAAAAAAAAAAGAAATCGGTCCACAATTGACGAAATTATCGTTGGACATGCATAAAAAATGCATGAATGAATTTCGACAAAAAAATTATATGGAATCACTTCTGAAATATGACCTATCTACCAAAAAAAAAATACTAAAATTTAAATCATAATTGACGAACTAATCACGTATCAAACATACAAAAATAGCCGAATTAAGAACCTCCTTCTATTTTTGAAGTCGATTAAAAATGATTGTCATTGCGCCCGTGAACAGAGACTAGAACAGTTACTTTCTATTTTAAAAGCAACGAATCATTTTATCATCACCTTTATTTGCAGGGGTAGTTATTATTATTTTCCACAAAAGGAACTGCATTATTTTATAACACTTAAAAACATTGTCTATAAAAAGTATAACTCCTATCCTGCAATGCAACATGGGAGTAAATGTATGATCCTTATGTGCCTATCAATTTGAAATAAGGTAGAAAAGGTGCCTTCTAATGTGAAAAAAGCCTAAACTACAACAGAGGTTAGTGAAATATATACAAATTCTTTTCCTAATTTCTTCTGTTGTAGAGTCATAGTCAAGGACAATTATCATTTTTTTTTTCTATTTGAACGTGTAGTCCAATTATATTGGCAACATTGATATTAATACTGCAATGTCGTCATTTTCCTTATACATTAATTCTTTGTGGTCGTCATAGTAAGGGGTTATTAATGTATGTAGTTATCTTAGCTGTTATTAATTATTGAAATAACATCAGTCTTTAACAATTGAGTGTGAATTAAGTTTAAAAATGGATAAAAGAAAGTTGTCTACCGCGGGTGATAGCTTATATCAGATACTGCAAGTTCCCAAAACGGCAACAGCAGATGATGTGAAAAAAAGCTATCGAAAATTGGCATTAAAATACCATCCCGATAAAAATCCTAATAACCCTGATGCAGCTGAAAAATTTAAAGAAGTGAATCGTGCTCACACGATTTTGAGCGATCCGACTAAAAGAAATATTTATGACAATTATGGTTCCCTGGGATTGTACATAGCAGAACAATTTGGAGAAGAAAATGTGAATGCCTATTTCGTAGTGACAAGCACTTGGTGCAAGGCACTTTTTGTAATTTGTGGCATTTTAACTGGATGTTACTTCTGTTGCTGCTTATGTTGCTGTTGTAATTGCTGCTGCGGCAAGTGTAAGCCCCGCCCACCTGAAGAATCTGGTGATTATCACACGCTGGAGCGTGATGATTCTGATGGCGTTCAGCCGGTGACAGCGCAGCCCGGCGCTGAGGGCCGTCCTGCCGAAAAAGCTGTGCCCATCGCTATGCCCGCACCGCCTGCGCCTGCTGGCGCTTCTGAAAGCACAGGTCTCAACACAGGTGGGATCAATTATGGAATTTCACAATAAGCAATCAGGTATTTCACCACATATGTTATAATCTAAACGACACAAATATATATATTATACTTAAAAGTGTCTGAAATTAATATGTAATCATGATATTAAAACCATAAGTTCTTTTGAACTATAATATTGTAGCATTGCTAATTCATTTTATATTTAAAATAATCATCATGAATATTTTAAGTAATTGTACAGTGTATAAAATTAATTAGACTTCTTTTCTATTTCTATTACAACTTAAGAATTTGTCTCATTTTATTAGAATCATAATTATGGAAAAAAAAAATTATCAATTTTTTTTTTTTAATAATTAAAATTACAATATTGCCTTGGAAATACATAATTAATTTTGTTATTAGTTATTTTAGAAATATTTGTAATTTTGCAGCTCTTACTGTCAGTAATGTCAGTCCTATGTTTTTTTATAATGTGTTAAGTATTCAGTGGGATGCTTTTGATGTTTCAAAGTCTACTTATAAAAGCTGACAAAACGAGGAATATACTTAATTTCATGGATATTAGTATATAATATTTTTTGTTCTCTTTAGGCAGAATTAGTAAAGGAATATTGGTAACATTGTTAAAATACTAATTTTGATAATAATGTGAAAGATACTTCCGATGTCATAATCACTTAGATAAGTATGTGATAAGAACAGAAAATTAAAAATAATTATTTATCCAATTCATTTATTCAAATGTTTTTGAAGCTTAAATAAATATTTAAACTATTTGAATAATCTGACATAATTTTGTATTCTTAATGTTATTTATTTAGAAATTATAACTTTACAAATGGATACCTTACATTAAATTTAGTTTATTAACAATAATAAGGCAGTGAGTCCTGATCTAATTATTTTTAATGAAAATTCATGAAAATTTTGAGGGTGTGTATAATAATACAAAGTAACATTTTAGTCATTTAATAGTTTAAAAATAGTGTTTTATATATAAATTTGGAAATAAATTATGAAAACTAAAAAAATGTACTAGCCTTTCTTTTTTATTAAAGTATTAACAATGAGACCTGCTCTAATAAGTTAATGAAACAAAGAGCATGTTTTAAAAAAAATTGAAATGGCCATACAACTCGAATTATTATCCATCTATATACCTACACAAATTCTCAATTTTTTGTAATAAGTATCTAATTGAAAAATTAATCAAAGATCTAATTTTAAAATGAACGTAATACTTGACATTGTTAATTAAAATTAATTTTTTTTTTGTAAATAAATTTTTCCAACTTAAAAAAGATAATGCTGATCTGCATTATTAAAGTGGGCCATTTTCGAATTCCATCCATTGGATGGGCTAGCCATTAGCAGCTAGATTATGTTTTTGGAGAGATACAAGTAATGTAAGATAGATTCTATTTGCAGAAAAAATGTTTTATAATTATCTGACCATATTACTTAATTATTGATCAATTGCATTGTACTAGTTAAATGTAAATGTCATATATCATTACAGAACAGTTATGTGATATATTTTAAATTCTTTTATTATAAACATAGTATGGGAAACATTGGTATAGTAACCATAAACACATTAATTACATATTATGCACCATGATTACATAATTATGCATTGCAACAAAAAACCACAGTACACAAATATGCTTAAAGATTTTGTGACCACAAAGCACAATTATGTAATGAGATATAGCAGTAGATTATTTATACAATTTGTGGGATTTGGGGGATTTTCTCTTCCTCGGTATTCATGTTTATGATGTTGAATGTGGTGGCAGTGTAAACAGTCAGTGAAGAATGTTGAGTTCGCAACTTGCTCTGGTTTTATATGTCTGTGGAGCTCAAGCAGATAGTTTTATGGGAGCAAATAGACTGCTATAAAATTCAAATTAGAGCGTGTTGCGAGTGCGTCGGCGCCACGGCCTAATACAAAGGGAGAAGGCGGAAGATGTGTTCTTTTAGTGGGAATGAGATGACATTATAGTTAAAGGGGTGTCAGAGATGGAAGGTAATGAGGTATCAGGATGTAAGCAATTCTAGGGGTGGAGGTTCAATGTAAGGAGTAAATTATGAAAATTTTCAATAACTGTTACTTGAAAATTGTACACACTCGGCAATAAGTAAATGAATATTAGGGATGAGAAGCACTTCCCACTTTTCTCTCCCACCCAATCTGAATTCAGGTACTCTTTTAAAGCTTTTATTAAACTGCATCAAAACAAAAAGTTTAAATAATACTGACTTATAGCAAGTTGCATCAAAAACTTAAGTTTCAGTATGTAACCACAAAATGTAATTGTAAAAATAATAAGATTAATTAGTGGTATAACTTAAAGAACAGAAATTTAATTAAAATTAATGTGTATATTTTATATGTGCTGCATCTAACATACAAAACTAAAGCATTTTGCAACCGGTTGGGTATTTAAATTTATAAAAGATGACATTAGATATGATCTTTTTAATATTTGATCCATATTGATAAAATAATTATTTTTTGTGGTTGTTTTTCTCATGCATTATGAATTACAGTAGGCGTAATTAGAAAATTCACACATACACATATAATACATTTATGATATTTTACTGATTTAGTAGGCTTTTAGAATACTTTACATATTTTTTCAAATTCTAATAACACTGAGATTATTTTAGGGACATAATAATAAACATATTTAAATGTAAAATTAAATTAATTTAAAATATAAGCAGTAACTTAAAATTCAAAAAAGGTGTAGTGGAAATATAAAAAATAATGATAAATATCTGTACTGTAATGTTGACCAAATTACATTGACAATTTTCACTGCAGACTTAATTCATCATTTTTATTATTTATTTAGTGATCGCCCAACAAATTTTTCTTATTTTTATGTCTGCACTGTCTTCAGTTGCTTTATACTTTCAGCTCTTACAGTTGCTTATGAGACAAGTGGACATATCTTTGCCGATTATACAAAAAGCGTAACCTCTCAAAGGTGAGCGGCAAGGTTGAATAATCGATGATTAATTGACAACTTGTGATGTTCTTAACAAAAATTGTGTTTATTATTACCTAAAATATTAAATGTGTATGATACAATGTACGAAAGAAACAATTAATATCAAATCACTTTGTTCAACCATTATCCATTTTACTTTTTATATTGATAACATAAATATTACTCAACTTACAACGTACCTTGTCACATTTTTATATTTTATGATTCTATAAGAAGTTTTTGGTGCAACAGCAACAATAAGTTTGTAATTAATAAAATATGAGTTTTTATATACTAACATTTTTGATAGCTTTTGTTATTTTTAAAAACAAAATATACACAAATTATAAAATAATTTTGACTGTTTTAGTTTAGTTCATCTAGATATAAATGAATAAAAATTGCTGTCCTAATATTTTTATAATAAATAAATAGCAACCAATAATGAAATAGTGTTACCTATAGTTAATAACCATTTACATTTTTTTTTTATGAAATAAGCTACATATATACTAAAGTGTGTAGAGGGCACAGTAAATTCATAGAATACATTGTGCTAATTTAAATATTACCATTTTATTTATTGCTTTTCAAAATATTAAAGGTGATTAACCCTATTCATTGTTTTAATTCATAAAATCACAGTGGGCCTACTTTTTTAAAGGTCTTGTTCGACTTTAAAGGACATTTCTATGGATGTTACTTTTAGATTTTTAATACTTCTTAATGATAGAAATGGGATTGAAAAAGACATAACTGTACTTTTGGATTTATAACTTGTGTTTTCATTTATTTTCACCTATGATAATTGGATTAATATAATATTTAATTATCTTTCAAATTAGTATTACATTATTATGGTGTGTTTTTGAACTCTCTTCTACAATTGACTATAAATCTAATGCAGCTCTTACCATCTAAGCATTCACATATGATTTTCTGTTCTAGACTTTTACCAATACCTATTGTTCCAATAATCTGCTAGAATGTATTTTTTGTTCTCTGTGAAGAGTTGATGTTCTCTTCGGATACTCCCATTAAAAGTTGCTTTTCGCAAACAAATCATATAGGACCTTTTAATGAATCATCATCAAATTATTTGTCTGATTCAAAATTGAACTTTGTATTGCCATATTTGAAATATGTTTTTGCAAAAATTTGCAGTAACAGCAAAAAAAATATTGACAACAGGATTTTTTTGACAGTATTTATATTCTCTAATTCTTTAGGCATAAGTTTGCTCTAATACATTATTTTATTCAATTAGTGGATGAGGGAAGGTTTTTCTAATGCTGAACCCTAGACTATTATGCTTTTTTGCATAAGGAGACACTAAGCTTTTAAACCCTAAACTATATTGTTATATTGTATGTGGTGTCTATATAAAGTAAATTTATCTTTGTATAATACATTACATAATACATACATATAATACATTAAAATAGAACTTGTCATTAAAATCTATTTCCGGAATTAAATTTGATGAATTAATAAAATTATTTTTTTGATATTTTTATAAGCTTATTTTATAAATTTGTTTTTTTTTTAGTATTTTGTATTGTAATATCTAAAATTTTCATGTGTAATCGCATAATGTAATGGTACATTAATCATCTCTCAATAAAATTTGTTAATAAATAGAATACACTAAATCTCATTTCATATATTAATACAAAAAGTGTTTTTTTTAGAAATTAGTACTTCTCTGCTTCTCTGAGATTTTAGTATGATAATCCTATTTGTCGAGTGTTATAAATTATATGCATTATATTGGATTAAAGTTATAATACGCAATTGAAAAAATATCCTTTATTGAAATCGGTAAGAGTTAGTAAAGGACCAATTTTAAATTGAAAACGCAAGTAGTATTATTTATATCACCGTTGTGTCAAATGTTTTTCTGAGTAGTTAGAAATTGATTGAAATGAGGAAAATCCTTTGGTGGATGATTAGGTGTTGCACAATCTCTAGACATTAGTTGGAAGTTACTAGTTGAAACGAAAAAGTGTGTAGTTCCGTTTGTGAATAGAACTGGGTTATTTATGAATTTGGTCACACATAATTAATTAAATTTCATTTCAAAGACTATTACGTATTAATGCTGTTTGCTCATTAACCATAGGACAAATTAGTAGGTATATGAGTGACCATGGACTGTTTGTCATTTCATTGTGTCCTTTGAGGACTTATTGTGGATATTAAGATGTATAACAATATAATTACACTTAATAGCCCTATGTTTTGTTAATAAATATATTCGATTAGTTGAGGTTCTTTGCAGATGTTATCCGGTAATGGCATTTTCTAAGAAAATATGAGATAAAACAGTTTTGAAAAGATAGATCCTCTTTAACTTTTTTTTTAAACAAGTTTTTATAATGATAAATTAATTCTGCAACTTTATTAGCAAATTATGCCATGTTTACATTCATTGAGATAATACAACTGAAATTTGACAATTACTAGGTACTTATAAAATTATTTATAGTATGTTTTAGTTTTTTAATTATTTTTTTTAATTTTATTTTTAATTTATAATTAATAATATGTAGTGAGTAATGATGGTTCACCTAAAAACAAATAAATAAATGTGGTTTCAGTGAATAAAATCATCACAGTTGTGCTAAATTAAAAGCCATGTAATTTAATTTGTCATTTTTTAACAAATTTGTATAAATATTACAGTTAATGTACTATTATTTCCGATGTATTTACAGCAAATTGATGAAATTGTTAATAAGAGAATATTATTTTGTAATGTATACTTATTACCAGGGCGTTACACAAGAATTGTTGATTAGGTATCAAATAAAAGATTCTATGTTATTCACACTGTTCATCTGCTAAGATAGGGTTACCAACTTGTACAAAGAAAAAGTGGGTCATTGCATATAGTTAATAAAAAAATTGATGGAAATGCAATAATTTGAATTTTTCATCAAAATCAAAATTGTTTCTAAAGAATGTTTAAAGTTAATTTATGAAAAAAAAAATGTTTTTTATGCAACAAATTTCCAGTGTTAAAATAATAATTTTTTTCAATACCTACATTAGGTGCATCAAATTCACTATATAATAGGAAAAAAGGTTGTAATGTTAGTCTTTACAGAATAAAGACAGTTTTTTTTTTCCAAATTTAGTAATAATAAAAATAAAATGTCAAAAATATTTTTTTCAAATTAATATTTATTATTACATCTCACTTAATTATTCTTTGATGAGCATCTATTTACATTTAATGGTAATTAATAGTTCTTTGTAATTTTTTGAAAAATATTCACAAGTTTGTATGAAATTTAGATATTAATATTAGGCACTCTATTCTTTAATTTGTTTTCAAAATGAACAAAGCATCTGTTTTGTATTGTCCACTTTAATGTCATAAAAAAAAACTCCTTCAACAAAAGCAATTGAAGGTGGAGTGCCCAGAATATGAGAAATAAAACTTGTTAACATAATATAGATAAAGTCAACACAATGTAACCTCATTTATGATAATCATGTATTAACATCATCTCATCTTTCAGTAACTTGTCGACTGAATCAGCTGCAAATAATTCTATAGTTTTAAGGGATGAAATCTTACCAATGAACATCTCAAATATGGCAGTGTTTGTCTGCTGTATTACATTAAAAGAAAAAAACGAAAAGATTTTGCTATTTAACAATTAATGTGTAAAATATTCCATCATAATCATCTGTAACAACATAATTATTGCCTATTATGTTTCCATTTATATTAGTTCACATCATATTTTGTATGTTGTAACATCTAATACCATGACATTGTAAAAATTTGGGCTTTTTTATTTATAGTAATATAATTTTACTGAATTTCTGTACAAGTTTTATTTAGCCTTAATAGACTTTTAAATTCAACTAGAATATTTTAAATGCATTAAAATCTTACGTTAATCTTTTATTAATGTAAAAAAAGCTTCATGTTAATATTTGTTTTTTTGCTGTGCATTTAATATTTTAATTATGTACATGTTGCTCTTATGAGAAGTTATAGGGTAAATCATTTAATCACAATAATATGTATAGCCTCTAAGCACCAAATTCATTCCTTATAGTCTTGAACAATTTACTATGAATTTAATGTAGAAATATTTGATTTATTTGTTCAATAAACAATCCATATTTGATAAATGTATTATTGGAAAATACCATTTCATCCTAGAATTTTCACAGTACTGTTTTTTTTTTCTTATTGTTAGCCTTAGTGACACTTTATTCTTATTTATTTTTTTTTTTAAAAGATAACCATTTTAATTTTTAAGTATTTTCATTATTTATGTGCTTCCTTAAATTATTTGTTTAGCTATGCAGTGTTTCATTTTCAGTTTCATCCTTTCATGATCCTTTTTCAATTTTGTTTAAATTTTTGTTTTTAATTCCTTTTCAGGCAGCGGTGTCCCAAAATATACGTGAAGTATTTCGCTTCTAGTCTATGACAATAATATTAAGAGAATGGCCACCATTGATACCAAGTAACCACAGATATGCATACTACGACATAAAACCTGGTAATATATTAATAATGTTTTAGTGAGCGAGACAAATATAATATTAATGGCGCATAGTTATTGCTGTATTCACTTTGTTTATGTTAATAGTGTTCTGTCATATGTATGAACATTTCCTATCCCTATCTAGCTGTAAGAAGACAATTTAATTCAAGAGGCGTACGGAATATATAAATGCTAGATAAGTAAATAAAGACGACACACATAACTAAGTCTCAGTCACTTGATGACAATATTGTCTTTGCTGTTTTGACAATACTATTATGTATCCTCTTCCTGTTGAAATCAATACTGTTGTCATTCCAACATGAAGTCATTGCTCGATAGTATGCTGTAGGTTAAAGACTGAACCATCCGGAGAGATAATGTTAAAAACTTTTAGGTTTATATGAAAGTTAGTCACGCCTTTAGTTTGTATTTGAAAATGATACATTGAATGTTGACAGAAATTGTACACGCATAGCATATCGTAATTTAAATGGCGTAAGAATCGTTTTTAAAATGTATTATTAATATTTTTATAATTTTTCATAATTAAAGTTATTTAAATATTTTAGTATTGTGAAATATTTATTGTAAGCCCTTTTTTTAATATCAATATTGTAATTTAAATTTGTGTTCCCGATTCATTTTCAATTATGCATGAAACAGGATAATGACACAATTATTAAATATAATTTGAATGTAGATTCATTATTCAATTTCCTTTAAGATAAGATTAGTCCTGCATTGAATGATAATGATAGGTTTATACTCGATATCTCGGTTGTACATTCTATGTTGAGGTCATGTGATATGATATGGCAGCACAGTGTATTCTTTGACATGAGATTAAAAATTATAGACGTGTTACAATGTGATGGTTCACTTGGTTGGGAGCTGACGAGTGTTGAAATTATAATGCGGTAGTGTTACAATTGATTTTGTTATTTTTAACTTTAAACTTTTTATTTTATTAATCCTGCTTGCACAGAATAAATTAGCGAATAAAATTCACATAATTAAACCAAATTTAAATATTGATTGATAAATGCAAATTGAACCAGAAAATATTTGCATAGAGTTCAAATATACAAAACTTTTTTAATCCTTTCAAAGCATTAAATGTGTCTGTCGTCCATGACAATGAATCATTATCAATATTATGTTCACTTAATGAATAAACCCTACCATAATCTGAAGAACTTTATCGATGTCTGCTACCCTATATTCTGTTATGTGCGAAGATGAGAAGGATTGACCATTTCCTGAGTTTCCATTCTTAAGTAATATAATTAGCAGAGAGATGGAGACATCAGACTGTAGTGTCTTCAGATTGTGGATGAGCCATATATAAAAAACAAAAAAAAATTGTACACAAGTAAAAGAAAAAAACCAGTTTTATTGCCTTTATTGCTGTAATGTTTGTATTTACAATAAGTATATCTATTAGCATCTGCATCTATGACAGTAGAATAGTTATGTTATTAATTTACATATATGATATAGAGAAATTGTATAATAAAACAAATAAATCAATACGGGCTTTCTTTAATGGCATTCCTCTGATAAAGTCTTGCTTAAAATAGAAATGATAATTCACATACTTGTGATTGTGATGATTCCATAGAGAAAATCATCATTCAGCAGTTGTTTGCTGTGTTTTCATATCTCGAAATTGTGTTCTTTCGAAATTTTAACGAACTTAACTATGGTCAATAATTATGTTCCGTGACTTTAGACCTAACAGTACATGTGTAAATATACAATTTATGGTAGATAGACTTTACTTCTAAAATGTTATGACAGGAAATTAATGTGTATAGTGTAATACCTTAAAATTCATGTCAGTGTTTATAAGTAATTTAAATTTGCCTCCTAAATGGGCAATTTAATAACAGCTTCTGATCATGATGTTACAGGGTCATTTTAATGGTTCCATAAAATGTATTTACTAAAAGTGACAGACTTTTTTATGATTTCGTAGTCAACAAGGGACTTTTTACTAGAACATTTGGTACTAAAAAGTTGTAATTTGACATGGGTATCCATATTGATTATGCCGACTGTTTTAAGGCACGTCCCCCTACATGTAAAGTACAGATGAATTTATTTTTCGTATACCCTATGGTGTGGAGTGTCATTAGGATAGATCGTTGAAAAATAATTTGCGAGTGTGAGAAAACTATTTTTCATTCATGGATTCGTTTATGAAATAATAAGCTTTTAAAGTGCAAATTTTTGTTAGGGTCTTGTTCTCTCCGTCTTGGACATATCCAAGATATAAATCTCTCGATCTGAAATAAAAACATTGTAGAACCCTACACCCGATTGCTGAAGCATATCCATTTTTCAGCATTAGGGTGGTTAATAACCTCACAACAAGTAGGTATATTGCCACATACCATCTATATTACCAAATTGTACTCATATTGTAATTAGTAATAATACTCTACAAAGTGTGTGGAATATAAAATGCAAAATACTATTAAAATAAGTCAGATTTCAGATACAAGATACCTTTGGAAATGGTATTTTAATTACTAGATATAAAATATGTACCTTCTAAAGAGTTTTTGAAAGAAAACACAGTTTTTTGACTTTAAAGTTTCCTACATAAATTGTGAATAGACCACACGTTGATCGCGCAAATCTGACGAAATATATTTCTAAGGTTTTAATTGAAACTTAAGTAAAACCAGTTTTTCTAACATTTTATCACACATTTTACTTCGATGAGGTCTCATTATCATTTCAAAAGTATTTTTTATTTATTGGAAGTTAAACATTTAGTTCTTTAGGCTGGTATCTTTATTACGTAGTTCACACTTAATTTTTTTTAAAATGGCCACTTAGAAATTTAAATAAAAAGCATATTGGACCATGGTCATTATAGGGTTCCAAAGCCATTATTGCAAAGAAACAGATAAAACAAAGTACATTGTTACACGTTTTCCATGTTTTCTGTACATAATAGTTATAAGCACATTAGTCACCTATAACTAGAAAAACAAGTAGGTATGTCGATTATTACTATTAAACTAGAGTAAACTAAAGTGCATCAGTAAAAGAGAGTATCTTCATGGCACTTACGTCCTTAGCTTAGAAGTGCAGTTTTTCGGTAATAATTTAAAAACATTATTTTCAATCAAAATGATTGAATTCAGAAGTGTTCAAAATGATTTTCGTTGAAAGTATTAAGCGTTACCTTTGTTATTTTTTTCCATATTTTTTGGACTTATGGTTTAGAAAATAAAGGGGGGTGGGACACAATTTGTGCTACTTTCAGAGCGATTATTTCCAAAATTATTCACGTAATTAGAAAAATTGCTTAAAAACCTTAGTGTTTTTAAAAGAACTGTCAGAAGTATGTGCCACACTTTGATGTTTGCCGAAAATATTTTTTTTCACCTTTTACATATATGGAGTGCCCCTTCAGAAATACATAGATTTGTTATTTAACTACCAGATTAAGTAGCGACTTATACAAGATACCTACACTATATATTTCATACATATATGTCTTGTAGTTTTTGAATAAAATGCCTGTGACACACGTACGGATGGACATGACGAAACTGTACAGATTCCGTTTTTGCCATTTTAACTCGGAACCCTAAAAAATTGTCACTTACAAATTAAAAGAAAAAAAACATATTTGAATTTAAAAAATGGAAGTCTTCGTAAACTTTGTATATTGCATTAATTGTATCATTTGTTTTTACAAATTACTGGAAAAAGAAAATTGTTTAACATAAACGTTTTTGTCGTTAATGTTTATGATTCTACATTTTATTCATTAAATTGTGGCAAATATGCATTAAAAAGAATATATTCTCACGCAGTTTTAAGTGATTGCAATTTTTAAATTTGGAAATAAATTTTGAGTATGTATGTACTTATGGAGTACATAAGTAAGATCTTTCCAGAAGAATTTATTATTAACAAAAAAAAAAGGTTGATTTCAATGCATGCAAATGCTTGAAATAATAAAAAAGGTGTCTTAATCTCATTTTAAAAATATTTTTTTTCTCCGTCGTTTTGTCGCTGGTTGCTCGTCTGATGTTGGTGACTGATTTAATCAAGCGATCAATTAATTGTCTAAAAGATCGACCTGAATGTCAAAGACCGTATCATCAAAAAACTTTTGATGATACGGTCTTTTTTATAAGTCTTAGTTATAAGTTGGTAAAATAGGTGACCGCTTCAACTTTGATGTGGTAAAGTATTTAAAAATGCAATAAAAATAGAAAAAAAAAATTAACAACTTTGATGTATTTACAATGATTTAAAGTTATGGAAATAAATTAAATGGAAATTAGAATTTGTTAATAACAAATTATTTATAACATAAACAATGAAAATTTAAATGATTTTTTTGTAATAATATTTAGAACAGCAAATTATGATTTAAAAAAATCCGATTCCTTAATTAATAATTTAAAGATCGTATAAATGAAAAAAATTATAAACAATAAATTGGCAAAGAAAAATTAAACTAGTCTATTCGTCTATAAAAAAATCATAAACAAATAACGTAAAATTTTTTTTAGCAAAACTAAATGCAATCAATTAATACAAAAACAGATACAAATCAAACATTAGGTAAAAAAAATTAATAACATTTTCAGGATTTTTCATTTATTACCTTTGAAAAACCATAATAAACAAATAAAAAAACCTTTTATAATTTTTTACAATGGAATCTTGTTTATTATGTAGAGCTCCCAAAAGGAAAAAATTATAGGTACATTAATTAAACTTTTGTAAGAGATTTTAAGAAGACTAAGTCCACTAAAAATTGTTGATTAACAATTGAATAACTTTAACAAAAATCAAGTTAAAAATTATTTTCCAACTAGGCTGTATTCCTACAAGTGTCTAGATGACATTATAATTTATTCAAATTTTAAAATCAGTATTGAATATTATAAAAATTTATTTTGTATTGCACATTTTGCTTGGTGGCGCCGCGGAAATGACCGTGCGGAACCCTATTTTCAACGTAAGATAAAATTTTAAGTAATGGAGCTACAACTCCGGAAGTAGAGACTTGTTAATCTGAAATTTGAGTTATCGTTAATATGTTTATAATTATAGTTATAAAATGGAGACCCCTTTTTTTCCTCTTCGTTTTTTGGTTTTCAACAATTGCAATTTTTATTTGCGGGAAAATTAAAAAAGTCCTCTTTCTCAGAATTTGCTTTTGAATCCAATGTACCAACAACCATATTTTTAGGATTACAAGAAATATTTTTCGCAGAAAACTCAGAATAGGTATGAGTTAAGTGCACAAAATCCTTCATGAACATTAGCGGTCAGGAAGCTTTAAACGCGGTGGATATCTCATAATTTGACCGAAGCTCAAAAAACTCGCCGTACTGAAGCTTCAAAAAAATATCCCTCTATTGGTAAATCATATGCAAACGCTGCTGCCTCCACCCTTTCTAACCGTAGTGTTCAGAAGTCGCAGCTTCCTAATTCTTCATTCTCTAATAGAAAAATCGTCTTCTTGAAGCCTTGTCAGTCAGCTCCTAGACCTATCAAACGATACGATAAAGCTTCCCATCAGGAGATTATCTTCAGTGCATTTTCTTCTAGTTCCAATGGTAGCGCTCTTTCAACCTCGAGCCCTGTTGAGAGTAACTTTCAACAAAGCCTAAGAATTGATCTTTTGTCTTCTTTATTGAAACTTCTCTCTACCTCTAACACCCTATCGTCCAACGTTGCCAATTTATTATTTTCTAATGTATTTACTGAAAATGGCACGTCCAGCAGTAGTTGTTCAGTGGAACAACCAGAGTGTAAGGAGGCATAAATTCGACCTTATTTTCCTACTACAAAAATACTCCCCCACCGTTGCTGCCGTGTCTGAGACATGGTTGAGGCCGGGCAATCAGTTTAGAGTGCCTGGTTTCATCTGCCTTAGAGACAGATCTGTTATGGATACGGCGGTGCTAATGTGCTTATTAGAAATCATACTCCCTTTTCCCCGGTTGGTATCCCTACCCATGGCGATGGCCTCCAGGCAGTTGCCGTGAAGATTGAGGGTACTACCTTTCTGTCCCTATACATTGCCTCACCTTCCCCCCTAATCCTAAATGAGTTAGAAGCTATCCTCTCCACCTTTGTGAGACTTTATATTGTGCTCGGTGACTTCAATTGCCATGATGCCCTTTGGGGTTGTGGTGACGTTGATTCCGCCGGCAGGCTTTTGGTCGACATAATGGATAAACTCGATATTTTCATCCTGAACATCGCGGGACCCGGAACGGTGTCCCAACGCGTCGAGCTAGACCGCATTCGAGCCCCAGTGCATTGGAGTTATCTTTCTGCTCTCCTGATCTAGCCCCACTCCTATCATAGGAAGTCGTACAGGATTCTTATGGTAGCGATCATTTCCCGATCATTATCAAACTTCCTTTTTCTCGCCCCTCACCTAAAAAAATGATTCCCCTATTAAAATACAAATTAAAGGATACTGATTAGAATGATCACAAGGATCAACTCGACCATAGATTTACTAAACTACCTAAACTCTCTGCTTCAGACCCCACTTCCTGTCCCAGGCCATGCTATCGTTGGTCGATGACATGTTTCCACTAAAGAAACACTCCGTAGTGGGCATTTCGTCTCCACCGTGGTGGGACCAAGAATATACACGAGCTGTAAGGAGAGAAGAGGAGCTGAAATTCTATACTGTCGAAACATGTCCCAGGAAAACTTTATCAACCTTTCTAAGGTACGTGCCAAGTCTAATCGTCTTCTTCGCAGGAAGAAGCTAGAAGGATGGCGCAGCTTCTGTAAGTCTATTTTCCCTGATGTCTCTTCCCACACAGTTTAGAAACAAATTCGTTAATTTCGCGGCTCTTTTCATGAGACAGTTTCCCCGTGCCTGAACAGTTCAGAGTGGATAGCCCGGTTTATGAATAATCTTGCCCCCTCATTTGTTCCTAATCTAAATGAAAAACCGTATTCTTACTCTTTCTCTCTCACATGCAGCCTAGATGCACTCTTTTCAGTATGTGAGTTGAATTTAGTTCTCTCATCACTGAAAGATTCAGCCCCTGGTATTGATGGCATCCCTTACTGTTTCCTAATCAACGCTTCTGAACAGGTTCTGTCTTACTACCTGTTGATTACCAGTTAATTCTGTTGTTATTACAGATAATGTTCCTATCACCAGAAAAACACAGACTACAATCCCAATATTAAAAAACAAACGGAATCCAGACGACCCTGCTTGCATATCGCCCGATTGTTCTGTCCTTTGCTTTGGCAAATATTGCTGAACACTTTTGTTAAGAAACGATTGGAGTGGAATGGCAAAAGTCGCAGCCTCTTGGCCAATTTTCAGTATGGATTCAGAAAGGATAGAAGCACTATAGACAGTCTCAGCATATTTACTTCAGATATTCGCGTATCCCTCTTCCAAAGAAAGTCTGTTACAGCAACTGTCCTTTATGTCTCCTCCGCATATGATAACGTACAGCTTCCGATCCTCATAACAAGCTTCATAAGTCGAAGATGCTAGTGAGGCTGAGTAACTTTATCTTTAATGTACTTTCTGAGAGAAGAATTATTCTTCGTATCAGCGGTGAGTTTGAAGCCTCACAACTGGTGCGGAGGGAATTCCCTCAAGGGTCCGTATTGAGCCTGCTTTTATATAATCTGTATACTTCCAACCTAGAGTTGTCAATATCCCCATGTCAAATTCTTCAACATGCTGATGACCTACTTTTATACTTTTCTGACATTTCAGTCTTCAATGTTACCTCGATTCTGTCTGAGTCCTTGTAGGCTTTACAGCTGCGTCTTCACTCTCTTGGAAAGTAATCTAGTCGTTTTCTCAAGGAAAAGAACGGTGCCGTATGTACCTGTTGTCTTGGCGGGCGTCAGGATTCCCATAAAAAAGTATATTAAGTTTCTTGGTTTATTTCTCCATTCCGAATTATCGGGAATCAATCACTAACTACGTCGTCACAAAAGTTGAAAAAAATATCAGCATCCTAAGATGCCTATCTGGTACATGGTGGGGTGTCCATCCCTATTTCCTTAAACTCCTTTACAATGCGATTGGTCGTAGCCACCTGGACTAAGGATCCTTCTTGTTAGAGCCAATTAAGTCTATTTCTTTGAAGAGATTGAACCAGGTCCAGGCCAGAGCTCTTCAGATAATCGTGGGTTGTATGAAATTCTCCCCTACCAACGCACTCCAAGTTGAATGCATAGATCCACTTCTTCCTCTTCACCGACAGTTTTTAAATCATTGCGGTTTTCAAACCACTTCTTAATTAATTTATTACCCACACTGTCTAAATTATTTGAACTCGGACAACATGGTGGTTCAAGAAAAATTCTGTGCCTTTTCTTAGCTTCCAGAAACTTCAAACCATAGAGGCTAATTTCTATTCCATTAATACATTACCTCTTTTTAACTATTCGTTCAAAACCATAACCTTGCAACCTAGAATTATTTTGGACATCGGTATTTCAAAGGACGACCCCAGTGCTTATCCACTTCCGCTCCATAGTAGAGGACGATTGGTTGGGGTGGTGCACCATTTTCACTAACGCTTCTAAGCTCTCTGAAGTTGAATGCGTCGGAGTTGATACATTCCACTCCTAATACAATATAGTTCAGACAGTCAGATGCCCCCCCCGAAAGCTCGGTGTTTACAGGCGAATGTCGTGCCATTTGGGAAGTCGTTAAGTACGCCCTTCTATTAAAATTACGTCGCACGTTCATACTGTTTAATTTCCGTAGTTCCCTTGAATCCCTCTAATAACCTTTTACAATACAAAACTCACAACCCCTTAATAATGGAAATAAGAAAACAAATAGACCGATACTATGAAAGAGGTTTTCAGATTGCATTCACCTGGGTTCCCGGCATTCGGGTATCTCAGGAAACGAATACGTGGACTTGATAGCGAAGGACGCAACCTCCTGTGGGAATAAAATCCTCTATATTCATTACTACCATGATTTGGCTGCCCTGTCTAAAAAATGGCTGCTTTCTTCGTGGACTCATCACTGGTCGATTTCCAAAATGTCTAAAGGGGTCTATTATTGTCATATTCAACACTCGCATCTCTCCTAAGCCCTGGTTTTTCAAACTCAAATTTAGCAAACGAGCTACATCAACCATTTGCAGGATGAGACTTGGTCACTGCTCCACCCAATGCACCTAGCTAAACTTCGCATCAGAGACTCATCAGTATGCGAATGCAGTCTGAACGACGGCGACTTAAACCACATCTTTCTTTCCTGTTCTTTATATGATCGCCACCATTTTGTAAACTCTCTCGTAGACTGGTGTCCCTCTCCCAACAAGCATTCCCACTCTTCTATCCTATGCCTCTAAATAAATCCTATTCTCCCTTATCTCATTCATTAGCCATAATGACATAAAATTGTAAATAGGATCACATATATAATATTTACTCTATGTATGTGTATTATTGACTTTATATATCGTTTGTGTTTATAGGTATTTACACTGCCTTTTTTATCTTTTCTCCCTTTTTTTTCTATCTTTTTTAACAACTCTGAACGCTTAGTTTCTTTTTTTTACTTCGAAAAGTGGAAAAGTAAGGAGATATCATCAGCAAGCAATACAATCCCATGACCATTGTAAACAAGATGTGCTAGATCATTTATGTACACTGGGAATAGAAATGGTCCAAGTACTGAACTCTAGAGCACATCCATATTGATTGCAGATCCTGAGGTCCTCTTACCATTAATATGAACCATTTGAAATCTATCAGTTAAATAAAACTTCAGAAGTCCAAGGGATTAGAAGGGACGCCATAATGATGTAGTTCCATGATCGGTATATCATGATGGACGATATTAGATTAGATAAGGATAGACAGATTAAACATATATATAAATATGAATATTTTGGAATCTCTATATTTTCTTCAGAAGTTAATCAGTTTAAATAAAAAGATTATTTGATTTTTAAGTCATCAGACAATCAAATTATCAAAAAAAAAAAAATGTTTTAAATATTTTTCTACTGCTACAATAAATACTACTATTTGATGCTTAAACATTTGCATGCATGAATTTTTCAATCACATCTAACGACTTATGTTGTATGAACTGATGCTTGTCAACTCCTCAACATTCCTTACATGCTCGGCGAGTTCGAAATTTTTGCTTTTTATAATTGTCTATAGCTCGAATCAATTTTATGTGATTCATTAAAATCCCGTTAATATTTTAAACTGAAACTAAAAATGAAAAGAATGTTTATTAATTTAACGAATATACAAGAATACAATTAAGAATTAATTAATTATTTTCTGATTGTTATTATTTGTCTTTCGTCAAAGAATAATATTTGTTGTGCTTTAATAGGTATTGTTTAACCTAACGTACATTGAGTTTTGAACTATCTTCTTATTGAAATTTTTGGCCGAATTCATACAAATAAAAAAATACGGGAACATTTAAATTGTCACTTGTTATGAACTTACAGATTTATATTTTGTCAATAGTTATTTTTTTATCTATAAGTCCTATTCGCATTTCTAATTAAAATACCTTAAACAGCTTCCTTAAGTTCATTTCTTTTGTGTCCCTTCAGTCACGCAAGGAGCGAATAGATACATCACATTCAGTGATGTTTTCTCTTCTTTCAAATACCATGACCTTAGTCTAGTCTCTTTTCTTGATAGAAATCTAATCTTTTTTCTCGACAGAATCATTCATTTTAGTGATAATCGCCTGCAATTCGAACGTCGACGGCTCAACATTGATAGATAACTACAAGGAAATACGCTGAAAAAAATATTTCTAACCAAATTCGAATTTGGCTTGGTTAAACATATTTTGTTGAAATAACTGAATAATTCGTTGTATCAACAAATAATATGTGTGATTTAACCAATCGGATCAATCGGACCAATATACAGATTGGTTAAGACAACCAAAATATTGATTCGCTCAAAATCAACAATGTAAATTCATTATGTTATTCAAACTTATGGTTGGAATGACCAATTTTTTTTTCAGTGTAAAATCGATATTACTATAAATCTGTAACGATGCTGTTACTGTAGATTTGTTTTCGAAAAAGTATTTTGCATCGATTATTATATAATTGATATTATATAAGAGGAATCTAGACTTAAAATAATGGTTCTTGAATGTCTGTCTCTCTGTATTATAGCATCATGCAAAAGCCATTAAACGAAATTTCATGGGGTATCCCTGTCTTGGTGGTCGGACTTCGTCTTAAAATCTAAGTCATGTTTCATCTAATTTCCTCTTAAACCGTAGTTTATGAGACCACTGTGGTCGACGTTGAAAAAACCACAGTCAAAATTTACTGGCTTTACAAAAATATTCATTATTTGTTACTAGTATGTATACTGCAATATGGTAATGAATTGATTTGGAAATAAGTACTAACATAACAGTATTTTTATTTATTACACCAATCTACATTCTTTAGATAAATAATATGATAAGAACAGATAACGCATGTGTTTTGGCAAAGTATTACAAGTTGACTCCCTACAAATACTATTTATGTAAAACTATGTTTTATAATGTAAACGAAGAAGGCGAAGGACAAAACCAATCGAAATTCGTTGAACCAAATGACAACGAGTCGAGCATAGACTAATTTTGAATTGTTCCTGCAGATTAATGTAAGAGTGCTGCTTAGTATAATGTAATTAAGAGAAAGTCTTATTTATGATCACATTTTTTTTTAGAATTGGGCTTAAACATAATGAATCGGGATTACCTTCAATGGTTTAAAAAAAAACATGAGGTATCGTGAGTCACCCATGAGAAAAGGTGAGATCGAGTATACGTGATTCTCAATACTCGATCAATTCAAATGCAAGTCCTGCCTAAAACTCAAATTTTATGATGTCAACTTTGAACAACTTACTGCCTAGATACTAGATACATCCTCCCACAATCTTTTTGTTTTAGTTTGACGGGCCCGCGTCTCGGTCCCCAGCCGACCCGGCGCAGACCGGTAACCGTTAACGCCCGCCGTCACCGGCGCGATGACGACGTCCTGAGCCAACGGCTTGACTTTCTGTATGGATGTTCCCTATGATCTCCGAAACGGCTGGACCAATTTTGATGAAACTTTCAGGTAATCTTCAGACTGGGCTAGCGGGTGATCCTGTGAAGTGTGGTAACGATCGGATGGACAGATTTTTTTTTTTAGTTTTTTGCACTATCAAAGACAGTTCTGCTGTCGATACGCTACTGTTTTCATAACACACATTATGTTGACACGTGCGTTGTATATTTAAATTCAATTAATCTTTATATAATATATACAATATAACAATCCAGTGTCACGATGTGGACAAACATCGTGACACTGGATTGTTATCCATTGTTACGATGTTTGTCGACGATAAACTCTAAAACAGTGCAACCGATATTCATGAAGACTTTGCATTTATGTGTAATTTGATCAGACTTGAGATACAGGATAATTTATATTCTGATAGGTGGGATAACTGTCAAGTACTTTTTTTTTTATTTTTTTTCAAGGGATTTTTTTTATTATTTTTTCCAGATTACTCATCCAAAAATACACACAAACACAAATTTTAATTTTTCTAGACTCGCATCTCAATTAGTATAAGACGAATTGACAAAAATATCGCTCACCATTTCGTATCACAATTAAATAGAAAAACATGACTATACTTTAAGACTTATATGGGTAGCGGTATCAAATTGAAAACGGTACCGGGAACAGAATCCAGAGCCAGGACCAGGTCCGAAATTGAAAATAAGACCGGGGTCAAAATCGAGTGTGGGATAAGCATCAGAATCGAGAGCCTAATCGGGAATGAAATACAAAATATGAAGGAATTGTTTGTCCTCGGCTTCGTTCAAATCAGAACTGTGATTGGTCATGGGCGCCGGCACAATTATTTTCAGGAGGGTGCACTTAATACTATATGTTTTGCCAAACATATAGTAAAAACCAGGAGGGTGCAAGTGCACCCCCTTGCACCCCCCTTCCGACGCCTATGTGATTGGTAGCGGAATCAGAATTGAAATCGGGTCGGGGAACTGAATTGAGAACGGGAACAGGATCTCAATTGAAAGCGGGACTGAAATTGAGATTGACATCTATCGACATAAAGCTGAAAAAAAAAAAACATTCTATGTATACTTAACAAATATTTCTCTATAATGATAGACTATATTTTATTTAATTCGAAAAAAAAGGTTATTTATAATTTGTATAACGTAAGGATCTTTCTGTAAATATTCATAATCTCCTTTTTTAGAACAACTTTGCCTAAGAAACCATAATCATTGAAGTATCCGTTTCTGAGAAAAATAGCTTAGAAGGTTTTTTAAAAATTCATGTGTGTCACACAACCTTGCTGAAGGTCGTGTGACACGCCGCGTCCCCCAAGCGCGTTCACGAAGTGCGGTTAGTCGCCTCTTCGCGACCGTGCGTTTGTGCCGTGCGTGAACGTCGCCTCTCCCTAGTTAATTCGCGCTGCTCCTGCTCGGTCGTTGACCTTCCAAGAAACTTTAGGTATTTTATAAGTGTTACGTTTACGATATTGACGATTTTGAAATTAAGATTGTGTGTGATTAATAAGCGTTTAATAACAATGCCTTTTACTGCTATCAAATATGCAAACATGATTTATTGTTGGAAAGTTTGCAGAGGTAATATTGCTGAGGCTCTAAAACTTTATAGTGAAACTTATCCTAACAATCAACAATCTGCGAGTCGGCAAGTATATTGTGTGCTGTGTATCGTTTATAGGACAATTTTCATTAGTTTGTCTTGTTTGTTTAGAGGTGAGTGGAACACACGTGAAAAATCAAAAACCAATGTAATAATACCTTCGGCGACCTTTATATCGCTGACAACATCAAGTATCATTTGGAGATAAGTGACAAGATAAATTCTTTAAAAATAACAATTCGCGGAAAGTTTGTGTCTATATTATTCATAAATATGTTCTCAATGATATATTTTTGTTATAGTTATTTGGCAAAGTTGTTCTAAAAAAGAAGGAGATTATGAATATTTGCGAATAGATGCATGGTCAAATCCATCTTGTATATATACATGGAGAGAAAGGCGTTGGATCTGTTTTTGGTAACTGACTGAAAGTGTTTTTTATTATACAACAACTACAACCAACAAATTATTTTTATATTTATACTAATACGTAAACAATAAATATATAACTAGTCTAATAAGAAAATCGGAATTTTATCCAATTTTGTTTCAATTGTTTTCGCGACGGCGGCCAACGTCTGCGCGCGCTGCAGTTTAAATACCGCGCGGCGTTACTTCGTTTTCGTCCACGATGGTCGTCGTGGCGAACGGTGTATTTCGAAAAATGAGCGGCGTGCGTAGCATACTGCGGCGAGGCCACGACATGTGCTGACGATTGTACAACGTCCTATTATATACATTATATAAATTTTTGACTTTCCGTCGTTAATGACAAAGGCATACCGTCCATGTCAGTCCCAAACGGTCGCAAATTTAAGCATTTTACAGTTGAAATCACAGATGAGAAATAATTTTTATCTTCTGAATTCATGTTTGAAATGTAAATCCATAATTCTGTTAAAATAAAATGTTATAATTAGATGGTTTGACTTGTTAATGCACAATTTCATTAAATTTTAGAACAAATCCAACGTAGAATGTTTCAAATACAAAATAAAATTTTGTTACGCATTTGTAAGTGTAGTCATATGACTTATATTTTCTTGTAGATGCATAATCCATCACATAACCCCATTCGATTTCCAATAAAACTTATTTTTTAAACAACATCTCTAGACAATATTTTTAAATAACTTCCCGGCCGTGAATCGTGAATAACGCCAGCCCCCAATGCACGTCACCAAATAGGTGAGTCGGCTCGCTGGTCGGAAGCATGCTGTCTCTGTTGCACTAGTAGGGTGTTCATTTATGCTGTCGCACGTGCTTCAATAATATGGTGTCGTTCACCAGTATAAGTTTACTAGTCTACGGCACTTATTGTTCTGAACAAGGGACAAATTTTCACCGAGTTAGTTCAAAGTTTCCTGTTGGCTAGAGACCGAGTGTTGAGTATTGGGCTCCGGCACACCGCACACCTAGTTCTCCGATAACTACGTCTCTGTGTACAAGATTTTAAAATGAATATTTTTATTAGAACCCCATTTTTTTTATAAGCTTATTTTTCCATAATTCTAATAAGCAAAATTTGTTTTAAGAATTGTAATTTCAATATAGGAAATGATTAAGAAAACTATTATATAAAATATCGAACTTATATTTTTGTTTCACCTTGTATTAACTGAATATTAAAATTTTTGTTTTTACAGATAACATTTTAAAATCGACGAAAATGTTATACAGTTTATTAATTTTGAGTAAAGATTTTTATTTAAGGAATTATAAATACATAACTATACGCGCCCGGATAGCTAAGTAAGAAGCGCACCGACCCGTCCGCTGGTCCCCTCAAAACATTGTGCCAAAATATTAAAAGTGACGTCGCTTCCCGCGTTGTTGTTCAGCCCCGCATAAAGTCTGTTTTCTATGATCCAATGATCATAAACAAATCATGAATTTTCAAGGAGGGGAAAATGGCATAAACATCCCTCCGCCCTAAGTAGTTTACTGATTACTGAATTGGTAGACGCGCAAGGCTGGTGACCGCTCGTTTTAAAATATTGGTAGGTGTCCGCATATGTACCACCCGCACAACGTCATTCAGTACATGGTACAATTTTAAAATCCACCTGTTTGCCACTAGAGGGAAGTAACATTGTCCTGCTTGATTAAAATTAAGACCCTTTGCAAATGGAGCAACTATTGCAGCAATGGCAACTAGCTGTTTACATATATCTCAAGGGAATTGCGCACACACAGCAACTCGAATTGCAAGTTGCGATGATCGACAACAGTTTTCAATTGCTGCAATCGATGATTAAGTTAGTTTATAATTGCTGCAACAAGTAACTGTCAAATTTTTATCCAAAACCGACGATCGATGATTGCTGCGAATAATTTGTTCTTGTTGACGTCATCGAAGGCGGTGACTTAATAAAATGAGGTGCTGATTCTTAAATATCCATTATCACACTGTACGTAGATTGAGCAACTCAGCTGTCAAAGTTGCTCACAGATTGCCATAAAATTGGGGCAATCAATTTGGTTGCAGCAACTGGCAACTTTTAAAAAGTTGATAGTTGTCTCAACTAAAGTTGCTCTGTCTGCAAAGCGCCTTCGTTTTTTACTTGAGGAGACTTCCCCAAGTCTGTGCATTTATACTGCTGTTACAGCGTGTGCAAATAATCGGACTGGAATCGGTTCCAAATGTTTTGCCCAATCTGCTGCAACCGTTCAAACTGCGACAGCCACGAAATTAGCATTTCACAATATGGATATTCTGGAGCTGCGTTTAATCGTTGGCCAATTAGAAAATGACCAGGAATCAACATCGTTAGGTGATTGGTATCATTCAAAAAAGAATATACTGACCGCATACAGACATAATACCGCCTCAATTTCACAAAATATGTGAAGAGCTCTTCAAAAGTGAGTTTCTCCTCCCTGATTACCCGCCATAAATATGTTTTAATAGATTTTACTCCTGTCTCGACCAATCCACCCCAATGCGGACACGAAGGTGTATCGAATATTCAAGTCATGCCGTTTCGAAAACTTGTGACCAATAATAGATTGGTTCTGCCGCAAATACGTATATAGATCCCGTAAGGAATTGTTCGCACTTAGGAATTGGTTCTGCAGTCGGAACGAATCAGTGTAGGCAATTTGTGCCGCGATACAAACCGCTTTAATACGCTCAGAAATGCTGGTGTGGAAAGATCTGACAATACCTTCAAGTAAACCGCTTTAGTTGCTAGGGAAACAAAAACACTTAAGTATGACTTAAATATTTCAGGATTCAACAAATTGTAAGCCTTAGCACAAAATGGACCCGCAAAACCCGTACCCACGCCAACGAAAGGGCGAACCGCAGAAATCCAATCCTTAGGTAAGTCTCTCATCATGGGTTGTGAGACTTTAGGTTTTAATCGCCAACACGGAATGCAATGAAATAGGATACCTACTTCGCACCACATGTCGCGCAGCTGTTATCCAAATAGCCTTTTGTAATATTGTTAGTAAAGCAATAGCGCCCGCATGTGAATTTTTCAGATTATATCTGATTATCAAATCTACTAATGGATTCCGCTTAGGCAACAATACCGGATGTCTAGCGTCATAAGGCGGATTTGCGTTTCGCAACCGCCCGCCTACTCGAATTTGACCCCTTTTGTCTATAAACAAATTAAGTTGCTTTAAAGAATTATCAATCATTTTAACGTTTTGTAACAGTCTCAGTTCTTCCTTGAAATGAGTTGATTAAACCCGCTTTATCCAAAGTAGAAAGTTGGTTCGCTCCTTCTCTGAAAGAGGAATCCGTGAGCGATGTTCGAGACTTCCTAGCCCACAAAATTTTAAAGTACCGTAACAGCCACCCTGTGGCCCCTATGAGCTTGTCCCAATTAAAACCCGCGCAATTATATAAACATTAGCAAAAAACATTAAGGAGATACAAATAACCCGCAATAAAATTAACCAGTTGAAGTCCGCACCGCTACTACTGCTGAAGACAGGAGCAACGCGTCAACTTCCTTCACTGGAGGTGCTGCCCGTACCACGAAGTAGTACTATGGCGGTGATCAAGGTGGAGGTCGTGAAAGAGAATCCCGCGAGGGAAGCATGGAGCCCCAGGAGGTTCCAATCTTGCACCGCCAGGTCGGCTCCTGATCTCAATAGCCCTTATAATTTAGATCTCGAGGATCGGGGGATTTCAAGCCTGCTTCTTGACTCCCACTTACACCGCTTCGAAGCGACTCGCTTCTCGGACGAGTGTTGCCGACTCCATGGCCCGTGGGGTGCGCCGGACCGCATTGCTGCCCAGAACCAGCTTTCTGCATTGTCCGCCTAGTAGTACAAAAAAAAGTGGCGCAAAGTCATTTCGCGGAACTTTCAGGGCCACACTTTATCGAACTCTCGCGTATAACGCCTACTAAGGCAGATATAACACAATCGGCGGTGTTTTAATCGCCTTTTACTTGTCGAGATTTTGGTTGTAGAAATGTCCGCATGAGGTCAATTCACGACCACCCGTTTTACATAATGGGTACCATCTTTGGTTCCACTCCGCCATATAAACTGAACGCGGTTGTGGATTCGATTCCCATCGCAGTAGTGGAATGGTTTCCATCTTTCGAGCATTGACGCCCGCCCTTTGGTCGGGTGTCACCCATCGACTCACATTGTCGCTCGGTTTTTGCATATTCCGTGGAATATTAACGAGGAGATTATATTCCTCTTCTAGAAACTCTACGAGTTGGTCTATGGCCGTATTTGAGGGTTGCTGCCGTCTCTTTGCTCAAACCGCGTTTTTAATTCATTGGGGAATTTAGTCACCACTATATAGAAGAGTAGGTACAACTACTCTCCCACCGGAAATCCCAACCTCTCCAATGACTCGGTGGTCATCAGGAGAGGATTGAGGAAGTCTACCCAAAACTTCGAGTTTACACCCGCACACAAGAGAAATTTAAAATCTCTAAGATAAAGGAATCCGCTAACTGCCGAGTTCTCTGGTAGTGACGCTAGAATAAATCTCGCACGATTGCGTAGGAGTCATCGTTGATGTTAATTCAGGTCTTGCATCTCGATTCCGCTGAGAGGCAAGACAACAATTATATAAATTTCTGATCTGCCGTGAGATCAGTCCACGAATTGAATAAGCTGTCGAACATATTCATGAACCAGTCCTGATCTCGCCCGCTAAAGCGAGTCAGGCTTAATGTCAGCAACTGCGGAAATCATGCCCCCGTTTGCAGAACTGGCCAAGCTCGGACCCGGTTCAGCTGCACGTTCCCATTCTTTTCCGCATCCCGAGTCGTCAAAGGCTAATTTGATGCAATCCGCTAATTCGAAAATTCGGAGAAAGTCCGCATCCACCTTGGTCAAAACCGCCTCATGGTCGGACTTAGAATCATCCAAGGTCGTTAACAAAGCCTCGCATGCCTCCTCGAACTGGATGGGATACGCATCATAATCATCGTAGCGTGACCGCATTTCAATTAGTTTCAGAATTTATTAAACCTGTAGCACTCTAAAATCACGCCGCTTTGGCTTTAAAAACCGCTAAACGTTTTTATATGACATGTTATATTATGTTTTGAATGTTTCCCGAAAAAGAAAAAAACATTAACAGAAAAATAAAAAATAAAATCCTGCAGAATCCCAAAATATTTTTCCCAAATGCATAAGAAATTTAATACGAAAACTTCATAAGCACTTAATCAATATAAAATTAATACTATGTAAAAGAAAAACCAATAATATTAATTCCAGCCCGAGGAACCCTTTTCTGAGGATTCCTGTTAAGTATATAACGAAAAGAAAAAAATTATTTTACAAAACAAAAAAAAAAATATTTTCCATCTCCGTATCCCTTTACCAAGGATTCCTACTAATTATATAATGAAGTAAATAATATACAGTTATATACTGCCCGTCCGCGGAATCCTTTTCCTAGAACCTTACACATAAAATATACACCAATATGATAATAATGCCCGCCGAAGAAAAAAAAATATATAACAATAAAAGCTTAGCATTCACTTATATTAAATATTATCCGCAATATATATTGAATCAAATAACATACACGCAAAATACTAAACGTTAATTAAAAAAAAATGTTCCAAACAAAAAAAAAAACTTAAAGAAATTTTCTGCAAGTTACGATATAAAATAATTCGTAATAAATGAAACTTCAAACCGCTAAAAACTACCTACTTAAGAAACGCATGTTTAATTACCCGCGATATATTTTAATATAGAATATTTCATTATGCAAAACCCCTGACCTAACTATAAATCGTAATATTAAATAAATATGCCTGCCTTATATTAAATGAATTAACCTATCCGCTTTGTATAACTTATGTTAAGCGATATCGTCGAAGCCTTCGATTGCAATCCGGTTCCCTCGCGAGTTTTTCGCCAAAGCAATAATTGCGCTTCATTGTATTATTGTCTATTTTGTGACTTTTTAATAAATACCCATTATGTATTTTAATGTTAAAAGAAGCAAATGTTACAAATACCCACAAAACCTGAAAGACGAAAATCCAACATCTTTCATTTGAATATTACGAAACCCGCATGAATTATAAAAATTAACCCCGTAGTAGTCAGGGTTAAAAAGGTTAATTTGCGGGGTTAAAAAGAGTTAATTTGCGGGGTTAAAAAAAGTTAAATGGTATAAACAATAACATGCGACTACTTATCTTCTCTTGACAATTATTTAGGACACCCTGCTCGCGAATACGAATCGCATTACTTCTATAAAAAAATATTTACGAATTTTATTACTTAATAAACCCGAAACAATCCATTAAGTTATTAATTTGATCATTGTGGTGTATTTTGATTTCAATTATCACTAATAACGGTCCACATCAATTGTATTTTGTGGTTCACTTAGCCTGCTTCGCTTGGACGAGCGCATCTTCATTACAACCCATCAAGTGGAAAAGAGACAAACATGGATTTAAAAGCAATTTTATATATTTTGATGTATTTCAATAACTTTTCTAATTCCATTATTTAAACATTGTTAGACGTTGCGTCTCTACACTATATTATCTCAATGTCTACATCATATACAATATCAAAATTGAGTTGATACTTAACATTTCAAAAGCGTCAAAGGGCATAGCATAGTGAACATAACAGATTCTACTTCTGTTTCGGCTATTGTGGAACTTCAACAAAAATTGTAATATTCATATTCACTTCTACATGTTTCACAAAACGGATATTTATTGGAAAATAGGTGCGGGGGCGGAGCTGCAAGCACAAAATAGAAAGGTGAAATAGGTATACATATTGTGCTGTGAGTAGTGTGTTCTATAACATGCGGCGATACGATGCTATATCTGGTCTGAGACGAGTGTGGGTGTTTTTTTCCTTAATTTGGATGAAAACAGAATAAACAACACTTTTGAAAGATTCCATTGTATTTACATTATTAAAGAGACAAAATGAGTCTCTCCAAATACAAGTTAAATGTTGTAAAATAACATAATCAGACATTTTGAAGACGTCGCAATAAAATTTAACAGTTCTCAAGTTACAATTTCGTCTGTTATAAAACTTATGAAAGTTGTCAGAAAATCTTTTAAAATTGTTGCATCTAAAATTGACTCATCAACTAGCTACAATGGAGTAATTACAAAAATTATAGATAAAATGTGTTCGCGACGAAAAATTTTCTGATCACCCCGCGTCTTACATAGCGTGAACATGCTCGCTATATTTTATAACTCGCATAGCCGTGTTTCGACACCATAATACGAAAATACAATCATCGCCTTATTATAAGTATAGATGTTTTCTTCCTGAATTCTCAATATTCCTGTCCTTTTTGCTTCATATTGCTAATCTGCAAGGGCGCTGCGGGTTAAATGTTAGCTTAGAACGATCGAGTCTGTATCGGTGTGACGTCAAAATTGTCGGACAAAGACGGGTAAAGTTTCTCACCGTCACGACGATGTACACTCGATTATTTTTATCTAACATAATTGACGCTGATGCGATGTAGGTGTGTGGTTGTCGTTTTTTCTTTACAGTCGCCATTCTTTCTACTAGTATTATGAACATGTCGCATATTTGGAGCTAAAGCCATAGCTGTCTTTATAATTGTATATTATTAAAAAAAATTTTTTGAGTACGCAACATGAAAGTGAACTTAAGCGACTTTTACTTTGGAAGCAAACAACTTTTATCTACTACAATCTTTAAAATTATTATAATCTGTTTGCATACGTACCAAAAATTTCACATTACGTATGCATAAAGATAGAAGTTTATCTGTAAAAATTCAATTATTGTAAAGGCTATTTCAACGCCGCCGCGTGAGCTCGCACTTCGGGTTTCCTTCACAATTGGCTCGGAGTACGGATTCTTGTGATATGTGGGAAAAATGATGGACCGCGTTTCGAATGTTCAGACTTGTTTATTGCAGCGCGAGCTTCACAAATGGCGGTTGGAGTACAACTGCGACAGATACACCAATTCCGCGGCAATTTATAGATGGGGCATCCGCCTGCACGTTTTAGAGCAGAGACTAATTAAAAGAGATTTGAAATTGATTGATCATGAATAGAAGCTATCACTATCAAAAGGTCTTCAAGATTTCAAGAGACTTGAAAACAAAATTGTATCGAAAACTGATTCCTTTTATATTTCAAACCTATCCATTCTTTTTATGACACATTAAACTAAATTATTTTTTAAGAAATAAGTTATGCAGTTGGGCAGTATGATTTGACAATATTGTCAAATCATACTGCCCATATAGTGGTATGCATTATATATATAATGCATACCACTAGTTTGATAATATAATGAATATGTTAATAAACTTAATGCGTACATCACTATTTTATAATGGCGATGTTCTGTATTAATTATAATGAAATGTTTATTATATATACGTAAGAAACATTTTAATTGTAATTAATACAACTGTGCGATCGTTTTGCATTTTTTTATTTTATGCAAATTTTAAATTACCACCCACTGCTTCTGTCGACAAAAGCAAAAAAAAAAATTACTCCCTAAGCTTGTTTATACAATATATAATACTTGAACACCGTCAATGATGAATTCCATTACATTTATTCGATATAATAATGCAAATCCGCAGTTAGTGAAGGCAGCTAAGTTGAGTCCGGCCCGAAGAATGCGCCCACAAAGAGCGGAGTGCGCTCTGCGCCCGACAGCACGTAGAGGAAGGGGCGGTCGGCCACGAAGTGAGGCATCGCCGGGCGACCGCAGCGCTTCATAAGCGACATGGCTGTATAAACACACCACAGATACATTTTCATGGAGTTTGTTATATACACAAAGGGTGTTTAATTGAAAAAAAATGCGATATAAATGCGTATGGAAAAAATACAATCAACTGGTGTAATATAGTTTGCCACGTTGGCCATTTTGAGTGTGTTAGTAACTGATAACTCAATTTATATGAGTCGATGATAGGCTTAACTATTACGTGTTGATTTACCGAAGTCTACTTGTTCTCATGTCCATAACTTGTCTTCTTCACGTTTGTACTCGCTTAGAAGCATAAGTGTAATATGGTTAAGCCGACATGTACTGGAACTTCAAGAAGGAGCCAAAAGGACTGTCAAAGTAGTAATTTTCGGAATTACAAAGCCTTATGCTTCTTAACCCTTAAAATAACGTATTTAATTTACATCTGCCCCACTCGGTTATTGCTTTCACACTCTGCTAGAATCGACGAAACTATGACGCAAACCGTCGACAATATCCTCAACGTCGCTCTTGGTGGTAAACAGTGGGCCCAAACAATTTTACTCATACGTTACAACAGTCTGGGTATCCGACGGTTATGTGATATTGCCCTACCTGTTTTCATTGGGTCTGCACGAGGGGTGCAGAAAACACCAAGCTCCAAATTCCCTTTGAAAGTGATGCACTTACTGCTCAGTCATCCATTTATCCATATCATAGCACACCGGAACGTCCTGGTAGACAATGTGCCTGGGACGAAATATGTAGTGAAGCCACTTTCGAGCGGCTATTAGAGGAAGCGTCCGATGCTACTAATAAAGGTAGGCTGAGAGCTGCTCTTACATCAGAATCTGGAGCATGGTTACATGCACTGCCTTCACCAAATTTTGGCACATTATTAGACGACAACTCTCTTCGGGTGGCTGTGGCACCTCGGTTGAGCTGCAATGTCTGAGAATCGCAGTACGGCTTAGCATATGTGGCTAAGCCGTAGGGGCTAATGGCTATCATGGGCCGAGTTGTCAAAATAGCTGTGGTAGATTTCCGCGCCATCATACTCTCAATGGTATCATCCGGTGGGTAATGATCTTTGCCAAAGTTCCATATACATTTAAGCCTTCTCGTTGTAGCCGCTCGGATGATAAGTGACCTGATGGATTAATGTTAATCCACTGGCGAAGAGGGAGCTACCTAACCTGGGCCGACACATGTGTCAATACGTTCGCAGCGTCCCACCTAAATAATACCTAAAGAGCAGTAGCCTCCGCGGCGGAATCTGCCGTCAAAAAACATCTAAACAGAATATTCTGAAAGCCACATAACTTTTTAAGGGACAAAGGGGGCGACCCCCGCTCTGGGTCTTATCTGATCCAAACTCTATCTGTCGCGATCCAACGCGGCAACGCTGCTACTATAATGGGGACCTTTGGACCAGATTAGACCAGAGGCGGCAGTTTTGTAAGAGTCAGTCATTTTTAGGTAATTGTTTATTCGATTTTTAATTTACTTATATCTTTTAGCTAAAAAAAAATTAATTTGTAGTCCAATGTGTATAAGGATTTGTATAAAATTACATTATTATTTAAGTTTTATATTGTTATTAAGTTTGTTATTATATAGTGTATTTATAAATTAGTTATATTTGGAACATATTTTTAGTTTTTCAAGACATAGCGTGCATTCCTAATTTTTTATATTCATAATTACTTGACTTTTTAAGAAATTAATGTTTTTTAATCCTCTTTCACAATTCTTGATGTTTTTCGTTTTCTGGTTTATTTGTTAATCTGTTCACTGCTTATATACTGTCGTTTTTCACCTGCAGGCATCAATATCTCTGAAGTATGACTACTTATCTCCCATTTAATATCTTCTTGTAACAGTCACTTCTGGTCACAGTCTTCTACTTTATCATACATCACGTTTGTATTCATTATTGATTTTTTATTTTTAATGTTATCATCTATTGTTATGAATTGTAGGGTAGTAGCAAATTATGATTATAAAAGGTCGTAATTTGCTACTACCCTAAAAAAAAGTTATATGAGAAAGAAAATTAAAATACATTAAATTTTGATTTCACTTAAAACGTAGTGTATTCAACTAAGCTGATAATAATTGCACTACAATTAGATTCAAATCAAGTCCACTTTACACAGAAGTTCAGTACGTAAAGTAAATTCGTCCGCTTCGCATCAGCTCGCGCAAGTAACTTATATACATATTCTTATTTCTTATGTGCTTGTATGGAATTAATATTTAAATCACCGTGAGTCTAATGAGTTATAATGGGTCACGAAAGTGTAATATTATTGACTATTTAAAACACACATATGTCCATATCTTCAATAGAATGAAATAAATGTAGATGATCTTTTCATTTTGAAACTATTCCAAAATACGAGTTTACTCATTATTTTACAAGATATCATTGCAGGTTACATTTCACATTATATTGAGTAATAATGATTTTTATATATAATTATTGTAAAGAAGTATATAAAGGATATTTATATTTATATTTGTCAGGAGTTTATATTTATGAAAAATCAGCCAAAGATATATTAGATCACCAGACATAAATATGAATACAAAATTATAATATGGACAGTAATATTAAATAAAATTATTCCTGACACACAAAATGGAAAGATAAAATGTTTTTAAACGAATTCAACATGAATAATAAATTATAATTACAATTAATTTGTACGATAGAAAAAAAAAAATTTCTATTAAAATAACGAAAATAATGCAAGAAACTGTCGGAAGTTAAAAAAAAATAAAACACTTTTTCAAGCCAAAAGTCCAAGTCCAAAGCAAATAGATTAGTGTCATGCACTTTTTTAATTCATTTTTGTGATGCAATAATTTGTGTAATATAATAACAGACAGATAACTGATGAAACTATTTCTATTGCTAATTGTTAATTAAAATGTCATTCAAAATTTTAATCCTATAACTCATTAAAAAATACGCAAATTAATTTATTTTAAGGACTAGAGTTTGAAATTATGTTTATTTTAGATGTTAACTGAAATGTAATTAAAGTTTAATTTAAATAAAAAAATTAATTAAAATACAGTTAACAAAAAATACAGATAATGGGCAAAATGAGCATACCAGTAGCTGCCGCCGCTTCAGCACCTTCTTCATTAACTTCAATGAACGCCTTCTGAATAGCGTTTGAGACATAAATGTCCTCAGAGGTATTTAATATACGGTTCAATCCAGAATTTGAGCAGTTAAAAATAGCATTAATACCCAACTGCAAATAAGAAATTTATATATTATAATAACAAATGAAAAATAATTTATGTGTACTGCAAATAATCTAAAACTCATAGAAAGTACTGATTTTGAAATAGCTACATTAACCTTGCAGATTAATAATATAATCTGCAATTCAGTTATTTTATAATGAATGTATTAATAAACTCATACACAAACAAAACTGTTGTGTACACAAATTCTAATATTTATCTTTAATTTAATTAAACAATATTTACCTATTCAAGTCTCGATGAAATTTACTTTACAAATATGAATTTACAATTAAATGTATTGTGGCATGTGGGAAGGGCGACCCGAAGGGCATTAAAATGTTAAATATTTTTAATTGCCAAGATGAGTGCACGTTTATAACAGCGAACATAGTTTATTCGTTCATTCGCCCATTAGTTTGTATCACTGGCGTGGTGCCACTGTTCGTTTAAAAGACAACCGCTGCGCATTACATATTTTTTTTCCATCAGGCAAATGCTCTTACGACAGTCAAATCTCAACGAAAGGAAAAGAAAACTTAGAGTTTATTCTGCGCGTCGGCCCCGTTTACATGTAGGGACGACTGGCCCAGGAAATTCGGCTCCCGACCTCGTACTACCTGTGTAAATCGGGCGATTCTTTCCAACTACGTTGTCATTGTTACTTACCACTTAGTCTGTAAATTGACGGCGTCAGTGACCGTTTTAAAGACAACGGTCGCGGCTTATGTCATTTATTTATTGGTGTGACACACCTGATAGCGCGTTTAGGCTGAATTAAGAGAGTTGAACGAACACACTTCGAGCGACGTGCCATTGTATTGACCTCATCCCCTCTACTGCACTACGCAGTTGCTTTATTACGTGCGTGTTAGTCTATCAAAGTGGTTTCGTATATAGCTTACAGCTTTATCCAGAAATATCAGTTCGTTGTATGGATTTGTCTTAAAATGTTAAAAGTATTTATTGATTTTCAATATGAGTAAAAATGATAATAAAAATGATAGCGAGATCAAAGTTTTTTCAGAAGTAAATTGAGAACAATCTATAAATTTTCATTTTTTAAATATTTTCATTTAAATATACTTCAGTGCAAAAAAATAATGTAGGTGTATCACACCTGTCAGGCGTTCCACAAGGGTTTACCTTTTTAAATTGGAATGTTTCTATACTTCATATAATTATATCAGGACTTAATCACCTCTCTGCTGAGACTGTCTTTAGCAATTTTTAATACAGAATACTTTGTGGCCGCAGATCCGCCCATGTAAATTTTAGTTGAGATTTGAATCCTCATTAAAAAAAATCGACCACAGACCAGCCTGATCTCATCAATGATCCTAATCTTAAGTATGTTCGATTTCGATTTTGTTCGATTTCAATCGACAAAATGAAATAAAAATAATGACAAACTGTCCAATCATAAGAAAACAACTCATATTCATATAACGGTAATATTTCATATTCGGCTTTCATTTTGTACATATCTTACAAAATCAAAAGAAAATCTATAAATCGTTGAAAAAATAATAAATTTTTGTTGTTCAAGTTTTTTTTTTTGTGCAAAAGCATTATTTAAACATATGTTCATTCCAAAAGTAAGTTACCTCCTAACAAAATGATAATGAAAATACAAGGAAAAAGAATGCATTTTTATCTTATTTAATCATTCGCTCCTATGACTATTCCTCTATGTCTGCTGGACATGTTCCTTGTGAACATTTTTTGTCATTGATGCTCTTTTTATTTTTGAAATTAAGAATTACTTATAATTACAAGTTTGATAGCTTTAAATACAAAGTCGGTGTTTGTCTGTCTCGTGAACACGGTTGTGTATTTTACGAGAATACATGTATGTAACGGGTGATATATTTTTTGAGCAAATTATATGTATAATTATTTTGAATACTAAGCAGTCCTTCGCATTTCACGTAGTTATAAGTGTAGCAGTGAAACGTGCACTAGCTGCTGCTAGATGTGTCTTGTACAATCGGTGTTCGCACCTAATAGGTGTCCACACAATCCAGTGTTGATATAGAAGTGATTACATCATCCACTTGCATAGCCTCGGTAGGCTCAGCCGCAGGTGTGCTGGCGCCATCGTTGATCTGCTCGGACACCTTCATTCTTTTACGTCCCTAGCAGTCATGTCATGTTTTACGAGTATCACTGGATTGTTCTCGAGAAACATTTTCCAAACGTATTCGACCTCTATATTTTGAACTTGTTTTTTTGATGATTATAGGCCAATATTGTATTATTTGTTTAATTTTTTTTAATTTAACTGTATATATATTTTCTATAATTTTATTTCACTTATATTTTATATACGTAATCGATGGATTTTGACGATGGAAACTCAAACGAAGATTGTAGCTTCTTCGAGTCAAAATTTACACTAAAAATAAATTTTGTGACGCAGTGAAACGATTTCCATATATCGGTTCTTCCCTCTCCGCTGTGCGCGATACTTCACAATCCTCACTAAACGTAACGATTTTTTTGATCTTTTAGCCATCGAGTGGTATAATTAAGTTATGGACGTAGATGACAAATACGTAGCATCAACCTGTATCCCCCGATTTTGTTTTCATCAGTTTTATGAATTGTCTCCCACTATGGAAACAAATTTTAAGATCGTTCACGTCAAAAAAAAAAAACCTTATATACACCAAATTGATAGTCTTAATGTCATAGTTTACTAATAACGTTTTGAAACTGGTTATGTAGAAGGTGCAGTCTGGATCTCTATACATTCGTGAAAAGTCTTCTTTCACTTAAATAAATTCAAAATTTTTGTCTGTATTCTAAATTTTAGAATACAGAATTGTAAAGTTATCCTAAATTTTAGAATACAGACATAAAAATAGCCTATGTCCTCCATCAATATTTAAAGTTAATTCGCTATTTAATCAAAAAAAGGTTCACGAATTAATCGTGAAGCGTAACATGCCGATAAATAGATAGTCACTTTCACATTTATAATGTTAAAAAATATATATTGAGAAGGTCGGGTCTCCACGCTAGCTTAGTGCGGGTTGGGGACTTCTAACTACCAATATCATCAACCTGTTAACAACATACGAGTCCTATTAGGGCACTCTCAGAGGCACGTAGAAGATGTTTAATTTGACTCTATAATAAGAAACATTTCATCCGTCATGGTCAAAATTCGAACACTGACGTAAAATATTGAAATTGGTACCCTTCCTATAAGCATTTAACATTCATAAATTAAAAAAAAATTAAATTACGAAACAAATGTAATAAAAAAATAACCAGTAAATAAATTGTACTATCTATTACCTATTTGATAATAATACACTACACTATTTACTTACATTGATATGTAATATAATATAATAAAAAAACATATAACCAATGTATACAACGCACAATCCAGACCGTATATATCTTTCTTAAATATGCACCCTAAATCCTTAGTCCCCAAAAATTTTAAGCATAAACTTACTATTACAACTTTACTTGTTGAGTTTTCTTTTCTGAGAAAGAGTCTATTAAAGAATGGTATCAATCATACAAAATTTTAGTTTATATGAAATTTTACTAAAAACAAGCAAACTCTAAAGTAGTCTAAAGATGTGATGTTAAAAATTTTTAGATACTATATTTTTTATGGAAAATCATTTCTTTATTTGATGTCTTTATCTTTTTGGAATACAATGATGATAGGTAACTAATTTTTTATAAAAAAATAAGTGCTCTGTTGTAGATACGTGAATCCTCTTTGCACTTGTCTAATTACATATAAACTTACCTTTGGCAAAAGTTTCTTCAAATCAATAGTAGTTTCAATTTTAAACTTGGGCACCATAACCCGCACTTTCGTTGAAAACATCTTCTCAACAGCACCTATGATGTCATATCCATTAGCCAACTTTTGCATCACATTGGGTAAACCATCAATCTCATTTGGAAGTATTATTAGCATACTGGCCTCATTACCTATATAAGGCATTTCCAATAACTGAAAAATATTTATATCATATGTTTTATCATTTAACAAGTTATCTGTTGACTTTATTATAAGTTATATATTCACTTTATTATAACGATTTCTCAAAATTTACATACCTGCACGTCAAGATCCTGATCTTCACCATATTTAAAATTATGTTCCATAGTCATCATATGCACATTAACTGTATTAGTGAGAGAGGTATTAAATGGGTGGTCCCTTGTAGATCGTGCATTGAATGGTGTCTTCCAATTGCCCTTTGATTAAAGTTTAGAATCAATATTATAATAATTAAAAGTTCCAATTGAAATTTCATATTTAGTCGTAAATATTAAAATACTTTGAAATAGACAGCGTTCACCAAAATGAGTCGAGTATCATCATTGATACTACTGGAATCCAGTATGTCTTTTATACGGTTATTGGTTTTGCTTTCTACCTGAAATAAAAATGCGGTTAACTTTTTGTACATTATACCTTCTGTATTCCAATTTAGACTGATTATATATATCATTTTGTAGTCTATCTAGTAACTGTTAATTTATCTGTAAGCCACAAAATTCCTCACTAATTATTAGAACGATGCTATTTTATTGGTAAGTGCAAATATTTATTGTAAATTATATTAAACAATTCATAATTTAACCAAGATGAAATGTGCATTTTTAACAAAAGCTACATTTTATTTTTATTCAAATGAGTGAAATGAAAGTTAAAATTAATCATTAAATGTTTTAACTTAAGGATAGGAACTGGATCATGTGTAACTAAAATGTTTACCCAATTATTAATAAGGGCAGCTGCAGCAGCACCATGGCTAAAGTCGATTTTTTCAAAATCTGCATCAAACACATCTACAGCATCCTTTTTTATTTCAGGAACGAGATCGTATGGCCTTTCTTTAATGTAAACCTTGTTGGCAACATTCAAGGTAACACCTTTAATTGCCTTAAACTTTTGAGAAACCGTAGTAAAAGATGACCGAATCTGAAATTACCTATTCAATATTGAATTTTTCTCACATTTAATAAGTATATCAAAGGAGAGCACAAATCGCTTACGAAATCATCATCTGGAAAATCAAATGCTTTAAGAAGTTGACTATGCGCAGGATCGGTTGCACCAAGAGTCATCAGTGCCAGTAGTATTTCTGCAGACAATGGTGAAGATACGACATTCTTGTTCCTTTCTAGTTCCTGTATATGCAATGTTACATTAATGTTTTCAAGGTCAATGTATTTAAAGTTCGAACATAAATGAAATAAAATTTTATTTTTAAACTTTATTGACCTGATTGAATACAATTCAATAAATATTATAAAAATAGAAGTAAGTCTATGCCTACATACTCACATTACAGAACTTCATGGAAAATGTAGTAACAGAAATGTTAAATCTTTTTAGATCCATTTCTATTGTACTAAGCACTTCAACGATTAAATGGGTAGATAAGTAGGTAATTAGATTGAAATACACTATTTACAGTTTCGTAGTCTGTTCAAAACTGAATCACTGCGCCGACTACAAGGTTGATGAGTTAAAAATTATTGCATCACAGTCATAATCTATTCCCAGAGCATGCTAGGTAAATAGAGGAATCTATTTATGTAATCTGTGATTTAGCTGCATAGTCTAGTGCTAGTACCAACAGGCAGACTACGTTCTATGTAGATCACACAGTTTTTAAATTAAATGAGGTAGCTAAGTATTAATTATGAATTAAGTAGTAAAAAATTGGCATGAATAACCACTAATTTCGCTTACCAAATGGGTAGTAAAAGAATCATGAACACTGGGCGATCAGCATTTAGCATCACGAAAGATCTAATTGGACATTAGTTCTATTATATCCGTTCAAAATTCTAAAACAGAGTATTATGAATTTGACAATTCTAGTAACTGTTTAAAAAACGATTTTGGAGGTTTCCTGTAATTCGCTATATGCACGTCATTAGTAGCGTCTAGCGGAATATAAATAACTGATGATAAGATAATTTTAAATAAAGCTCAATCGAAGACAGCAATTATAGGGTGGCCGTGGGCCGTCCCGACACCGGCATCGGTTGATATATGATCCTTTGAAAAATTAAAATATCTACGCTTCACTGACTGAGACGATGCACCTTTATTTTTCTTAATTTTTCTATTTATTTGACTTATAAATAATCAAAGGTCTCTTTACTCGTAAGTACGTATTTAAAAGCTATATCCGAATTATTATTTTTTTAAACAGATTATTATACACACCCTCAAAACATCCTATATTTATCTGTGAGTGCGTTCAAAACCGCTTTGGATGCTTCGTAAAAAGCCGTTGATAATTTTGAGCTCGAAAAAAATGAGCTATTATGTTTTCATGTTTTTCGAGCTCGATAGTATTATTGTTCAAAACAATACGATAAGTCGTATCTTACTTGAAGTTGTGCTTAATAAGACTGCAATTAAAATATTATATCTTGAATTTGGTACATGCCAGTTGTAGAACAGGCATATACTAATTTTTTTTCATAGCGTATACTAAAGATTCAAATGCATTTGAAAGATTCAACTGCAACTTCAGTTTTTAGAATGTTTTCTTTAAAACGGTCAAATTGGTTTATGTAGCAGGTCTTCTGTGAGACTGTAACACTGTATAAATCTATTTACACATTGTAACAAGGTCTTTCGTTCCTTAATCGGCGTTCAGTACAAAATAAACAAAATGATCTGTCATATACAATAATAAGCAATCAGTTCGTCTTTCTGCTCCGTACTGGGCGTAGTTTAGGGCACCTCTCTAATTATTGTAACATGATAAATTAAATATACATTCTACAGTTTATTTTTATAGTTATTAATATATTTGAGGACTATTATTAAATAGATTGAAAAGATTAAACTATAAAAACTGACTTTTTTTCCAACAGTTAGTGACAATTTTATTTACACTCGGTAGATATGATGTAGACATGACTTATACTATGTGAAATGCATGAAAATTGAAGAAGAGTGATTTATAAGTTTGCAAAATTTTTAGTTTACAAAAAAATTTGTATATATTGTTTGTTTTGCTACTTTATTGGAATTCCTACGTTTTGAAAACCGTAAGTGACGTAGGGACGTAATAATGTCCTCGTTATATCGCTTATTTAACGGTTGTTGTTCTAAAAAAAACCAAAAGTATTATGGAGGTTACGGAATTTATTGCTATTAATAATTTTTTGTTATAAAAGAAAATATAAATTTGTTTTTCTTTATGATTCCATTTTGGTTAGTTTCAAAAGAATTCTATTTCAGAAAATTGTAAATTGTATATTGAAATATAATTAAAATGAATTATATTCTAATTTATTCTACATCTTATTATATTTAATAACCTCCATTTCCAGTCCTTATGTTAGAACTCACTCCTGAGAAAATTGTCGAAGTTAGCTGGCAGTTGACTTAACACAAAGAAGTCAAGTTAACTCAAAAAACCGCTAGTAATATCATAAACTAGTAAATCTTGACTGGTCAACGCCGCCATAGTGTGAGCCAAAAAACGACATGGGGTGGATGAGTTTATTTGCAAATGTGTAATTTATTTAGAGGCACATGGACTTGACAGAGTGGTCGATAGTCCTGAACGACTCTATTCAAGAAATGCCGTAATACTCTGCATACGATTAGATCATCTCAAATAAGCAAAAAATATTTAAAAATTGAAAACAAGTATTACAGGAATATTATCGATGCTAATAATCGGGTTCGCTTATAATGCAAAATGCAAAAAATGACAATTTGTTCTGGAAAAGTTGTGCTTGCAATGTGATTGAGGCATTTTGTAGTGTGTGTCATGGGTGATAAATGTCAGTAACGTAAATAATTCAACCTCGGCAGTAGGTAGTACGCTTTGCTAAAACACATCTGCTTAGGTGTGTTTTAGCAAAATATTACGAGCTAAGGTTGCCTCAGGAATAGAACGCTGCGCACTTCCTAACCGCGGTCTGCGCATCAAAACCTCACTCATCTATTCTTGTAAGAGTGAAAAAAAAAAACTATCGTAAAACAACCATAAACACTTGCCACTGATTATAACTGAAGCACCAAGTTTCAAAAATAATTTCTCTGAACGAAACTTCGTATCCCATCCGATCATTAAGAATATTTCACAATAGAAATCAATATTAAACAGGATTCAATTCAATGGCTACCGCATCTCCTGGGGTCGTACTTATAAACGTCGCTCAAATGATGCGCCATCTCAAGAAGTAACGTGGGAGCGAGACATATATTATTTTCCATAGTGAAACACTATAACTGTCTTGCTCTTTTCAATCTCAAGATGGAACCCGCACTTAAGTGTCCTTTATTAATGCGACACCTAGAGAGAAATTCGATTTTAATAATGCCTGTCTTGACGTTTTGCCAATCTGCTCTTAAATAGAATACCCACCAACTTTTTAATTTTAAAAAGCGATCTTCAACGTGACGCAACTGACAGATGACGGATCAATTTAATGAAGGATTGAGCGACATTGACAATATTCACGACGAATGTTTTTAAATTTCTTTCTTTATCGAGATCCATCGATCTAGTCGAGTTGTAGATTCAAAACAGTTATTTTACTTTTAATCGAAACGATTTCGATTATTATTTAATAAATGAAACGAAATCGTTTCGATTATTTAATAATAATAATTTCGATTATTTAATAAATAATAACATTAAAATAACTATGATATTTCGCTCAGGAGCTGTTCCTAGTAAACATCGATATTAATTTTGAGGTGTTACACAACATTTATCGTAATCTGGAACATTCTCGCTATATTCGAAGTAAACAAACAGGGTATTTATTATTCTATAATTTTTTTAGGAAGTCATTCTATTATTGCATTATTTCGTTTATGAGCGTAGTTATCTACAATATAAAAGCGTTAGTCTAGACCAGGGAAAAATAAACCCAATCTCATCCACAAACATTTTTTAGGGTTCTGTAATCAAGAAGGAAGTTTTATAGTATCATCATATCCATTTGTCTGTCTGTCCACGATTTAGCTCAGAAATTTAGTAAAAATTACAGCTTTCTTAGTACTAGAAAGCTGTAATTTAGCATGGGCATACATATTAATCTCGCCGTTACAGTTTGAAAAAATATTTTTAGGGTTCCTCCTCTACACGTAAAGTGGGAATGAATTTTTTTCTTATCTATCCCATAGTGTGGGGTATCGTTCGATTTATTTTATTACTTTTATTAGACACTTAGCATAAGAGTCTAAAAATTATTTTGGTGAGCGCTCAATTTGTAGCGATATAAAATAAAATCATAACATCCTTAACACCCGTTCTATGTCGGGCAGTTTTTAGACGTTATTAGCCGTTAAGCCTTGATCTTAATTAAGATGTTCATTGTATTAAAAAAAAAACCCCATTCAACTACGAATATTGTAAGTACGGATGTAAATGTGTGGAGATAATCAAATTCTTGCTTTTCTTTGGCATCAAAATTTTTACCAAAATCCTACGATTTTGAAATAAAATAAAATGATGGAAAATATAGTTAAATAAAATTGTATCTTCCTCAAGTTATGAATGCGATCGGATATTCTATAGTATTTTTGAGATTGAAATCGTTTGTCAGCGCAAGGTCCTCCAGAATCCTCTCTTCATTACGTGGACTATACGATAGTCAACTTGGTAGCAGCACAAAAATGGGCCGGCTCGAATGGTGAAATTTGTCGCACAGAATACGAATGTGAAGTAGAAGCTTTCGCTGTTGTATTTCGTCAGGGATGCGTTTCAGTGAAATTTACGGTGGCCCACTGCGCCGCTATTTGATAATTTATTCCCTCTTTCCTTCTAAGAGATTAATGACATACTAGTGACTCCTCTAGAGTTAGGAGTGTCCATGGGCAGTGGTGACCGTTTAATTTCTGATGCCTGCTCGTTTGCCTCTCCATATTCAATTTAAAAATGTAGAGAGTAATTTAGCATTTACGTAGAGAATATTCTATTGTAGCATTGATTATTTTGAATTATTTGCTAAATTTGATGTCTTAATGTTAAATTTAAGATTCCGATGACATATTTTATTAAAAGGGCCATCTATTAATGATATGAGTTCAAAATAGGGGAAGAGATTCAGAAAAATCTCTTCACATTTCATTTATCAGGAGGGTAGTTAACTAAGCAATTATGTAGCGACTACATACATCAATCAGTAGCCGATCCGAAAAAATTGATTTATTAAGTCATTTGTGAAAAATACAAGTATAAATTAGAAAGAAAAAAATGACGCCCTGACATTAATACACACTACAAATAAGAATAAAAAAAATATTGACTATTTCTTATGAAATTGTTTAAAAAAAACGATTAAAACATTTTAAATCAAAATATCTTTGAAACTAAAGTTGAGAGAAGCAAATATTATTACACGAGGAGAAAGAAAAATTCTTCGCCGTGTGCAGCTATTTTTCATATTATTTACTTATTCTACACAATTAGATAAATAAAATACAATAACGAATTAAAGCATTCGTTATTTTATGCGCTCTTCATTTCATGCCAAGGAAACAACGTCCTAATGTTAAATAGCACTGAGATGGTAATTGTTTCTTAGCCCTCAGTTCGGCTCAAGCAGCCGATACGTTCGCACATGTTTTCTGTGTCTCTTATTCTGACGCTTATAATTTGAGTATTTATGGATCGTATTCTCTTACACCAAAGAACGATACACGGTGAACGGCATAGATTTCAAACTCTGTATACGAACTGTTCTGCCAATGGATTGTATTCTCATAAGTCAGAGCCTGGTGTAGCCGCGAGGGTTTTCTTCTTCATCTTTCAATCTTCAACAGTGAACAGAGTTGACGTGAAAACTTTATATACAGACTGTTTTGACGATGGATCGTGTCCACGTACACCAGAGAACGATGTAGGCGTGAGAGTTTCGTCCTATGGTGTGAGTCTTCAATGGTGAATTGCATAGACTTGAAAACTTTAATATATAAGAATTAATGTTTTGAAGATGGATCGCATACTTGTACACCAGAAGACAGTTTAGCCGCGAGGGTTTCCTTCTACGGTGAAACTCTTCAATGGTGAACATCCATAAATTTAAAACTCCGTATACGGACTATTCTGGGGATGACCCGTCTCCTTGTATACCAGAGGCGATACAGCTGTGAGAGCATTATTAAGATATTTATATTTAACTCATATCGTTCGTAAGGGGCAAAACTTCAGTCCCGTTTCGCAGCCGAAACACACAGTTTTAGGTTATATACCGTATGATTTTATAAATATATATATATGCATCTTTCCGCGAAAATTCATAATCTCCTTCTTTTTAGCATAAATTTGCCAAAGAAACCATAGTCATTGAATCAGCCATTTCTGTACGCAAGTAATATTGCGTGCTGTTTATCATTTACGCGATAATTTGCCTTAGTTTGCCTCGTTTGTTTAGAGGTGAGTGGAAAGAATACATGTGGAAAATCAGAGACTAATTTAATAATACCATCGGCGACTTTTACACTGACAACATTAAGTAGATAACTATAACTATTCGATGAAGTCTCCTTGTATAGAGCATACAGCATGAAAAGAGACAAAACGATCGTCTCCAAAGACAGTCCCGTGTCGTAAAATATTTTAGGTTATATAGACATTTTGAAGAAGTCACAATAACATTAAACAGTTCTTACGTTATAATTTTGTCTTTATAAATTAAGATAAAGTCATTGAATAGAAATTCTGTACAAAATGGTTGTTTATCTACAAAATTGGTTCCTCGTTTAGTGAGTGGAAAATACATTACAAAATCAGAGATAAAACCATCGCGTTTTACATGAAACATTAAGTCATAACTGACTATAAATTCGTTAAATAATATGCATCGCATTTTAAAGAGACAAAACGTTCTCGACACGATAATACTGAATATACAATTATCGCCTTATTATAAAAAAAATTTGGTTGCCTGTAAAGTCGGTATACGGGCGAAAGTTTTACGTGACAACGACTTTGAATGGTAAAATCATTTTAATGTGAATATTCATTCGTATAGTAGGAAGAAGGATGAAATAATAGTAACAATTTAAAACATTTATTTATACAAAGAATTATATTTAAAACATTAATTTATACAAAGAATCTCGCACTGAATTTCATATTAACAAAATTTTATTTTTACCTTTACACATACATACGTATTTATATACAAATATACATACAATAACTTGCAATACATTTGCAAGCTATGCACTAATTCTCTAGGCTGCGCGCGCAGACCGATCATAGTTGAGTGGGAGAGAGACGCAAGGCATTCGGCGGGCCTCTCTCGTTCGGTGACTCATCGTAACGTTACCGAGCGTTACACTTTTCATAAGTGACTCCCAGCCGCAACCTAATTTAAGACGTTGTCACGTCAAAACAGATATTAGTTTTCTTCCGAGTTCTCAATATTCCTGTCCTCTGGTTTATATTGTTAACCTGCAAGGGCGCTGCGGGCCAAATGTTAACTTACAACGATCGAGTCTGTATCGTTGTGACCTTAAAATTACGTCAAAGACGGTAAAAATTTTTCACCGTACCGAATTTTGACATCACAACAATACACACTCTATTCTTTTAATATAATTGACACTGATGTGATGTAGGTCTGGTTTTTTTCTCTATAGTCGCCATTCTTCCTGCTAGGACGTATTTATAACATGTCGCTTTTATAAAGCTAAAGCCATAGCTGTCTTTACAATTGTAGATTACTAAATTTACATTTTTTTGAGTACGCAACATGAAAGTGAACTTAAGCGACTTCTACTTTGGAAGCAAACATCTTTTATCTCCTTCAACCTGTAAAATTGTTATAATCTTTTCACATATGTACCAAAATTTCACACTAAGTATGCATAAAGAGGGAAGTTTATTTTTAAAAATTCACTTATCGAACACAAGACAAATTAGAAATTAAAACTTAGTAACATAATAAATTTCATCAAGACATCATATTAAAACATAAATTAATTTGGTTAAATATGTAAAATCAATACCATCTACTTTGATGTGATTTTTTTTATATGATTAAATGATTATGTAAAAATAGTCCAGTTATTACCATAGGAAATTGCCAAAAATTAAGGCATATCTTGTACCTGCAAAAGTTGCCACGAAAGGCCGATCGGTTCGAACTATTGCATTGGATAAATATTGACGATAGTGTTTAAATCATTATCACGGTGGTGGCATAGCGTGGAATTTTGCCAACCGGGTCCGATCGGAATTTGCACTTCATTCAGTTCATAAAAATAAATTAATATTTGTTTTTTTATTATTTATTTAAATACAATATGAAACTTAGAGAATAATGTAATTTCACAAATAACAAATGCATATATACACATTAAATGACTACAAATTAAATGACTTAGCTAAAAGATATAAGTAAATTAAGAATCAAATAAACAATGACAAATTAAATGACTTAGCTAAAAGACATAAGTAAATTAAAAATCAAATTAAAAATGACTGACTATGTTACAAAAATGCCGGCCTTCGTCTGGCCTGGTCTTGGTTTCCTGGTTTGGAACACATAAGATCCATAGCGGGGGTAGTCCACTTTGATCCTGAGTCTCCTATCCAACTCTCTTATGAAGAATTTTGTCACACTGCCCCATGGGCCAGCTGTTTCGTAAACAACCGATATAAAAAAAGTATGTGTGTTTCAGAATGCTGTATTTCAGGTGATTTTGTTAAGCGAAAAATTCGGCCCCGGAGGATGCTGCTCTTGAAGTTTAATTTAGGTGGGGCGTTGCAGGTATTGCAGACAAGTGGCATCCCAGATTGGACAGCGCCCTTTTTGACAGTGGATTAATATTAATCCATCAGGTCGCTTACTATCCGAGCGGCTACGACGAGGAGGCTTAAGTGTACATGGTACATTGGTAGAGATCAGTGCCCGCCGGATGATAGCATCGGACGCTTCCTCTGATAGCCGCTCGAAAGAGGCTTTTTTACCTATTTCGTTCCAGGAACATTATCTAGTATGAGGTTACGGCATACTATGATCTGGATGAATGGATAACCAAGCAGTAAGTGCATCACTTGCAAAGGTAATTTGGAGCTTGGTGTTTTCAAGCAATAGAATATTAGCTGCAAGTTCCGTCACCACTCGTGCAGACCCAATGAAAAGAGGTAGAGTAATGTCGCATAATCGTCGGATACTTAGACTACCGTAACGCGTGAGTAAAGTTGCTTGGACCCACTGGTTACCATCAAGAGTGACGTTGAGGATATTTTTGACGATCCGTTTCTTAGTTTCGTCGATTCCAGCAAAGTGTGAAGAAAATAGTTAAGTGGGGCGGGCGTGGATTAAATATGACAATTTAGGGGTTCAGAAACAGGGTTAAGGCGACATGTGCTGTAACTTTAAAGAGACGGTCAAAGGATTGGGAAAGTATCGTAGTAATTTTCGGGATTTCAAAATCTATGAGATGGCTTCGGGAATAGTTGGGGGACCAAGAAAGTTAGTCTTCTACGCTCAGTTCTCCGAGGCCGAGTATGATGGACTAGAACCGGGTCAAGCATGAGCAAGCACTGTCGCTACAAGAAAAAAAGTCTCATTTGTCAATATTTATTATATATGCAGACACATTGTGGCTAACAGCGGAATCAGGGTAAGAATGTCTCTTAATGGGCCCCGAGTCCTCATTATAGCGCTGCCTTCCAAATATCTCAGATTGAAAGGAGAAGTGAGTTGCGTTATTATGTTTTGTATCGCCATACTGAACAGGAGAGTTCCCAACGGATGACCTTCCTGAACCCTTGTTTGTGAGGGAGTGATATTACTTCTATAGAAAGGATCGCTTTCCGATGCATAATCTAGAAAAATAAACGAATACAAAGAGGGTAATATTTCGCTTACTACGCCTAAAACAACGTTGAGTTCGATGCTATTGAATGCGTTTTTAATATTAGCTTTTATAATAATTTTTCCAGTGTTTTCAGGATCTATGGAGAAAGCTCGGATGGAATGTATTGCCACTTCGCTCTCAACGGAAGTACCGAACCGGAGTTCGTGGAGGAAATACGACAAACGCCATAAAGTACTATTATAAAAAAGGCAGTGCGCTTTCAATTGACTAACTAATGTGTCGAACTGCATGACATTCCCGTAAGCATTGGGCGTATTCACATTGTCCAAACGCACTGACGTCACGATTTGAAGAACACGGTTAAGGTGCCGCTTGAGATATATATTTACCGTATTATCCTAAGTGCTGTAAACACCTCTAGAGTCATATCACTAGTTAATGAGCAATCTTTAATACTTTAAGGCAATATATTGTATACTACTTGTCTGATATTATAATGTATATGTTGATAAACTGAATGCATACATCAAGTCATTTTTTTAACGGCGATGTTCTGTATTAATATTGTATAATTAAAATGTTTTTTATATATAAACAAAAAAATTAGATTAATACAACCGTGCCATCTTTTGCACTTTTTTTTATTTCACGCAAAACTTAAACTACCCCCTCTGCTTCTTTTGTCAAACAAATACAAAAAAATGGAATCGCTAAACTAGCTTATATAACACATAATAATTGGACGATGCCTGTAATACATTTCATTACATTTATTCGATATAACAATGCAAATCCGCAGTTAGTGAAGGCAGCTAAGTTGAATCCGGCCCGAAGAATGCGCCCACAAAGAGCGGAGTGCGCTCTGCGCCCGACAGCACGTAGAGGAAGGGGCGGTCGGCCACGAAATGAGGCACTTTCGGCAAGACACGTTTCATTACCTTAATGGCTGTAAAAAAACACCACAAAGAAATTTTCATGTACTTTAATCTATACACAAAAGATGTTGAACTGGAAATAAACGCTTCTGTGAGTTGATACATTCAACTTGTGTAATATAGTTTGCCACGTTGGCCTTTGCATTAATAACTGATACCTCAATTTATGTAAGTCGATGATAGCTTAACTGTTACGTGTTGATTTACCGAAGTCTACTTGTTCTCATGTCCATAACTTGTCGTCTTCACGTTTGCACTCGCTAATTTCAATAAGCGTTACTACAACCGATAGTGCTTTTGTAATACAAAGGTATCCTACCTTGTATACATTTTCAAATTACATTGCCATAATCATAGCAAGACCTAACGACATGATACAGGTACAGCACGTCTTTAACACGCTTTTATAAGCTTGGGTTGTATCTAACTATGTATGTATGTATGTAACGGAATCTTTGAGCTTAATTTTCACCTATTTCAAGAAGTCTGATTAATTTGAAACTTTGCATACGAATCAAGGACCAATGACAATGCAATAATTTGATAACAGTTTCCCATTATCCTTATTAGGACCGCTAGGATTATTATAAGCTTGGGTTGTATGTATCTATGTATGTAACGGAATCTTTGAGCTTAATTTTCACCAATTTCAAGAAGTCTGATTAATTTGAAACTTTGCGTACGTATCAAGGAGCAATGACAATACAATAATTTGATAAGTTTATCCTCTCATTATTACTAAATTCTATTACTGTTTTGTAATAGAATTTAGTAACCGTAATAAGCATTATTAATAATTAATTCAACTATCGTTGTATTTTTAAAAATTACAAATGTTTACCAATCAACGGAACTAAAAAGTGAAAAATAATCCTTAATATGAACTCAAAAAAATAATGAACAATGACGAAAAATACTAGTATTATTGTGCAAAAAGCGTGGGTTGCTCTATATACGAAAAATGTGGCACAAAGCGCCACATTTTTTAGTTCATATTAAGGGTTATTTTTCACTTTTTAGTTTAATGTGCTTTAAAAGCTTGTTTTTTAGTTTTTAAACTATATTTTTTACATAAATAAATGTCGCAAAGCCGATATAGCGCTTGTAGCAATAGACTTTGACGTCACATCATCTGTCCAATAATACTGCGTCTCAACTATTTTGAATTTCCTACTTTTATTTTGCACTATTTTCTTAATGAAAAGTTAATGACCTAAAAAAACATAAATAGAAATATAATGCTTAACCAAAAAAGTTCACAAAAAAAAATTTAGCCTTTGTCTGTTTTAGGTACATATTCCACATTACCTTACTACTGATTAAATAGTAATTATTAAAAAAAAAACTCCTCAATTCTAGGCTTTCTAATAATACATTATGTATGTAAAATTCGTTTTCGTCCTTATTAACTTCAGCCGCAGGACATAAAATGAAGTCTTACATTTTTTATATCGATTGATCACACTGTCAAATATAAAGCATAAATGGCCGTATTCTTTGATTACGCTAGCTAAGAAGCTTGATTTTTTACAGTTTCAAGGGACACAGACATAAACATTTGATGTTAATTTCAACTTGATTCTTTCATGCGTCCCTAAGAAAAAGAGTCTTGATAAACGGACAGACAACAAACTAACGAAGGGTTACTTTTTACTTTAAAGGTACGGAAAACTAAAAACTCAATTACGCTGGTATAGAAATAACTAAAATAACTTTTTTAAGAGGCAAACGAGCATGCGACCCACCAGAGAATAGGTGATCACCGCTGCCCATGGACTCCCGCAACCTCAGGAATTCGCCTGATTTAGAAAACTTGTAAAAACTAACAATTTTATTAGCTGTCCAATAAACAAATGTCTGCTCTCGCGGTTAACACAAAAAATCGTGACAAGGCTAACTTCACGACTTTCAAATTCGAATTTTAAATTAAGCTCGTTAAATTATTCAGTTCCAGAAAGCCAAAATTAAAATAGTAGACAAAAAAATCTGAATTTGATTAACCGTGGCAAAATAAGCACAGGAATAGTGTGTATTATTAGTAGGAATTCCTGGTGAACAAATTTCTAACCGTTCTTTAGTATGTAACTTTATTTAATATGTGTTAATTTATTATAAAGTACCAATTTTATTTTTGTTTTGTAGATGAACTTACACTCTGATCATATACATCCTGGCAGAGCCAATAATTTTTATCAAAAGTGGCCAGCATTAGGTATTTATGAAGCTTTTGCATTTGAAGGCGATATATTGGACAATTGCCGAAAGACTTAATATATTCCCTGAATAGTATTTATGAAGAAGGATAGGTAAATTAAGAATAAGGTTAACAGTAGTACTTCAGTGAAATATTGTAACACCCGAAAACGCTTCTATGAATAGAGGGCAGCCATTAATTACGTCAGGTGATTTTGGCGGTTTTTCAACCGCCTCTTCCCTTTGGTGAGATTTGGTTTGAGATATTAATCGCAAGTGAGTTTTTTAATGCGTATTTTTGGTGTACATATGTTGAACTATGCTGGATTGCTATAGATTTATTTAAAAATATTCATTAGCGACATTCACAATGACATTCAATCACATGACATGTGATTTTCAGTAAAATCATGTACAATTTCAGCAGCGCTGATTTAGGCACTCTAAACCACGGTTGTTTGGACATAGTAACAGATTTTCGATAAGAACAATTTTCAAGTCATGTATCTATATTTATCCATAAATTATGTATCCTAACCACTTCACTAATATTTTATTTCCTCTTTTTTTAAAACTCTCGCAACGAGATAAATATCTGGATGTTTTGTGTTCGATAGCTCTCCTTTGTAAAAGCAACCTTGAACACGTCAATTTAAATAATCTTTTAGTGAATAAGTAACAGGTGTAGTATAATTGTCTTAAATTATACTAAGAATTTCATTAGTCCAATTAGGTGTATATCTTTTTTCAAACACATGTTTATATTTACTTATTCTTACTTTGTCAACCACTTTTAATTTTTGAAATGTCATTATTAACTATTGTTATAAATTTTTCTTAATATTTCTTTCTCGTTCGATCTATTTACATTTATCAGTTTCAATGTTATAGTTTAATGTAAACAGTTGTATTATGAACGTAGCAATTCATTTAAAATATCTATTCATCGATGATTGTCTCTTGCAGTAAATTGTTTCCACATTTTACTTTTCTAAGTTCTATCAAAACGCTCATAGACGGAAGCCTTTAAATTACTAAAAATAGAATACGTATTTATGGAATATCTATTGATAATGGTTTTAAACGAAGAATTATAGAACTTTGTATTTATCACGTTGAAGATATTTTGGTATTCTACCAGATGTAATAAATATTTATATCATTGCTTGGGTAACATCATTACTATATTTCGTTTTCAAAGTCAAAGCCCAAGCGAATTTCGAAAAGTTATCGATTACCGTTAGTATGTATTTATAGTATAAGAGCTACAACGTTTTCGAGCAAGAATTTTAGGTCAGCTGATTTATTGATATGTCTTCTCTCTTGCTCTTTGGGTTAGGGTCTGGGCTGTCTGGCCGGCGGTGGCGGTTGCGTTTACCTGTGCGCATCCTATCTGTACAGGTAATGATACTAACTTTTAAAATCATTTTAAGAAGGTTCATTTTTAATATTTTAACTTTAGATAAGCTTAACAAACATCCATCTCTTATTGCCATACATTTTTGTCATTGCTAACAATGAGCCAGACGCCAATTTTGATTTATTTTTTTTGAATTAAAAATTCAAAGTATTTCAGTTTGTCTGTAATTTTAATAGTATGTTGTTCAAGTATGAAAAGACCTAAAATTAATTTGCCAGACACTAATTCAGTTGTTAAACCGTGTATTAGCCAAATATTAAAAATGATTATAAATTAAATTATTTAAATATTTTTTAATCACCTTGTCTAATTAGGGTTTTTTCTATCTCGTTCTCAGCAATTTATTCTGCAATTGTTTCTCTTAATCCAATAGTATCATACTATACGAATTTTCAGGACTTTGTCGTTCTAATACACGGTTTAACAACTGAATTAGTGTCTGGCAAATTAATTTTAGGTCTTTTTTATACTTAAACAACATAATATTAAAATTACAGGCAAACTGAAATACTTTGAATTTTTAATTCAAAAAAAATAAATCAAAATTGGCATCTGGCTCATTGTTAGCAATGACAAAAATGTCTGGCAATAAGAGATGGATGTTTGTTAAGCTTATCTAAAGTTAAAATATTAAAAATGAACCTTCTTAAAATGATTTGAAAATTAGTATCATTACCTGTACAGATAGGATGCGCACAGGTAAACGCAACCGCCACCGCCGGCCAGACAGCCCAGACCCTAACCCAAAGAGCAAGAGAGACTACATATCAATAAATCAGCTGACCTGCAATTCTTGTTTTCCCGCCGTCGCTAGCTCTTATACCATTATAATCATCATCAATCAGTAATGATTTTTATTTACATTGATTATTGTACTCTTTTATATTTTACAGCAGTTGTTATTTACGAAAAGTCAGCGAAAGCTGTAATAGATCACTGGCCCTAAATATAAATATAAAATTATAGAACTGATGGTAAATGGTTTGTAATAGTTCCTGATACACGAAGAGAAAGATAAAATGTTTTTAAATTCGTTCAACATAATCATATTCGATTTGTTCAATAGAACAAAAGGATTTCAATAGATAAGAATAACGAAATAATGAGCTATTAACAGAAACAAGAAATGATACGCTTTTTTGAAGCCAAAGTCCAAGAAGTCCAAAGCAAACAAATTGGTCTCATGTATATTTTAATGCACTTTTTATGATGAAATACTTAATGTAATATAACGATTGATAAAAATATTTCTATTGCTAATTGTTGATTAAAATGTAATTTAAAGTTTTAATTATATAACTAATTAAAAAACTTGCTAATTAATTTAATTTCAAGACTACGGTTTCAAATTATGTTTAATTTAGAAGTTGAGAAATTTCGCCTAACTTCTAAAATAAAGCTAACTACAAACACAAATGTAGTACAATGGTGGGTAAAGTGAGCATACCAGTAGCTGCCGCTGCTTCAGCACCTTCTTCATTGACTTCAATGAACGCCTTCTGAATAGCGTTTGAGACATAAATGTCCTCAGAGGTATTTAATATACGGTTCAATCCAGAACTTCGACTGAAAATAGCGTTAATACCCAACTGCAAATGAGAAAATTATATATTATTATAAAAAATAAAACAATACTTTATGTATACTGCAAATAATCGAACAATTCATAGAAAAAAGTTGTAATTTTGAAAGACATTAACTTTGCTGATTAACAATCTATAAACCATTTGTTTTAATGCCATGTATGAATAAATTCATACACAAACAAAACTAGTGTACACAAATTCTATTGAATTCCATGATAAACAAAAACAATAGTTGCCTATTTTAGTCTCGATGAAATTTACTTTACAAATAGGGATTTACAATTAAATGTATTGTGGCATGTGGGAAGGGCGACCCAATACGTGTACAGTTACTTTAAAGAAACTAATATCATCCATATCCTTTAATTGTATAAAAATGTTTGGATAATACATAGATAAATATTTTTTAATTGCATAAACCAAAATGAGTGCACGGTTATAGCGCCGGAAGGCGTATTCATTCATTCGATCATTAGTTTGTATTAGTGGTGGTGGCGCCACTGTTCGTTTAAAAGACAACCGTTGCATATTACATAATTTTTTTTCACCCGGCAAGTGCTCTTACGACCGTCAAATCTCGAAGAAAAGAAAAGAAAACTTAGTTTATTCTACGCGTCGGCCCCGTTTACATTTAGGGACATTTAGGCCTAGGATAATCTTAGGACGGATTCAGTATTCGAGTCGGAGGATCGTCACACATTAGAGGTTCAGTCAGGAGTGGCTCTAATTCGATTAGTACAATAGTAAGAAAAAGACCTACCCCAGGAGGTCGTGACCCTCACAATCCAGGGGGATCCGCCTTTGTCCCGATCTTGATACCAGCGTGAATCGGACACATGATTCTTTCCCTCACTCACTCAATAATTTGTATATTGCCCCCAATATATAAAGAGGAAAAAAAAACCTTGAGTTTTTTCTGCGCAACCACCCTATTTACATTTAGGGGTGACTGCCCCATGAAATTCGTCCTTTTGATGTCGTGATACCTGCGTAAATCGGGCGATTATTCCCAACTATTTAATCATTGTTACCTATCACTTAATCTTTATATAGGGGGTGTAGGCGACCGTTTAAAAGTCAACGGTCGCGGCTTACGTCATTCATTTATTGGTGTGACACACCTGATGGCGCGATTAGGCAGTAGTAAAGGAGTTGAACACACTTCGTGCGACGTACCATTGAATTGGCCTCATCCCTCTCGACTGCACATCGCTTTGTTACTTGCGTGTTAGTCTATCAGCGTGGTTTCGTATACAGCTTACAGCTTTATCCGGCAACGTCGGTTCGTTATGTGAATTTGTCTTAAAATGTTAAAATTATTTATTGATTTTCAATATGAGTGACAATGATAATAATAATAATAGAGAGAAAATTAAAGTTTTTCCAGAAGTAGATGCAAACTAAAGAACGGCTGCACAAATTTTTATGATCTTTGATTCGTTGGATTTATCTCGGCTCCGAATAGCAAATGACTAATGAAAAATATGAAAAATTAACAAAAAAAAACAATGAAGAAAATTCTCATACATTTTTCGTATGCAACGCCATCTCCGATGACATGACAGCAACTATGTTATGTAAGTTTGACTAAATTTGCACAAAACGATATAGAATTTGATGTGAATGGATGCTGGACAGATTATAATCAAATTCGGCATAGAGGTGAATTATGTTCTCAAGTAAGATATGATATTAATATAATACGATTGTATCATATCACATAACAAGATTATCTTTTATGTAAAAAATATATAAATACCAGTAAAAATTGTAACCTGTTACTTCTAACATCCGTGGCCAAGAAGGACCAAAATTGTCATCAAGATTGATGATTGGAATGAGTCTCCCTACAGGGATACTCATAAAATCAGAACAATCCAGGGATACATTTTTTAACAATTTTTTTGATCTTTTAGCCAGTGAGTGGCGTAATTCAATTATGTTTGTAGATGATAGACATGTAGCTGTAGCATCAAACTGTATCCCTCGGTTTTATCATCATCAGTTTTATGAATTGCCTCCCACTATGGAAGCAAATTTAAACATGTATTCACATAAAAAAAAAACTGAGCTAAAATACGCCAAAATCATAGTCAAAACAGTAGTTTATTAATGACATTTTTAAATTGGTTATGTACAAGGTGTAGGCCGGAGCTCCATACATTCGTGAAACGTCTTCTTTACTCAAATAAATTTACTATACAGATACAAAAACAGTCTATGTCTTTTCTCAATATTAAAAGTTATTTCGGTATTTTATAAAAAAAAAAAAGGTAATTCGCTAAACCTTCTAAGTCGTACAAACGTAACATCCCGATAAATAGACAGTCACTTTCACATTTATAATGTTAACAAATATGTATTGAGAAGGTCGGGTCTCCACGCTAGCTTAGTGCGGGTTGGGGACTTCTAACTACAATATCATCAATCTGTTAACAACATACGAATCCTATCACGGTACTCTCAGAAGCACGTAGGATGATGTTCAATTTGACTATGTAATAAAAAAAACATTTCGTCCATTATGGTCAGAATTCGAACACTGACGTAAAAAATTGACGTTGGTGCCCTTCCTTTTAAGTATTTGATATTCATAAATAAAAAAAAAATAAAACTTACGAAACTAATGTAATATACAAAAAATATCATGACAAAGAAACTAAAAACCAGTAAATAAATTTGCACTATATATTACCTATTTGTTAACAATGCACTGCACTGTTTCCTTATGTGTGACATTAATATATAATTATAATACAATAATAGTAAATACATACAACCAATGTAGACAACACACAAGCCAGACCGTATATGCACCCTCAATTCTTAGCCCTCAAAAATTTTATACATAAACTTACTACAGCTTTTTTGTTTAGTATTCTTTTTTGAGACAGAATCTATTAAATAATGGTATCAATTATCCAAAATATTAGTTTATATGAAATTTTACCAAAAGCAACCAAACTTCAAAGATGTAATCTTGAAAATTTTAGAGAAACTTTATTTTTAATGAAAAACCATTCATTCTTGTGATTTGATGTGATGCTTTTATTTTTTTGGAATACAATGACGACCAGTAACTAATTTTTTCGATAAAAAAAATTAAACACTCTGTTATAAATGCATTAATTTATTTTCCCCTTGTCTAATTTATATATAAACTATATTAACTTACTTTTGGTAAAAGTTTCTTCATATCAATAGTAGTTTCAATTTTAAACTTGGGCACCATAACGTGCACTTTCGTTGAATACATCTTCTCAACAGCACCTATGATGTCATATCCATTAGCCAACTTTTGCATCACATTGGGTAAGCCATCAATTTCATTTGGAAGTATTATTAGCATACTGGCTTCATCACCTATATAAGGCATTTCCAATAACTGAAAAATATTTATATCATTATGTTTTATCATTTAACAAGTTACCTATTGACTTTATTATAACGATTTGTTAAAATATATATACCTGCACATTAAGATTCTGATTTTTGCCATATCTAAAAGTATGTTTTATATACATCATACAAACATTAGCTGTATTAGTCGGAGAGGTATTAAATGGGTGGTCCCTTGTAGATTGTGCATCGAATGGTGTCTTCCCAATTACCCTTTGATAGAAGTAAAGTTTAGAATCAGTTACATAACAAATAAAAGTTCTAATTAAAATTTAATATTTAGTCATAAGTATAAAAATACTTTGAAATAGAGAGCGTTCACCAAAATGAGTCGAGTACCATTATTAATACTACTGGAATCCAATAAGTCTTTTATACGGTTATTGGTTTTGCTTTCCACCTGAAATAAAAATAATGTTTAATTTTTTGTACATTATACCTTCTGTATTCCAATTTAGACTGATTATATATATCATTTTGTAGTCTATCTAGTAACTGTTACTTTATCTGTAAACCACAAAATCCCTCACTAATTGTTAAAATGACACGATTTTATTGGAACGTGCAAATATTTATTGTAAATTACATTAAACAATTCATAAATTAATCAAAACGAAATGTGTATTTTTAACAAAAGGTACATTTTAATATTTTTTATTCAAGTGGGTGAAATGAAAGTTAAAATTAATCATAAAATATCTTAACTTAAGGATAGGACCTGGATCACGTGAAACTAAAATGTTTACCCAATTATTAATAAGGGCAGCTGCAGCAGCACCATGGCCAAAGTCGATTTTTTCAAAATCTGCATCAAACACATCTACAGCATCCTTTTTTATTTCAGGAACGAGATCGTATGGCCCTTCTTTAATGTAAACCTTGTTGGCAACGTTCAAGGTAACACCTTTGATTGCCTTAAACTTTTGAGAAACCGTAGTAAAAGATGACCGAATCTGAAATTACCTATTCAATATTGAATTTTTCCTCACATTTAATAAGTATATCAAAGGAGAGCACAAATCGCTTACGAAATCATCATCTGGAAACTCAAGTGCTTTAAGAAGTTGACTATGCGCAGGATCGGTTGCACCAAGAGTCATCAGTGCCAGTAGTATTTCTGCAGACAATGGTGAAGATACGATATTCTGGTTCCTTTTCAGTTCCTGTATGTCATATGTATTATGTTACACTAAAGTTTTCAAAGTCAATTTATGTAAAGTTCGAAAAACAATTAAATAAAAAAATATTTTTTAAACTTTACTGACATCATTTAACACAATTTATTATATATTATAAAAATAGAAGTAAAATTTTGCCTACATACTCACATTACAGAACTTCATGGAAAATGTAGTAACAGAAATGTTAAATTTTTTCAGATCCATTTTTATTCTACTGTGCACGTTAACTATTAAGAAGGTAAACAGATCGGTAATTAGATTGATATGAATAAATTGATATTATTATTTAATGTAGACGTATTTTAATTACATTGCGTACAGTTTCGTAGTCTATTCAAAACTGAATCAGTGCGCCGGCTGCAAGGTTGATCGAGTCAAAAATATTGGATCACAGTCATTATCTATTTCCAGATTACAGTAAGTGTCTCGCTTGGTATGTAGACGAATCTATTTATGTAAGTTATGATGTAGTTGCAGTCTACAAGAGAGAAGTATGAATATATAAAGGTACACTCAACAAACCTACTAGTATCTACAATCAGACTACGCTCTATTCAGACCACACTGTTTTCCACTTAAATGAGATAGGTAAGTATTAAAAAATAAATAATAGATTAAAAAAAAAATAAGAATAATCACGCATTTAGCTTACCAAAGGGGTAGTAAAAAAAAAAACATGAACCCTTGGTAATCAGCATTTAGTATCATGAAGTATTTATTGGACATTGATGCTGTTATATCCAGACAGGGTTCTAAAACAAAATGTTATGAATAGTGGAATGTTATATAGTGGAATACAAAAGGTCAGTTAATTAAGAACTCAGCAGGTAAACCAATAATAAAATACACAAATTAAGTTAGTTTGTTTTTTACTGTGCTGCCAATGTAAATTTTCCGAATTCCCAAAAATCTGTACCTGATTGAAATTATTTAGATTTGGACTAAACTAAATCCTTATGCCGCACATATATTTTTAAAAACAATTTTATCGAGAAAAAGAATATTATTTTTATTGTATTTTTGTTGAGCTTAATATTTTCTTTGATAGGTTAATTTTATAACCATAACCTCGTTCTTTTTTAATTCTCACTTGACAACCATCAGACAGGTACTACTGTATTTATATGTAGACAATTTCGGTATTTTATTTTTAAGGGTTTTTTCGAATCAATGATTATTCAGATTACATAGAATACCATAATTTGAACCAAGAAGTACCATATTTTGAGTGACCTCGTTTAAAATAAAAATAATTAATTTTGATTTCGATCTCTATATTCTTCCTAAATACGCATTTGCAAATGGCAACATAAGCAATAAGTAGATGGCAAGTTTTATATTAGGGAATGTACGTTGTCCTGCGACGTTTCCTCAGGTTTAACATTTCAGCCCAGTAACCATCGGCATTATAATTTCTCTCCCTCAGAGTAAGATAGTATACCTAGAGACCACCTAAAATTTTTGAAACTGTAATCCATACTATGTTCCTAAAAGAGATAAATGTAGTTTGTAACGTCAAGTGGACCACTTGTATTTGGTAAAATGAAAAAGTTTATATTGGTTTATGTTATATTTAATTTAGTAGTATGTGAAAATATGACAATTAAGAGTATTTTTAGTATGGTGGCGGTTTCGGGTTTTTTTTTTATTTATCCTGTTTCTCACGGTGTTTACGATATGCAATAAATTATCAGATCCCAAAAATAATCGACATAATATCTTTCGTGTCAGGGTGCAACTCTCATTCACCCTCCCTCTGGCCCTCTGGCCCACGAAGTTAGGCGCGACATCTCCGAGATCGTTGCGGAGGGTAGGGCTGTGCGCCTATTCTGGGTTAGAGCGCACGCGGAATCGCGGGAAACGAGCGTGCAGACGAGCTCGCCAGGCGCGCCGCCCTCACCAAGAAGACGGCAGCGGAATATGATCGGTTTCCGCTGTCGCATGCGAAAAGGGTGATTAGGGCGGCGAGCTTGGAAGAGTGGCAACAACGATACGCCGAGGGAAGCACTGGTGAGATCACTAGGTGCTTCTTTTCCCAGAGTGGAAAAATCGTACAGGGTCCTCAGAGACATCGAAATGACGTCCCATATGGCGCAGACTCTAACAGGTCATGGTGGGTTCGCGCAGTACCTGTTTAAGTTTAAGCTGCGGGACTCACCCCACTGCGCCTGTGACCCCGCCAAAATTCAGGATGTGCTGCACGTTCTCGAGGACTGCGATATGTTCCTTCGGAAGCGTGCGGCACTAGAAGCCGGGATTGGCGTCGCGATCTCGAGGCGGCACTTCCCAGAGATTTTGGATGACGCCAGTAAAAGGAATAAGTTTTTTGATTATTGTACAAGCATAATAAAGAGATGCAACAAAATTAATAAGGCCACTTAAGAGAATATGAGGCATAAACGAAAATGAAATAAAAGTTTAAGGGGTAAAATGAGAATATGCAGATGGTAGGGAAAGGAAAACACTGTATATAAAAATAAGTTAACATAAGAAACACTGTAATAGATATAAGATATAGATATAGATGACTTACAAAAAAAAAATTAATAAAAAAAAAAAAATTATGAAACAACGATAATAAAATTGAACAGAGTAAACTAATTTTGACCCATCCCTACCATCCCCGAGAAAGGACGATGACTTATATACGAAGCATGAATCTGAGAACTAGTATACAAGGGTCGTGGTCGCCAAGCCACGGGGGCTGATTGAGAAAAAAAAAAATGTAAAAAAAATGTTATCGAATAGGTACATAAAGTTCGAAAATATGTTTTAAAGAATCCAAAAATATTTTTTCGTGTCAGCATCATGTTGTTAATAATAATGATTACTTTTTTAATTTTCACTATGAAAATTAAAAATTTTCATAATATCGGAGTTACGCTTTTCACCTTGATTTTAGAAAATCGAGTTTTCACCAGATCTCGACGTTTTAGGGTTCTATTTCGACCATTTCCGAGTGGTGTCTGTATGTCTATGGGTGTGTGTGCGTGCTTGTCAGGGGCGTAGCTACAGCCGTATCTGCCGTATCAATTATACGGGGCCCCCGGGCCACGGGGGCCCCCAAAGTGTTAAGGAAAAAAAAATGAAAACTTCCTAATTTATTTTATTTTACAAATGACAAAAATCTATAAAGCAATTACTTTTTTTCCCACCTTAATCGTGCGTTCAAAAGTTGGCAACACTGTACATCGTTATGGCGGGAGTTCCCCGTTTTACTTACTTCATCTTCAATTCGACGGGAATTACTTAAGCATCTTGTAATCTATCTTTGAGAGGGCATGATTCTGATTCTGAAAATTTTATGGCAATTTTACGTCTGCTATCTAACTATGATGCAACTTTAAAAGAACTTCTTCTAAAACCGAAAGGCGAAATAAATTATTTAAGCCCTACGATTCAAAATGAAATTATTAGTTTGCTTGGTACCACCGTTCGGAACAATATTATCTCAGAAATTAAAAAGCTCTATTTCTGATTATAATTCTGGATACAACACTAGACTTGTCAAAAATTGACCAACTTTCTGTAGTTTTTCAATATATCTCGGTTACAGAAACTAATAATAATGTGCCTAAAGAAATAAAAAACTGTGAGTCTTTTTTAGGATTTATAGCAGTAACCGATTGCAGTGCTGCAGGTCTGAAAACTGACATTTTAAATTTGACTAAAGAATATGGAATTGATTTGACTAAATGTAGATGACAGGGTTACGATGGAGCGAATGTAATGTCGGGTGTTTATGGAGGATTACAAACCCTAATAAAAGAGCATGCTCCAAATGCCGATTATGTTCATTGTGCTGCGCGCTTTAAACTTAGTTTTAAACGATGCTGCGACATATGTTTGTGAAGTCTCGACTTTTTTCGATAATTTAGAAAAGATATATACTTTTTTTGGCAATAGTATAAAACGCTGGGCTATGCTAAGTGACGATTCATCTGAAAAATATTTGATTACCCTTAAAAAGGTATGTCCTACCAGATGGTCTTCTAGGAACGACGCTTTATTAGCGGTAAAGAAAAATTTTCTACTCATCATGAAAACTTTGTACCAACTAAATTTAATTTCAAATAAAAAAGATGAACGTGAACAATGTAAAATTATAATTAACATTTTAGAGAGTTATGAGTTTTTAGTGCTCGTCACATTTTTTTCTTCACTATTTGAAATTATTAATCCCGTTTCTAAAGCTCTACAGCAAGAAAATAATGACTTACAGAAATCTAGTGTTTTATTAAGTAATCTTTTAAATAGACTGTGCCAATTAAGAAATCAGATTTCATTTAATAGTTTGCTAAAGGAATCCAATGATTTAGCTAAAGAGTGGGGTGTAACAACTGTTTTTAAAAATAGTAGGCGAAAGATAACGAAACGTTTTTTTGATGAGTTATCACAAGATGAGAGAATTTCCGACCCGGAATCCTATTTCAAAGTCAATGTATACTATTGCTGTTTAGATATATTAATTTCTCAAACTAAAGAAAGATTTCAGAGCCTTTGCGACCTGAATAGTATGTTCGAAATATTACAACCGGAGAAACTCCTATCTTCTTCAAACGAAGAGATGTTAAACGCTTCCGGAAAACTGTCGGCTAAATACAGTAAAGACATCTCAGTTAATCTTTGTGACCAATTAAAGGCTCTAAAACATGCTTAAAATCTGAAATTAAAAAATTCTTCCATTAAAGAACTCATTGAATTATTGCTAGTAAAATTCAATAGTCTTGCATCCAGTTTTCCCGAGGTAATCACAGCATGCTTTTTATTCTTGACCCTTCCAGTTACAACCGCAACTGCAGAAAGATGTTTTTGAAGAAAATTAAAACTGATAAAAAATTACTTAAGAACTTCGATGGGACACGAACGGCTGTCAGACCTCTCACTATTGCCCATAAAGGCAGAAACTTTAGAAAAACTAAAATCATCATCAGCCATAAATGATTTAATAAATCAGTTTTCCGAAAAAAAAGGCAAGGAGGATGAATATTTAAAATTTGATTTTTATTTGTAAAATGGTTATAATAAATAAATTTAATTTCACAATATTTTTCTTTCCTTTGTGAAAAATCTTCTCCCTATAAAGAGCCCCCAAACATTTTTTTTATACGGGGCCCCGCCAATGCACGCTACGCTTCTGGTGCGTGCTTGTGGTATATACGTGAACCGCTCATAACTTTTGAAAAGATTAATCGATAAAAACGCAGTTTGCGACATTCGAAAGGTGTCCACTCAACTTATACTTCCTGAAATGTTCAATTAGTTTCACAGGGTAGATTTTGAAGAATCTCAAAAAAAAAGTGTTAAGAAAAAGGTTTTTCGACATAATTGTATTCTACTTTACCAATCGATGCCAAAATGTAGTCAAATCTTTTCTCCAAATAGTTGTATTAACTGCTACAAACTGAATGAAAATCTGTTAATTTGACCAACAGATATCGTCGGAGAAAAATTTGTTAAATAGCTCCTTGCTTGCAATATTTTGTAAACTGCTCCACCGATCAATTCCAAAATTTATTCAGTTGTTTTCTTTAGGAAACAACGTTGATAATTGCTAAATGCATTAAAATTGATAGATGAGTTAAGAGATATAGTGGAAGAAAATTTTTTTTATTGATTAGTGTGTAATTATAGTGATTTTTATAATATGTTTCAAAGTACTCTATGGTAAATTTTTAAGTTTAATCGATTGCGCTCTTTAGAAAATAGCGTCGATCGTTGCAAATCGTATCGAAATCCGTTGGCTCGTTCGAGAGGTATGGTTAAAAGAGAAGACAAATTTTTTTTTTATAATTATATGGAAAATAATTGATAGATTAATGTTTGGTACTCAGTCATCTGTTTCTGTTTATAAAACCGCGTCGAATGCTATAAAGCAGATCAAAATTGAACAACACATTCAAAAGATATAGTAGAAGAAATTAAAAAAAAATGAAAAACTTTTTGTATGTACATTTATTTTTGAACTCGAAGAGTTTAAAACATATATTTTTAACGATTTCTAATATTACAACAATGTTTGTAAAGTTTTTCATAAAAATGAAGAAATCCGATATTTCTTAGGAAATTATAATGTACTTTGAGAATATAGGGATAGGCTGTAATGATTATGGTTGCTATTGATATCGATAACTTTCAAAACTTGTAAACAGACTATCTCGTACTAGCCGTTTTATCCACCCGCTACTCGTGGGTAAATTATAATTTAGTAATGATTGTTTCTGACCCTGATCCCGCTCTCTATTTCAACTTCAATTCTATTTCAATGGCGGTCTCAATGCCGATCTTAATTCTTCCTCGCGTATTGCTGCTGGTTTTCTTATATTGTAATTTTTCTTTGCCCATCAAAAGTCTCCCGTTTCGTATTCCAGTATATAATTTGTTTTACTGCAAAGGACATTGTTAAGTTTCGATAAAAAAGAAGTGTACATTTGACATTATAGGAATTTTCGGCTTATTTTGTATGTTTAAATGTAAAGAACTCTTTGAGCGCTACTATTGTATTGAACATAGAATAAATCTAGCGTTAAAATAGCACAGACTACTGAGTTAACATTTGATATAACCTATAAAATAAAAATGGAAACATCAATAAAATGCAAGCAAGAAACAAATACCGTAGGTTTTACTTTTCAAAAAATCATCATTAACTTTACATCCTTTTGTCTTGGTGTAATACAAACAATATTTTTATTATTCTTAAAATACTGGTATTTAAATGTGTAAATGGATGAAATATAAAAAGTGAATAGTGACCGATTTGGTATGAAACCAAACAGAAAGTTGACTTTAATCTTGATTATATAAGATTACAGATCCATAAGTGAGAAACATTTAACATTATTAAATGTTTCTCACTTATGGATCCGGCAAAAGTTGCACCATTGCATTTCTTTGCAGTATCTTCAGGTGTGTTTTGTAATTTTTGTCAATATATAATAAAAGAATTTATTTATTTAAAGTTCAAAAGGGAATTATCTAAAGATTTTTTTATGCAACTAATATCTGTAAATTAATGTAATTATGTAAAATTATATTCCCTTTGGTTCCATAGTTCCAAAAATATGAAAGCGTGTTACTACACAAAATATATGAAATGAAAAACAAAAACATTTTAGAAATATTTTTCATTTAACTAAATTAAAGAAAGTATTCTCTAATTTTTATTTCAGTATATCAGAGAGCCAAACAAGGCATGCGAGCCATCAGAGAGGTGATCACCGCCACTCATAGACACTCCCAATACCAGAGGAGTCACCAGTGTGTTGTTAGTCTCTTGGGTAAGAATAGGATATCTGCTAAAAGATACCGAGGGGTGGTGGAGGGGGAGCATGGTGATGGCAGAGGATTGTTGTAATGGAGAGTGGAGTGGGGTGATGGAGGACGAGTGGAGCTATGAAGAGGGGAATGTCCACCGGAATAGCCACTCACCAGACGAAATGTAACAATTATAGCTATTACTTTACATTGTATTCTAATAGAGAGTGCTATCGCACAGGTCGAACCGGCTCATTTTCATACCACAAGTTAATCACAGCATGGCTCGATCAAATCGACCACAAAATTATGTTAATCATTTTTACACATTTTCATAGTTAAAAAAACACGGATATTAAATACTCTAGTATATTACAGAAATCTTTAGGTACATAAATATAGGTATAGAAAGTCTTAGAATTGGCACTATCATTTTTATAAAATGAGTATTATTGAAACTAATTGTTCAAATAAGTAAATATTATGATTTGTTAATATCAATATCAATGATTATTTGAGTATAGGTTTATTTTTTATCTTATGTATTTATAAAACAGTTTTAATCTTCATTTCGACCACATAAACTTTATAGTTTTTTGATAATATATAAATTTTCAGAAGTATCCGTTGCTCTAATTGGATTTTCGGAGTACATAATCATTTTTAGAAATATAGAAAACAATTTTCGTCACTTTTGATGATCAGACAAACAACATATGGGAGGACATCAATATTCTTTGATCACAATCTTTGTTTGTATCGGTGTTAGAATTTTTACTGATTCCGAAGAACATTCTAAAAATTTGAACACTTTCTTAAATGAATTCACGGCAAAAATAAATCAGTAACATAATTAGATTTTTTATATAAAAATGGAAAAAAAAATGTTCTATAGTCAAAGGCGTGCTTATCAATTATGTTAGTCCCTTATTATTTCATGACAAACATGGTAAAAAAAACAAATCAACGTAGAAAGGAAGGTTTTGCTATTTTATGACTTCTCCAATACTATTTTTATTCTGAGCTTCCTCAAAACCACGTGGAGCAAAATCCAACCTACTTTGGGCACGAAACTAGTCATTCAATTTTTATATGGTCACACTAATTCACGGTTTTGCCACAGGCATTAGTGACTTATTTCATTATTGATTTATTTATTTTGTAATATTGAACTTTTACAGGTATTATTAATTTAAATGTTTCGAAACGTTGAACTTTTTATAGCTTTGCAAAAGGCAAATTAAGAAAATAATCATATATTTTATCGTCTTTTAGTAATGTTTAATCTTAATTAAATATGGAGATCTATGAATATTGCATAGAATGGAAATTTTTAATTTTTGTTGCAGCACTATCAGTCAACTTTTTACTTTTTGAAAACAGTTTCTAAATAAAAGTATAACTATTTATGGTTTAAAACACGATATAATCTCCGGGTTGAGAAATACCTTTTAAACGCGAGTATACACTAATTCTGATAAGTAAGCACTGTCGAATGGAATATCAATAGGTTAATGTTACGATTGTTAATGAAGCATCGATTTTCTAAGAAATTACAAAATATTTACGAAAATTAAATATGTTTCATATACCTCAATATCATTGCTAATTCAAAGAATGGATTGAATTATTGTATTCTTAATTAAAACTTAACTACAACGAACTTTATAAAAATATAAAGTTCGTTGTAGTTAGGTTTTAACTATGTTTTTGTAATTACTTGTTTAGCTTGTTTTAAGGTTATTGCTACATTTTGCTTGTTAGTAAACAAGCATATTCAGAAAGTTTCGTTACAAACTTACCTTATTTATTTATTGCAGTCAGTTGACAAACTGGTTCTTGGATTTTTTATAAGTTATTCGATAATTCAAAGTATAAACTAAATTCCGTTTAATTTAGTTGATCATTTTCTGCCTATTTGTAAGTCCTGGCACAACTTCAATGTACTATAACAAATGTGTGCATGAGATTATTTGAAATATTTTCATTTAAGATATTTCTTTGGAAAAAATATTAGTGAAATCGTACTAAATATTGAACAGTTTGTTAACAAGTGACTTGGAATTTTAAAAATTCTAAACGTTTTCAATAATAATTTGCATATTACTAATAGTTAATATCTCGTAATAATATAATTCTCAGTGCAAAAGCTTTTTTGAAGTAATACTTCTTTTGGTGCATTATGAGAAAATGATTGAGATTGAGAGAGTGAATTTTTATCGAAGGACATGAAAAGTATAGTATTGAAGTTCCTCGAAAACGGTTGGCGAGTAACTTTAAACCACTAATAACAGATGTGTCAAACGTTTGATTAGAGAAGTTGCCATTTATCAAAATATGGACGATACTACCAATATCATTACTCCAAATATTTTGTTAACATATTCTAATTTTTAACTTAATAACTGTTGTACTTTCAAATAAAAAGTAAAATTGATATTACATTTTGTATAGCAAACTAAATATTATTTTATTTAATTTTTCAAGTTTAATTTAAACTTTATCTGCCGTATTGACTATCCCGCTCCAGTTATATTATTATAATTAATTTATAACATGCAATTAAAACATATTTTTAATTACACCAAACAAGTACATCTTTTCACGCACGTACGTAAGTCCACGCACCGTTGTTTGTATTTGTCATCAATGGGTTAGCATTGTAAACGCCTCTCTTGCTTGCACCATGGATATAGATAGATATACATTACGTCAACAATAACACTACCCACTTAAATAATCACTATTTATTATACTTTTAGGATGTCATCTTTGTATCCAGTTCTAAATCGCATTGTTTGTTCGAACTTAAGCATTCTGTACTCATAGGTCTAGGTTATCAATGCGTACATTAACACTTACACAGAGTAGCAATGATTGTCCCAAACTCACAGCTGCTATAGCGCTAAACAGTTTAACTTCTTAAATAAAATGAAGTAATTATAAGGTTGACAAAACACCAGTTTTATGTGTCATTGCCAAGCTCAATAAATTATTTATACGACATCCAATTTCCTATCAATCTAAAAATAATTAACAAAAACCTCTTTGCATTTAACACTTTTAACATACTGCATCGAAATAAAACATAACAACTAGAAATAGGTACAATGAAAACAGATAAAAACCAGCCAAGAGCATGTCAAAACTTGCTCAGTGTCGGATTGCATAGCCGTTACAACAAAGAAGAGCACTACAGATAAAATAAACAACGTTGTTATACTTTTTTACGCACAAAGTACTAAGTATAACCACTTTAGTCGCCAATAACTAGAGAAACAAGTAGGTATATCGAGTACGATTCTTAAACTTGTGTAAACCAAAGTTTAATTATTCACATACTATAGTCTTCACTCCAATATGCATCTTGTACAAGTAAACGTAATGTCTTGCATTACTGAATTCAGTGTTTAGAATATAATTAAGTACTTGACGTAGCTCCTTATAAGTAGTGGAAAGATCGTGTTTTCAATAAAAAATTTACTTCTGAGTTAGTGTAGCGTTGATATAAGGGTATGTACTATGTTACCTTTCATTAATCGTAATTAAGGTCAAAACGTTTTCACGATTTAAAAAAATACTCGCAGGGGTTTGAATCTCTTGGCATCCTCGCTAGCTTCCTAATGCATGTCAAATTTACATTTAATAACGACTTCAACACTAAAGTATGAAGATGCATCATTGCAGTCGTGTGCAGTGACCACATGTGAGTAATTACGAAACTTTTTTCAACAAGGTGATTTATGTTTCATGTCGTTTTTATTGTTTATTTGTAAATAAATTTCTATAATTTCCAGTTCATTATATAAATTAAATATATGTATATATATTATACAGTTTTAGTAGATGTATATTCAAAATTGTATTGTACATTTTACTATAAGGATTTTTTTTCTAGCATTGGTTATGAACAGAAGAGATGAGCTTATTGTTCAGTGGTTGAGGGAGAGTTCTAATAAGAGAAAACAAGTTGGAGACTCAAAATCTGATTTTGAATTAGATAAGATAATCCAAAGTGGTCATGAAAGTGTAAGCGAAATTAATTAATCTCCAGGATATTCAAACGAAAGGCCCACTAATGGTATCGGTGGAAAAATGTTTAGCTTAATAATTAAATTATCAATATTTTATATTTTTGTTCCAAGCACTTCGATTTCACGATAAAAAAAAATAGTGCGTGGAGTTCCTCCGCGCGGAAGAAGTGAAACTTCGTAATGTGGAAATGAAAATAGGAAGGGGTAGAAATTGCGTTTTTGTCGTTACAATTGCGAAAAACAATTGCGAGACGAAATCTACCGACTCACTCTCTTTCTCTCTCTTACTTTCTACCTTTGTGTATCTTTCTTTCTCTCCCCCTTTTGCGTTGGGATATTGGACGCTACTCGTTGCTAACGCTCGCGCTGTCCTGTAACAGGTATACTTCGCGCATGCGTTCGAGTGCCACGCATTCACTTTCGCTCTGTCTCTTTCTATTGCCCCTTCCCAGGAGCGTTGAACGTTTAACGCAACAGTGCTTTCATACCCCTTCCACGGTAGCGTTAAACGTTTAAAGCAACCTTGTTGGAAGTAGCATTAGAAGTTTCACTTCAAAAACTCAGTCCGAGCGTTAAATATCAGAAAATTTAGGAGCAATACGTAAGCTTTGCTATAGAATACAAACAAAGTTCTATGCAGTTTTTTTCAGTATACCTAAATAATAATTCATGTTCTTTATTTAAATTTATTATAAAACTAATAAATAACTTCCAAAACAAAATCATTTAATTTATTCATTTTATTATATCATCGAATTATAAAAAAAACATCCGCACAACTTGGGGTTTTTCAAAACTCCATGTGAGCAATAATTCTTTGTGCGAGTAATTAAAGGAAAAAAAACTGTGTGTGCGATTCACACACGATAGAAGTGAAATTTCAGTAAATCGACATAAGAATGAGATGAACATATATAACAAGAGTAAAAATGAAAGTATTTTGATTAATTTTAAAAGATATTTTATTTAACATATGTTATTTAATTTTAATTATATTTTCATATTTTTTTGCATCGATATTGACGATACATTTCGGTATTAGTTTTCGGCATCTTATAAAATTTATTATTTAGCAAACAAGATATAAAAATACTCACGAACACTGTTAAATAATAAATAACACACCACGCTGACTTCTTACTAAAAACTGTAATACGTAGCCGCATATAGTGTACAGTAGCATTAGTTCACGTACTTTTCATATATACTAACACACGTTAAATGCTCAAATACAAACAAGTATTAAACACATACACACCGACATTGCTCTCTCGCTCTGGCTCTCTAATTACAGGCGACTATGCTTAGAAGACGGGAGTGGGGATGCTACGAAGCGTGGCACAAAGAGGAAATAGTATGTATATTTCCGTCTTATTCTTCCCGGCTTCGTTCTACACATTTTTGTATTTGTGTCTCTTATCTGTCGTTTTCTCCGTTGCATCCGATTTGAAATCACAACGATTCTATAGAAGTTTCACTTCAAAAAATTGATATTTTTTTATATGAAGGCCGTTTTAGTTATCGATCATTGATTTGCAACGCACTAACAATTGATAAATATATAAGTTACAAATATTATAATCCCGGATTTTTTTCGTATAATGTCAATCCTTAAAAAATAAATTCGTTATTTTTCCTATCGTTAGGGAATTCTCTAAATATTGGTAACCCTTCATATAGGAAAAAAAAAGATTAATATGCCATCTTGCACGAGTATTTTTATGACGATTGTGTGAATACCAGCCAACTTTATAACTGAATTCCAATTTAGCTTTTGTTTTTTTTTTTATTTCATTGATTAGATTTATTAATAGCCCAATTTCACAAACAAATTATAATAACAGGTGGATAATTTAAATTTAAAATCCTTTCCTCATACAAAAAGGTTCAGAACTTGGTTTTAATGTCCTGTTAATTTTCAACGTTGTTTGATGGAATGGGGTCTCAGCCTGCCTACACATCGATTGTAAAAGCCAAATTAAAATGCCTACTATTTGCAAACAAGACTAAATTTCGATCAGATCGAGATCAGAAAGATATGATTTTCATCAGTCGTCATTAGTCTATTATGTAGAACATGTCTCAGTACTTCCCTATAAAGAAATGCTATAGATAATTAAATAATTTAATTATCTATAGCATTTCTATATAATTTATTAATGTAATATCTATATAATTTGTAAATATAATATCTATATAATTCATAAAAATACCATTGAAATAATATTAAAGCATGAAATAATAACTACACAATTATAGTTATTCCGTGGGAATAATTCGCATTCATTGTCCACATTCATTGTGGACAATGAATGCATCGCTCTGAAGTAATGTTTACATTCTCTTTTTTTAATAACTGCAAGTATTTTATAATCATATTTTTTCAATGTTTTACCTACTTACTGTAATCTTCACTCTAATATGTATCTTGTATAAATCCGTGAAAGGAATCTTGTATAATTCTGAGCCGAATAATTCGCATGGAACATCTAGTTGATATAGATTTTTGAACCACTAAAACTATTTGTCCTCGACATCCGTTCGCATATTATTTAAATGTGATTATAACAATTCTTTCAGTAATAGCATAGCTATATACGTACACTACACTCAATGGCGTAGCTAACCTGGGTGTCACCCGGGGTGGATTTAAAGTGACATACTAAAAATCAAAACTGTTAAATTGAAGAAAAATTCTAATTATAAACAACGGTCTATATTTTGTTGTGCATTTTGTGTGAATTAAAATTTGCGGTCGGATGAACTCGGGTGTCACCCGGTGCTAGCCGCCCTCCTCTAGCTACGCCACTGACTACACTATCCCTAAGTATAAAATAGACTACTGATGTTTCGCTCCCGGCTTCATCCGCATTTTTACACTGCTTTACTGTATCGATTCTAAAAATTCTTTGACTCATAAAGCTAGACTATCCCCGAATAATATATTTTATTTTGTTAGGAGCATTTATCCAGGCCCTATTGAAATCTGAACCATAATTGGTAACGAATTGAAATTAAAAGCTAAACGGGGAGTAGCAGCAAATCTCGCAAATAGAATCAAATCAGCTTCCTTTGGAGTATTATATGTACTATATTAAGTCAAAAGTACTATGTGCAACAACATGCTGCAAATAAATTTGTGCATGCAATAATTTATTTTGTATTATAACTCATACACACACGTTTTCTTTAATCATTTGTGTATTGCACACACACAATGTCAAGGTCTGGTGAAAAGTCGGTTGTGAAAATCGGGGTGAAAACAGTAACTTTCCAATTTTATGAAAATTTTTCAGTTTTCATAGCGGAAACTTAAATAAAATAATAATAAAAACCGACTTCACAAAGTCTTTACTCTAGGACATTAATAATATTTTTTTTTAACACGTACAAAAGAAATATAAACACGTAATATATTGTTATTAAACATTCAACTTATCAACTTATCGATTTTTTTTTTTTTTGATGTGAGTGCAGGCTCAGGCAGCAAGTTTATTATACATGTGCGTATGTTATAAGTTATTCATACTAAGTGTAATTTTTAAAATTTAAAATATTATTTACTTTCTTATACTAAATAACAATAACATAATTCACGTAACCCAATTACATAAAAGAAAGGCTAGATACGTTCCTACTTCAAGTCAACTATGTTGCGTCGACAGTTCTAGCCGCTACCACACAGTTCGGTGCGGCTAGAAAATTAATCTACTTCTTTCAGAAATAAAAATATATAATCATAATTTTCGTGTTGTAGTCTGCGCCCCGAGCACAGCAGATGCATACACCTGTTTGCTATTCGATCGCCGTAGTTGTATTTAGATAGGCATCTCCCAATTCGTTTGAACAAAGAAGTTTGTTTATTCCGATGTTTACGTTGGTGTGGCTTTATTTTGTTTTTTTTTTTTAAACATCAATATTTTGTGATGCCATTCTTGTAATAAAAAATAATTCTTCTGGCGCATACCTACTGGCGAAGACTGGCGTGATTTTTTCTGTTAGCTCTATGGCGAATTTCATCAATTAGGTCAGTGCTTTATTAATTCAAATATAAATAACATACAGGCACTAGGTACATTTCTTATTTTTTGTAACTTTTGCCTATAGCTTCACCCTTTTCAAAAAGTTTATATTAGTAGTAGCTGTTGCATCGTAGCTTCTGCACCCGCTCCCACACCGCCTGTAATGGCCTGCGCTCGTGACTTGTTTCAGTCTCTTTTCGTTTATGAATACATTGAATAATATTTTTAATAATTCCTTTAAAGCTCTAAAGAAAAAAATACACTAATAAGAAAAAACGGGAGATTTTAGAGAAACTTGTCGAATTATCATGTTCCTCAGTATAATTTTCACTAAATACTGACTATAGAAGCTTACAAATAATGTAGCCAAATTATAAACATGTTTGATCACAGCCAGAATACAAAAAGGAGACGTTCCAAATTAGGTCTGTTCTTTGTACTTTCCATAAAATCGAAGAAAAATTTAAAGAATAATAGAAGAGTATTAGAATAGAAATTTTCGTCGTATTTTTTTTTTTGTTTTGTACGATGTAATGTTTTATTTAAAGGAATCACGGGTGACGCGTTTGTCAGTATGAGTCGTTCCTGTCAAATGCGAATGTCAAAATCGAGAATAGCCACGATTACCTCTACCTCTTTTAGGAGTTATTTTATGATAAGCGGGAAAGGTCGAATGAAATGTCATTAATATTATCTTTATTTTTTAATTAAGTATTGCCTACGATGTATGCGTTCAATGCTTTCTTTATTAAAAAAAAGCTAAAATATAATATGACAAAATACTTTCGATTAACAATGACGTTTTTGGCAAGTGTACAAGGTGCAAGATGAGATTCTATACATTCGTGAAACGTCTCCTTTGCTACCTTGAAAATTTAAAATTCCCGTTAAAAAAAATGATATGTGACGAGGACTAAGTATAATGCAGTTTCTGAATATGTTAACTAATGATATCTATAAGATTGCACTGGTCGGCTATCCGGTTGTTTCATATTATTTTTAAGTTTTGGACAAATTTTATTAACTATTCAATATTTTATATCCTTGAATAAAAATTAACAAACCTTGAATTTCTTGCCCATTTTATTCAGTGGATCGGCATTTGGAATGTTTATGTTTCCTCTTGCAATGAAATAAAAAATGCATAAAGCACACCCCCGTGCACGAGTGTGGGGCTGAAACCCACTAAAATAGCCCTGGAGAAATGGCTGAGTCAACTATTCGGCTAGTTGCGATTCTATGACAATTTCAATGAATGTGGTCGGACAGCAGGCGGGGGCGCCGACTGGTTATAAAATCACTGAGCCCCCGAACGGGTTGGGCCCATTTGTATATCCAGGCGCGGGAGCGTCCCGATGGATAATAGGAAATAATCTCATGCGTGCATTTGTGTGTGAATATATATGATATTTCGAGACAATCAGGAGTTCTAAGACTTTGTGGAATACTTAGTTTCTGACCCACCAGGGGCGGCTGTGGCTGTTCGACTGTATTTGTTTTGGACTACCTGAAGTTTGTATAGTGCGGTCGGGGCGAAGCGAGCAGACACGTATGTTACCGCTGGCCTTATGTACATTTTGTATACAGTACGATTACTACGAAATGAAAACAATAACGTATTGTGATTTGATAATAATGTCATATTTGAAGTGTAATTCGAACCTATAAAATGGTTAGTAGAATGATAAATAAATAAAAAAAAAAACTACAAAAGCATAACCACTCTAAATCAATCACTGTGTAATAAGACCATGCGAAAACTTTAACGAAATTGGTCTAATTATAAGGGTACTTCGTTCTCACTTTTAAGGATTCTACTTACAAAACCTTCGAAAATGTACCTTGTAACCTTTCAATGACTTCCAACTATCTCCGAAATTTGATTGAAATTGGTTAAATTATAAAGGTTCTAACAATTTTCATGGTACTCAAAGGTTGTAAATACGCTTGATACATTTGAATAGCGTTATGGACTTAAAAAACATAGTTGTCTTAAAATCATAGTGGTAAATATCACAATTTCCTCATCTTGTGCGAGACAAAAATATTTGCCATTCCATCTAACATTGCATTTACACAATTCTGTTACAGTAGCGATCACAAAAATGAATTCAACTATTTGCCGAGAAAAAGTCACGATAATTAGTACAAAATCCGTGGCATGGTTTAAAAAATGAGTCATATTTTTCTATTCATAAATGTAAAAAATCATTACAAGTTACAATCTGGGAACTAAAACTAAAAATATGTTGAGGGTGCGAGTAAATGAGTTTATCGCTGAAAATAAAATCGATAACATAAAAAAGTTCATCTGTTTAGAAAAAATAAAAACTCTTATACCGGTTGATTGTATTAATAAAATACGAATTAAAATTTTATTAGCATTCCGAATTAAAATATTCGTTATTTTTGGTTTTAATAAAGGTCTAATAAATAATCTTACAATGGACTCGCATCTAAAAATCGATTTAGTATTTTATTTTTAGTCTGCACGCTGACAATGACAGCTAACAGCTCCCGGTTTCATTATTGATCATTTTCTGTCATTTCTGTTGATCGTATAGATACTGGGAAAATAATAGACCAAATATGCATATGAATGTTGGAAATGATTTAGCAGATTTTATTATAACAAATAATTACAACAGACGAAGAGCTAATTTTAAAACAATCACTGTACAAAATGATAATTTAATTATTTTCCTCAGTTTACCGATAGTGCATTTCTCTAGAAACATCAAATAACGCAGGCACTGTCTTATTAAAGCGAGCTTGTAAAAGGAAATGATGGTTTTGTCATCAGCAGCCTACTTCGAGAACTGTCAGCTTCAAATACCTATGGCTATGTAGAGGACAAATCCAGTCTAGACATATATGTCGAAAAGGTTATTCATATTTTAGTTGACAACTCTCACAGAGGCAGGAAGGCAATTATTACTATTGTAATTGCGGTGTAGGCAAACGGAGTGTAGGCTACTGCGCGCATGTGCTGTGTGAAATGTGGTACCTTTCTTAGCCTAGGAGCCAAGAAAATATATTACCACCTGATGATGTGTTAATTATAATTGAAGACGGATAAAAAAATAATTAGTGTTTTATTTTTAAATATCTCTTTATTCATGATCTTCTAGTATATGAATTGTATGTTCCTTAACATTCGGACGATACAATACGTAGGAGCACCAGAAATTTGTAGAATGAATGAGAAAAAATTAGTATGAATGGTCAAAAGTGAATTTACTGTTTCTGAAAATATTCTCCATTAGCATAAATTTGCTTTTTTCATACAAATAAACAAATTTTGAGAACATTTATGCCGCTCCTTCCTGGTGACCTCGGAAACATTTTTCATACTCTTCGACAGTCACTTTTGGTGATGGACATCGTTGACCGCGTAATTGGATCTTCAAGCTTACAAACAAAATAAAATCAAGGTGCTAAGTCGGGACAGTTTGCATGGTATGAAATTTTCATAAGTTCTACGTTTTTCTCCTTCAAAAATTTGTCCGTTTGGCTCCGTGTGAACTGTCATTGTTATGGTGCATGATAATACGACTTTTACGGTTATTTTTATGGGGTTCGTCAATAACTTCCAACGTACTAATACTCGTGTGCCAATCATTATTCACAGTACGACAATTATACAAAGTAACAGTAGCCACGTGTCCAGTTTTATTAAAAAAAGAAGCAATCATCCGTTTAGAGGCACTTCGCTGACGCACCACTTTGGTTGGTTTCGGCTCATCTTGATAGACCCATACGGCCAGTCACTGCTTTGTGTTGGAGTCGTAGCAATGAATCCATGTTTCGTCATCTGTTACTATGTCCCACACCAAGTTTGACGCCCCTTCCTTGAAACCGGTAAGCAAGCATTGCACCAAATGTCGCGATCCGTTTTTTGAGCCTCAGTCAAATTGTGTGGTATCCACCGCAAGCACAGCTTTTTCATACCCAAATGTTTGTATGGGTTTAATTGTATTTGATTCATACCTCTGCCAAAGCATGACCTGATCTCATGATAGATCACATGTCTGTCTGTTTCGATCATACGGCGCACAGCTTAGATCTTTTTCTTGTTCACAGCTGTGGACGGCGATCATCACAAGATTCGTCATAGAGATTGACACGACCGTGCTTTAATTCTGCAAACCAGTTATAAATAGTCATCTTGCATAGTAATTCATCGCCAAAGGCAGTTCGAAGCCAAGCAAGGTTCCGCTGAGCTGTCAAATTACACTTAAAAACGTAGAAAATCATATAAAAATTTTCACGATTTGAATCCATAATAACGCAATTTTTAAAATGACGCTACAATGTAAAAACAATTGACAGCCACGTGAAACAAAGTGTATTTTACAGACAATAAGTTCCATTTTCAAATGTAGTAATTACTTTTTAAATATTTTTATGTACGTGGCCAGTGCCAAAAAATTATAATTCTCTCTACGTATACTAAGCATTTGTATATGCATATAAAAATGTTGACTGTACTCCAAAAACCAGGTGTAAATATTCATGTAAATTTTTACATAACCTCACTTTTAGTAAACCTCTAACAATTCCACTTTGGCAAAGTATATACAATTTATAGTATAAAGCTTTCTTATCATCTATATATTAAAATAAGATGACGATTAATTAAACAATAACATATTTTTGATGAATGTAATACTTTTTAAAACTTAACTAAAAAACAAATTGAAATATAAGAAACATAATCATTTTTGGAATAGGTTTAATCTATAGTTATGATTTTTTTTTAAAGGTAATTTTAAGATTTATATAAATATACAACAAATAGTAAATAAAATTATAAAAAGGCAACTCCATTAGTATAAGAACAGAGTCTATTTTTAAGCAACCGAATAATATGACAACGCAAGAAATACGAGACCGGTGTCGCTTAGGTCTATTTCTGTTAAGTCGGTTTATATCTCGACTTTTGATGCTACTTTAAATGGATAAATACAAAATACTCATCGAATACTCATTATAACACATGATTGAGCACTTGTTATGAATAAACTAAATTTTGTTTATCGAAAATAAAAAATACTATTCTTTTTTATAGCTTTTTACGTGTTATTTTTGTATTTTTTAACACAGCACTTCGAAGTTATAACGGAAGTTACGACGAAAGTACACTGAGTGCTAAACTGTCTGTTTTAGCACTCGTTTACTGCGGCCGTTTTAGATCGCGGGGCTGTGCATCTTCTCTTTTTTTATAGATCAATGCAAATAAAGGATAAAAATAATATGCCGTATAAATTTTGAAAAATATAAAAATTTATTAAGTAAAACAGTAAAACAATTAAACTACAAGACAGACTATAATTTGATATTTAATAACACAACTATAATACTTTTGCTTAAATAATTTAAAATAGACGGTACAAACATGATATACTCTATTTTTTCTTGTAAATGCTTCTTCTGATTGTTATATGAACGTTGGAAATAATTCAGTTATCGCCATAAAAAATTGCCCAAAATTCTGGGACTCCTTGTACCATTACAGATGCGAGGAAAGGTCGATCGGCTATGAACTGTTGCACTGGATTAAAATCGACAATCGCGCAAGTCATCATGATTCCAAAAGCTGAAATATGGATGGAACAATACTCAGACTTATGATTAACATGTTAAAATAAAATATAGTTCATTATTGATTTAATATAATTATATTAAATACATATTTCTTATATTTAAGAACGAAAAAATAAATTAAGAAACGCGTTGTGCTTGTTTACATTATTTCATTCTACACAGACAATTACAAGTAGATTGTATAACGTTGACTGAATCAACGAAGCAAGAATGTTATTAATAAGCTTTTGCGACCGCGACGTATACAATACATTATAACAAATATCACATAACTGAAGCTAGTGAAGGCAACTAGGCCGAATCCGGAATGGAGAATGCGCCCACAAAGAGCGGAGTGCGCTCTGCGCCCGACAGCACGTAGAGGAAGGGGCGGTCGGCCACGAACCGGGGCGGCGGCGGGCGAGCGCAGCGCAACATCATCACCATGCCTGCACGCATACACCATTGCTAGAGGTCTTCCCGCGGAGCGAGCGGTCTGTGGTGCGGTCGTGACGCCGTCGGCGGCGGCGGGGGCGACACCACTCGCACTGCCAGCACTACACGCCCGTCCACTAACACGCACCACAGCGCCGGTCGCGTTACGTAGAACTCGTGCATCGTCACCGCGGCTAACGAGCGCCGTTTTCGTATGGACCCAGCTGTCATTCGCCCGCACACATCAAAGCATCAGCGACAAATACAACCAAAACAGCCGATATAACAAATTACATTACTTAGCGGTGAATACAGCAACTCAGAGGAGCATTTTTTTTATTTATTTAATAGTATGTTCTTAATAAATCTCATTTTTTAATGTGTTGCAGAATAATAATAGAATTCACTTTTAATTGCATTCTCAAAACTGAATAAAATAATGGTTATTAATACCGAATTCCATATCTCAAAAGAAAAGATATATTAATCGTAATATTGTATATTTAGATAGTCAGTCGCGTTTCAAAAATTTTAGACAGGGTATGCGAAGTTAAAAAAACTATCACTTTTCGCATTGTTTCGATCGTTGACCCGCCAACGGTGGCTACCTGACTCTTACTGTACAACAGATTCTTCTGAAAAATTCATGTAATAGGAAGAAAAGTTTTTAAAAGCAAGTTGGTTAACAAACTTCTTCAAGTCTTTTAAATTTTTATAGTAACTATAACAAAATGTAGTATCTATAATCTCGCAAAAACAATTGTAATACTGTTGAACATTATCAATTACGTTACATAAATTATAAGGTTTTTTATTCCACCCCCCCCACCTAGTCACAGGTGGTCACACATAAATGAAAACAGCAGTTTTTACAATTTTTCTTTTTTGGTTCAAAATACTTTAAATATTGGACAAAACAAAAGACATAAACCTTTCTTCGTTTTCTATTCTGGATTTGACGTCACAAAGCTTTTGAACTGCTGCTTGTCGCGCATTGTCACATTTCGTTGACCGCCGCCCGCCCAAACGCGTGACGTAATTTATGGATGGCCCCCAATACCGATTTTTCTTTTAAGTAGGTTGCAAATGAATTTCAAATTTAGACCTATGCATTTCCATGAAAATCTCAAACCGATTAAACAATGATACTATTCTTTTTCTATAATATTTCATACAAAATGCCTGTCTCAGATAATCATGCTGAAAACAATTTTAGAAAAAAAAAAATTCAAATTCCCTTTCTTTTGCAATCATTTTAATCACTTCCTCAAAAAATAACGTCGAAAAATCGGCACATTTTCATTTACTTAAAAACACTTCGAATAGGTGATAAGACGATTAGAAGGACTGGAAAAGGACCATGTAAGTTTTTCATATAAGTATGATGGAGCCCTTATTTGTACAACGCCGATAAGAAGGGCAGCAAGGTGGACAAAGCGTCGAGAAGACATATTTACCATCCCTGTATTATTAAAAACGGTGTCACGTGGCATCGAGGTGGCACATCAAAACAAAACCTAGCACAGGGTTTTGGACTCGCTGTATTAAAGTTGTACTTGATGCACGAAGGCGCGGTCCGTATACAGTATCACAGTAGTTGAACTTTGACAAAACAAGTAATTCTACTAGCCTTATGCGAAGATTAACGTCAAGGTAACTATGCATTGGGATCTATAGACAGTCCCAAGCTTTGATTTCATGTTTATCATTGAAATTTTTTTATAATTTACTTTAAATCAAAATATCACTGTTTTTAGTTAAATGAAAGCAATACATGCTTTAATTGGTATCAATAAAAGGGGACAACATAGCAAAGCTTTTAAAATAAACAAATATACATGAAAAAAATTATTTTAGAAACTTTGTTGTCAGATAAAAAATAAACTGCAAAGACAGAATTGTTTTTTTTTATATATTATGTTAAGTAAGACATACATTAGAGATCACAAAAACACAAATGATTAATGGTCAAATATCTGCTATAACTATTTATATCAATTTAATTGAGGGAAAATGGCAAAATCGTTAAAATATCTAAAATGGTCAATATTTCGAAAACAGTAACATTTTGCCTGATATCATATTAGGTTCAATGAGTTGGAAATGACTTCCTTTATAAACTATTTAAAACTTTCTATCGGTATCCCCATCACTTTGTACAATTATGTGAAATTACAGCTCTATAATATGAGTCTAACTAATCTGCGTGTAGTTAGAGGGATGGACAGACATGGCTTAACTATAAGGTTTCCTAGTTGACTATGGTACCCTAAAAATATTTAATTCTTATTTTAGGAGATAAAAATCTGTTCAGCTTTGTATTGAAGGTTAGCCTTGACAAACAGACTCAATTTTATGAATATGTATAGATTACATTATCCTATGGACAATGACACCTGGTTGTCTTTTAAGATTGAAGACAAGGATAACCCTATACAGACCTTTGTGTAGGACATTGTGTTAGGCCCGTTGGTGGTAAGATACCTTTATTTACAAGTTATTTAGGAAATAAAATGTGAATCTTTTTATTTTAAGTGAATAATTCCTTATATACATACATAGAATATATGTAAATTTTGCAATTATGTAATATTATGCATTTAAATATTTATTATTGGACATAGACATAACAACTGTTCCTGTGGAAACAGAGCGAAAATTAATACCTAGATTATGGTACCTATGTTATATTTTCTAAAGCCCCTGACCATGACCCTGTTTTTTTTTCTGGATTTAACTCCGTGTGATTGTTTTAAAAAAGTATATCCTTAAAGATTTTTGATAAGTTATCTTTAAAAAAGAAATCTATTATTACTTGCAACATCTAAACATTGAACTTTTCTTTTTAATATCGTAACACATGTCTAATATAATATACAAATATCTAATTGATACCATAAATTTATCAATCACCTCTGAGCTGTATTCCTCAAAATTTTACTAACAGCAAATGATGCATTACTGAAATATGCATTTATTTAAATTTCAACATGCCTATTTATTATTGCACCCAAATACAACAAACATAAAAGCAACCGCTGTTTAAATTTTATATAAATGTAATAGTAAAAGTAATGATATACCTTAGAAACAGAATGAAACTAATTGTCTTTGAATTACATAGATTAGTTTAATAATTAATATTTTAATACAGTTTATTTATTAGTAAAAAAACATATATTCCTTTTATAATAACTATAAAAATGTGCAAAATATAATTGAATAAGGTGAGAAAAACCTTCGACAAATATCCCACATTTTTATATGACATTTGTTTTCAAATATTTAAATTTTGTTATAACATCTATTTTTGTCATAGTTAACTAACTTAATGTAAATATGTAATTTAGAGAATTAGTCAAATATCTGATTATAAATTGTGTCTACATATTGAACTATATGAACTTTGCAATAATTATTTATTTGTGAATAAACTTATAATAACCATTAATTGAATGTAAAAATTATCCAGTGTTAAATAGTTCTTACGGCTTTTAAAAATACATATTATTATTGCCATATTTCAAATATATTTAGGAATAATTAATAGGAAGAAAATATATTAAGGAATATTTACAACAATTATTGATTCTAATATAAAAAAAATAATTAATTAATAGATAAATAAATAAAATATTAATATTTACATTAATTATTTAATAAAGTTTTAAATTTAGTCATTGACTTCTAAAATGTGTTGAAAAGTATTTTTCAAAATAAAAGATATAAAATATCAATTCATTTGTTAACAAGAACAAAAAGACTATGACAAAATAAAAAAAAAATTAAGTATTTTAAGAAGCCAAATGGAAATTCCAGCAAACAAAAAATACGAACTGATGGCATACATATTTTAACTCATTTTAAATGATAAAATAACTAGAAAAGTTGAACAAAAATACTAAAATTGATTATTATATTAATTAAAATGTGATTCAATGTTGCTAAATTGTATGTATTTCGTGAATTGTATATAATCTTTTAAATGATAAAATATTTTAGTTCACTAGACTTATTCAAGAAACATGCAAAAACAAAAATAATGTAATTCAAAGACTGCAGTATATAATAAGCTAATATCTAGGGTAAAACTACCACATTAATTAAAAATAAAAGTGGTAGGAAAAATAAACATACCAGTAGCTGCTGCTGCTTCAGCACCTTCTTCATTGACTTCAATGAATGCCTTTTGTATAGCTTCTGAGACATAAATTTTCTCAGGCGTATTTAATATGCGGTCCAAGCCAGAATTTTGGCTGTTGAAAATAGCGTTGATACCCAACTAAAAAAAAATACAAAATCAACTCTAATCATTAAAATATTTGGTGTACACAATTTACATAGAAAAAAATAGTCTGGTCTTGAAATATAATAACTCTAGTTGCAGATAAACAATCAGCAAGTCATTAGTTTTAAATGCAATTAAATTAATAAATTCATACATAAAATAACTGTACTATACACAAATTCTCTCTTCTAAATTCCATGAAAAGCCGACATATTAATTATTACACATGTTTGAAATCTACAGCAAAACAACAATTTACAATTAGCACATTCATTTATTTTATCGCCATTGCTTAATTGCTAACTTCACATAATTTTGTAACACCGCTTGAACCTGAAATGAAAATGTCAACTAGCAACTAGCAGGACATATATAGTAAAGTATATATTCACATCACATAAAATTTACTTAAGGTAAAAAAGTGTTGTAATTAAATCTACATGAGCAATGACATGTGAAGTTATCAACTTGTATAAGGCCATTACGGATACCTTATCTATTACAGCCTTAATACCCTTTTCATTAAGAAAATCGTGTCCTGCATGGACCATTACACAAAGTAGTACAAGTACTAGGCATTAAATTTTTATTTCATCTTCTTTTCTATGTCTGGAATTATTCAAACTAATTTAAAACAAAGTCGATGTTACCCAAATTTCAGGTTTTTATCAGAAGTAGAAAAATTCAAGTGATTTTCAAAAATGTTGAAATATTCACAATATTTTATTAGTTACAAAATTGAATCTACTATTTCTTCATTTGATTTGAGACTACCTACTTTCCGATTTGCCTGATTGATATATAAATAAATATAACACTGACTTACTTTTGGCAATAGTTCCTTCAAGTCAATAGTTGTTTCAATTTTAAACCTGGGCACCATAACTCGCACCTTTGTTGAAAACATCTTCTCAACAGCACCCATAATGTCATACCCATTGGCCAACTTCTGCATGACGTTGGGTAAGCCATCAATTTGATTTGGAAGTATTATTAGCATACTTGCCTCATCACCTGTATAAGGCATTTCCAACAACTGAAAAAAGTATCAATGAAGTTTTGTCATTGAACAAGATCTTCATCTACTCATATTATAATTTATATTGCATATAAACTATTGCATACCTTCACATCAAGTTCTTGATCTTCCCCATATCTGAAATGATCTTCCATATTCATCATATGCACATTAACTGTATCAGTAAGAGAGGTATGAAATGGGTGGTCAATAGTAGCATGTACATCGAACTGCTTCTTCCAATTACCCTATAATAAAACAAAATTATGGTATCAATAACATAATCTCTAAAATGTCAATGAAAATTTTATATTCGATTCTAATTAAAAGAATACCTTGAAATAGAGAGCGTTCACCAAAATGAGTCGAGTATCATCACTAATACTATCTGACTCCAATAAGTCTTTTATGCGTTCATTAGTTTTGCTTTCAACCTGAAAAAAAATATTTTGTTTTTTTGTATATTCATTATGCTCTCAATGTTTTGATTTAGATCTTTTTAATTTAATTTAATATTTTATTACATAAGAAGAAGTTAAATCATGTCATATATAGAGTAAATATATATTATATGTAATATCATATATAATTCGACCGAAATAGAATCTGCATTTCAAAAATAATGTAGACTACCTAAAACGGAAACCAATATTAAATGTTAAATATTTCAACTGAATTATATCAATCTTGTTTATTTACCCATTTATTAATGAGAGCAGCTGCAGCAGCGCTATCACCAAAATCAACTTTTTCAAAATCTGCATCAAACACATCTACAGCATCTTTCTTTATTTCAGGAGCAAGATCATATGACCCTTCTTTAATGTATACCTTATTGGCGACATTCAAGGTAACTCCTTTAATTGTCTTGAACTTTTGAGAAACAGTTGTAAAGGATGATCGAATCTGAAATTATTCAGTCAGAATTATTTTTTGTTTCTCACAAGTAGTTATAACAAAAAAAAATCACTTACAAATTCATCATCTGGAAAATCAAGTGCTTTAAGAAGTTCACTATGCGCAGGATCATTTGCACCAAGAGTAATCAATGCCAAGAGTATTTCCGCAGACAATGGTGAAGATACAACATTCTTGTTTTTTTCCAGTTCCTGTGTATGACATCTATTGTGTTACACTAATTGTCAAGGTCAATGTACAGTACACAAAATTTATACATTTATACATTTTAAACTTAATTAACCATATTCAACTCATTTTGTATTAGTAAAACAAAATATTTTATTTAGGTTTGGTAGATACTCACATTACAAAACTTCATGGAGAATGTAGTAACAGCACTGTTTAATTTTTTTAAATCCATTTTTATTGTACTAGGCAGTACAATTAAGAAGACAAAATAAACTGGAATGAAAAGATATATGTAATTAATGTGGAAGTATTTAAATTTCACTATCACAATCGCGAGATCTATTCAAAACTGAATCACAGTAAGCCGGCTACGGCTACAAGGCTGAGTCAAACTATGACATCATCTTTAACTATTCACAGAATACAATACATAACGTGCTAGGTGCCTATACTTAATCAATTACCTACAGGAAGTTTTATTTAAACCACTAATGTTTATCTATAAATGCGGTACCTACTAGAGTATTGCAGAGATAGGTAAAGGAAAAAGAAATTTAAGTAAGCAATATAGAAAAAAATTACTTAGAATATGACGCATTCGGCCTATTAAAGTGATAACGAATTGTATGCATAAATCATTTCTGAAACGATAAAATACCAATCGATTACACTGGCATTGTTTATCAGATAAGTACACATTACCAATGGTAATTGTACACGTGATTTGTTGGTTACTGCTCTTGACGTACTTAATCTGTGTCAGTTTAAACCACAGAATAATAATTGTAAACATCAAATTATTGTCAAAGTGATAATTTTCCAAATATTAGCTTATAAAGTCAGGGTTACACAATCAATTTGCTATTGGTTTCACCACAGTCCAGTCGGTTACTATGTATATACCAATATACTCTGTGCCACAGTCATAGCTATGATTAACAAATAGCTCAACGTGTAATCGGTGTGACTGATTCATTGATGGAAATAAACTGAAACTGAGTTTTTTCCATCAAACAATCATCAATCAGACATATGAAGCTTTACCGTTCTGAATTGCTCTTGCTTGCGAACGATGCAATCCCGCAGGTGCTCTCCGATCCTTCTTTCTTCTTTACCGCGTTCTTATTTTTCTCTATTGCAACACTTTCGTAACTAACTTCACAGGGGCAGAGTTTAATGCGTTGTACTGCAATCATTTTTTTTGGTAATTACCAATAGCTACACCAGTAGCTGTAACGAAGCTTAAAATGGTTTCTGGATTTTTTTTGTATGTTGGGCCTATGCCGAACGCTATTTTTTATAAAAAAGCATTGCGTTATCATCGGATCCACCTTCGTCTTCATATGAATCCCTAGATTACAGAAAACAATTTATTAAACATTTGTGATGCTTTTTCAGTAGTTGGATCTTTAGTACACTAACAAATACCAAAGCCAATACAAGATGTATTGGCTTTGGTATTTGTTAGTATACTTGCTAAATGGTACTTGCTAGCGAATTATTTTTCAACTTTAACGTATGTTACATATTTCTACGTGCTACTGATTACTTTTACATTTTCAGAAACGAGAATTTGACAAAATTAATAGTTACTTTAAGAAAAAAATCGTAAAAAAAAATAAACGCTCTAAAGTACGATCCCCGAAGAAAACTAAAAAAATATATGAGTGTAGTGGAACATTCGATAATTTGAGTTTAATTTTTTTATCTCTAAGTGTGTTGCCTTGCATTTTTTATTTGATATATATGGGATGGAATCGATCATGCATCTTTCCTTAAATATTTATAATCTCCTTCTCTTTTAGAACAACTTTGACAAAGTAACTATAACAAAAATATGTCATTGAAAATATGGTTATAAATAATATAAAATAATAAAGAGAAAACCATGCTTGGCCAGACGGTGCCACGCACTCACGCATCGCTCGCACGCGCATTACCTGTCATTAAGCGCCAAGGGTTTGTACTTGCACATTTACACGCTTACATTCTAGACTATTTTTTTCAGAAACGGCTACTTCAATGGTTTTTATGGCAAAGTTATTCTAAAAAAGTAGAAAATTATGAATATTTGCGGAAAGACGCATGATCGAATCCATATGGTTTACATAATACACAAAATGGAATCGATTACGATGATAAATAAACCTTTTGCTACTGTATTCGTTCATTTTCTCGCAGTTTAGTTTCTGAAGGTTTTAGACTTTCTTTTACAGCGTAGTAACTGCACAGATGATTTTAATTATGTGTTTTTAGTATACCATGTCCTACATTCGATTATAAATTAACATATTGCTATAATAATATGCATATTTTTTGTATTGTATCATTAAACGAGCAGACTACATTTCTTTTAATTCTATGAAAAGATTGATACCATAGATTGAAAACTATAAGCTGTACACCACTAGTGCTCTAGCTCTAAAAGCTGATCGAATCTTAACTGAAGAGACTCTGGAGACACATACATAACTCTAGCTTGTTGTCACACTCATTGACTACTTTCTAAACACAACACGACAGCGGTTTTACTTTCCACATGCTTGTGAGCGTTACAATCATAAATACTACGATTAAGTAAAACAAATATGTCCAATCGTCATACATTGCCGTCCGAAAATCTCGATCTTCGAGTTTTGTCGGGTAGCCTCGTAATTATTCGTAAACGTCATTTTATTTCCTTTTCTCACGCCCGGCAGATGTATTGCTCGCTCTTCTCTACAAACGCACACGAGTACATTTTACGGCGTACACAGTTTATTACTGGCAAGTGACAGCCGGCGCAGCTAAATCATTATGGATAGCGGCTATTTAATATAATCGAAAAAAAAAATAACTACAATAATTACTTATTGTCTGAATAACACTCATTTTAGATTATACAGCATATGTTTTATTGAAACAAATTCATAAAATTAAATTCAAAACTACCTTTATTTCGTACCATAACACTTGAAATACGTCATTACGTGTTTTTTAGAATTAATATCTTGTACGGAAGGTAGGTTTCCCTCGTGAAGAACGATAAAAAAATTGTGGGCAGTTTATATATAATTTATATCATCTGTTTTTAGGGCTTGGTACTTCTAAGGAAAAGAAGGAACTCTTAAAGGAGCATTTCATCGTCCACATGTCCGTCTGTCTATCAAGACCCTTTTTCTCATTAAAGCGTGGAGCTTTCGAATTGAAAATAACATAAAATATTTATGTCGGTCCTTTAAAACGGTAAAAAAATTTAACTTTCAAGTCAAAGTGAAAAAAAAATACGGCCATTTATGCTTTATATTTTGAAACTTGCAAGTAAATCAGAACATATAGGATACTTTCCATTGACTCACGAAATTAGGTGAGAAGAAAGGTCTCACATTACAAGTAAAAAATCTGAAAATCGATAATTTATAGTTACATTATGTATATGAAAAAGAAATTATGATTACAAACTTACACTACCAATCGGAGTGTGGACCGTGACATAGGCCAATACATGTGAGAACTTTTCTTAACTTCGCGCTATGAAAATGTAAGGTTTATATAAACTCGGATATTTTTTAGAACTTGAAAATTTTGGGAAAAATCGGATCGAGCAAGTAGTACAAAACTTTCTTTGATTGTTTATTTCTAGAGTAAATGTGAATTTCAAACATTTGTAAATGAAAATGGTTCACATTTGATACTAAAGCAGAACATAGTACTAAACACTGCATAATGAATGTGTAAAAGGCTAAAATCGATTCTTTGCATAAACTACTGATGTCAGAGAAAATCTTGACGTCTCTATTTAGCTTTGGATTGCTAAGCTGTGTAAGAGCATTTTAGGACAGCCAAAGTACGACAGTTGCTGCTTATAGGTCTGCGCTCGTACTGACATAATGCTCTCATGTTATGACAGTTAATTTGAGTGTATTTTAAAGAACGAAATTTTAATGTGATCCGCGCTTAAAATGCTATAATGCTCAAAATTTTGCTAATCAGGTTTTGTACAAAAGCATCTATTATAATTACGTATTGTATGAATACCAAAATTGTTTTCATGCAAGTATGTACTTTTATATATCTCTAATAATAATGGCTGCTGTCTAGCTTATTCACCTGAATTATTACTAACTTAAGATTGATATAATTCTGGCAATTTAAAAGAATCAATATTAACGTCTGTGAAGGCCGAAGTTTCGATGTGCCACACGTGCATGGTGTTGTAATGTTTTGAGGTGTATATGCTCCCAATAGTCAATTAAAATTTGTAGTTCTTTATCCTTAAAAACAGTTTCGATTTTCACATTTATATATTTTTTAAATTCTCATTTCTCATATTATTTAATATCAAAAACATTTTGGCGGGGCATAAAGACATTTATATTTGGTATTTATGCAGTAACTATGCAAGAAATTTAATATAAATCATATTCCATAAAACGATTTTATGAAACACTCTCACGAGTTGAAAATTCCATCGTCGTTGCTCGCACGAAACATCGAGCACTCATTGCTTTTCTTTTCTCCGAGATTTTTTTCTTTATCGCTTGTTGCCCATAGAGAGCACTATGTGCTAGATTTACCGATACCCTCGAACTGACCACACACAGGGATACGCGCGAATATTTATTGTCAAGTACTGCGACCGAATGTCCACCTCGATTGCGTAGCTGACATAATGATGCGGCCAGCACCCCTGGCGCGAAAGATCTGCTATCTAGCTTTACTTTCTAAAATCTTATAAGTTACACTTATATATTTTTGACCGTGTGCTTGCTTGATTTATTTTTAATAATGGTTATTTAGTTTTTAAGATTCTTTCGGCATCTCCGCTCTATATACGTCATCGCTTATGAGTTACCTTAAGCGTGGTGTCGATTCTAAGCCTTTGTTTTATATATATTACACTCTCTACCTCGGTCTGGCGTATGCGCGCGACTACATCAGAAAAGGAATAAAATGACAACCATCCCCTAATTGTATTGGTCTCACGGACATACGCTATCCTACGCCAACGTTTGCCACTGGCATCGTCTGCCGTGCGATATACAATAAATAATAATACGTGATGTTACACTATCCATATTAATGGTGCATTGTATTTTAATAATAATATTGCATTTTTTTTTTGTATTTATTTTTCATCATAATGCCTCTTTTGCTAAAGCATACGGCCGATAATACGGGTATCTTATCCGCGGACGCAATCGTCTACGCTCTTTATTTTCAATAGGTGATCTTAATAAATGCTTAGACAATGAGAAATCTATTTTGTATCCAAAATATTTACATTATAATATGGATTTTTTATAGTAAAATTTGATATAATCGGAAAAGTCTCGAATTGGTATCTTTGTATGTTTTTCGGCGATAGTTAATTTTAATTCTCGACGGTCACATATAGACTGTTGGTTCCTAATGCTATTAATGTGTCCTAACCTACTAGACTTTATCAATGTTTATTTTACATTATTAGCAGCCAAATAAATTCTTGTAATATCGAACCCTATTTGAATGAAAATAAAGTGAAAATTTGATATGCTCACATTTTTGTTTGTTTTAGTCCTAGTAAACAAAATCACAATAATTTGAAATATGTATCTGAAAGTGAATTTAATACGTAATGAAATAGTTAAAGAAGTCCTCATCTGGTGATTTTTAGTAATTTGTAAAGGTGTAGAAATTCACAAGTAACTAAATTAAATTTGAAGTGCGTCACCCTATACAGAACGGATTTTATCATGGGTCTTTTCGCAAATATTCATAATTTCCTTCCCTTGTAGGACAATTTTGCCAAAGTAGTCATTGAAGTAGCCGTTTCTGAGAAAAATAGCTTGAAACATCTACGTAGAAATGTCGTACTGACAAATTTAGTACAACTTACGAGTACGTGCCGCGTGATATAGGAGGGAGGACTAGGTGGCCGAAGCGTATGCATCGCGCTCACAGTTGTAAACTTGCACTGTTAAGAGTTCATCGCATCGCGCCGAATATTTATTAGGATTGCATCCATATTATTTTATATTATTTATAAATATATTTTGATAAAGTTGTCCTATGAAAAAAGGAAAGATGCACGATCGAATCCATACTGTATATCAATAATACTGAATGGTACGTTCGTTTTGTTTCATGGCGATTTAATTCTACTCTAGAGAGAAAAATAACTAAATGTCATAAGAATTTTGAAAATGATAAAACAAATAAATTGCTTGCGAAACATTTTAATGTTCAAAAAGATGCTTCAATACTATCTGATTTTATTATTTCGAACGTCATCTGTTGTAATCAAAGGATTTCATTCGAAAAACGTCCATCGGTAATAAAAGTGTCGTTAAGTTACCTCACTGTGGAAACTTATAGAAAATTATCAAGAGTCATCTATTAAAATAAAGTTAATATTATAAATAACTGTATATTTTCAAAAGTATCAAATACAACGCTTTACAAAACAAAATGTCCATTAAGTAATGTAACATCCCGCCAACGCACGAAAAATGCATAAGGTCGATTCACAACTAACTCCAGCTCCGGCTTTTCATCCCATTCTATACCTGTTTATAATCAATAATCTATTAATTATTTGCACAATTGATGATTAAACACAGAGGGGTACCTATTCTTAAGTTTTTCAAATGACAGTCCGTTATACGAGAAGCTGCGCCATATGTCAATATCCTGCGATGCAATACATATAGGTTAAAACATTCGGTGAAACGTTACATTAAAGACTTGTGTACAATTCAAAATACACAGACTCACTTCATATTATAGACTCAGCCTGATATATCGCATATCTGTCTGATTTTTTAAAATCCCAAACTCAAGTTACGGAATCTATCTAAATAAATTACTCTGGCAAATAAAAACTTGAAAGAGTAACCGAAGCTATCGTTGACGTTGAGCGATGACTCATCTTCAAGTCTAGGGTTAATTCAAGACACTTCTTTGTCGGAAGTAGCCATAAGAATGCAATCCATTTATAGATGTATATTCCACCATCTCTATTTTCATATTGCCAAACATTGGGACGATTGTTCTAAATTTTGCCAGTAATTCAGCCATGTCGACTCTTGGTTTTATGAAGGGGGTGTTCATTTTGCTACTTGAGCAGCTTTCAATTTATTAGATGAATGTTGACATTATTAACAAAAAAGGAATTGAGTAACCTTCTTATCATTTCATTTTAACGCAGATATTTCAATTACTCAAGTAAATTTTTTCAACTTTCCGCGACGAAACTTAAAAAATTTCATACAATCGGAAAGTTATTGTCTTCATCTCAATTTTCCAAAATCGAGTTTTCACCAGATCTCGATGTTTTAGAGTCCTAAGAATATACTTTGGCCATTTTCGTGTGTATATGTACGTGCGTGCGCGCGCGCGCGCTCGTGGTTATTTGTGTGTGCGTGCGAGTGCGCGTGTGTGTTTTTTAAGGAATCTCAAAAATAAAGTCTTAAATACTTGATTTTTTTTTAATTATTTTTTAACTACTCTATAGATTGATGCTAAAATCTAATCAGCTCTTTTCCTCAAACAGGTGAATCGACTGTAATAGACTGCATAAAAATCGATTAAATCCTCCAAGAGATATAGTTGTAGACAAATATTTTTAACAACTGTTTTATTTAATATTCTCTTGACTGATCTACCGAAAGATTTCAAAACCTATTAAGTTCTCTTTCTTAAAAACAACGTCGACGATTGCTAAATACATCAGTTGATTTGTTCAAGAGATATTTACTATTGCTGAAAAATTTTTAAGTTTCATTATTTTTAATTATTTTTTACTACTCTACGGATAAATTTTAAAATCTAATCAGCCTATCTTTTTAATAAATGATTTTGACCGTCATAAACTGCATCAAAATCGGTTGGTTGGTTCGAAAGATATCATTAAGGAAATTTTCGAAAAAAAAGGATTTTTTCAAAATAACGTGTGAAATTATTGATGAATAAATGTTTAGTACTCAGTATCTTTTTCTACTTAGAATACGGCGTCAAAGGCCGTAAAGCAGATCAAAATTGAATTAAATGTTCGAAAGATAACGTAGGTGAAAGAATAAAAAACTAAAATATATAAAAAAAACATTTTTAGCTTCCTGTTATGATAATTGATAAATTTTCATAAATTGGAAACCCGACTTTCAAAATATAATTTTCATCAGATTTTGACGTTTTACCCTTCTAGAAATCTATTTTGACTTTTTTCCGAATAATGTCTGTATGTATATTTGTGTATGTGTGTGTTTGTGAAAAAGAAATTAAAAAGTGTTCTTTTAGAATACTTTTTAAACTGCTCTACGAAAATTCCGAAATTGTCTTTCCATACCCAAGATTTAAATTAACAACAAATATATACAAGCACTCACAAAAAATTGATTAGGACCATTTCGCCATGTATTGTCTCATACAGTATGTAAATGAACAGCATTATGCCATTTTCTCCCGATGCAGAGTTTCATATATTAATTACAATAAGCATTATAAAAGTTACAATAAACATAACGAAAAAAAATAAACAATTTTTATTCATTATTATTGAATTGACCTGTATAATTTTTTCACGTCCGCGTTTGCAAAGTTACCACTGCTCATCCTACCGCTAACTTCCTTCCAATTCTCGATCAGTGCAAATGCAGTCATTATAAAAAGTGCACGCGTATTTCATTTAAGAAAACTCTCGCTAAGAAAAATGACCCAACCTGAATGATGAGTTTATTGAGTGCTAGTGAGTATTTGGATATGGTGTTAGTATAGGGTCAGTAAAGACATGATACCGGTGCATAATTACGTGAATCTTAATACCTAATAAGATATAATATTAAGATATGCCTTTTATGGCATTTTTACTTAACTTTCTTAGACTACATTTTACAGTGTCTTATTGTTGGTATGACAATATGATGTAATCGTTCTGAAGCATAAACTAATGTAACATAAAATATTTATTAATTAAAATCATAAAATACGTCAACCGACTGATCAATACAGTGGACTAGTTTAATATTAAACGGCTATTACTTCTTTTAAAATGGACAGTTTTCTTTTTTATCACTGGTTAGAGAATATCCACCTTCGCTTGAACTTTACATGGGTTGAATATGTTTATCAGATATATTCGGATGCATGCACCGGATTTAGTGAAGTAAAGAGATTCTCTTATTTTAGTTGAAGAAGACGAACTCTTTCTCAAATTTCTAGAAAATTTCTTGTGTTGCCCTTTTATATTTTCTTGGTTAAGAATCCCATTTCATGCAGAGTTTTTTTGTCCAATACAGCACTGAATACAATAGTGGCATTTTTCGGTATTACAACAACTTTTTCTAGTTTCTACCAGTTTTAGTTAGTGTTATAAGAGGATAATTAATTCTATGTATCTCTTAAAATTTTGAATGTTTTGTTTATATTTTTGATAGTAGTTGGAGGATAGTTGTCTGATTCCCTTGGGATATGTTTAGCTAATGTGATTTGGTTCTTGACTTGTTTCGGTAACTGATGATTGTACATATCTTACCTTGTTATTCCGTTCGTTTTATAAAAACAATTAATTTTGTTTATTTTAAATTTTGCCTACTGATTTCAAAACTAATTATTTAAAGTTGAAGATGAAGGCGACATTTTTTAATTTTTGATTTAATTTTTCCAAACTAATTTCTTTAATTATCAGTTCGTCATAGCTCAGGAATTTGTATTTGCCATTCTTTTTTTTATTTGCTGTTTCATAGCTTAATCAAAAAAATAATCATTATTGATTGTGTAAAAAGCGCAAATTTTTCATCTATCTGTGAAATAATTGATTATTTGTCTTTTGCTAGGTTCTACGTCACTTGATAAAAAAAGCTCCGATAAAAAAAAACTTAACTATTGTTATAACTCATAATAAACATTGAGACTCTGAATAACTTACCTTTTCCCCTAACTATGAATTGGGTGGAGTCCTCCTAACCTTAAAATCGCCAAAATGGTACAGAAAGATTAAAATACCTCACCACATACTCCCAGGACAAATGAAGAAATGAATAACTAGATGAATAAATGAAAATTACACACGTATGACGTAGAAGTCAAATTAAACAATTTATATTAATGCATAGCAGATAGCAAATAGTAAAAAACTGAGAATCGAAAAGAAGAAAGAATTCATGTGTGAAATAATAAACAATTCTGCATGTTTGCATCAACCGACCGTCGTCTTTAAAAGCGTTCCGTCCGGCTTCGTTTCCGAACACGATCGTCTGTACGGCTAGAGATATCTCGAAGCCTCCCGCGTTGCCACCGGTAGTTCCAGGAGAAGCCCTTTCCTTCGAATCCTTCACCAGTCGCGATATACCCATCTGTGAGGCGATTTAGCTGAACTATGAAAAATGAAAGATAACTGAGGAGCCACCTGGAAAATGTAAGATAGATGAAGTTGATCGATTGATATTATTATCAAATCTATGAAATTTAGATTAGATTAGATTAGATTAGAGAGATAGATTATTTATAATCTAAATGATATTATGAATCTAAATTAAATTTCAGTAATATCTAATTTTATTTAAAGAAACATGTCTTAAGCTCGAAAAAATATATTCCTATATATTACGTTTTTGGTAGAAATTTTATATATTTGTATAAATTGATGAACATGTGCTGTTGTTGATTAAAATTAGAATTATACAGTTTTTCCATAAAATAGCAATAAACTTATTCTAATGAATATATTATAATTAGATATCACTATACAAAAAGATTTGGGTAGAGATGATTATCAAGTTTTACCTACATTAAAAATGAGCCTAACATAAAACGGGATTGGTTTTATAATAAAATATTTTTTTAAGAAATTCTCTGTAAATGATACATAAATAATCATATTTTGAGAAAAAAATATTATGAAACTCATGTCGATGCTTTGATTCAAGTTTTTTATTTCACTATGAAATTTTTTCCTATTGGGCGTAAATTTTATCTAATTAAAGCAATTCTGTAACTTTGAGTTTCCTTATTTTAGTGTAACTCTGTATAGTGAAATGATACCATTATCTATCTGTTGCAATTTTTGTAATTTTGCATCCGAAAAGTAGCTTTTTCCTTAACTGTCAATAGATTGACAAAATGATATCGTGACATAGTATTAGCAGCGGCATATTATTTATATATTAGGATAAGGAAGTTTGTTTATCTATATATATATATATATATATATATATATAAGCGAAATACGACTGACTGACTGACTGACTGACTCATCACGAGATCAAAACTATAGGACCGGTTGACTTAAACTTTTAGCATAATTATTCTTTTCTAAAGGTCGACGCTCTCTAAGAACGGATTTTTTCCAAAAAATCATATATAAGATAAAGGAAATAATTTTATGACTACGCGGGCGGAGCCGCGGGCAAAAGCTAGTCTAATATAAAGGTAACATGAGGAACAAATACATCGAGCGCGCATACATATTGTAATTTGTTGGGCAGCAAGAGTGTCATACGGAGAGTATAAAGGGGCATCGTTATAGCCACTCGACGGGGGGAGAGCCGGCGCAGGAGTCTTCTGGCTGGGATGCCGTCGCCCAGGACGCCGAGATGTGTCGCCAGAGTCGCCAGCCCGCAGCCGCAGCGCGGTATCGCAACCACTAAAGTTAGACCAGGTGTCGCATACGGTATTTCCACCACCTGTGCGTGTGCAGATGAAGTTAAGTGAAATTCATAAAGACAATAAATTAACATAAACCGTATGTTGATTTTTTTAAGGAAATAGTTTTTAGGGTCTTTCAGACGTTACGGGAGATTCTTTTTTAGAATTAGTATTTGTTTATTCACGAAAAAAGTACTTTTGATAAGATTTTAATTTGTATTTGTATCTATCTGCAGTGGGAAAAAATATGATGTACACTTTTACGCTGTTGATGCAAGGAGATGAGAAGTAGTAGGTGAGCTTTTTACACAATTTACAAAGCGATATGAATGATACGTATTGTATCATTCATATCGCTTTTTTTATATATCATTAATATGGAGTTTTTAATTTATATCACACAAATTTGTTCATATGTGCAATATTTTGCTTTCGCATTCAGCAACTTTTAAAAATACAAATGAAAGCTAAAAGGAAATCTACATCTGTTAACTTATAAGAATGAGATAATGATGTTTATCTCAGTCAATTAATAGTTAATGTTTCAATTAGACTGTGATAATGCAGTGAGCGCGGCCACATTCCAGTGCATGGCGTGTACGCAAATACGCGATCGAAAAAGTTATTCGCCATACCGAAACACCACGCTCTAGTGTAATACGTCTGAGAGGTACGACGTTTGACCTCGATGGGCACACACAGTATGGGCCCTTTGGAAAGCCAAAGAAATACAATTTTATAAGCAAGTCAAATATTTCGAGGCGCCCACTAGACCCGCGGCTGAAACCGGTCGATATAGTATGTATAAAATGTTTATTAAAGATGTTTACGATAACGTTTCGGCGCATCGCAGTCCGCATAATGTCGAAAACTGTGGTAATTACTGCCGCAAGACGTTCTATTTTAGAACTAAAATTATGATAATTGTTTACGTATTTTTTATACAATTACTCAATTTATTCCAATATAAATATATTTATCGATAATATTGTGTACTTATATATACAAAACAGATCGTTCAAATAATGTCTTTTAAAATATTTTTCTTGCGCATTACATGAACTATAAAATTGTCAATATTCACTTAATTTTTTCTAAAATGTACTTATTATGTATGAATCCTAAAATTTGTTCTAACACTTTGTCTGTAGACCTTTTTATTTTTCAGAACAACTTATATTTTGCGATTGTTGTAATTACAATTACATTAAATTCTACAACGAATAAACTGTAACGTATGTGGGTCCTGATTACATCATGAAATCGAATATCCTCGCGGCACCAACATAATGATATTCTATATCGTCTCTCTGTCGAATAGAGTATTGTAAATGTTATCTTTGGGGGCGTATCGTGGACTCGAATTACCGTAAACGACGCCCACTTAGCAAAAGCTGGCAGAGCCGAACAATCATACAGCTAAACTCTCCAGCCATGCACGTGCACGTGGCGTTGTGCGCGCTCATCGCTCTCGCCCCGTTAGTTGTGACATATGCATACGAATGTCCCGAGGACCGTAAGCAAGCTGACTCTAATGAGAAACGGCTGCAAAAAGATCTCCTTTGCTCCTACCAAACAGACTTCCGACCCGTCGTCAATCATACGCAGGCGGTGAACGTTAAAGTACGATTTGCGCTTAAGTACATCGCTTTCGACCAGCAAGAAGAGGTATTCACCATTCACAGTTGGGTGGCGATGTCATGGAAGGACGAATTTCTCTCGTGGACGCCCTCCGACTATGGAAACATAGAAGAAATACAGCTGGGAAGCCATGAAATATGGACTCCTGAATTGGCGCTGTTTAACGCCGACGCATCGTCATACCAATCGGAATCGTTTTATACAACTTGTTTGGTGAAAAAGGATGGAGTGGTGATGTGCGTGCCGCACCTGGCCCACTCGGGGATATGTAGCACGCGGTTGCGTTACTGGCCTTACGACACACAGAAATGCACTCTCTATTTTGGCTCATGGATGCACACGGGTGAACAAGTCAACTTTACCTTTTACCAGGAAATGCCCGTGATTCTTGATGAGTACCAGCCGGGCCCGGGATGGAAGTTGCTCGACGTGAAGAATGTTCGCTTGCCCGGCAATTACAGTTGCTGCCCCAACAACACTTACCCCATGCTTAAATATACGTTTAAACTGCAGCGAGAGGCAGCGGGGCCAGCCGCCATCGTGGTCGTGCCTTCGCTGGTGATTGTGAGTATGACGCTCACTTCGTTACTTCTAGACGTGAAAGATAATACCCGATTGGTTCTAGCTTGTTTCAGTCTCTTTGGACATTTTATTTTTCTAACGGAAATCGGATACGATATTCCCAAGCATAGCGCTGACACGCCGGTGGTGTTGCTGTTCCTGCGTGACTCGATGCTGGTGACACTGGGCGCGGTGATTCTGACTCTGGGACTCATGGCGCTGCGGAGACGCACGGAGCCACCTCCCGCTTGGCTAAAAAACATCCACTTACGCATAACCACTGGACCGGCTCGCTACGTCGTATTCACCGAATTCGATCCCGCAGATTCGAAGCCTCTGACTGAAAACGACCTCAACGAGGATAGTTCTCGTATACGCTCCGATTGGATGCAAGTTGCTAATGTAATTAATAGCGTAATTTTCTTGGTAACGTTTTTAATCTACCTCATTCTACTTTTTTCGTATATCCTGTAAACACTTTTGACAAAGCTAAATAACATTGTTTGATCACTGTCGTAATGGTGTATTTAAAATTCTCATTCGAATTTTCAAACGAATAAATATTGATGGTGAACAAATGTACTTTTAATTTTAGTAATATATACTTAACTGAGCGTTAATTTCGTCAAGATCTGCATAACCTACAACGTCGTTGACGCGAAACATTCCGACAGGGCGTGGTGTGCGGGAACCATCAGTATCGTAAAAAGGCCACGTGCCGTTAAGCAATGTGGGAGCTGTGCGCCACTGCGCACGCACATATATTGTACTGAGTAACGCTGCGTGCACGCCGCCAGACAATTCTTCAAGCTCGAATGTATCATGCATCGCTCCATTGGAATCCTCTACTACCTGCGTAATGTTTTCAAATAGATGTTTATTAATAACCATGTACATATTAATATCCAAAACTTATATAGCAAAATATATTAAGAATAGCTGTCTATAAAGCACGTCACATAAATCTATTACTAGTAGTCGCAATTGGCTAGTACTTGCATGCAAAATATTTATATTAATAAAAATATATATTTTTAAGCTTCATGACTTGGGCCAATAATTGACAATATAGAAAGAATGACACACAAAATCACGTAAAAGTGGAGCGTTGTAATTATATTAAATGCTGTTCGTGCTTACCTTATTAGATGGTTAATTTCCCTTTTGACCTCACGCTAAACAGTATCTTCTTTCGCGTTAACGTGAACCTGTTTTATAGATGGCTCTAATTTGTTTATTTATCCAGTAAGTTGTAGGTGACGGCATATGTTTTGGTGATTGATTGCGAAGCGATATAATTATTCTTCTAACAGTATTGTTTAACGATGAATACAGGATATATCTCCAAGGTGGTGTCGCAGCACCACCCTCAATGATTTTTTCAGATCCAAAATGTTATATACATGTGCAAATATTTTAGAAATACATAAACGGTTATGTATTTCGCATTCATACTTAGAAAATTAATAAATCACGGTAACGCATTATCTAAATCTGCTCATATCTAATCCAAAAATCAAATCCTGAACCCGGTACCCAAAATGTTGTAGAACGCGTAAGAAATAATAACCATGTCGTTAAGTAAACCAGTAAGGCGCCTAGGGTCTTCTGCCTCGTGGTCGGTGAGCCGGTGCACGCGCAGGCCGAGCGCGGGCGCTGCTCGTGTCATAAAGCGGTCGCTGAGTTCGACGCGGGGATTCATGACCAGACGAGAAGACCAGCGAAACTTCAATACATCGCTTGAGACGGGCAATTGTGACATAACATACTTGATACACGTTATTTTGTCCTGTTAATTTTTAAAAGAAAGACATTAGATACTAACGCAAGACTAAAAATCTATTATTATATAAATATTTTTAGACTAATAAATTAAACGATATTTTATATCAATTAATTCATCCTTTTAAAGTTGGAGGCAGCAATGCATTATTTCTTTGTACATAATTTATAACGAACATAGAACAAATAGATTTCAATCAAAAAATAAACAAAAAACTGTGTCAAGAGTACCAAAAGCCTAAAAACGTATAGACAAATAAATTACATATAATAACAATAACCATTATTATAAACTCACCCCTATTTTCTAGAAGGGTAGGCAAGGACTACAGATTTCTACATGGTACAATCTTTACATATCTCTCTTGCTTCACTGATATCCATCAATCTTTTCATGCAGCCTGTTGGTTTTGGGTGCTCAAAATTTAGGCCTTTGTCAAAAAAATATTAAGGTCGTTAATATTCATGTTTAGAAGTTGCTGAAATAGATATAAAAGTACTCGATTTGAAAACTTAAAAAAATTGGAGCTACCTCTAAATATTAAAATTTTGACTTCAAATTTTCAGGATCTTCATGTAAAAAGAAATGAAATCACGAGAAAAAGTATTTGAAAAAAAAAATCGATTTTTGAGGATTTTGGAAATTTAAAAAAATTGTGAGCGACCTTTTAAAAATTTTTTTTTTTGCTGTCCTTTGGAAGGGGCTCTTAAAACATAGTAAACTAACATATTTTCACACGAGACTTGAAAAAAAAAATCTTTTTTTTTTGGGTCGCCCTAATATACATACACGTTAAGCGAACGCTCGGCCGAGCTACATGGTAGGCGGAGTGGGGGGTGTTAGGTTTTATTTCTTGCTTCGGTCGCCGCGCTCAAAGCCTGCGATAAAAGCTATGCAATAGCTTAAAATAATGCGTCGAGTTCCTCCGTGCGGAAGAAGTGAAACTTTGTAATGTGGAAATGAGAATAGGAAGGGTTAGAAATTGATTTTTAGTGAACTCATATTGTTTCTTTAAGACAAACTTTATTAACATTGCTTACAATTGACAATTGATCGCATCTTTTAATTATCATTTTCGAGTGGAGAAATATCCAAATCTATAACATTTACAATGGGTTTATAATAACTAAAGTAAGATACGAAATGTTTGAATAACCACGCGCATGTGCTTGGGATCTACCGACTCACTCTTTTTCTCTCTCTTACTCTCTACCTTTGTGTAGCTTTCTTTCTCTCTCCCTTTTGCGTTGGAATACTCGTTGCTAACGCTCGCGTTGGTCTGTAACAGGTATTCTACGCGCATGCGTTCGAGTGTCACACATTCACTCTCGCTCTGTCTCTTTCTATTCCTCCTCCCCAGGAGCGTTGAACGTTTAACGCAACAGTGCTTTCATACCCAATTCATGGTAGCGCTAAACGCTTAACGCAGCCTTGCTGGAAGTCGCATTACAAGTTTCACTTCAAAAATAGATGACCCGGAAGTATTCCATAAAGTTTTATCACTGGTTTCATAAAGATGGCAGAAAGTAGGCTTACTTCTGTGGATACGTCAAATCCTGTCAAATTATTTATTTGAAGTGTGGCATCGTTCTCTGTCTCAGTGGAAAGCGCAATTAGTAGCAGCTGCAGCGCCAGCGCGGACTGCACGAAACTGATCCCATCGGTGTCCCTCTTCCTCGTAGATGTCAATGTAAAGGTGCTCTGTTTGTTCAATAAGGATATCTAGTTATCCCAGATTGTTAATATTTATTTTTTTAGTTTTATAAATGTATGTAATTATTAGTTTTAGAAATTTATATAATCAAAGATTAAGGGATATTTTGCTATAATAAACCATTTTTATACCCAATTTTTAATTCTTCTCTTGGCCTTTTAATTAACTGAATCATATGGCTTTAGAGAAATCGGATTATATATATCATTAATTATCTACACAGTTCGTCCACATATCAACGCTTAGAGACAAGACATTTTGATAATTTCGTCCTACTTATCTTGATCTACATGTAACCTGATTGGTCTATGACAGAATGTTTGCTCTGTGTAGTACCGTAAAGAAAACAATTAAATTGTCCCGGGCCATGACCAAAATGGACATATCTGTCTATCATGTTCTCGATTTAAATTTTGAAGAAATCAATCGATAACCGGTGAAGTCATGAAGCTATCAACTATCAACCATCAGCACGCGGTACGGGGGCGCGTGGACAGTCAATTCTTAGCTTCATGGGTGCAACAGTTGGTACGTACCTGTTTTGTGCGATCATTTACCACCTATATAAGGTGAAATAAGGATGTCTGCGAACTTATGTAGGCTAATAATATGTAATTTTAAATTTATAATTCATTTTTTTATTAAAAGTAACTTTTCACGTTTGGTCACGTTTGGCCACGTGGACATAGATATTCATTTACCCTTTATATTTATTTCATCCTGGTTCTTTAATCAAGCTATTAATCTTGATTCCGATCTTAGAGCCTATTCGTATTTTAATATCGATATTGACCCCGATTTTTCTCTAGATTCCGAGCTTAACAACCCTCTCGGTTTCAAAGCTTGCAACTTTTTAGTTCCAACTTTGCTTTCGCTCTAGATTCTGCTCTTAGCCCAATTTCTATCCTGTTCTCGTTCTAAATTTTTTCAATATTGATTCCGGTTGTCGCTTTGGATTTCAGTTTCAATTTTTATCTCAATTTCGTTTTCAGTTCTGAACTTTGACTGCTCTCAGCTAAAATCTCAGAGCTGCTTTCGCTTTCTATCCTGATTCTGTTCTTGACTCCAATTTTGATTCAGATAAGTAGCTTAGGTATGTTATTTTTTTTTGGTTCAGTCGAATAGAATAAAAAACTCAAACAAACCCAGTTCATGTTTCGTTTTTATATAACCTACATTTTAAAGGAAGTTACATCTATTTTAAATGCGAAATTTGAAGTAGATAAATTGTTTCAGTAGTATTTACGTAAAAAAAAGGGATGACCTTTTTGTTTTTATGTACAGTATAAGCTCTCAAATAGAGAATTTTGGTATGGTTTTGGTTATTAGCTTTTGCTTTTAAGAAAAATAAGCACACGGAACACTTAATTTTATGTAAATACTGTCTTCCCAAAATGCAGCCACACTGTGCATAAACTTTTAGATCAATTCGTTTAGAATTTTTACTGATAGAAGCATACAGATAAATAGAAAACTTTCATATACATTATAGTCTATGTTCTGACGAAAGCTACAAAAATCGAAGTTATTTATTTTAGTTAATTCAACAGTTTTAACATCAAAGAAAAACAAACACGCGAACGAATAACGTTCATTTGATTTTAGATGGATACAAATTTACATTTCAATAGATATAGAAGCAGAAGCGTAGCGTGACTTGGCGGGGCCCCGTATAAAAAAATGTTTGGGGGCCCATAGGGAGGGTAAAGATTTCTCACAAAAAAAAAATGCCTAAAATTCAAAGAAATATTTATTCATCATAATTATCTATCTGTTATTTTTTCCAAAATTTTTACAAACAATTCAAATCTATATATATAAAAGAAAGTTGTATTAGTTGGTACAAAGTTTTCATGATTAATAAATAATTTTTCTTTACCGCAAAAAAAGCATCGTTCTTTGAAGACCATCTGGTAGGATTTACCTTTTTGAGGGTAATTAAATATTTTTCAGATGAATCGTCACAACATTGCCCAGCGTTGTGTACTATTGCCAAAAAAAGTATATATTTTTTCTGAATTATCGAAAAAAGTCGACACTTCACGAACATTTTTCGCAGCATCGTTTAAAACTAAATTTATTGCATGCGCAGCACAATGAACATAATCAGCATTCGGGGCATGCTCTTTTATTAGGGTTTGTAATCCTCCATAAACACTCGACATAACATTTACTCCATCGTAACCCTGTCCTCTACATTTAGTCAAATCAATTCCATATTCTTTAATCGTATTTAAAATTTCAGCTTTAAGTCCTTCAGCTCTGCAATCGGATACTGCTGTAAACCCCAAAAAGGATTCGCAGATTTTTAATTCTTTAGGCACATTATCATTTTCTGTAATCGAGATATATCTAAAAACTACAGAAAGTTGGTCATATTTTGACAAGTCTTGTGTTGTATCTAGAATTATTGTCAGAAATGGAGCTTTTTTTTTAATTTCTGAAATAATATTGTTCCTAACTACGGTACCAAGCAAATTAATAATTTAATTTTGAATCGTAGGGCTTAAATAATTTATTTTTCCTATTGGTTTTGAATGAAGTTCTTTAAAGTTGCATCATAATTAGATAGCAAAGTAAAATTGCCATAAATTTCCAGAATCAGAATCATGGCCTCTTAAAGGTAGATTACAAGATGCTGAAGTAATTATATCATTAATCATACGATGCAATATATCTTTCCAGCATTTAATTTTACTATTGATTTCACTTTGCAATAGAGTATCGATGGTATTTCCTTGTAACAAATTATTATGAGATAGGGATGCATTAATATGCTGTTGAGACTTTTCATGGTCAAGTATAGTTTGCCTAAAATTGCTTCTAATAGAAACACCGTTTACCCATATAGAGGAGTACGATTTGCTTTGACGATCTGCTAATAACCTACAGAAGTGGTAATACGGTTTGTTTAAAACATTAGAATAACATAACCATGGTCTTGGAATTTTTATGCCTGCCTTATTGATATATGAATAATAGTAGACCGAAAAAAGTCGGTTACCCAATTTAAAAATTATTTTCGTTCGCATTCAGTTGGAATGTCACCAAAATTTCTATCTGATGAAACTATATTGCAATCTTCAGATATCTCAGAATCGTCGATTTGGGTTTTTTCTATTTACGGTTAGAATTCTGATGAAGAATGTGCTTCAGAAGAATCTAAAAATATATTTTTTTTTAAATAAAAACGAATATTTTGATAAATTTCAAAAATATGTGTTAAATTAATTACTATACGTAAGGTTACGATTAGAGAGTGTTCAGACGTACGCAGGCTCTACACGGATTGTGCGCATGTTAGTACAAAATCACCTGTGTGCAGACCCACGTGCGATCCGAACGTGGTGGGTGGCCACATAAAACAAACAGAACCCGAGCTCGCGTATGTCTGAACACGCAATCAATTTACGATACGGACTGATAGACAAACAGACAACAAATTGATCCTATAGGTAAGTAAGAGTTCCGTTTTTACGTTTTGAGGTACGGAACCCTAAAACAAAATTCACCCTTCGCTACAGGTAGATAAGATAAATGGGTTAGGCAGTACTAACCTTTGCAATATAAATCACTCACAGGAGCTGGTGTCTGAAAAAATGAAGTAATTTTGAACACTTTTTTATGTCCTCCTCCCTTTTCTGTTTACTTTTTCTTTTCATAGCTTCGCTGGGATAATCTCTTTTTCTTTCACTCATTGTTTTTTACAAATCACATGTACATCGTATGTACATCATTATTGTGGGATTCTCCCATCGAAGTAAATCACTTAAACGAGGAAATCCCGCAGCCCGCGATAATCGATGTAGGGTGTTGCCAACTTTTAAACGCACGCTTTACGTGGGAAAAAAAGAAACTGGTCTTTTGACTTTTGTCATTTGTTAAATAAAAAAAAAATAGGGATGTTTTTATTAATTTTTGATTACGCACGTTGGGGGCCCCCGTAGCTCGGGGGCCCCGTATAATTGATACGGCAGATACGGCGGTAGCTACGCCCCTGTATAGAAGAAAAGATTTTGAAATATCTTGTACAACATTGTACGTGGTTGAGAATATCAGCAAAATAACTTTGATAGTGGTAGCATCATCTTTGATTATAGAATCTTTTTTAAACCCATTTCCCCTCGAAGGGCTCGTAATGATATGACAAATACCGGACTGTATAAAGGGACATCAAATATATCTAGAAATAGCTTTCACCGAGTGGCATTTTTGATTATGTCATTTTTAAAATTACACGTTATTTTAAAATACATGGAGAGAAGACTTGATGTAAATGTTTTGCCCGGCGTGTTAATAATAATTAAGACCGTCTAAAATATTGTTTATAATATTGATACACCGCGTCGCGAGGGTGACCTATTATGAATAACATGTTATATATAGCGAAGACCAATCATTAATCTATGATGTCAAACTACGTAACTGTTATATTACATCCTGTTTGTCGTTTCTACTTTTTTATTTCATATTTTAGTAACTATTTTAATAACGATAAGGACTTCTATCCATTTTATACACATACACGATTTCTAATTCATCTAGTGGAACATATTCTAACATTAGTCTAAACGTACACGTGTTTAACGGATGTGTACCCACCTATAAGTGGGTACAGAACGTTTCTGTTTCTTATAACAGAGTAACGTCTAAAAATATCTGCAATGTAAACGGATAATCATCGATGCAACACGACTTTCAGCGTAAATATGGCAAAACCTAAATAGAACTTGACTCACCAGATAAAACTCCCGTTCGGTTCGCCTCAACGCCGTTTTAAATCGAAGCAGTCCATCTGGACTCGGCATCAGCGTCACGGGAGGGTCCTCTGTAAGAGAAACAACGATCCTGTCGTTATTAGATGTGTTTGCGAAATCCACTCGGTCGAAGCTTTTAAAATTGTTCACCAAACCTGTATATCGAATAGGGTTTTCTCGGTTTGCAATCCGAACTGCTTTATTGAATGCTGCGCGAAATGAATTTATGCTGTCACCGTCGTGATTGTCGAATTGCGAAATAGAATTATTTAAGATCACTTCGTTGTGCTCCTCCTGCGACCGGTGCACACGCAGCAAGCGCAGTAGCGGTGACGAAGAAATATCATTAACCATGAGTGAATCGCCTGCAATTCGTCCTTGATGCGGTGTTCTCTTTGCATACGGCCTCATTGCGTTAACATAGGTGGCAAAATATATCATACTATGAAGAGTAAAAATATAGGTGAACATGGCTAATGGTTGCTATTCCTACAAGTGCAGAACTATTAATAACATATGTTTTAGAAAATGCAAACGTTATAAAAAGGTAATGTAAGCATTATAGGCGCAGCGTGAAATAATAGTTCCAATGTTATCTGATACGTCATTAGGCACGCGAGTAATGATACGGCGACGCAAATCGCAATTTCACGTACTAAATTTTTATTCTTTGCAAGAAAACCCTTGGAAATAATAAATAGTGGAACGTATAAGGACCGTTTATTTTTATATCACGTCTAACCTGACTGTTTTTTAGAATTCAAATGGTAAACAACGATGATTTCAATGTGTGGGTATGTTAGTTTTCGCATTTATTATTAACTCCAACAACAAAAAAATGCATGGTATTTTCCGAACCGGCTTATCTAAACTTCTCTAGTTCTTAGACGATTATAAAATATGCCTCAAATGTAAATTGGAAATTACAAATAAGTCGATATTTGTCAAATTTATTCGAAATCGTCACGGTTACTATGTTTTACGATTTGTTCGTCATTTTATAATTTTATATGCTTGCAATAAGCAACGTTGTAGTAGTTGAATAAAGAGTTATCTACTGCATATGTATAATAATATAATATTATGTATCGTTGCATATTTGTAGTAAACCGATAATTTTCGGTTAGACTATTCAAAGAATTTACCGCTCGCATATTTCAATTCTAATAAGGCTTTAAACTCGTAATGATCATTTACTAGATTTGGATTTATTTGCTTATGTATTATGTCTTATGTTACATCTAATTCACAAAGAGAAAAAGGATGAAAAGTAGATGACCAATTACACGAAAACTCCGTTACTTTGAAAAAAAAAATATAGATTTAAATAATGTAGAAAAAACATTTTCAAACTGTATATATGAAAATTCAGTTTCCGTATGTCTGTGATCGTACAACTCGAAAAATAGTCGGTCGATTCACTTGAAATTACGCCACGACTTTACATTCGAATACACGCGTCTTTTTTATTATACCCAGTAGTGTTTGTCCCGGACCTCGTTGTTAAGTACTATGCTAAATGTTATACATAATCCTAAGTACCTCCCACATTGTAACGACTCTCTGTTATCTACACGTGCCGAATTTTGTAACGAATTCTTATCCGTTTGTGGGCCTGTCGCCTACGGCGCCGACGCTTGACCTAAAGGGCAAGACCCATAAATATTAATATAAGGTCATGATCCTTCTAGACAAAGAACTCCCAAAGTTATATAGATAATTCGTTATCTAAAATGGACACCGAATTTCGAGACCACCAAACAGATGTTTTCTGTTCAAAGCACGAAAACAAAATAATAAATTAAACTTATAGATAAAAACGGAATTGACACAAACGTAAGCTGCCGATGGCGATTTCTTTGTTCATCATTTGATATATATCTAATAGAGGCACCTCTTCATTCAGAGTGATTGATTCTACGAATAACCATATTACGGGCAACACGTACCCTTAATATTAAATTTATAACGTTTAATTGTATCAAATATTGTAATACTGAATTTAAATAAAAATAATTCTTCAAAGAAAAAGGGATTTTGTTAAAGACCCGTTAATCACCTGATTTGGACTAAGAAGACGAAGTAAAGAGAATATAACAACGTCCGCATATTTGTATTAAACTGAACTACCGTACTGATTCTAATTGAAAGTTACACTACCTTCAAGTAATATTGTCTATCTTTTATTCTGATACCGTCATTTGCCTTGCCTTCGTCCAAATTGGAACCGTGTAAGTGAGTGAAATCAAAATTAGAAACGGGATGGGGAGCAAAATTAAGAGTCGAAACCGGGACTTACGTCAAGAACGGGACAGCGGTCAGCATCGGATGAGACTGGGGTTAGAATCAAGTGTGTATCTGGAATCAAAATCGAGTATAGTACCGAGATAATAATTGAGGGCGGGAACGAGTCTGGAATTTACGAGCGAGATCAGTCAACACAAAAGATGGGATATGTAATAATTTGTCCATGCGGACGAAGTTATTGCCGGAAAGCTAGTGCTTCTACAACTGTACTTTGGCATCGTTACCTTTTCCTGGATTGGGTATCTCGTGTAATACTCCACTTAGTATATATATGTATATACATACCCTAAAATCCTATTCAAATAGACAAAAATTCTATATATAAATACGTAAAGACAAAACAGTTCCGTAACTTTTTTCCTTTGTCAGCCGATTTTCTGTATGTTTTTTTTAGTAGCCGTAGACAAGCTTTATTAGTATTGTTGTTA